>CM067373.1:75588633-76205792 GCA_034401795.1 Chaetoderma sp. LZ-2023a | reverse complement strand
GTGTGTGGATGTGTGTGTGTGTGTGGGGGGGGGTGGGGTGGGTGGGTGGGTTATGTCATGGAATACATTTTCGCAAACAACATCTTAGTATAATTATACTCCTTTACGTACTGGCTAATGCCATTGTGGATATTATACTATTTGATAATCATGTAATTTTAGGGTTCAATAACCAGCATTCAATAATATTACCGCATGGAACACAGTTGAGTTTGTGGTTTGTGAGATCTATGCCTGTCCTTCACAAATCTGGTTTGACAATAAACGCCCTAGCTCATAAATTGCATATCATTTATTGTATATCCTGCTACTTAATTATCAGCTATGCATGGCTATTGTTGCAATCTGAGATATTTCAGTTATAACTTTATAATACGATGGTAGAATAGTTCACAGTTATTATTTTATTGACAAAATTACAAACAGCTTTATTATCAATACATGGTAATAGATAGACATGTGAGTAACAAAGAAAAATATGACCGCTTTAGAATAGGTGGTGAGCATCTCTGTTTTAAAATCGACAAATCAATTTTTTGGGGATGGCAATCTCCAGAATAAGGATTAGTGGCATCAGTACAACGCTAATTTAACTGCATGCACAAATTGCCGTGAGCAACACGTCGATTACAAAATAGTATTTGAGAAATTAGATTGCATATCCTCAGTGCATACGGAAATATCATCTAGCCGTAATCACCTTCAGTCTAGACATCGGCACTCCCTTTATGTGTTAGAGGGATGGGTCATAGAAGTAAATGCAAATGATCTCTTCTCGATGATGGTTTCAATCAACAAAGTCAGTTCACGGAAGGCGACCATGATTCGGTAACACGATAACAGGGTCATAGGGTTTGTGTCGGTTGAGGCCCAATGGAATCATTGATATGAACCAGAGACACCAACATTCTTAAATATTCCGTTATTGGTCTAGGTTACTGGCTGGAATTTTACACACACGTCTTGGTTTGACGATATTGATGCGGAAGACCGTTGCTGTAGGCAATAGCAACATCATTCGTCTACATTTTCACGCTATGTCAAATCTGAATAACTGACACAATATCCTTGCACAGTCCAAGATCATGCTGATATCTGTAACTCAATTTCCTTAGTATTAGCTTCTGTCATGCCGCATTATGCTCTACCATGATTCGGTGAATCATGCCTCACTCATCAGTCTTGACATAACCTTTACTATGTTCAATGGCTGTGTATAACTGTGGTTGTTTATTGGCTCCATAACACATATTTTATTCTAAAGTCCATTATCCGGGGTAGAAGCAATTTTAATGGCATGCAGAAAGGTTAACATGAACAACATTTTAAACATCCAACTTATGAAGTGCACAGACTTAGTCAAAATAGAATATGGCTTATCATATAAACAAAGGCGTTCAGCCCCCGTAATATTAACCATGTTACATAGATTGCATATGGGACAAAGCATTGGCTATCACTGTTTTTGAAGTCGAACACTCAATTTAAATTGTTATTATGTAAATACATATATTTTGATTACTGCACATTTTTCACATAGTTCAAACTGCAGTATTATGTTTTTCAGCATGAGACCTCCAATGTGCTAGTTGTCATAGTGTGATTAGCCTCGCTTAATAGTCGTATGTCAATGGCAACTCTAAATTGGTGTGTCAGGGATCAAAGTTATTGGAAAGTAAGTTATAATCTCGGTTTATATGATAAATAGAATCTCAAACTCAGTTCCATTAATATCGCTATTATCAAACTCGTCGAAAATTATAATCTAGCTTGATGAGAATGACATTAAATGAGACCTCGTTTAATATCCTCTATTTGCTCATCCTTTGGTCTCGACGGACCGAATTAAAAAACAGTGTAATGAGTATTCCATTGACTGGAGGCTGACATGCAGCAACACGTGCCTATTGCAGCAAGATGATCCCGTCACATTGGATTCAAAATACTCATCTCAACATTTAATTGGCAATTATGATTCTGAAGATTCGGGCTACAAATGGTGAACACATATAACCAGAAAAAGTGAGCTTAGGCCCGTAGTAGTGTAGCGACACGAGGGATGACAGTAGCGCCTACACACAAAGAGTATGTGCTCTAGTACTTACTCGAGGTTACTGACCAACGAAGCAGGATAAGTTGAGTAAACACACCTTTGTATTGAAATCAAGGTAATACAAACACGTGGTAGATCTACACTCGTTTACTCGGGATAGATGATTTTCACTACGATAGTGTTAGCTTAAACACGCTCATAGAGATTACTTATTTTGCTAGGACTCGATAAAACACGTGGTGTACTGACCACATTTCGTGGAGAAGCACATACCGCTGGCCAAATATTCACCTAACACCTCTGACATGCATAATCATTAAATAGGATGTCAAGTGTACGAATTTTATGTCTTTACTATTTAATAGACAGTCTGTTGAATAGTTTGAAACTAATTTGACTGGGCAATCTTGCTCCCATAGACAGCAACTGCACCCAGTCAAATTATCTCCGATATATTCAATAGCATATCTGCATAGTTAGATTGATATTGGGATTCTGGGACTTCATGGTTAAATTGATACCAAAACAGACAGCGTTGGCTACTCATAGCCTGAACTGGGTGTTCTATTTGTAGCAGCCATTCACTGGCATTAGTTATCCATTTATATAAAGAAGTGCACGAAAAACTTTGTGTCTTTTGGAAAGAAACGGGTGTGGTACTTTCTGATTCACATTTCCTCATCTCCAAAATGTATCATATGGGTAGATACAATGTGTGACTTAAATATATGATGTCATAATCAAAATGAATGGCGTATCTAGCTCCGTCAGGAACATTGAATACTCCGTACGGTCTACACATTGTATGGGTTTACTCTTTCTTTACCATTTAATAAACAGCCTGCTGAATGGGTTGATTTTAATTGGACTGCATGCTGTTGCTGCGAACAACTGTACTTAGTCAAATTGGTTTCAACATATTAAACAGATTACCTGTATCTGTATCTACCTTGAAATCGGGATTGATCGATCCCAACACGGGCAAGATGTGGGTGGAGCTTAGCTGGAAATGGGCGGGGCATAGCTAGAAATATATCCCTCTATTTTAAGTCATTGAAATTATGAGACCACCTGTCTAGGTCATGCCTAATTGTTCAGGCTATTGACTATTTTCACCCAAGACAGTTTTTTTATAAATGCATATAAGCAAATATTCACATGGCGAAAGGGTTTACATCCATTGTGTAATATACATGGACAATATAGTTTGCAAACTGTAAAATGCATATTTAAATCGGAGAATCGATACATTCACAAGTTTCAATGGTAGCAATCTTTATGACTAATGTGTTTAATCAGCTGGTGAAGGGCATTTGTGCACGAATATGAAGAGGGGGTATGTTTTGCAGCTGAAAGCGGTATATAAGAGCATAATAGATTAACCTCTCATACGTTCCCTTTCGTTATTTCTTACATCACATTACATCGTATGTATGCTTGTAAAACATCCAAATAGTCGTCGCTGTGCCGTTTTCTGCGTGACACATGTTTAGGGTCACCTTGTACTGAACACCTTCAGTGCACGTTTTCTCTGGCACTTGAAGAACAATGACCATTACAGTTTGTACTGCTTTCACAGGCAGTGTGGTGACTAACTTGACAAGATTATAAGAAAATAATAATGCTTTCGATAACAGGTATTTAAAATTGTTTTTAATCTGTTTGAAGTTAATGTTGGTACATGCGCTGACCACTTGATTACTAATTTAGAAACGAGTCTTAAACTTCACCCTGGATATTATAGGTACTTACTGCTAAAACCAGTTTCTAAAATCAATCTTTTTATAGAGTGATTGGGAGGTTGAGATGCCCCACGCCCACCAGTTAATGGACTGTCCGCAATGGCTGCATAGTATTATTTTAATCATATCACGGTGAAGCCAACCGAAAACCAGTCTCTGCAGTGGTCTTGTCGAATGTCCATTTATTTGTAGGTTTTTCCACAGGAATGACTGGGTCGAAAATGGAAACAGTCATTCCAGTGTTACTTGTTAACACAGTCTTGGTTTGGTTTGCAAATGGGCATTCAATAAGCAAATAGTTGGTCTTGCTTGATCACATTCAGCTATTAACATGTGTAAGAGGGGGGATAGTTTACATTATGTTGCAAAGATACAACTGGTACACGAACACACGGATTTGTACAATCCATGTCATATGTGCACTCTCTAGTACTAGTATGATGGTCAGCAGTCATATATTTGCCATCATCTCTTTCTCGGTCACCGTAGATATGCTCTGAGCGTGAATTTAATACTACGCTATTTGTAGCTTGCACAGTCGGTCCACTATGTCAGAAATGGATGTTTCGAGTGTATCCATTAAACATATGACGCTGTAATCAGAAATGTTCCGTGTAGGATGACGTCATAATCAGTTCGTCACGAACGCTTAATTGATGACGGACTAAACCTTGTTGTACGAATTGTACGTCTATTTAATTAACCTGGTGTTGACTATTTTAAAACCAATGTCGTCACTCATCGGGATATGGACGCTGAACCAATGAAGGTTAATTATACCGATGCTGATGCATAAAATGCTTGCTAAATAGATAAATTATCCACATGCCAAATTTATATCCAAATTTGACCTGCGCGTAATAATAAAAGGACTTTAATTGTCATTGGGCAGACAAAGTTAGGAATTTATCACTATGAGTATAGACCACATTTGCTATTACAAGGCAATCTCACTGTTTTTCATACATAACATTGGGATGTCGCCCCATCTATGATGCGCACTTCGCTATAAAGTATTAGCATTGAATCTGAGCGGCATACAAAGTTGGAGATCAAATACAATACAGAGCTATATCTCTTCCCTTTCTACACTCGTCCGAAAAGTACCGTATTGGTCAACGATTTTCAGTAAAATTCATCATTTACTGGAAACCCATACTATATGGATTAAGCAGAAGGTGTCTGGGTAATGGACGGTTCCAGTTTTAGCTATGCCCCGGCCATATCTAGCTAAGCTCCACCCATACCTCTCTCGTGTTGGGATCGATCGATCCCTGATCTCTCTGACTATCAATTTCCAGAAATCTATACAGGTAAGCTGTTGAGTATTTTGGAACTAATTTGACTGAGCGCTGTTGCTGCCATAGGTCATAGTCCGGTATATTGAGTTTCAAAATATTCAACAACATGTTTATTGAATAGTAGAGACATACAATTCGTATAACGCTGTTAGGAGTTAAAGACGGGCTAAATAGAATAATTTATTGCGTCATGAGTTAGCCGTCCTCACGCACGTCACTTAATCGATTACGATGTCATTTGATGTCATATAATCGATGGATAAACTTGTAAAGATCCGTTGTGACTCATTAGTTTTTACCCCCAGACATGTGTCGGACTAAATCAGTGAGAGGTTAATCACTAAAATGGAACAATACTCGCTCATTTGTGTGCAATAAGTTATTTCCAGTTGCTCCTTCTATTGACCTTTAGTTCAATAATCCGGCCCAAGCTTGCTAGGTGATGGCTCACACTTCTCGTTGGATAACGGTTACACTTGGAATGCATGTTCCGCGTGAATTGGTGCCAAGATTTACGCATCCGGTCTATATTCAGGTCATACTATGAAGAGTTAACATTTGGTAACATTTTGCAAACATTATAAGCCATATATTTGGCGTATTCGATATACGAAGAAAAGTACAACCCATTGTTATTTAAGAGCGGTATGCATTTACATAGACTTGTAGTATTCAGAATAATTGTCGTTGGCTTTGATCCAATTTTCATGCTGGTTGCTTATTTCATGTGGTTCTCTGAGGAGTTTTCGCAGTCATTTATTTTCGTTGGACAAAATTGGCCAATGAATATGCAGAATTACAGATTACACGAATCTATTATTTCTATTGTCTGTAATTGGACAGCTTCTATGGCTTATCATTCAGAAGCAGAAGTTCTCAATACAGTTAAGCTATTTGCTGTGTGCATATGCCATTAATTGCAGACAGTATACATTCGCAAATATTTTTAAAATGCAAACGTCAGCGATATAATCTGTTATTAGCAACCCGACGCCATTTGACGCCATTTGACCTGCCATCGACATCAGATGTCACAATCCAAAGTACAAAGCAATGGATAGCCCGCATTTGTCGGAGTAGGTGGCCGATTCATGAAGTGAAGGTCACGTGATTGACCCAATCTGTCACTCAAGTAGCTGGCATCTGGCTAAAATATGTCATATATAGGACGACGTATCCATCCCAAAGACATATTTGGCCCCATCGTAGCATTGGAAAGTCGGGCAAGTTTTAGAATTGTCTGCCTTTAATTGATTTACTATTTAATAAACATGTTTTAAATATTTTAAAACAAATTTGACTGGAGGCTATGGATTCTATGCGCAGCAACAACACTCAACCATATTAGTTTCAAAATATTAAACAGGTTACCTGAATAGTTACCTTAATGGATTGATATTAAGACGGAAGTGATTGAAAGTAAAATTGTTAAAGTTGTATCCATTTGGAAGAATTATAATTGTATGTCTAGATTTCGTGAAACAAAAAAAATCTTATCATAAGCCGATTTCATTAAATCCGAATTAAGATAATATATTTTTTAAGTTGTCAAAATGGATTAGAGACACGAGTCCTTAATTCAACTTCACAACCAAGCCAATTAGATAGATTAATTATTATGTAATGAAATCACGATGTGCTAAGATTAATCTCAGGTTCATTAAGCTGTTGAATATTTTGAAACTAAGTTGACTGTGTGCTGTTGCTGCCTATGGAAACAACAGCATCCAGTCAAACTAGTTTCAAAATATTCGACATAATGTTTATTAAATAGTAAAGACCCAATTCGTACACTGTTTATTAAATAGTAACGCCACAAATCGTGCAACATATCGGACTATTAAGCGTTTACGATTGACTAAATCGATTCATTCGTGCGCAAATCGATTATAACGTCATCCAACGCATTACGTAGTAGATTATGATGTCATGAGACGTCATATAATGGATGGATAAACTGGAAACGCTCATCTTTAGACTAACGCGTTAATATGAAACACGGTGTGATAGTCTGCCAAAATAGCTTCGTTATGAAATTACCAACACAATCACAGAGTTCAGTAAATTTTGCGCTATCGTTGACACCTTGACAATGCTTACTGGAAGTAGATGTACGCATCATAACTATATGGTTTTCCAGTGTTTGCCTGCCAGCTTGTAAGCTGTGATGTGACCCGATGCTTATGAACAGAAACATGCTTAAGCATAGCTTTTTCAGAAAAGCTACACATAAATTGTTTGGAACTAATATCCAAACACCAGCTAACAGAGATGTGAATTGCCGTCGCATCACAGGTCTGTAGGCATTGCAAAGTGTTAGTCTATACCAACTACTGGCACAGGTAACCTGCGTTACCAGTAGGGGTGTGCATTTGGAGTAATACCAGTACACGTGTACACGTTAGTTTTGACGAGCGTGTACATATGTACACATATTTGTCATTCTGCTGCAAAAATGTGGTATTAATATGGTATCTATTTAGCCTATTATTACGTGTAGAGTGGTGTAATATGGTGGGGTTGGAAAATAAAATAACAATTTATTAACACACACCCCCCTCCCACCCACACCCACCTTCGGTCAACAGTGCCTCATTTAAAAAAACCGAATACTAAATATTAAAATTGTGTGCGTCATTAATGTCTGTTTGTAGATCAGGAGAATGCTATTTTGTAAAATTATCACTGGAATTAACAAAAAGAGCATTTTGTTGTCATTCAAATGGATATTTCTCAAGACCACTAGATGATGTTTAGGCCAGCTTTAACATTAAAACGAAAATGAAAATCGTAACCTTTGCTTTATCAGGGTGCATTTGCATGCCAATAGAATCATATTTTTAAACATTACCAGTGAAATGACTGGTTCGATTACCGAGCCATTCATTGCATTGGTAAATTACAAAAATAGAAATTCATAGAGACCATTGCAGAGGCCGTTTTGGCCGGCCTGACCATTATTGTGTTAAGTTGGCACGAGAGGTCTACCGCTTGTTTACCGACTTTTTACAATACAGATTCGTATTTGACCCCTGTCCGTGACAGATCAACATCGAACAACGATGATTCACCCTTTGATGGTCAAGATTGGCTAAGAAAAATCGAAATTTGACATTACTGAATCTCGATTTGCGGGCAAAGGTAAGATAACTTATGGAACATTTACCACTGGGATGACTGCCTCTCTCAGGGAGTCAGTCATTGCAGCTAGAAATTTGCAAAAATAGTCGTCCTCTCCCAACATACAAATAGACTTTCAATAATAACGGCTTTGCCATTAATGCGTTGACCAAAGGTTGGTGGCGCTCAGCCCATTGTGAGCATAGATAAGTGCCACACGCCACGGCAGTATAATCTGTGTTGGTAAGATGACGCTCGAACAGTAATTCACACCTATATGTCGTTAGTAGTATAGGGTGGCGCTGGTCGTTATTGTTCTTCCCAGCAGGAGGTCTTCGAGAACAATGGGTTTTTCACGAGAACAAAAGAAAAGCTAGTGGAATGGAATGTTGAGAACAATGACGCTCAGGGGCACACGCATTCTAGAGAACAATGACGACTATAATGCCACGTTTTCTCGATAACAATGACGCACATCCGCACACGTAGATTCTGCCTCACTCTGGAATGTTCTATTATTTTGAATTAGTTAACCCTTAAAAGTGTAAAAGTTGTGTATTTTACGTTTAAACATAGTGGCGGCACGCCCCCCTCCGTGGCTATCTACCGTTGTAAAAATAATAAGAGAGTAATGTAAAAGAATAGAGTAGAGTTTAAGAGGTGGTCTGATAATAGAGGTCGTAGGAGGATGAGGAGGAGGAGGAGGAGTTTGAGGATGAATGCTATGGCGGCCGGCCGGTCTCTTCCCGGCGCTGTTCTCTGCGCATATTTAAGTGCGCCTGTCTAGTTCGCTGTCGCTATTTGTGCTTTTTTAAAGAAACGTATAGAGATTTTAAAGAATAATTTTTAAAAAACATTTTTTATTAACGAGGAGTAAATTGCGTTAAATGGCAGATAATTTAAGCGCCGATATTAAAGAATGTGAAGATGCTGTTAATGTGATTTTGCAGCAGATGCGTGACACTGATGCGGCAATATTAAACTTGGATCTATCCAATTCACCTGATGAAGATGTGGATCACCTTTTAAATCTGGGTTCTACGTTGTATGAACCCAACTTTTCAATTCCGCACATATCTGATGAACATAACGACGTAGCATTACGCGAAGTCATTCCTGAACTGTCTGATACCGATGCTGATGTTTTCAATCATTTGGACGATTTATACGATTATGATGTAATCATACCTGAGCAACCTGCATCTATCGATGATCAAACCATACATACTATAACTGAACAATCTATCCCTGATCTGAGTACTGTACAATCATCATTTGTTAATTATCCTCATAATGTATGTGACGTAATTGATTCTAATTATTCGACCGATGTACGTGATGGACACGATCTAAATTTAATTGACGTTGTGCCTTTCGCTAATGACCTATCTCAGGATTTAGTATGTCTTCTTAATGATTATGATGTAAATTTATTCGACGCTGCATCCCTTCTTCACTTTCTTATGCCTTCATCTAATGACCTATCTCAGGATTTAGCATGCCTTCCTAATGATTCTGACTTAAATCTATTTGATAACGCGCCAGTTCCTGTACGTATTGAGCCTTCTACTAATGACATATCACCGGATTTATCATGCCTTCCTAATGATTCCGACCTAAATTTATTTGATAGCGTGCCAGTTCCAGACTGTATTGTGCCTTCTGCTAATGACATATCGCTGGATTTATCATGTCTTCCTAACGATTCTGACCTCAATTAACGTGATGATGTGTCAGTCTGTATCGCGCCTACGGCTAGTGACTTATCTCTGGATATAGCATACCTTCCTAACGATTCCGCTTATCGCATCGATGATTCTACTCATCAATCTCTTATTGACACGTGTGCAAATCATTCGTCAGATGAAATTAGTCACATCACTGATGAAATCAGTCGATGTATATCAGAGAATATAGTGCTTACAGATGATCTACTTAATCATTATTTGCAACACTATGAGCACGCTCAAATCAGAGGGTCGGTAGTTGATTATACCGACTATATATCTGTGGAGACTGTTCGCAAATACCGCAGTAAAAAGTTTCATCTCGAAGGTACTGAATATAATGTATCTTTTAAATGTTATCCTATAGCCGATACACCACTTTCTCATTCTGAGTTCGTGTCAGGCGTCTTTCAATCTTTGCTCGATACGTATAGCGAATATAGTAATGTTCAGTCGAATGATCACGTGAGAATCGAGTTGATTCACCCTTCTTTGGAAATGCCGATAGCGATGGATGGCTATGGAATGAAATTACGCCTGACATAATTTTAGAATCAGTGGAAAAGTCATTCAGTCAAATACTGATTGTAGGTTATCAGAGGGTTTTGAATTTCACGTTTCGGGTGGTCGAAATGATACACTCCTAGGTGGGAGCGATACTATACATTTAAATTTATTAACTTTACATTCATCTGATTTATATGCGTACATGCGTATAAAAAAATGTATTATACCCGTATGCGTTAGGAATAAAATTTATTGAGAAAATTAACAAATTAATCTCTGCAAACGAATGTCCAAATTTTAGACGTAATAAAACATATTTGACGCATATGGCGCGTGAATATCATACAGCTTGTAGTATTCCTGTACGCGAAATTAATAGTACTGATTGGAACAAATTTCAGGAACATTTTCGCAATCAATTTTCTTTTCAAGTCTACTCAGAGTCAACGCATGAACGCCTATTCGGTTGCGCTTCCCCTAGTTTACCATGCATAAATCTTATGCATTCAGAACGTGATAATCATATATCCTTAATCACGTTTATGGCTGCATTTCTTATGGTACGTAATTACTGTACGTTGTGTAATGCGTCATACTCTAATGATCACTCATGCGCTGCGCGCTGTCGTAGTTGTCAGACACATTATTCTAATAAAGGATCTTGTACTTCTACAGACGCTACGCATAAGATAATGTGTACTGGTTGTCATCGTAAGTTTTATAACCGTCAATGTATGTCGAACCACCTCTCTAATGGGACCTGCGAAATGGTTAAGGCGTGCCCCCACTGTTTCAGTCGCATACGTAAAGATGACGATGAACACGTATGCGGTATGACAAAATGTCACACGTGTAAAGAAAAGTATGTTATTACTGAAAATCATACGTGTTATCATAAAGTAATTGAAGAACCTATTATGTCATTATCCCACGCACGCTCTATGCATACGAATGCCGACAATTGTAGTTACGAATGTTTTCAAAAATACATCATTTACGATACAGAAACATATTTATCGCCTATCGACAGTAGCAATACTAATATTCTAGCCGAGCATAAAGTCAATCTCGTGGTTGCCAACATATGTTGTGATGCGTGCCTCGAGCAACCGCTCGAAGACAATTGCTCTACATGTCATCGAGGTACAAATTATGGATATGTTCGCCTTCACGGGTTAGATGCGGTGGATCAGTTCGTTAGACGGCTGACACATGTTAAGGCTGAGTGTGTCGGTAAACACATCGCTAGAAAATATGTTTTCTCTGACTACTTGGTGATCGCTCACAACGCACGTGCCTATGATTCTCTTTTACTCCTTCAATGCATTTGCAAAACCACTAATCCACATCTTAAACCTACAAATATTATCATGCGTGGTAGATCAGTTCTCTCATTTGACGTAGGTACTATTCGGTTTATCGATTCAATTACCTTTTTCCCCCTTTCATTACGTAAGGTGGGCGATGCTTTTAATCTTTCTGTTCGAAAGGGGACATTTCCCCATCAGCTCAACACACCTCAATATTGGGGTAATGTAATATCATTTCCCAAGAGGGAGATATTCTGTCCACAAAATATGAATGCGAATGAATTATTCGAATTTGATCGATGGTACAATGAGCAGATATCTAGACACGAGTGCTACGATGTCGATAAAAATCTCATTGAATATTGTAATGATGACGTAACTGTCTTACCTTTAGCCATGTCTAGATTTAAGACTTTATTTTCTGAATCGACGGATGGCCAAAACCCATTTGTGACAGGGATAACACTAGCTGGAGCATATAATGCAGCCTATCATGCTTTATGGCTTCGACCTGATAGCGTACAGACTATACCTGATTTCTCACTAAGAGCAAAATGTGCTTATAGTGTTTTGGGTGTAGAATGGATGGAATGGGTCAGTCAATGCGAGGGTCGCCAAATCGCGCATGCGCTAAATGGCGGTGAATAGAAAATATGTGGACATTAGGTGGATGGAATTGATGTATCTGAAAATATTCTTTACAAGATCTTAGGTTGTAAATTCCACGGACACAAGTCTGCTTGTTGCGGTGATAAGCGTGATACGACATATACACCATATGGCGATCAGACATATGAAGAAGCATATTCCGCGCTTCAATGTTGCATTTCTTTATTTGAATCACACGTATATGTGGTGAGAATTATGTGGGAATGCAACTTTAAGAAACAAGTCGCTGATTCCTCCGAGCTAAATGATTTTATCACCAAATTTGACTTAGCACACCCAATATCACCACGTGATGCACTATTCGATGGTCGTACATCCGCGATTCGTTTATTTATGGAAGCGGATGAGCATACCACACTTGAATATTTAGACCGCGTTTCCATGTATCCTTCAGTGATGAAACAATGTTGTTTTCCAGAAGGGTCATATATGGTTCTAAGAGGCGATGACTTGGGTGATAAGATGGTGCATGACTTTTTTGGTCTTATTAAATGCAAAATCCTTCCACCTCGTGATTTATACTTTCCCATGCTACCTGCTCGAATAAATTCGCACCTCATGTTTGTACTATGCGACGAATGTGCAAAAAATGAACAATCTTCTGTATGCGAACATATGGAAGAACAGCGCAGTTTATGCGGAACATGGACCACTCCAGAGTTACAGCTAGCTAACGCAACGGTTATGTAATTAAAAAAATGTATGAAGTATGGCATTATCATGCGTCATCGCAATATGAGCCGCATGGCGACGATGGGTTATTTTCAGAATACATTAACCGTTTTTCTGAAATTTAAACAGGAAAGTAGCGGTTATCCTGATTGTGTCAGTAGTGAAAGTGAAAAGGCGAATTAGGTGGCTGACTATTATAAACATGAAGGAATACAGCTCGACACTGCCAAAATATCGTATAACCCAGGTTTACGCTTTGGCGCTAAATCCTGTTTGAATATTTTGTGGGGACGATTTTCTCTTCTTGATCATAAACAGAATAGCATGAAACACGTAAAGGTCTACTCTCCCTTCTGAATGGTAAAAGTAAAACTGTAGGCTCCATTACATTCCTGAACGATAGTCTTCTAATGCCCTCCTATTCGGTCAATGACGAGTACGTTCAGTCACCATTAACTACCAACTGTATTGTTGCATCTTTCGTGACAGCCTATGGCCAAATAAAACTGTACACAGTCTTGTCCTTACTCGGACGCTGCATAGCCTATCACGATACGGATTCGGTGGTATTTCGTACACGTGAAGGTGAGCCGACCATTCAAGAACGAAGCGGGTATCTAGGTTCCTGGATGAGTGAAATCCCCTCCAATTACGAATTAACAAGTATTTGCGCACTCGGTCCAAAAAACTATAGTTATTAAACGAAGCGTCGAGGCATCCATCGATCGTTAAACAGGTGACGAAGGTCAAAGGTTTAACGCTCGGTACCCAACAATCAAAACAAGTTAATGTTGATACAATGAAAAAAACCATTCAACAAATTATAAACGATGGTGGGATTATGGATAGTAATAGCGTACTATTAAGCTATCCATCAAAGATCACGCGCACCGATCATTTTAGAATTCTTTCAGTAAATAGCAGTAAGATTTTCAGACCCGTCTTTAAAAAACGTATTTTGAAACTGGGAGATTTATCATCAGTACCATACGGTTACACTAGAGTAATATAAATAGCAACAGTGCAAATTTTTCAGTCAGTACATAAACAATGTCGGTTTCATCCATGTCCGCCGAAGCCGCACTAGCTGCTCGCGCTATGATAACAAATATTGCTGGTCTGTGTAACGCTGATAAGGATAAGATGCGTACATTGATTATGAGGAGCATGCGGTTCACTTTAAGAGATGACAAAATTAATGCTGGAAGGATTATACTCATGTCTGAAATTAGCAAGGGTTTATTAACCGAATATGGGATAGACATTGTGCATTGGCTTCGGGTATTAGTGCTGTGAAGCTACATTAATCGATGTCTTTCTTATTAATTCATAACTTATGCTTAGTTATCGCAGGCATTACAAGCCTTATATTACAGCAAAAATATTATGACTGAAAGTTGTTGTCATCCGCCATGAACTTACAGTCAGATAGTTTTCAAAATATTTTGTGCATCCAGCGATAATACGCGGCGACTTTAGTATATCGAGTCTCTCAGCCGTGTAATGGTTAAAAGTTGGTAGTGCACGTTATTGCTCATAAAGTGTGTGATGGTAGAAGACAGTGCCTTGTACCACGTGAATATGTACGTTATTCATCGAACAAATGCGCTCCATACATTCAAATTAAGCACGTCTATGTACGTCATTGTGATGCATGTGCTCCTCTGTACGCCATTGTATGCATGGTATTTATGCCAGATGTCGTTCAATCCGTGTGCGGCTGGTCGTTATTGTTACTAATGATATATAAATGCAGCAGTTTCATGCTATGATTATTCGTTCTCCACGATGTCATCTGATCCTTGCTTTAAATATTTAAATCACTCATTTTGGTGTGATCTTGGTAATTCGCGTAATGCGCGAACAATACGTTTTGGCGAAAAAGTGGTGTATCGATCTATGGCAGTTTCATCCTGATGGTTATCCCACTAAACGCAGTTAATATCTCAGTGTAGCAGTGTTTAAACAGCTGTTACAGATCATGCCCGATCTTTAAGATGCGGTAAAATGTACGCGCAAAAAAAAGGCGTACTATTTACATATTCTTTGGACAATTCTGTTCGTATTTCTATCTGTGACGAATTTCCGTGTATTGACATACGCTATTTTTTCTGCTCTGACGCAGAACCACGTGCCACACCTTGTGGATTATACCTGCACGACAACGAGTGGGGAATTATTGAAACAGAACTCGAGTTGCTGGCAGCATTACCTAACTTTTATGCACCACCCTACGTGAGCGGTGACGAGTTGTTTAGCACGATACCTCAGTGCTTTTACGGTGTGAAAAAGCGAGAACATGAATAACATTCCAACCACTAGAGATTCCGCAGTGATGTCTAATCATGATACGCTTACTACGGACACTATATACCTCAATGAGGTTTTAAGCGATGACGAACTAAATCTCATCGATGACGATACCGTCAAATTGTGTCACTATTGTAAAACTATGGGGCGTCCACACCATTATTGCCCTACGGATCATGTGCAAATGATTAGTCAGAAATTATTCACATCCATGCTGTGTGAAAAGATACATTCGCTGGTTGTGCGAGATTGTTACGGATGTCTAGTAAATCATCCGAGTCAACGTGAACATTCATGTTTAGGGATTGATGTTGACCTTAATCTAATTGACAATTTTGAACTGTATAATGAGGCAGCATTATTAGAAATGGACGAAGACGAATATTGCGCTCGACTAGCCTGCCATTATTATATATGCGATCTGTACCGTATGTGTATGATGGAATGGTATAGGTACATTGTGGATGTAATATATGAAAAACAGATGTTGTCGCCATCACTATAATTAATATTAATTTATTTAGTTTTATTTAAAATTAACCGTATTTTTAAGCATTAAAACACGTGGATAATTCGTAATAAAATCAAATACGTATTTTATTTTATTTTTAAAAATAACATAATTAATTGTTTTATTTTGTCAATCGTAGCTTTGTAAAATATGTTGTATTTGTGGGTTTTTTTGTATCTTTGAAACGATATGTATTATTGATGTCTGTATTAATAAAAAAGTTTTAAAATCGGATTTCGCTTGTGCAGTACTAGCACCTAGCTCTCTATCTCTTTATCTGTCGCTAGCGACTCGCTATTCACTCCCTCGCCTCCTCCGCATGCGTTGGTATGCCCGCTTTTCACTTGACAGAGGCACTTGACAGCGGGTGCCATCGCTATTCTTTAGAGAAGAATGGTCCAGGCGAATGAATGATAGAGTGAGCTGAATAGCGCATACTTAAATAAAACACCATTAGACGGTTTTTGTTCAATTTCATGACAAAATATTCACTGAACATCGTGTTTATTTTTGTAACTATTTAAAGTAGTTATGGATTCGTCGCACAAGTATCTGATGTCATAATCATACACTTAAATGTTCATAGCATTTCTCATCCGTAGCGTGTATATGACAACACAATTCTTAAACGTACATAGCATTTCTACTACATCACCAGTATCTGACGTCACAATCATAGCATTTCTCCTAATTTTATGATGCAATTTTTAAATGGACATAGTATTCCTCCTACGTCTCGAGTATCCGAGGTCGCAATCATAGTATTTCTCCTAATTGTACATAACAATTCTTATATGTACACAGCATTTCACCTACAAGTATCTGACATCGCAATCATAGCATTTCTCATAATTTTACGTCACAATTCTTAAATGGACATAGCATTTCTCCTGCATTACGAGTATCTGACGTTGCAATCGTAGCATTTCTCCTAATTTACGGGACATTCTTAAATGGACATAGCATTTCTCTTACGTCACGAGTATCCAATGTCACAATTCGTAATGTTCACTAACCAGTAAACATTGATAAGGTATTCGCAGAAGAGTAACTACATATTACATCGTAGTGACGGTTCACATGCCTCCACATATGCCTAAGGTATATATATATAAATATATATATATATATTATATATATATATATATATATATATATATATATATATATATATATATATATATATATATATATATATATATATATATATATATATATATATATATATATATATATATATGTATATATATGCACATGAGCGTATACCTTCTTAGTCGTATGTGGACCCACATGTGACGACGCAATGGCATCAATGCTTGACTGCAATACATCGTTACGACACCCATTTACTATGATTGTCTGCGGTCCAACACAGTGCGGTAAAACTGAGATGATAAAAGCACTAATATGAGATCCCTATGCCATTACTCCCCCTCCACAGAGGATTGTGTATGGCTACAGTGCGTGGCAAGATGGGTATAACGATTTGGCAAAAGAAGTTGAATTTAAAGAGGATGTGAATGTTGAACTAGACAGAAGTTGCAGAACATTGGTGGTGCTCGATGATTTGATGAATAAATGCGACGAGAATGTAGCTGACCTATTTACAAAACGTTCGCACCATGAGAATTGTAGCGTAATATTTGTCGGACAAAATCTATTTCAGAAGTCTCGCAATCAACGCGACTTATCAGTTAACTGTCACTACATAGTATTGTTTAAGAATCCATGTGATGCGTCATCCATTCATTCTTTATCTAATCAGATGTACCCAGGCAATACAAAGTATTTGATCGAATCATATAAGGATGCTACACGCGAACCTCACTCACCTGACAATAACAGACTCCATTCATCTGTTCATCCGAAGGAGGGGTGCTATGTTTACATACCTAAGAAAAATGGCATCACGTAAAATGGAATGCCATTTACCTATGCTGCAATATTTGGCTAAAGTAAAGCCTTCAATCAGAAATGATGTAATCAAACAGTGTTCGAACGAATTGGTGGATGTACTATGCGAATCATGCCTAAACGTATTACGTGGGAATGTTCATCTCACTAAATTACGATACAAGCATCTGAGTAAATACAAAGCGAAAATGCGTACACTGACTAGTCGCAGTTTGCCATATGCACGTAAAAGAAAATTGCTACAAACAGGCAGATTTTTAGGCGCCTTATTACCAGCGGTGATCGGTACGCTAGCGCCATTAATTGGTAAACTGTTCACGTGAAAAGATGGAACATACACGTAAAATGGCACTAGTTCCTCACGAATTGATAGGTAATTTAAATGAACAGAGTAAAATATCATTGCTACAGACAGATCCATCGATACGTAAAGCTATTAGTCTCGACAACGAGATATCCAATATATTAACCAGACACGATCTGACTGAAAATGAAAAAGCAAAATCATATTCGCAAGTATTGGATAAGTATAGGCATTACTATCAGCAAACGCAAGGACAACAACAACAATATCAACCGTTACCTCTACAGCCCATAACTAACTACGATGCACTGCCTGCACAAATACTTGAACTTACGATGAGCGAATACCAAAAATGTACAAGACAAAAGCCAGTGGAGTAATTGATATTTTACGTTCAGTGCCTGAACGTTTTCACATTAATGATTTGGGCGAAGTGACAATAGAGGGTACGCTTTTCCCAAAAAGTAATGTACTCGACCTGCTTACAAACGTAGTAGCCCATGGGCATAAACCTCTTATGGCTGGTATGCATGATCAAGTGGAGGGAAAGTTTCTTAATCTGTTAAGCGACCTAAACATACCCCGCAGATTTGTAGGGCAAGAGAAAATGATGAGACAGATATATAATGGTGCAGAAAAGGATGTTACCCGCCAGTGAGTACACGTCTATGCCCGTGAGCAAAAGAATACATAGAAAGAGTTCTCTAGTGGACATCAGGAAGAAAAAGCGGCATTCAATTCCGGTGTGGGTAAATTTAGATAAGTCATGAATGATGCTAAATTGGTGAAAGTATATTTTGATCCGAAACATTGCGCGTCTTTTGGTGGGAAAGGAAAGCTATATAATGCGTTCGAAGGTAAAATACCTCGCAACTACATCGACAAATGGTTAAAACACCAAGAAGTATATACCCTACACAGACCATGGAGAAGAAAGTTTGACAGGCGAAAAATAAGAGTTGATGAACTATGGCAGGCAGATCTATGCTCGATGGGCATGCTGGCAAAAGAGAACAACAATGTGTTGTATTTGCGATGCATGGTTGATGCCCTTTCAAAATATGCATGGGTGGAATGCCTGTTTAGTAAAACGTCATCAGCAGTCAAGAAAGGGTTAGAATCAATATTGGAGCATACTGTGTGTCGGCCACATGTTATTCAAACATACAAAGGGGGTGAGTTCGTAAACCGTGTAATGAAAAAATATTGGAAAGATAATGGAATACATTTCTACACTTCTCAAAATGAAACGAAAGCAGCAATGGTAGAGCATTTTCAACGCACACTGAAGGGTCCAATATACAGATACATGACGCATAAAAATACATGAAAGTATATCGATGTATTACCCAGTTTAGTCAAAGCACACAATAACACAACACATTCCAGTATGCGCATGGCTCCTACCGAAGTCGACCGTAGTACGGAGTTAATTGCGTGGAGAAATATATATGGAAAGAAGATGAAGAAACTTTCCAAATCTAAAAACAGCCCTACCCAAGGCGACCATGTTAGAATATCACAAGCAAAAATGCCATTTGAAAAAGCATATCGTGGGCAATGGAGTCGTGAATTGTTTAAGGTGCGTGAGGTGCTTACAGACAAATATCCATACTTATATAAATTAGGAGACTATGGAGGTGACCCGATTATTGGTACTTTTTATCGTGATGAGATACAGCAAGTGATAGAAGAAAATGATAAAGAGTATGCCATGGAAAAAATACTTAAAAGTAGAAAAAATAAAAAGGAACAACGCGAGTATCTGGTAAAGTTACCCGGCTAAGTTTAACACGTGGGTTAATGAACTAAGTACTATACATCATTGACAATGGATGAATATATGGAGAGAAGATCTGATCCGAACATGTGGCGAATGCTGGGTTCGCGAGTACCGAAAGAAGAAATAGTATACCTAGCTCAATTTATAATAATTTATATCGTAATCATTACATGTATCGTGAATCTGAGTATACAAAATGGGCAATCAGGCATATGGATATCGCTTTTGAGTGATGTCTAGGGTATATATTGCCTAGTCTGCGCATAAAGACGTCCATACATCATTCGACTCAGAATGAACGAGGATCAGTTGTACATAATGCTTCCATGCAATAGTAGTACCCAGCTCTTTCCAGACAATAAGATATCAGAGTTTCGAACACATTTGCAAACTCCATTAACATTAGATGGCGAATGGGAAGTGGGCCTCTCGAGTGTGTTATATCCGAGGAGTCGGCTTACTATTGCGGAGGAAAGTTTTGTACAAATATATGCATTTACTAAGAAGAAGATAAAGAAGAAGAAGAAGAAGAAAGATAGCATTGCGTCAGAAGAAATTAGCAAAGATGTCGCCAGCACATCAGAAATAGAAAAGACAATGGCTTTTCCACTAGTTTTAAAAGATGGTTTCGGTAATCCACATCCTGCCGATCGGGGAAAACGGTCACGAAATGCTCGGGGAAAAGATGCGCAAAATGATCAAACAAATAATAACAGTAAAAAACGTTCACGTAGAAGTGAAAATTATTATTATGTGCAAACAGAAGCTCCATTTATCAATGTACCGAAAGGGTACTATGCCGTAAAAAATATGGTAGACTATCTAAATGGCCAGATAGAGAGCAAGACAAGATTTAGACACAAAAAAATATTTTTCAATTTTTACTTGCATCACGCGAATCTAGTTTCTCTCCCATACGTTTAGGTAGAGATGTAGCAAATTGAATCGGATTCGGAGGAGGAAAAATACATATGGGACCTATAGACTTTAAAAAATCATTTCGTTCAAGTCATGAGGGTGGTCCTATGACCGCGTATATATACTGCGACGTAGTCTCACACAGCGTGGTAGGTGATACTTCCGCACCGCTTCTCAGAGTTATACCCGTTTCTAGTACAGATGGTGGAAAAGATATATGTCAGTTGACGTTTCCTGATATTCAATACCGTACTGTGTCAAAGAACTACATCGATACTATTGGAATACTTATAGCGGGTGGAACTGGCGCCAATGTCCCATTCAAGGATGGAGCATCGCCGAGTGTACTCTGTTTGCATTTCAGATGACGACAACAACAATAATGAGAGGGACGTTAAGAGGGACGATTAGAGGAAGAATGAACGCACCAGCGCTGGCTCGTTACTACGTAAGTCAAGCAGGTCATGGACATATTGCAGTTTTTGTAGGCGCGCGATAACAATCAGGACATGGACTCGGTAATATCTTAGGTGGTCTATTACGTTCAGCAATACCTTTTGCAAAAAATGTGGCTAAATCTGTAGGTAAACAAGCTCTTAGTGCTGGACTCGGACTAGCTGAGGACGTAATGGCTGAAAAAAATGTTAAAACGGCATTAAAATCGAGAGCAGGTGGTGTTGCCAGGTCTTTGATACCGGAAGCTGTAACAGTGGTGCGAGGTGGTTTAAGACCACCTCAACCTAAACGTAAAAAGAGGAATAATACACGTAATGCTCAGTCAATGCATGCGATACTGAAGAGGAAGGGTCACAATAGACATCAGAGAAAACAAGCTGATATCTTTAATTAACAAACAACATGGAACTTAATCAGATCTGCGAGTGCTCGAAGAGCGAATTAGACATTTTTCAGATGCGTCCCATAGTGACGACATTGGAGTCTGCAAAATGGGAACTGTTTCAGCCTGTATCTAGTTTATTAGATAGTGGACCGATCGAGTTTTATGTCAGTGGGTCTGCTGATAGATACTTAGATCTTACGCAATCTTATCTTTCGATTAAAGTTAAGCTAGTAAAGCTAGATCGAAATGGTGATGAAAAGACACTCGAGGCAAATGACCTGATCGCTCCTGCGAATAATCTTTTGCATACGATGTTCTCACAAGTGGATGTTTTTTTGAATGGAAAGCATGTCAGCGACTCGAACGAAAATTATGCTTACCGCTCGTACATCGAGACGTTACTAAATTATGGCAGCGATGCCGCATCCTCGCATCTACAACTTGCTGGATGGAAAATAGATGATGTCGTTGAATTTGATAATATCGGCGATACTAACTTAGGTTTTCAAGCACATAGAAGAATGATGGAGCACAGTAAAATGGTGCAATTAATGGGCCGCATACACAGCGATATGTTTCAGCAGGACCGATTCCTGCTCGGTTCCGTTGATTTAAGAGTACGCTTACAGAGGAGTAAAGATGCGTTCGCCATTAGGGCCGTGGAAGGAGTGAGGCCTAAATTGAAAATAATGTCGGCTAACTTATTTGTACGCAAAGTTATCCCATCATCAGATCTGCTAGTGGCGTACGCCGTTACTCTGAGACAGACAAGCGCGAAATATCCTATTCGCAGGGTAGTGTGTAAGACTTTTACAGCACCTAGCGGTGTTATCAGCATCGATAGAGATAATATATTTATTGGTTAGCTACCTACTAGAGTATTATTCGCTTTTGTACCTAATGATGCCTAAAATTGTTGTGGTGCATAAAAATCCGTTCAAGTTTGATAACAATAACACTACCTACGCTACATGTTATATAAATGAAGAAGAGGTTACAACATCGCCAATACATCCTTCGTTTAGTGACGACATTTACTCGGACGCTTATTTCTCACTATTCAGCGGTACTGGGGCATTATTCAAAGACCGTGGCTACCTGATAAATAAGCCTCAGTTCAGACATGGAACCACATTGTTCGCATGGGATTTTACGCCAGATCTAGCTGATTCAGAGCATCACTACCCTACACGCACTGGTTCGCTAAGAGTGGTCTTCCATTTTGCTCAAGCACTTTCCGCTACAACCAATGTAATTTGCTATGCTGAATTTGATAATATGATAGAAATTGGATCAGACTTTAACGTATTAATAGATTATTAACAAATATGTTGAATACATTTGAAATAGAGGATCTATTATTCGGCAACAATAAAACGCGTGAACATTTTCTCGATGTTTTTCCAATTGACAATGTACCCGCACATATTACATATCTCCCGACCTCATTAGTAATAAACATGCATCCCAGTAATAAATTCAGACAACATTGGGTGGCGGTTTATTACAGTAGAAATGGAAATGCTGAATACGTTGATCCATATGGAAGACGCCCTTCTGATGGAAGAATGATATCAAATGTACAAAATGGACACCGTGTGCGTGTTTATTATTACAACAATGTACGTGTTCAAGCAGCCGTAATGACAACGGACGGATATTATTGCGTATATTTCTTATACCATCGTTCAAGAGGTGTACACATGAAACACATATTATGGGCCCTAAGAAACAGAGACAAAAATGACGCGATAGTGAAACGTCTGACACGCAGGATTATGAATAAACAGAAAAAATGATCATATTTAATGTATAATTATTTATGTACTACGTTTTCTTTTTAATTATCATGAATAAGTGTCGCTTATATTGATCATAAGAAAAATGCACATGTCAATAAAAAATATATTTATTTTGTAAAAATATGTTATTATTTCTTCGCGTTCCCTTCTCACCCCTCACCCATCCCCAATTATCGCTATTTTGATAAAAAAAAATTTAATGCTACACTAGGCACGCGAGGCGTACCACAATGATCCACAGATCCGTAATTAATCATATTCACATCGTGACAATGACAGAATGCGGACATATTTGAATACAGAGGAAACCATATGACATGCTCTGTAATTGAACCCTGCGTATCAATTCCAGTTTTCTATAACTGGAATGTCATTCAAACATAGTGCGATAGTAATGTTTTGTAAACCGATGATGTTAAGCGGTGGAGAAAAAACATGTGACCGAAATAAGGGCGTGTTCAGATAGTTTTACTGACCGCTCATATTTTAGCTATAAAAGCGAAATGCGCGCGACTAGTAAGGCATACAGTTTTTTTGAATTTGCCAAAACAAGTAAAATGGAATCTCAATTATGCGATCGATGGAGAACGATAGGTTCTACACCTATTAATTGCGATTGCATCGAATGAAACCAATATAAAGAGGTTCCAGTACGGCAACCATTTGCAATGTCATTGCATGAAATCCGTAACCGCTGGAGAGAATATCTAGTGGATCCGGACGAACGCAATTACAACAAATGGTTGCATGCGAAGTACCAACTTCATAATGATTGTTGTATGTGTATGTGGTGCAAACAAAACAGAAGTTATCGTTTGCATTAATTGAGATAAAAATAGTTACATTAGCAAAATAAAAAATAAAAAATAGGCCTCTTTTTTAAGGGGCCACCAAAAACCAAAATTATGTTACATACACCCACACACAAACGGGTACATAAAAAAGACACACACACGCACTCACGACGTACACGCATAGGGGACAGGGAATTCGGGTGACAAGGAGCATCCACGTAGAACCATGTGTGCGTCGTCACATGCGTATCGTAACATGCGTGAGGGTATGCGCAGTACGTGCGTGTGTTGGTGCATCAGGTGCATGTGTGCGTGTGTGTGAGTACATATGCGAAATAGAGTAGGACACCCTTGTGGATGATGGAGCAGTAACAGATTTCCAATGATACAGACACATTCAACCACATATTCCACCATGGGCCAAGCCTTTCGCCATGGTACATACCAACAACATTATTAGTTCGCGAGGAAACAGGCATTGACAAAATCTAACATCGCATGACCATAAAGCGAATGAAGCGGACATGTTTAATGTTAATATGGGTAATGCGCGAACACACCATAAATATGCATAAAGCACTCACGCACCAAACCATGATATTCTAATAATTACCCAAGGGAATTAGTACATATGTCCACTCGGCTAAGAACTAGGAAACGATACGATATTGTATCCAGAGCACAAAGCTGTGCGCATTCGCAACTACAAAGTAAAATCTCCTAGCGAGTAGGCGATAATTCAATAGTAATTTTGAATATTTCTAAAAACCACGTAGTACGAGACTTGAGGTACTAACACGTTCTTTCATTATTAACACATGGTATGTTTGTATCTCGATTCAAACCTGATCTCACGGCTATTCAAAACGTATGGTTAAATCATACGCAACAAATAATCCTTTTAGCATAAGTACGCTCTACATACAATTCTATAAACACACGGAACCCTCAGAGATATAATGACCACATTTTAACCATCGTACAACATCTAAAACGATTGACGTTATTGCAAAGTATTTAAAAAACAATGTGTGCGTAATGACGGTTAAAAGTCAATCAAAATATTTAACAACAATAGTTTTTCTAATAACGTTAGCGATGTCAAATTAATTTCAAAATATTCAACAGTTTTCCTGTATGGTATCGATGAAAATGAGATATTTATTCATCGGTGAAAGGGTTAACTTCTTTTTAACCCAGGATACCTTCCAATCCATCACCATCAAGTCTTGGTTACCATTCTAACCGAACATACCATTAATACAAGATTATTTTTAATATTGTGTTGCTAATCTGTCTGGTAGCTGTTGCTAAGACAGTAACAGCTTACAGACAGTCTCTAAATATTCTACAGTTTACTAATGACGTTGGCGACGAAACAGTCAAATTATTTTCAAAATATACAGCAATACCGTAATTCCTCATACATCCTCAACCTCCTCCTCCTACGACCTCCATTATCAGACCACCTCTTAAACTCTATTTTGTTACTAATCTGTCTGGTAGCTGTTGCTTACGAAGACAGTAACAGCTTACAGGCAGTCTCTAAATATTCTACAAAATAGTTTGCTAATAACGTTATCGACGAAACAGTCAAATTATTTTCAAAATATACATCAATACCGTAATTCCTCATACATCCTCAACCTCATACGCCTACGACCTCCATTATCATACCACCTCTTAAACTCTATTATTTTTACATTACTCTCTTATTATTTTTACAACGGTAGATAACCACGAAGTGGGGGGGGGGGGGGGGGTGCGCCGCCACTACGTTTAAACATAAAATACACAACTTTTAAACTTTTAAGGGTTAACTAATTCAAAATAATAGAACATTCCAGAGTGAGGCAGAATCTACGTGTGCGGCTGTGCGTCATTGTTATCGAGAAAACGTGGCGTTATAGTCGTCATTGTTCTCTAGAATGTGTGTGCCACTGAGCGCCATTGTTCTCAACATTCCATTCCACTAGCTTTTCTTTTGTTCTCGTGAAAAACCCATTGTTCTCGAAGACCTTCTGCTGGGAAGAACAATAACGACAGCGCCACCCTATACTACTGTCGTTAGTTATTCAAAGGAATTCCCACGAGCTGACGTCGCGGCTACGTAATTAGTTAACCCCGTTGACTCTCAAAGTTGTTCAAGAAAATTGGGATTTTCTTATAAAAATCCCCATGAGCAGACCAAGAGATGGTTGTTTTTTTTAAATTTACCGTAGCAATGACTCGCTCGGTTATCGAGCCAGTCATTCCAGTGGTGAAATTTAAAAAACAAAACCTGTTCCCTCTTGGTATATAGATTAACAGTTCTCAAGACAACTGTAGGAGCCGGGTTTTTTTTGGCAGGCTTGAGTGTTAAAGGGTTAATTCAGAAATCGGATAGCATTGACAGTTAGAGCGTGGCGGTAAATTCTGAAAAAAATCATTTGTCAAAAAATATATACATTTTCTTTGAGGACTATCTTTCTTATTTCACATAAATACGTATATTTTATAAAATTTATCCCGTGTACACGTTTACGATTTTTGTAACCGTCTACGTGTCACCTGAACGTGGACACGTGTACACGCGCCCAGCCCTAGTTACCAGGGTATATTAGTCTAGTTAATCGACGATTTGACCATAACAGAATTAAAGATAATTTCTTAAAAGCTTTCGTTGCTAAGCATTGTTAAATCATATGTACCATACAAAAATAGTTTAAAATCGAATCTCGTAAATAAAATTTTGAATTTAATAACGTACATTCTGCTAGTATATCCATATCCCGCACAACGGATACAATAGAAGGAAAATTCGAATCAGTTCATTAGGCATTTGGAGAATGTGATAGATATGTCAATGATTAGACATGCACACTCTGAGGAGAATCAACTAATCTGTTCTGAATTTTCCGAATGGTATCGCGGTATCCTCTTCTGATTTCATGACGAATTCATTTGAACAGTATAATGAATGAATTCAATCGCCACTCAATTAAATGTCGTCCTAATCAATCTAAGACTGCTTTGCCCTACAGTAGATGACAATTTAGTCACCTCTTTGAGAATACAACGTAGACGGGCCTTCTAAATAGGTGCGAGCTGTTAGCTGGGTTCTTAACTTAGCCACTTTCTTCGTGAATACGATACCTGGATGGCAATTTATGCCTCCGATCTGTCCCTGAATTACATGATGTCATAACCAATTAATTCGCATGTAGGCTGACGTAAATACCATATTTAACAGATAATATTTCGCCATGAAACTGGGATTGTTCGACCAGTGTACGAATTTTTGGTCTTTGATGGATTTACTAGTTAATATGCACCCTGTTGAATCTTTTGAAACTACTTTGATAACCCTAGGCAGCAACAACACCCAGTCAAACTAGTTTCAAAATATTCAACATCTTCAGTGTTCAAATTATGCAAAAATAATCTGAGCATGGGCAAAGCGTGGTGGAACCTAACTAGAAATGTATTCCTCTATTACATTGTGAGCCTAAAGTACGCAAATATCATTGCGTTGATGCCGCTGTGCTATGAACAGCTCGTTACACTCCCTGATCTGGATCCTGGGTTCCTTTCCTAGCTTCTTGTCTCATCACACACACTGCCACTGGCTCCTGGTTTCCTTTCATAGCTTCTTGTCTCATCACACACACTGTCGCTGGCTCCTGGTTTCCTTTCATAGCTTCATGTCTCATAACACTTACTGCCACTGGTCCTGGTTTCCCTTCAAAGCATCCTATCTCTTCACACTCACTGCCACTGGCTCCTGGTTTCCTTTCATAGCTTCTTGTCTCATCACACTCACTGTCGCCAGAGCCTGGTGTCCTTTCATAGCTTCTTGTTGTATCACACCCACTGTCATTGGATCCTGGTTTCCTTTCATAGCTTCTTCTAGGCAAATTATTTTCCTTAAATCAGCTTACTAATTGCATTGTTGCATTCCTGTATAGACTTCGAAATATCAGTTCGCCATTCTCTGCTTGATTAGTGTAATATTATAACCTGGATACCGATACACAAAAGACAAATCATGTCTTCTATTTGATGATGATGATGACGATGATAGTGGTGTCGCATGCGAGCTTCCTATTATATTATATTATATTATATTATATTATATTATATTATATTATATTATATTATATTATATTATATTATATTATATTATATTATATAAATACAGCAATTCCACAATAAACCTAAGATGAATGAACTGTACCATTGTCTGGTCATAAACCATCCCATGCTATGAATCAATTCCTCTCCCATTAGTAAAACACGCCCATCCGGTCTGCCAATTCACTTACCGATATATCTGTCTCTGTCCCTCATTTAATAAATGACCAGCTGGATCTCATCTTGCTTGGTCATGCCAGGGCATACCATTCAATACTACCGTCAGTAATAGCACGTGATTTAAGAGACTATATCTCGCCTTTATTTGATGGCAATGGTTGACTTGTTGATTGAACCCGCAGTCTATACAATGAAACTGCATCTCCTGAATACTGAGATTCTATAGGAAGTTGGATGGCCGCTGGATATTTGAAAAGGTGGAACTGGATATATGTGGCATTAACAAATTCTTTCAAAACAAACATATCCTGGCGAATGAAATAGGTTAACTGATTCAAAGCGAAGTCGGTCTAAACCGGCCATGGCAGTGGTCTCGAAGAATGCCCAGTTGCAGGACAAGATAAAGCATTTTTTGAAATTGTAAGACAGGAATGAATGTCTCGATAATCCAGCCAGCCATTCGAGTGGTAAATCCTTAAAACAAACTTTTTTGGCGTGCAAATGGACATTCGATATGCAACTGTTTTGATATTCCTGAATAAATTTAGACATTGGCTGATGTACATGTCCCATGCTGCAGATGTTGCAGCATTGTGCGAGAATGCTAATACACACAATGTATAAGAACGACCGACACTGAAATATGCTATCTTGATTTCTTAATCTTGCTTCGATTGAGAACTCGTTTGTGTGTTCATCGCTCTAAGCGACCTTTGGTGCGATAAGGAAAGAAGAGGCCAGACAGAGCCACTCAATCATTCGACTGGTTAGTCACGGAGATTGCGGGTAGTTTATCTTACTTCTCCACTGTCAGCGCCAATTACGTATGCGATCGAGAGATAACATAAGGAAGCCTGCCGATCAAATAGAAAATATGTCTCAGCATATTAAGTTAGCTTACTGCGATTAGTAGGCTACTTGTTGGAATTGTGCCTCCGTGTGTACATAAATATGTACGTGTATGCATGTTTGCGAATGCGTTCGTCGCTATATATCGGTATGATGGTCGTGATGGCGGTGCTATATGCACGCGTGCGATAATCAGCACGTCAACAGACTCTAAATCGGCAATTAAAAATTGTTTACATAGATTCGGAGTAGAATTTGATCGGGACATCTCATTTGATGCAATGGTATAATGCGCTACTTCGGAATCAAATAATTTAGATGCAACAAAACCGACAATTAAAAACTATCCGACGTAAGATCATATGAATTACTTTGTCGACAGAGTACTGCCATTAAAGCAGCATAATATAATTGTATAGCTGTATTACTGATATGTTGCATGAGAGCTTCCTATAGTATTAAGTAAATAAAGCAGCAACCTAACATGAATATACTGTATTATTGCTTGGTCATAGATCATGGCTATTCTCAGATTCTGCTCAGAATCGATTCCTGTCCCATTAGGGAAACTCGTCCATCGCCCGTCGTGTCTGTCAATTCACTAACAAATATGTCTGTTCATTTCTATCATTTAATTAATTGCCGTCTGAGGCTCAACTCTCTGTGTCCTGTTACTGTATGCCATTCAACGTTATAGTTGTTAACGAAAGGTGTTCCAAGAGACAATATATCTGCTTTAATTGATGCCAATGGTTGATTTAAACTGGTATCTATACTAGGTTACTGCTATGTGTGCATACTGCCACATTGTATACAGTTGAATGACCGCTGGTCATGGTAATATGCGCTACCGAATATATGTTGTTGAAGTATACGATATCCGTAACACCATCAGTTACTGTTCAAAAACAACTTAAACTGACAAATGAATTAGGATACGTTATGTATATGTACCATATTTAACAAGCGACGTCAGCTATGCATTCACCATTATTGCAGATATGTTTGGCTGTTGGATAGCTGCTGTTCCCTGCATTGGATTTTACAGCAGCGTGGACGAATAACAAACAAATAATGCACCCGTAAGATCGACGCGGATTTGTTTGCTCTTGGTCTGATGTATAATTCAATTTGGTGTCCATCACTTTAAGCAGCATTTGCTGCGATAATGCCAGCCATGCAGACTCAATTAATAATATGTCGGGGTTATCTCTGAGATTGTCACTATTTATCCTACTTCCCCACTGTCTGGACCAATTACAGCTACGATTGCGAGATCACATAAGGATGCTTTGAGATTAAATAATACATATTATTCAGTCTGGCTATAGGACACAGATCGCTATAGAAGATTGACATAGATTCGGACCAGCAGTTGTCATAGACATTCAATATGATGCAATAATAATAATAATAATAATAATAATAATAATAATAATAATAATAATAATCTTTATTTCAAGAGGATACATCGTCAGTGGCCGGGATGTTCCCGAGGCCCTCAAACCATATATGCACTATGTACAATAATATATAATTATATACACGCCAGGTATGTACACATATACAAAGGTACAATAATTGCACTTATACGCACGCATGCACGCACTCACTCAGACACGTAGACGGGAGCGCAGGCATGCAGAGAGGAAGACAAGCGTGCAGGCAGACATGTAGGGAGGCAGGCAGACAGGCAGACGCATACTAGTTGCGACTCTCTTCAAGGTAACAGATAAGTTGTTAAATTATTTTGGGAAACTAATCTGACCGTATGCGTAGCTACCTAAGGCAACAAATGCGCCCATCCATATTAGCCCCAAAATAGTAAACAGAAGATGTATTGAATTGTAAATCAATCATGTTCAAGTTCACTTTATAAAAATCTAAATGTATAACGACTGTGGTGGTAGAGTATTTGCACTAAAGTAAAATTGCACGTATATTATGGTCATAATTCTATAGTTTAGTAGTGGTAGTAGTAGTAGTAGTAGTAGTAGTAGTAGTAGTAGTAGTAGTAGTAGTAGTAGTAGTAGTAGTAGTAGTAGTAGTAGTAGTAGTAGTAGTAGTAGTAGTAGTAGTAGTGGAAGTGAACGCACGCGTTTATTTAGCTCTGCAATTGCTGCCCGAATTTGCTAGTTTCTAGCGCGATTTTGTAGATACATTTTATACATATATTTAGTATTTCTTTTCAAACTTTATGTTTAATTTGTAAATTCTTGTCTTGGTTGGGTTGGAGCGCATTTTGTGTCTCCATTTTCTAAAGGCATTCCTCTTAGCTGGCGGTTTCCGCCATTTAATGGGACTCCTCTTACTGTGGTCAATGCAATACATTTCTCCCCGCGCCAGTCTGCTATTTCTATAGTTCGTAGGCTAGCGCATTATATTTGGCAAGATCGCTTGAGTGAGTGGATTTAATTCCTTTGTCATTTGTAAGCACAAGCCTAGTTCTTTAACTATATAAATCCTTATAGTCAGTTGGCTGTCCCCGGTCAACTCGAACAGACTAACAAATATGTGACTGTACTATCTATTCATATATTTGTTAGTATACTTTAATCGGCTAGGTGTTAGTGAACCACTTAGAAAGTGGTTCAAACTAACAAATATACGACTGTACTCTCTATTCGTATAATTGTTGGTAGACGTCAGGGTTTCAAAAGGGGACACTATTTATTTAGTGTTTAGCCCTTTCCCTGACGTCCTGGTGTTATATAAGTATATATTTATTATATATTGTAGTAGTATGGGGTTCCTCCTTTGATAAACCACCATGGCAACCTATAATCGTACCATAAGCCTTAAAATAACTACTAAGGGGTGGGGTGTCACGGCTATCGACGTGTATCATGGGTTAAAAGACGTCGTTGGCGCGGGACCTGCTACTTTGCAGGGGCTTATCAATGTTACTAAAACTGTATGGAATGTAACAGTGTCAAATGAGGTGGTCAAGGAAAAGCTTCTGGAAGATGTTCTTATTGTAAATGGTGAAGTTTTTAACGTAGAGGAAATCGAGTCAGATAGGTTGCTAGTGAAGATGAAAGTTCCACTAGAAATTCCAGATGACAGAATCATGAGTGAACTCAGAACTCAAGAAGTATGGCATAGTGCAAACGATTGAACGGGAAACGTATCCCTTTGACAGAATGCTAGAAAACGGTGTAGACGTATTTGGTTTGATAAAGTGGACAGCCCTTTACCAAGCAGATTGACGCTTGATGGCAGCTTTGTCCTGCCCTTATGGTATAGAGGGCAAATTAAAGAATGCCGGATCTGCCTAAGTACTGACCATTTGGCAACAAATTCTATGAATTCTGTTGTTACATGATGCCATATATAAAATGATAGCGATAATGAGAAACATGCTATATCCACATACGCTCAATTCAATTTAATTTCGCTACTCGTTAGTGAATATTTTTCCATAATTTCCATTGCCAAACCAGATTGAGCATAGGCAATTAAGCAATTGAAGCTTACCCGTTTAACCAGCATTCACTTATTAGCTGATGTCACAATTATAATGGTGTAGCTCTGTCATGAAAATGTTCGAATTGGGAGTCTATCATGCAGTGACCGTTTAAATAAAGATCTCGATGAACATTTAGAAACCAATTTGACTGGTAGCTGATGCTGCCATAGGCTTACCTGTATAGTTACCTTGAACTTTAGATTCCCATAATTCAGATTCTAGAGAATATCTTGACGCACCTGTATGCAAAGAAAATTGCACTTTGACATGGCTCTACCATTCGCTGACTGATGTTCCTTGTCTATGATGGCTAAACTGGCTAGGCGCGCGACCCTTAGATTCAACAGCTTTTACTGTTAGCGCATGGGACTTGTTTCCACGAGGTGGGCCTATTATATAGATTTTGGCAGAATATTTAAATTCACCGATTCGCAGTTATATTTCTTGGATGATATCTTTGGAGCCGATACTTACAGAAAACTGCCTTCCACTATATTCCATCCTCGGTGGCATTCGACGAGATGGTTCACAATTATTGCGAACAATTGTCATTGAAATTAATTGCCTGTTTCAGGTGATTCAGTGATGAATCTCCACAGTTATTTATTTTTACTGGGACACTAATTTGTCGATGAAGGTGCAGCGTGGTATAGCGGATGAACCTATTACTGTCGCCGCAGACTCTCCCATAACCTAATGTCCTCTTATGATAGATCAATTATTTCCAAACATGATCTCTCAATAATGATTAAAGTTAGGCATTTATTATGTGACTAAGTGACATATAAGTATAGCCAGTATATATTGACAAACGCCCTCAAAATTAACAGTGCCAATTACACCATGTTTAATTTATTTATAATTCACGAATCTGGTCTGCCCATCAAGTATATAACTATTATCTTCAAGAGACCTAAAATCATATTTCCAAATGCAGAAGGTGAGACCTATCTGAACGATATCGGGGCAAAGAGATGAATCACACCACACAGCTAATGGACCTTTCTAGTGTATCGGTTCAATCATATAACGCCATAATCAACTACTGGACGTGTAGGATGACGTCACAATCAATGCCGCCATGAATGACTTAGATACGTTCGTCATGAACGTTGAATTGATGACAGACTAAGTGGTGCTGTATGTCTTTACCATTTAATACACATTTTCTTAAAAATTTTTAAATCCATAGTGTGGTTAGGTAATGGGAACAAGTAAAACGCCATCCCGGGCTATGCCACGGCTGCCCCTATGGATGGATATACTCAAGGCACGCACAGAGGCAAGAATGTGTAAGACACGGCTTGCCCTCTTTCCGCATGCGCCATGACACTTGGAGTAACCCAGTAATGGACAGGGTTTCTTTCATAGGGTAGGACATGCCCACGTTCGCGTGATACCGATGACTGAGTGGGCACGTTTAGGTTACATATATGCTCTTTGCATGACTTCCTCCTTGAAATAATGGCCATGATCGTGAAAGTTCTGGGGAGTGATTGCTACCATTAGAGAGCTTAAACCGCTTCTTCAAGACAACAACGATCAGTCTAATCAAGAAGAAAGCGCCAACCGTATCCATGAATTCTTGTGAGATACTCGGGAAAATCATAGAGAAGTTCACGAACTCACCATTGAACCGCTAACTCCTGGTGGACGTTGCTGAGGCAGGTGCCTCGGTGTAGAAGATCACCAATTGGGTGGGGATATCGCTAAGAAGTCGGCAATTCATCAACAGATAATGAGATGCTGAGCAGAGAATATAAAAGCTGATCACTCTGCGATACAAATTACCACAGAACACATCTAGGTATTCGTGCTGACACCTCGCCAACGACACCCCCTCCCCCTCAACCCTCCCCCCCTCCGGTCGACGGTACGTGTTCCGCTTCTCTGCTCTAATACCTGTCAGAGAAAGCACAGCATACCTTCTGAGACAAAATGCTCAGAGGATGACTCCATTTACAAAGTCGACAGCGCGAAAACCTCCTTTTTGAAAGGCTGCTACGTAATAGTGGCCAAATAACATCCTAAATTATTTCACCTTCAGAAACTTCCACTGTTCTTGGGCTACTGAAGAAACATCGTGTACGGAATATTCATGCTGTCTCCGGACACGAAATAGATGTCGACTTCAAGTGAGTCTACCGTGGCTGAACCTGCTGATGCTTCCCATACTTTGACATCATCGAGAATCACCGTAGCCGCTGACCGCTTGCTGTGAAGGAACTTTAATTTTTGAATTTTTTTTTACAGATTCTGAGATCTGCTGCCTTAAGCGCAACTTAATTTTCTCCCACTCTTTTAGCAGCAGATTCTTTTTCACATAGGAAACATTCTAAAGGAGATCGTTCGTCTTAGACATCACTGGTGGACGACGATCTCGCGCCCCGCTCTACGTGAAGACACACACTATCATTGGAGCAGCATCATGTTTGAACTTTCATAAATGTTAATTAGGACGTTCACCTTGTCACCGTTTTTCAATCAAGTGATGCGTTTTGCGCAGCAGAAAGAAATCAGAAAATGATGTGATCGAAGATGTGCTTCCCACTGACAAAAAGGAAATTTCTTTGCTTGGTCTGTAGATCCCAGGCACCGCACATAACTTCCCCTAAAGAGTATAGAGTCAGCAACGGACGGTTTTTTTTACACATTTCCCCCATTGAGATCCTGCCCGAAACTCCCACAATCAGCTCATGTTTTCTAACACATTCGATCTGCGCTGTCTCGGCTGGCCACGAGCTTCTCAGCGTAGAAAATACCGTTAGGACTTGAAACCTGAGTTCCTTGGTTCAGCGCACCTCTCAGCTCACCTTTCTTACACTAGAAATCCGCATCGCCAACCGCACCGTAGCGAATGGTTTTGACAACGTGATATTATAGTGTGCTACATGAGACCGCTGCCCAAGGCTGCTTTCTTTCTAAGGCTTCGATATCCTCTGTTATCCTTTCGACCACACCCACGGGGCGTGCGACCCTTGCATCTATTTTTCTAATCAAGAAGATGTTGCTGCCTAAATGCTGCACGACTTACTAGGGCGCATTAAGCGCCTGCCCCCCATGAGAGAGAACAAACACTGTGGCTTAATCTTCTCTGTCGATTAGTTAACATTTATATTATTTTAGATGACTTGGCCCGTGTTTAAGATAAAACACAGCGTATAAGCAAGTAATACTGCGGTAGACTCGACACTAAACTCTTTTTTCTTTAATTACATGCGCTGGTTTGCCTGGCTGCAACTCGGAAGGCCAGCCCTGGACCGCGTCAATGTCTTTTTCGACGTTTCTCAACTCAGTCAAATCTGTCAGCCAAAATTCGCTAGACCCTGCGAGGGTAGAGGTTCTCACTTAAACTGATCTAAGGTCACATGAGGCCTTAAAACGACAAAACCACCTTAGCCAACTAAACTTCCAAATCGCGTGGGATCCCTTTCAATGCTAGAATTAGGCACATATTGAAGGCCTTCCTCCAGATTGAAGAATTCGCGAGGTTTAACTGAATTAATCTATTCTCTAAACTAAACTGATCTAACTTCTTGTGGGTTCGGAAGGTGGTCTTTCTTCTCTTAACAAATAACACTTACACTCTTTCGTAACATTAATATAATAAACTTGTGTAACTTTACTCTATGTACTAATTTAGAATGACCACATTGACGGCTTGTGCAATTTAAACAAATACTAAATTTCCGACGATAACTTGTATAACAGAGATAGCGTAACTTTAACTTCTATGTACGTCTCACAGAGGTTACTCGTCTGATCTAAAGATGGTGTGACAATATAGACACTGATCTAGCGATGGTATAAAGATAACTGAAAACAGAGCAGGCACCAACTTATATTAAAATAAAGTGGTTCCTCTACTCTGCCGTCATTTTGGGCTATCTCAAGGATTTCCCCCTATACCTCACACTCTGACTGATTCCCTTGCTCCCCCGTTGTACAATCATGGAACTGGTAGGAACGAGTTTGGGAGTGGTGGCTTCTGACAGTTAATGTAAACATTGTTTGCTTTGACAAGACTCGTCAACAGCCATAGCTCGCATACTTTGTGTTCCCACTCATTTTCTTTTATTGTGACAAGAGCAGCGTTAACCAACCAAGTAGGATTCTGCTGTAATTATTTTCATAATGGGACAATATTCATTTAGTCACGACAACGGATGGTTAGCACTCGTCATGCCGTACTAATGCCTGCTCCTTAACTTGGTGGGGTTATTCCAGGATTATCACAAGTTGTGCAATAGGCATCAGACACCACGCGGTACTGAATCATAGAACTGGTTTCCTTTGCACTCTGTTATGGGCGTTCCCGTTATTCAATAATCTTCCTTGGCCATCGTCATACTCTTATCTTACACAGTAGTCCTGTAAGGCTTTGTTGCTTTAACTCCTGAGAACGTCTCCTTAAAACTGTTCAGTACTTAATCCATCACTGTCTTACCATCAGGCTGTGCCGTTCTTATATTGACATACCAGGACCAGTTCTATGGCTATTAAAATATCTGAAATGACAAAAATAGATTGGTTGGTGATAATCACACCCAACTCAATCAAACTGCTTTCAAATATGACGAGCAAATTTTTGTTTGCCTATATTGATCGTAATTACCAGCCTTTCATTTACAAAACAATTTTCTACAAAATAATTAAACAGTCATCCTGACATTCAGTCTACATGTTTGTACTCATTAAAGGTCATTACCAAAACAGTCATCGGGTTTCCCCCAGTGATGTAATAATACTAAGCATCATTCATGCTCATACATGCCTCGCATCCGACCTGTCTATAACGGCTTATATTTCCTGGTGCCTTGGAATCCGCGAATGACGTAATGTGATGATACTGTAATAAATAATCACCATTGGGAAATTAACACTTTGATTTAAAACGCACAGTATTGGGAAACATATGCCGATATTTTCCAAGTACTAAGTATCATACAATATCATACTCGTGGATATGAGGGTAGCTAAGTCTAGAATCCGATATTCAGAAGATGACTACTGAGAACATCGGATCACCCTGGCGGCAACTACTGAACAACATCCCAGCCCACCCACCCACACACCCTTTCGCATGCACCTATCCACTTAGGACACTAAACTAGGATCCTTCTCCTCTCTGCATTCCACCTTAAGTGGACTGCTAGGGAATAGTTAGCTTTCAGTGGCAAACGGCACTTGTGATGAGCTAACCGTATATATATATATATATATATGTATATATATATATATATATACCGATGGAATGAATAGTAACCGTTAGCGATGTACTGACTGCTCGGGATAAATAAGAAATCCTGCTGTCTCAACCCCAGCCCCCGCCCCCCCACCCTCTGAAGGAATCCCTTTCCTTCTACTTAGAGAGACCGTCATTCTCCAATCACAGACTTTATATATATATATGACTGTTACTTTCATGGTATATTTATTTGAATTATAAGTTATGTCCCCTTTAATAGTAGAGTATATCACCTTTAATGCATATTGATTTATGTTTCATGGTATGACTTTGTATTTCAATGACATTTTAGTATCATCACACCTTTAATGAGTAACATGTCACATGCAATGCTGTTGACTTTTATTTCTTTACAGGAACCTAGTCATGGCTGATATGCTTAAGGCATGCCAGCTTGTGATAGCAGCTTCTGGGAGTGTTAATGTCTCTGTAATGTGTGTCTGAGTAGTATTTACTGTTAAGTTATCGCTGTGTTTTGCCAATGTTGTGTATGAGGAAGTGAGTAGCTTGGGATATGTTTGGCTGTATGTATGGTAACCACTGAACTCGTATAGCATGGATATACACTAAGAAACCAGTTTATGGAGATCAGTTTTCAACCTTGAGGGGTTCGGACGTCAAATCCGATTATATATGTGTGCATTCTATATGCGTGTGTATCAGTTTGGCGTGATGATATTGTGGATTATTGGAAGTATTGGAAACGCTGGTCGTTTATCCTGGTTTGAATCCCCTTGTTAAAAATAAAGGCATCCAGACACCATATGCGTTTCTTTGTATTGGCACCTCCAAAGACCCATGACAAATGGCACCTCCGATGGGACAAGGAAGGATTGACCAGCGACCATACTAGTAGCACTACTTCGTACAAAATCGTCATACACTGTTCTAGTTAACGGGACTGAGTACGCCTTCAGCAATCACACCAGAGTGGATCCGAGCATTTCTCGATGACAAATCTGGAGAAGCACTCACGCTGAGCAAACCTATGTTCCTGCACTTTAGTGATTCGGTTCAGCGGAAAGTGTTTTCCTCAGATAGGCATGTTCTCCTTATTTTGAAAATGGGGTACATATATGGTTCTATGTGTTTGAGCACAAGCACGTTACTTGTAGAATAGGGCGCCCTAACAGAATATAAATATAATTTAAAAACTGCTTAGCGGGTTGATCACCGTTAAGTCATTGTTTATATGGTCACGAGTTGCACGTTATATATAGGTTTAATATATATTCATGTGATGATACACATCTATATTTCGTCCTTCGCCAAGCACATACTTCGGTGGTCATGTGTAATTTGACCACATCGTTCAGCGGTGAATAGCAATCTTTTATACAATTGATTTGTGTGACTTTTTATTAATATATGGATTAACCTAAGAACGTGTGTGATATGTCTGCTATTTAATTGTGACGATATATTTAGAAACTGAACCAAACCTATTTATACGTGTGTATTTATAAAATGACCCGAACTTCATCTTAGCTTTTTAAAATTGCTAGAAACATTTAAATCCCAAAAAAAATTATGAACAGTTACTACTTTCATAAAATGTATGATCATTAGTTACATATCTATTAGTTAATTGATTAATTAATTAAATAATTAATTAAGTATTTAATTAATTTTACATTATTATTATTTTCTTTTTACAGCTATGGCTAAATATTTGAACGTATATTTCATAGGATAGGCTACTTAATTGTTACCTAAAATATTATTCTTAGATTAATATTAAGCAGCGATGGTACATTTGGGATGAGCGGGAATTTAAACTCGTTTAACGACGCTGAATAACTGGTAGCATTTTAAACATATTTAAGGTATATAGTGTAGAGGTATTTGAGGGTTTTTTAGGTATAACATTTGCATATATTTGTATGTACTCTGCACATGCATCCATGACTCCTCCTTCACTGCCTATTACATGCCCATCTCGCACAATGTCCTGCACTTATCACGTATGACTGAGTATAAATGGGGACTGAATAAAGTTTTCTTTATTACAGATCATCATTGCTTTAACATTTGCCGCGTGGTATATAATATGTACTAACAGTAACTTATTTTCTTTTAATGTTAATCATCGATGTTGAAAGATCATTTTTATGTCAGGAAATTACTTTTGTACATATCCTTGTTTATTATATATTCAACTAATTTATTAACCATGGCTACAAGTAGTGACAACTTGACACAACCCGATATTGATCATATGTTGCAAATGTTGAGAAATACAGGTGACTATGTCGTATTAAGCAAGCATGAGTTCGAGTGGATGTGCCAATCTACCACACCAGTCTCCAGTACACCCGCCCATAATGCATTTCCATTTCAGTCTTAGGAACCCAGGCTGGTTGGTGGGAATAAACAAATTTTCGCTCACCCGGTCTAAATATAATCCAGATTTCCTTTTCGGCCAGCGGACGGTCGATATAACACAGATAAAAGTTATCATTCTCATAATTTCCCATATGCACTGGAAATACCCAAACTTCCATTCTTTTCAGCAGATGATCCACCACTGAAAGGTGATATCTCATATGATGGGTGGAGATTTGACGTTATGCGTACTCTGTCTAATGAGGCCATTAGTGGACATGTTCGTTTGCAGGCGATTAGAAAATCTCTACGAGGCACTGCCAGGTAAGCAATGATACCGCTTGGTGAAAGTGCCACCATTGCTGACGTACTGGGGAAATTGGACACATTGTTTGGCAATGTCAGTAGTAACGAGTCTATCATGCAACAATTTTACATGACATTACAGAAAGAAGGTGAGTCAGTGATAACATTTGGCTGTAGGTTAGAAAATTTAATGCAAGCTGCAATTGCCAATGGCCATGTTGATTGTGCAGTAAGAAAAGATATGCTACGATCCAAATTTTGGAAAGGGCTTAAGAGTGAAAAGCTTAGGAACCAAACCCACCATAAATATGATTCAATCAAAGAATATCCTACACTGAAAATGCATAATACAGTACAAGCACCAGCAGAAAAGGATAAAATAGACAAATTATCTGAGCAAATGAATGCCTTGATGGAGAAAGTTAGAAATCTAGAAATACAAATTGGGACTAATTGTTTTCAATCTGTTTCACCTTCTACCAATGCATACCACAATGCTGGGAGAAGCCGATACTATGGTAACCAAGAGGTACCGGATGATTACCATAACAGCCCTAGACGAGGGCACTACAGATGCACTGGACGCAGTACCTTCGTGGCCGCCCACACAACCCAGGAACAAGGCAACCTACATATGAACCAGAAGAACCGGAACATGGTAAGCAAGAGCTAAAAGAGTAACTTCCTCTCTTGTAGGGCGAATGGACGAAGTGGATAATAGTTAATGCCCTATGCTAGCAGATGTGAATAATAAAGGTCTTCGTCATAGGCTTATAGGTTCATCCAATGTCGGAGAGATAAGAATATGTGATATACAAGTTAATACATTGATTGACAGTGGGTTAATGATTACTTGTGTATTACAGGATTTTTATCAATCTATCAAAAACCAAAACTTCATGCCATTGAAGATTTTGACTTAATGGTTTATGGTTCTTTTGGTAGAAAGCTGCCATATTTAGGATATATTGAAGCAGAAGATAGTATCCCCTTTATATCCAATGACGCTATATAGATTCCAGTACTGGTAGTACCTGCAAAAGAGTATAACCACTCAGTACCTATTATAGTTGGTACAAATGTGATAAGACTATGTAGAAATGTTATTTATACAGAAGTATCTATACCACTTGCATAGCAAACTGCTAAAGATATTTTGTGTGAACATCATGCAATTATTGTCATGACAACTAACACATATCCAAGTAAATTATGCACGCATGAGGTAAGAAAGCATTTTGGTGTTGCTAGGAATATAGACAGGTTTACTATGCCCATTGTAGAATCCACAAATACATCTCAATCTGGTAGTTTAACTGTATGTCCTAGGGTAGTTGCATTAAAACAGCATCGTAATTATTCTTGTGTTCTAGTTAAATTGTGTAATATATCGAGCAAAGGGATTCGGATTCAACCCAATTCAATTGTTTCCCAGCTTAGTGAAGCAAAGGTAATTGATTCCTGGGATCCAGAGAGTTCAACTCCTTCAAATGTTAGAGAGAAGCCGTATAGTGATTCAATGGCAGACTTTGTCATTGTTGTGAACACAGAGGCTTTGACAGAATCGCAGCTGCAGGAAACTCATGAATCTTTGAGAAGGTGGGAACACATCTTTTCACGTTCTTTTAAGGATCTTGGAAGAACAGATTTAGTGGAGCGCACCATCAATCTGACAGATAACATAACATTCAAGGAACAATATTGGAGAATCCCTCCAGCTATGTTCGAAGAAGTTAAACAGCACTTATAGGAGATGGTGGAAGCTGGTGCAATTCGTAAATCAGCTAGTCCGTATTCATCGAGTGTTGTACTTGTGAGGAAAAATGATGGTTCCTTAAGATTCTGTATGGATCAAATCAAAATATTAAAAATGCTCATAATTTACCAAGAATCGTCAGCGCAATGGACAGGTTAATAGCTGCCATATACTTTACTGAACTTCAGGATATTGGCAGGTGGCCATCAAAGAGGGGGATAACACACAAAACTGCCTTTTCTGTGGTGCCCTCTAGGTTTCTGGGAATGTAACCGGATGTCTTTTGGGTTGACTAACGCACCAGCAACATTTCAGAGGTTAATGGAAACATGCATGGGTGAGATGAACCTAAACGAGTGTCTAAACTTTATAGATGATATTCTTGTGTTTTCAAGTACATTCCAGGAACATTTAATTCGTTTGGAGAAAGTGTTTAAGTGGCTCGATGAACATAATATTTAAACTTAAGCCATCGAAGTGTGAGTTCTTCTAAACATAATTCACTTATCTAGGTCACTTGGTGTCAGAGCATGGTATCTATATGGATCCGGGGAAGATTTCAGCACCTACCACATGGCCAGTCCCAACTTCTATGAAGTCTTTGAGAATATTCCTAGGGTTTACTGGATATTTCAGGCAATTCATCAATGGTTATTCAAAGATAGTTAAGCCACTTAATAGCCTTCTTGTAGGACAACCCACCAACAGTGTATCAAAGAAAACAAGGAAGCAGAAGTCACACTGGTTATGGGCAGATGAACAACAGCAGGCATTTGATACCATAAGAGAAAAGCTAACCTCAGTGCCAGTGTTAGCTTATGCAGACTTTACAAAACCATTTATGGTAACAGTGATTGCATCAACCGATGGTTTAGGTGTGGTGCTCTAGTAGATTCAAATTGGGAAGGAATGCGTCATAGCATATGCTAGCCGAGGTGTGCGTGGAAATGAATGCAATTATCTAGCACATAAATTAGAATTATTGTGTCTTAAGTGGGCATTATCAGATAAGTTTCATGATTACCTTTATGGTAATACCTTCGAGGTACGCACAGATAATAATCCTCTAACTTGTATGACGAAAACAGCTAAGCTGGATGCAACAAGCCATTGGTGGTTAGCTTCCTTATCTAATTACAGCTTTAAGCTAATATATAGGACAGGGAAATCGAACAGTGATGCGGATGGACTTTCACAGCAGTCATATCAAACAGAGGAGATGTTTCCAGAGGTTCTGAAAGCTATCTGTCAGGCAGCTTTAGCACCGAGCAAAGTTCTTCCATTAGCAGAGAGTATAGTTATCAGTGACATACTTTATTCGGAACAGACAGAGATAGAGTCCAACTTAGAGTCTAGTCAGTTGAGTAGAATTAATTGGGCCAGAGAGCAGGCTACAGATCAAACTTTAGCTAGAGTTATATACCTAGTAAGACAAGGCATACATCTAGGACTAAAGGATCTAGGAAACGAACCAGCAGAAATACAGAAATACATCTGTCAATGGAAAAGGCAGACGATTTGTGATAATATTCTCTACCGAGCTACTCAAATAGATGGACAACCTAACGACCAAATGGAATTGCCACTGTCCATGAGAGAAATTGTTTTGAAAGTGCTTCACGATGATGTCGGTCATCAAGACAGAGATAGGACCTTGTGGCTAGTACGCCAACAATTCTATTGACCTGGCATGGCGGCGAGTGTCAAGAAAACAGAAAACACTACCAACTATTGGTGCTGAACTTGTGTCTATCCAAAGTTTGCATCCAATGGAACTAGCATGTATTGATTTTCTGTCACTAGAGAAATCAAAGGTTTTTTTTAAAGATATCCTAGTCTTTACAGACCATTTTACAAACTGCTAAAGTGTTGTATGGAAAGCTTGTCGTTCATTAAAGTTTTCCAGCAATGATACATGGAGACCAAGGTAGGAACTTCGAGAGTAGGGTAATTCAAGAATTGTGTAAGATTCCTGGAGTAGAGAAAACTCGGATAACGCCTTACCATCCAATGGGGAATGGGATGACTGAAAGATTCAATCAGACACTCCTGCAGATGCATGGAATGCTAGAAGATCACAAATCTGACTGGAAATCCTATGTATTGCCATTAGTACATGCGACAATACAAGAGTCAACAGGTTTTTCACCTCATTATTTAATGTTCGGGTGGCATCCCAGACTAGAAATGGATGAATACTTAGGAAATGAGTGTAACACAGACCAATCAGTGAGTAGGCAGAGCTATGCTAGAAAGCTACGTAAAAGACTAGACTTTGCTTATAAAGTTGCTGCAGCTCAAGCTAAAAAAGAGTGGCCAGCGATACAAAGGTTACTACGATCGCAAAGTAAGGGAGTCTACTCTTGAAATTGGTGGCAGAGTTCTGGAATGGAATGTTGGACTCGAAGGTAAGCAGAACTTAGCTGACAAATGGGCAAAAGATTCATATATTGTTATTGAAATTCCAAATACTGATACACCAGTTTACAAGGTTCAGCAAGAGACTGGCAAAGGATTGGTTGGAACCTTGCATCATAATCTATTGTTACCGTTTATGGCGATTCCATGTGCTGTTGAGACAGAAGATTAAGTGTCTGTGTCTAATAACATGGGCAAAACGGCCAGAAGTAAGATGGTAAGTGGGAATGGTCAAATGAATTCAGGAGCTGAAAATTGCTCTGACTCAAATGACAGTATGGATAGCGAGGTGAGCTGTAGTCCTAAGTATATAATCCGTGCTAGGAGGAGTGCAAGATGCAGACACGATGCCACAGTGTCACCTGGACATATCTAACCGTCTAGCCCTGTGGATGGAGGTCGTGAATCAGCATCAGCAACTCACCAAAGCTCGACAACCGTAAGCAACACAGGTAATGTAAGTATATATGGTACAAGGAGCTCGGAGTTAACAGGTTATCATATTGTTGAACAATCACCAATACTACCTAAACGATCGAGTCGGCAGAAGAAACCACCAGACCGATATGGTGAGTGTGTTATGGGAATTTCTGCAGGGGAAGTATTCGTTTAATATATGTGTATTGATAAGACATTACTGTACATGTATATATTACTATGTGGTAAGTTTATGAGTATGTTTTCAACATTGTTTTTAGTATTAACCAATGTTGTTCTGCTTTATTTCAGGTGATGTAGTGAGGACAATATAAGCTTGAATGAGGAAACCGCCTAATTCACATGTTGGTTATGTAAGTCAAACCTTATGGTGAGGACAGATATATTGCATTTTATTTTATCATACTATTTATACCATATGTAATACTTATGCTTAAATATCAAATATTAACACATGATATGTTTTCGTGAATTTGATTGTGTTGTACATAAATATTAACTGTGATAATCCATGATGGAGGAGAAATATAAATATTAAATTTTAAATATTGAATGTCTGTCTATTGTGTATCTATTGTATAGGGAAATGCCAGGAGACCTTTTCTCTGGCCAGGGGAGTATGTCACAGGCTTTATATATATGACTGTTACTTTCATGGTATACTTATTTGAATTATAAGTTATGCCCCCTTTAATAGTAGAGTATTTCACCTTTAATGCATATTGATTCATGTTTCATGGTATGAATTTGTATTTCAATGACATTTTAGTATCACCACATCTTTAATGAGTAACATGTCACATGCAATGCTGTTGACTTTTATTTCTGTACAGGAATCTAATCACGGCTGATATGCTTAAGGCATGTCAGCTTATGATAGCAGCTTCTGGGAGTGATAATGTCTTTGTAATGTGTGTCTGAGTAGTATTTACTGTTAAGTTACCACTGTGTTTTATCAATATTGTGTGTGAGGAAGTGAGCAGCTTGGGATATGTTTGGCTGTATGCATGGTAACCACTGCACTCCTATAGCACGGGCATACACTAAGAAACCAGTTTATGGAGATCAGTGTTCAACCTTCAAGCAGTTCGAACATCAAATCCGATTATATATGTGTGCATTCTATATTCCAGGATTGCCGCTCCAGGTTCCATCCTCCTGCTCGTGGATAGCGGAGATGAGACTAGCACCCTGATTGCTGCGGGAAGATAAGCCTTCCCGTTGTGTCTAACTCAGGCACACTGGCATGTCGGAAATGCCCGACCAGACCTGCACATCTCCAAGGACACAGCTGACTGCTCTGTTCAGCAAACGTTTGTGATGGAGGCCCAATCTTGCGTCCAGGGGACGGCGTCGCAAGGCCCGAAACGAGAACAGATACCCGAGAGTTGCTCTGGGGACTCACTAGCGTCGACAGCCTCATGGCGCCTTGGAGAGGACAGCTTGCACGACAACCAGCCACCCAGCCCCTCGGATAGGTGCGTGACGATCCAATCCAACAAAGTGAAATGTTGATGGAGCTTAGCTAGAAATGGGTGTGCCATATCCAAAACTGGATTCCTCCTTTAAGTTGAGTATTAGTACAACAGTAGAAAATACATGCTGTAATATGAGCCTACATGTTTCAGAGATGCTTCCTGAGCAACACAGACCTGAAATAAATTTAACCTTTTTATATGCAAAATTAATATCTATTTAATTCTTGATTGCTAATTTGAATTATTATGTTGTCGACATATGCTAAAAGCTGGTAATACAAATTGGAATCACAACCACACTGTCAATGTGCTCGGCTGGCTTTTTCTCGGTTTCTTTCATGCAAATTGTTTACCAAATCAGCTATTAGTTTGTCCAAATATATGTCATAGGGCCAGTTCAGGGTCTGAGAAGAATTAGACTAGCTCAATGCATTCGACTTCATAGCCAAATACAAGTATACTCTACGTTTTCTGCATTTAACACACGGCCAAATATATGTCATAGGGCAAGTTCATGGTCAGAGAAGAATTGGACTAGCTCGATGCGTTCAACTTCATAGCCAAATACAGGTATACTCTACGTTGTCTGCATTGAACAAACGACCCTATCCCTCCCTCCCTCAATCCACCCCACCTCTCTCTCTCTCTATCTCTCTCTCTCTCTCTCTCTCTCTCTCTCACTCTACTAGCATTCACGACATACTTGATGTACAAGTATCACGACTCGTCGAGTCCGCTGTGTGTATAATGAAGTCTGCCGCTGGGCACATGGTAATGCTCCAAACTCATCACTCAGGTTAGTGTGCAGCTGTATTACTATAATTATAGAAGCTAGTAATGTGTATTCAACCATCGCTTCTTACACATCTGGTGTAGATACAAGGACATGAAATACCACTCATCCCTTCTATTAAATGATGATGATGATGATGATGATGATGATGATGATGATGATGATGATGATGATGATGACGACGACGATGGCTTCAGATAAGTGACGACGGCATTAATACTGATATGATGATAGCAGCATGCATGTTGGTGGCAGCCAGGCTGATGAAACTGATATAGCACATGCTAATTTCCGCATAGTATTCAGTAAATACAGCACTAATTTATTATACCTGAGGTAGATGCACTGTACTATGTAGCATTGCTTGCCCATAGATCATTTTATGCTCAGAATATATTCCTCTTCGATTAAGGATACTCGTCCATCGTGTCTGCCAATTCACTGATATGTGTGTCTATCTCCCTCATTTAATTAATTACAAACGGTGTCTCACCTGGCTGGGTTATGCCACGACGTGACACACACCGTCATAGTCAGTAATGGAACGTATTTTACGATACAATATATCGCCTTCAATTGATGGCAATGGTTGATTGAATAAGGGTCCACACCATGTTAATGCTACGTCTGAATTCTGACATTTTTTCTAGAGTTTGATTGCCCTGGCCATGAGCAAAGAGGGCACTAAATACATGCTGCTGTAGTAACGGTATCAGTAACACCATCATTTACGGACCCAAACAAGTATATACTGAGGAATGAACTACTTTAATGTACCCAGTATTAATCGAAACATATTGAACGATGGACTCCAGCCAGAAACTCAGTATTATGGCCAAGGTGGTGTATGTATTCCACTGAGTAGTCTTTACAGCATTTTGGGAGAATGGTATTAAACGCATCGCATAAGTAAGATGGGTGCGAACATATCCGTGAATCAGTGTCGTGCGCGAGGTTCTAGAAGATATTGTAATATGGGTGCTCAAAATGTTGGCGAACTGACTAGAGATTATTATCATCCTATCTCCCATAAAATGGTTTCTTAGATTTCGAGCAAGTTTTCTATGTCAGTAACCTATATGATTATTGATAACCGGATTCCATGTGTATTGTGTACAGTTCCATAGTTATCAAACGCTTGCTGATGGCGTGAGTTATTGGGCCAAGGCTTTGAAGTAGCTATAGATAACATTGAAATGTTGAAAGTCATGTTCCAATTCTGTGGAAGTCACTGGCACGTCAAACTTATATATCGTTTCCTAGTCTAAGTAAGAATTTGACAAAGACGAACGTAACCATTCAACAAAACAGACGAATTAGCTTTATTCTAGACTCGTGCACATCGTCCATCTGTCACATCAAACAGCTGCACATGTCAGACTATCTTTATACAACAATCAATATACATGTGTGCGATTAAATGAATGGAAAATCAAGTCCGTGTATTCTAAATTCCATAAGGGATAACACGTGGCTTAGCTCTCTGCCTAACCTAGCAGCCCGCAGTTGACATCACAAACTGACTCAAATATTCCATAACCGACTAATTGGGCAAAGATTTAATATCTATTCCTGAACACCCAAGAAGACCCCGTAGCCACATTCGTTTCAAAATATTCAAAGTTACCTTAATATTTAGATTCTTGGAAATCAAGTTTCAAAGTTTTATATCTATTTTAACATGTGTACAAATGTGGGCGAAGCTTAGTCAAAATGAGGCATAGATAGCAATGTATCCCTATATTCAGTGGGCATGTTCGTTTATGTATCGCTATAAAAATAATACAGTAACCATTCGTTAAATTATGAAAACAGAGATCTATTAAAATGGGATATTATGCAATATAAAAACAACAATCAAATTTGCTCAAGAAAATTTAAATTTTCTCGTAAAGATGTCGATTTTCAGACCAAGATAAGATACATTTTTGAAAATTTACCGCTTGAATGACTGGTTCGGCGCTTCTCAGGATAACTACAGAGGTGTTTTTTTCGCCAGCCTGATTGTTAATGGATTAATATAGCACTTCATGCACTACACGCCTGTGTGTGTTAATGGTTGGCACGTGAATGCGCCATGTGTCGACGTGGGTGTCATATTGAGCTCATACATTCGCGTGTGTATTGGTGTGTATTTTCCTGCAACTACCTTCGTCCATCACAACTACTGTATCCGCCCAATCTTGCGTTAGTTCGTCTGTGCCACTGCGTTGTAATATTCAGAAATGCCACAACAGTATTTATAATTACATGTGTGTGAAATCTATTCGTACCCTGTACCGAATTTAACAGCATTCTGTTCTTAGACGCGTTCACCAGGCGTGTTAGCACACGTTTGAGACAATATTGTACAGACTCCCTCAGAAAAGATAATTGCACGGTCATCGCGATAGACCATTCGCACAATTAACCCGAGCCTTGAACTATATCATCAAGTCATTAACAAGCTATTGCTCTGCAAGTCGTTGTCAGTGAGAATACCATTGCTTGATCGGAACGAAACCGGTGCAGAGGAGATTTAATACATAGACAATAATTGCCGATCAACTACCGTTGTAAGAATGTGTATGCGTGCGTGCGTGCGTGCGTGCATGTGTGCATGTGTGTTTGTAGTTGTGTGCGTGCGTGCGTGCGTGCGTGCGTGCGTGCGTGCGTGCGTGTGTGCGCGCGTGTGTGCGCGCGTGTGTGCGCGTGCATGCGTGCGTGCGTGCGTGCGTGCGTGCGTGCGTGCGTGCGTGCGTGCGCGCGCGTGAGAGATTGTGGAACCCGTACCTATGGTTGTATGCCAACTCGTTCATCGAGTCCTAGGCAGCGTGCATTGTTCTTATTGGTTCTAGCAGGCGACAGCTAGCGCGTGATTTGGACAGCAATTATCAGGAAATGCTCACAGTTCCTGTGTGACAGACAGACACTTGAGGCACGCGGAATTAATTGAAATTGCTTTGAGTTAAGAACTTGTCTGACAGAATGATGGCAGTAGATGGACGTGTGTATTTATCACAATCACACATATCCTGCCAGCCGATATATAATGGCATGATCGATTGCCACAGATCAGAGCGGTGTTATCTACATCTACCGATATCCGTAAATACTGGGGAATGCATTTGGCGAATGAAGATGAGGGCATACATTCAAAATTAAGAATTATCGGGACACGTGTGTGCTACATTTCTCACAATATTGAGGTACCCGAGGGATATTTACGTATGTAAATATGCCATTTGTTCAGCAACCCGCCACAGAACAATCTTTAGGATCCGCATGTCATATGGACTGGAACCTAGGGTTGTGCGGTACTGGAACCGTCACAGTTTTTGTAAGCATAACGGTTCGAAAACCGGTGACACAATTTGAATACCGCAAAACAGCATATTTATGAAAAAACGGTTTTATAAATATTTTTATATATTTGTGTTTCAATAATATATTAATGCATAAAATTGCATTCATATCATCACTTAATGTATAGAAAATCAATAAAATAATACAAGGAAGGGGAAATGATTTTCATCTTTTTCGAATCTTTCGAGTATGTGGCCAGATTGTATAATGTGTTCAGAAACCTATCTACTAGTGTTTTATAGTACCATGTTATGATTTATGAACACACAATACCATCCGGCAAACCGGGAATCGAGGCGAGTTTATTACTATGCTTCTAATGCAAACATGTGTATATAGTAATATCCCACAGGTCTCGCGGGCACCAAAACTGGTCACCTAGCAACTTGCCTAGCCATCTTAAACACACCGCGCATGACTGTGACTGTGTGTATTTAACGCTTATCTTTGAGAATGCATTCTTATTTAATGTGTACCAACTGCATTATTTGTATTACACAATGGAATAGCTGCTAAAGTTATTTGAAAACATTATGGATATCAAGTTGTTGCTACCTTAGGCAGCAACAGGGTTCAGTAACAAAATTGCCAAAATAATCAGCTACATGTGATTTAATATTAGTTTAATTTAGAGGTAGACCTAATCTTGTAAAAGGATAAAATGGGTTTAGTCTGGCATAACAGCTGGATTCACGGTGAGTCCTCTGATAAAAACAACTCTGGCGGCTTCCAGCTGGCAAAGTGAGTGTATATTAGGCGCCCTTCGCATCATAAATAAACTCAACCCTTGATACTGATGTGTAGCAGGGGTGAGTCCATTGTAAATATTAGGCATGTCTGCGTTCACTTTCATAAAGACTCAGAGGGTGTGAGCGGGTTTAGCCAATCAGAACGCGATGTGCTGGTATTTCTAAAATATACTAACATATACAGGACTACTTACGTATATGTATATGTATTTCTGGTAAAATGAATGAGTATTTTCCATGGGAGTTTTATATCAGAGTGCGTTGCAATATCATTTAAAGATACGGAGACAGTATTCGGCATAAATGGTTTGTTTAAATATTAACGAACCAGCTTTCACTAAAGATAGTATGATTACAGATTCGAGTCTACCACAAAATAAATAGTCTATTTTCGTGGTACTGAGAATGAGATTAAATTTGTTTACTATTAGCCATCCAATAAACCGGAGATCCGGTTGAAACCGATTTTATAATCAACACCATCACCGGTTTCACCTTTTCCAAAAGCGCACAGCCCTACTGGAACCATCATGCTGTCAGCCCATATGTATGGCATAGTACAACGTCATTGAGATATGAATTGTGAGCTGCAAAATGTTATCTTCAGGGTCAACATAAGATGTAATTCCACAACCCTTATTTCTCCCTCTCTTTGTCTCTCTCTCATCGGCCTCTGTCGCGCTCAATCAGGCACTCACTGGGTATCACGCTCTATCTCTCCAACTCACATCCTTTACGCTCACCCCTCATGTGGCTTCTCATTCCCCTACCTCTGTCATCCTTCTCGCTCTTTCCTCCCCTATATATATATATATATATATATATATATATATATATATATATATATATATATATATATATATATATATATATATATATATATACACACGCACACGCACCTACACACACACGCACACACACATGCACACACTCACACACGTGCGCGCATACACGCATGCATGCACACACGCACACACTCACGCACGCACACACATACACACACACACACGCGCGCCTACCTACACACACACACACACACACACACACACACATACACACAGACACACACACACACACACACACACACACACACACACACACACACACACACACACACACACACACACACACACACACATACATACACACACACACGCACGCGCACGCACATGCATGCACACAGGCGCCTACACACACACACGCACGCACGCACGCACACACGCACGCACGCACGCACGCACACATCCACACACAACACACGCGTGCGTGCACGCACGTGCACTCACGCATGCACGCACACACACACTGTAATGCACGTTTCTCATGTCAATATGGTGTTATTTCATATCATTGCATTATGGTTATGTTATTAATACCACATTGTGTGCTGATAACGGTGATATCCTAATACCAGAATGAAAACGATCGTTATAATTGAAATAACAATCAATATATCAGATGATACTGGCATGAACACACTTAGGCATGCACGATAAATTATCTCACATTGTCAATGTTATAGCTATGAGGAACTATAGAATGCATTATTATATCCACGAGTTATGAACTGTCATGTTGCTTTATATTAACTCTGACTGTGATTGCCATCCATCCAGTGAGTAAATGGTTGTACATTACAGCATTGACATGATATACCCTCTTTAGATAATCCTTCCTGACACATAAAGTAGAATGATAGTGTCGCTGTCTAAGCATGTTGTAGATGGTATTCGTCACATGATATAAATACACGCATATGGCATAGATACTGCTGTGCTGTGCAAGGTTAGCATCATGTTAAATGGTATTGGGTTTTAACAATTTGATTCACACACAGGTTCCTGTTTATACACGCGCTTAAAACGTATGCATGCACTGCTTCAATTCATGCATTGCGTATAAACAACTCCACTTTCACATAGATTGCATACACGTTTGACAGGTTTTATAAGTTTGCCATCGAATACTAACTAGACCTGTAACTGCAAGCAGTTACTGTGACAGCTTCCAAGCCAGCTCCCAGAAAGCTGTTACAAAATCTAAGCCTAAACTACTAACATTTTCTACCCAGTAACAGGACGGAACCTGTCAGCGAATGCTGAAATGTCAACAGTTAAGGCTAAAGATACAATTGTTAAGTACCAGCAAGAGCATGAAACATGTATGTTATCCTGTAACATTTTCACACTCAAATGAACTTTACTTCCCTCATTTCAACTTTCTGCAAACAAAACATACTCTTTTGTGCTCATTTGACCTTTTTGCACTCAGTGATCTTTGGAACTCAATGACACCTTGCACTCAAATGACATTTTCTGTACTCATTTGACATTCCTGCACTCAAATAATCCTTTTGGGCACTCAATTGACCTTTCTGCACCCACATGACCTTTTCACACTTAAATAATTGTTTATGCACTCATTTGACCTATCTGCACTCAAATGACATTTTCTGCACTCTAATGACATATTCCTACTCAGATGACCTTTTTTGTACTCCAATGACCTTTTCTGTACTTATGTGTGAAACTCTATGCTAGTCATAAATTACATTTAAAGAAAAGTTACTAGTCACTGTTTATTTTAGATATCTGATAGTACTTTATATTAGATAACATGCATTTACTATTGCATGCAGATTAAAAAAGGAAAAATTCAAACAGGTATATCTTGGTCCTTTCTTAATCTATCCAGTGCATCCTTGCAGACATTATCAGCAGTTAGTTACTGATCAAGTTTGCAAAATTTGAATGGACTATATACAAAATCTTTGTAGAAACAATCATTTTCTGAAATCATCACATCATCAACTCGGCCGCCGAATTATGTGGGCAGGCAACTTTTGCTACGCAAATCTTAATCAGAGTTCGAGATCATTTCGATTTAAAAAGTTTCACTCTAATACAGGCAATCGTTTTATAGAAGAAGCTTGTTAAAAAATGTAAATTTTTTTGCATAAAATCCAAGATGGCTGGCAAACCAGGTTAGTTAGAAAGGTACTGCTTTCACACTTTAAAGAGGCTAGGGCATAGTTACATCCTACACAGTTTCAGACCAGTCTCTTTAGCAGTATGGGAGAAAAAGATATTTAAGTTTTTGCGCCAGAATAAAAAAAATATATATATATAACAATAATAATAATAATAATAATAACTAGACCTGTAACTACAAGCAGTTACTGCAGGTGGCTTCCAAGCCAGTTTCACAAAGCTGCAACTAGACCACTAACATTACCATACCCACAACAGCATGAGGCCTATCAAGGAATGATGGAAAGTCAGCAATTAAGGCTAAAGATACAATGGCTAAGTAAAATAATTCAGCAGTATGAGGTTTAAGCTGGTTTGAAAACAGCAAAAAAAACCATTAAAATATTTACAAATAGATTAAATGAAAAGAAAACACAGAACATGCTCAAATGCTTTCAGAAATTGTTAAAACACACAAAGGTGAGCTAAATCTAGTCCAAAAAGGCAGAAAAAATTATTAAGGAGTACAGTCACAGATGAACACAATGGGCCAAAATAACAAAAAACTGAGGAAAATGAATAATTGTGGCCAAAATAATCTCATTTAACCTTTTTTTACTAATTGGCCATTTTTTGATTTGACCTTTTTGCACTCTTTTGACTTTTTTCCATTCATTTGACATTTTTGCACTCATTTGACCTTTTTGCACTCACATGACTTTCTTGCACTCACATAACGTTTTTGCCCTCAATTGAGCTTTTTGGTCTCATGTGACCTTTTTCCAATCAAATGACATTATTGCAATCAAATGACATGTTGTAATTCAGCAGTAAAAGGGTTAATTGACACTTGTCATTCAGCAGTAATAGGGTTAAGTGACACTTGCTATTTTGCAGTAAAATTGCTAATTGTGACTTGTAATTTAGCAGTAAATGGGTTAATTACACCTTGCAATTCAAAAGTAAAAGGATTAATTGCTCAATTCAGCTGTAAAAGTAATAATTATGCCTTGCACTTCAGCAGTAAACAGGTCAATTGAACTTGCAATTCAGCGCTATTGGAGATAATTGAAACTTGTAATTCAGAAAGTAAATGGGTTAATTGCGCCTTGCCATTCTGCACTAATACGTTTAATTGAGCCTTGCAATTCACCAGTAAAACCCTTTGAATTTAGTCAATATTGATAAACCGCCAATTCAAGTTTCCCACCAAAAGTATTACTACATAAATAGTAGCAATTTCATTTTCAAATATTAAAGATGTAATAGCTCGGCTGTTCACTGACCGTTTCCTTTGATATTGGGGAATCTTATGGACAATGAGTAACTGACCAATTTTCCAAAATTTCCCTGCATTATATTTTGAATCTTTCGAGAAATAAGCATTTCCTGAAATTATGACGTCATCAGTATGGCTGCCGAACCTTGTGGCGTGGCAAGATGTACTTCTCAGATTTTAAGCAGGCTCTGAGATCATTTCGATATACCTGGTTTCCATCCGACACACGCAATGGTTTCATAGAAGAATATTGTTAAATATGCACAAATCTTTACATAAATTCCAAGATGGCCGCCAAACCATGTGATCTAGCAGCTCTATCTCGTCAAACTTTAAAGAGGCTAGGGCATAGTTACATCCTACAAAGTTACAGTCCAGTCCACTTACTGGTATGGGAGAAGAAGATATTTAAGTTTTTGCGGCGGAATAAAAAAAAAAGAATAATAATAATAATAATAATCAGAACGATTACAATAGGCTTCCAGCCACAGCTTGGAAGCCTAATACTAATCGAAACAATTACAATAGGCTTCCAGCCTGCAGCTGGGAAGCCTAATACTAATCGGAACAATTACAATGGACTTCCAGCCTGCAGCTTGGAAGCCTAATAATATACTGAGCCAAAAAAGTTTAGGAACAGTGAAGTTTGGTTTGTTATATTAAAACTATGCGCCCATTTATAACCAAATTTGTCTCGCTGATCATGAAGAAATGCAAATCATTTCTTGCATTTATTGGCCGCACGCTTACTGCATGTGAAAATGCATTTTCATGCACTGGCCCACATTGGCGGGTAGCGAAGGCAAAAAATCACCATATTGCAAAAGCAGATAACGAACGTTAAGAGAAAACGCATAAAAGTTTACCCTACCGAGCCAGGGCCACGGCCCTGGCTACCCGAAAATCAGCGCCATGAAGCAATATAAAGACTCGCTGCTGGGTGGAGCATTCACGCTGTTGCTTGACATATTATTATTCATGCCTCAACCATTTCTCATCTCCGCCAACGTGAGCAGGAAACTTGACATGTTACTGACCGACCACGATCTGGCAGACGGAAAACAACTCCACGAGAAGACCCCTACTTAGTGACATCATCACGACATCACAGGTTTAGGACTGCACCACAGCTGTCCCGTAATTTGCACACCGCTACCGGCACTACTGTGCATGCACAATATGTGTGAAACAGACTCCATGATGCTGGACTGCATGCCCGTCGTCCACTTGTTGCTGTTCCACTTACAGAGCATCACATCGAGAATCGGTTTGCATGGGCAAGAACTCATCAGCGATGGCATGCTCAACAATGGAGCCACGTTTTGTTCAGCGATGAGTCGAGGTTTTATGTGGATGTGGTGGATGGTAGGCAATGGGTTTGGCGACGTTTAGGAGATGCAGCCAACATCATTCAGCACGACAGATTCGGTGGCGGCAGTGTCATGGTGTGGGCTGGAATCCATAAAAATGGCAAAACAGATCTTATTGTGATTCACGGGAATTTAATGGCTCAACATTACTGTGAAGAAGTTGTCGCCCCTGTTCTCATCCCTTTTACGCAGCATCAGGCAGACTTTATGCTCCAGCAAGACAACGCCCGTCCTCATTCAGCTAGGGTCACCAGTGATTTCCTTGAGGCTAACAAAGTTCCGGCAGTGTCTCCTATCGAACACGTGTGGGACATTCTTGGCTGTATGGTGTGTGAGAACCATCCACATCTTCACAACGTGCGGGAGCTGGAAGCTGCACTGCTCCAGAAATGGGATGTGATTCCTCTTCGTGACATCAGGTGCTTAATTCGAAGCATGAGAAAGTGATGTACGGCAGTGGTTAACATGCGCGGAGGTCACAACCGGTATTGACAGCTCAGTGTCATTATTTAAATTGGACCCTTCCATTGAATGATGCCGTGTTAAAGGTGCGATGCTAGCATTACAGTAACTAGAGACTGTTGTTCAAATTGGAAAATGACCTATCAATTAAGTAACATAAGTATTCTATCTGGAGTCAAAATGATACCACCTCAAATAATGCCGCCGGAGACCAACAATCGCCGCTGCATAGACCGACAATCTCCGATTATTAATCTACGTCCGAGTCAAAATGATACCACTTCAAAATAGATATGGGGTAGATATGGGGCAAAAGTTATCTACGTCGCGGCCCGTCCTGGTAGAAATGTTTTCAAACACATCTACGTCGCGCCCCTCTCTAGGGCAGCCCCTACTGGGCAGCCGATCAGCGATCCGTGGGCCCACAGTTATCTACGTTGCGCCTCGTTATCTACGTCACGGCGCGTTCCGGTAGATAAATTTTGCCCCAATTATTTATCGTGGCGTGTTCCAGTAGATAACTATTTGCCCCAATTATGTATTGTGGCGCATTCTGGTAGATAACTTTTTGTCATCTACGCCGAGACTTATATACAAAAGGCATCTTGACTATACATGAAGAGTTAAACTGAACAGTGGAGAGGGGAGTAACCTCTATGTCAATGACTGTGGGGGGTCTATATAGTGGCAACCATGTTTGCCAGTTACCCCCAGGTCCAGTGTGGTACCACACTTCATTCTTCTCAAACATGAACTGCAGGTTTACCAGGGTAAATAGCAGACCTTCATGGGTCATTGGCGGGGCACCGCTCGAATAGGGTTTGACCAGATGAAAGCTGAGGTCGTCATTTAGGGTGTTGATGTCTGCCACCTCTGTATCCGAGACCTCAATCAACGGCTCGAGGACGTACTTCCTCTTCGGGAAATCCTACAGAAATACGATCTTGTGGCCATCTATGTTGCGGCCCAGATGCCCTTTCGACACATCCTTGAGGTCTGTGAGCATCTCCACCCCATCACCACCAATGGGGTGGATGGAGAATGCCTTTGGGCTTGTTCGTACTGTAGGCAGCATCAACTGCGTACACATCTGCGAGGTCAGCAAGACCAGCCGAGTGTGCAAATATGGGTTCCATAGCACGCTATAGGAGGGGTTTAAATGAGACATATAACTATGCTGATTGTCCGACTGCTGCTCTCCGGTGGTGAGAACATAATCTCACCCTCTCTAGAGGGGAGACGGGTGGTACAGTACCGTGTAGAATGGGTCCTCTTTGCGGTACCCCAGCAGGGCATAGCATACATACACGCCAATGTGCTACATTGAGTTCTAATACTAGTGTTGAAATGGTTAGATGTTAGCGTAGACCTACTATATTGGATGTAAACCCACGGGAGTGTATGTACATGAGTTCATGTGCGTGTGGAAGTGAGTGTGTGTGATTGCGAGTGCATGTGCTTTGGAGAGTTCTTAATTTCAGTAAACTATATATGCCTAATTAACCTTTAAGATACAAACCTTAGATTGAACCTTCTGATTTTGTCCTACATTATGAAGTGCTATGTCAAATTTGGTGATTCTTCCGCTCTTTGACCCATAAATGCACAAGCCTAGAAACAAGTCCATAAAATCGGCTAGAGAAATGACCATTTGCAGTCCAGAGGACTATTTTTGAAAATTTATGACAGGAATGACAGGCGCGACAATCGAGCCAGTCTTTCCGGTGGTAAATTTCCAAGAATGGCATTGTCTTGTTCTGGCAACGGACATTTCACAATAGATAGACCTAATCGAGGTTTTCCTGACAAATTTAGTCACTAAAGGGTTAAGACATTCGACGGCGTGGGTAATGATAATAATTTGACTAAATCTATTGTTTCTTTATGTATGTATACTCGTATGTTATAATGTGCTTAGCTGTATTCGTCTACGAAATTGAGAATTAGTTTCTATATTTTAGTACATACAAATATCGTTATTTCTATTTCTTGCATTGTTTCCAAAGCATTTCAGCAGAAAGAAAGGAATTTACTTTACAATGCTGAATATATCAATGCTAATTTGATTGAAAGTTTGCTGCTGTTGAAAGCATCAGTAGCTTTTGTTCAAATTACTCTTAATACATTCAGGATATTATATGATTAAAAGAAATAGATTGCCTAAGTTCCTTGTCTGTACATAGATGTATAAATGTGTACATATTATATATATATAAAAATGTGTATATATGTTAATGAGGGCCTCTGCTAGATCAGGCCGTGTACTTGAAGTGCTACCCTCAATAAATAACGATTATTATTATTATTATTATTATTACATCAACCTCCGGGCAGTGCACACAGCAGCTCACTGGTAGAAGTCGGCCGGAACGAGATACAGTATCTCCCAGGTGCCAACAACAACCTATGGAAAGCTATCAGTCCTAGCCTGTTCACACCTGTAAATCACCTGTTTGACAGCCCCTCCATTAACATATACGCCAGCACAGATGGGATATCGGACGCCCATTTAGAGTTTGCACTCTTATTACTCATTGACTTGAGGCCAACATGATATCATACCAGCAATTTCTGGCCTTGGCCGAGATGATGAACCCGATAGAGGATTGCGCCTTCATAACCCCTGCACAGATAAAGGTCTTAAATGAGCAGATTCCCGCAGAGCAACAGATCTGTCAACAAGAAGGAGAGCACCTACATCGTGAGAACTGGTATCAACAGAACGAGCGCAGGGCAAGGAGGGAGAGGGAAAATTTCCGATACTGGCAGGAGAGTAAGTGGATGCAGGAGTCTTGACAGACGATGATCGGCCAGATGTCTTCACATACGACGATGAGCCAGGTGTCTTCTCAGACGAGGATGAGCCAGAGGTCATACAGTGGGATGAGGAGATGGCGCGGAAGTATAAGATCAAGAAAGCCATCCAGCGGCGGACCTACTATCTTGGTGATAAGGTGAAGTTCCAGATGTCACATCTCAGAACGCTACTGGTACCCGACATAGTGCTGGATGACAACGTTCTAAGAGACTGCTGTCGCAAGACCAAAAAGCTGGAATGGTTAGCCAGGCTCTCCACAATGAACCCTTCTATGACCCATAAGCAGGTGATGCATGTGATGCAGGTTTAATCTCTAGGTATACTATGGCAAAGTCAGAGTGGCGGAAGCAACCAAACTGCTGACGAGGGCGGTACCATCCACGGCTGGCGACTCCAGCAGATAGATACCATCAGGCAGAATCTCGTCCATGAGGCCGAAAAGTAGGGCAGAATGCGCAGTCGATATAAGACAGCCTACAACGTCCTCGCGCGTACAACCACTGCTGCAGTTGTTATTGGAGCCAGTGCTGGTGTGGCAGCTGTGGCCACACTCGCTACAGCGGTGGGTGCCCTCGTCGCCATCCCACAGGGTGGCATGACACTAGCCGCCACTGTCTTGGTCATGGGCTTGTGGGTGGGCCAGCGGCAGATCACAAGGAGGTTGGAGAAGCATGTACGTGACACTAGCACAGAGTATGCTACAGACTATCGACGAGTCTGTCAGCAAAGCTCTCGAGGGTGGCCAGGTCACCGATGGAGAGTACTGCCATATATTGAAGGTCCAAGCCCTATACCGCACGGAGAAACCTAAAGTGTGACAGCAATACCTCAAAGGCTCCAGCGGGCGGGTTGAAATGTAGGAGTTAAAAAACGAGATGTTACGGCGAGGTCACCTCGCCAGTCTCTGGAGTCGAGACGACTACAAACAATGTGCTGCGGTAGTTTTAAGAACACCAGTATAGATGGCCTTCCCACTGAACCTCACGACAGTCATCCGGACCCAAATTCCCCTCCTGGGTACACCCTTGACTGGCCTGAGAGGCCTACTGGCTGATATACCAGAGCTAACACCGTTCTCTATCACAGTGGATGGACGGGCCCGAACCAGCTTCTCCGTCAACCCACGACCGCTCACCAACTGCCCCATCACCATCAAGGATGCAAAGCAAGCTCATACTTGGATGGCTGCTCCAAGCCTCTCATACTGGAATCAGCAGCTGAACTTTGCCATGTGGTGTGCCACTGCAGGCTGTGGAGTAACTTTCACCCTGCTTCACCCCTATTCTGGTACTCCTGAAGCTGTGCTCATCGCCAACTGTCTCAGATTCCACGTGTACTTCACTGTGTGACGAATCCTCCATAAGCTGGGTGCAAGCCTCCCTAATACAAACGACTTCGACCCACAGCTCAACAGTCATAACATCTCAGCGGCCAGCAGACTACAGAGAGAGTTTAGAGCTCACCCAGACTATTGGTGGCATGGCGGTGACAACAACGGTCTAGGAGTTATGTATGGTGACCCGAGACATGACTACTCAGGATTCCCCTATCGAACACCCAGACTAGTAGGCCGTCGGAAGACAGCGACATTCTCGTTCGATCCAGACTCCGATCCTCGAGCGATAGTGCAAAATATGCACATCACCGGAATCAGGCAGGCCTACCCAGATGTGTGGAAGTACTTCGTCCCACACACCACCTCAGGCCTCACACCAGCAGCGATCGTTCGGATCAACCAGTCCCGGGAAGCACTGTGCTACTGCCTCCTTACCGCACAGACCAAGCTGCGTCATTCCATAGATGGTGTCAGCGGTGCAGAGGTCCAGGCCATGTTCATCAGTCTCGTTGAGGATATGATCATCGTGGCAGACCCCAGTTATTGCTAAGTTCCAGCAGGGGTTGCAGAAGGCCCGTCGCAAACTTGACTTCGCTATATCACCACACCTACGGTTGATTCCGAGCAATATGATCGTGAACCTTGAGGTCCTCCAAGTCAGGGACTATAACAACATGACAGTAGAGGGGAGTTCCCCCGGTGTCCACTTCGGTTTCAACACGGATATCAACACACCTACACGTAGTATGGGCCATACAGTCGTTCCGACCCTGACACTGCAGCCAGTCGACAGGCCGCTTCCCATGGCAGCACCAACCCCACCACTGCAGCCAGTCGACTCGACACTGCTTCCCGTGGCAGCTCTATGAGTGGGGTCAGGCCTAGCTATCGTGGTGCTCGGGATCAGCCTACTCCGCCGCTGGCGAATCAGCTATAAGTCTATCCTGATTCTCGTCAGTAGCGGTGGGGACCACGGTGAGACACTGAGACAGCTTGGCCTGCCATACAGCCCCTATACACGCTGCCAACATGCACATCCAAGGGATGGAGCGTTCCACAGCGCATCCTTTTTCCAGCTTGTAGTATCGCAGAGCCTTGTTCATCTCTGAGTCATGTGAGGCCATGGAGGTCTGCAACTGCGGGAACACATCTGACAGATACTTAAAATCCTTGTAGAAACCTTTATCTCACAGGAGCTGCTCGACGATACTCCCGCCCATGATAAGGTATTCAAGGAAGCAGATCTGGCCCTTACCAAATCCTAGATAGAGCTTCACAGCTGTCAGCTCCTCTTTCAGCTTAGCACCGGAGAGCTGAGCGAGCTCATCTGGCGTCTTCTTCTTGTAGGCCTTCAGCTCCCTCTGGAAGACCTCATAGTACTTCTCACATAGCGTGAGCCCGGACATGTTTAAGATGTCTCAATAGAGAGATGAATATTCCAGAGTACCAACCTGGACACCTAGCAGATGCAGACTGGGAAGATCATATTAGCTCACTCGACAGGGAACACAGACGTTTAACTGCGTTGTATACTTAAGGCTTAAACAATGACGTGAACGGTACAGATCGTGAAGCAACTGCCCGAGAGCCAGGCGAGTCTTCAGAAGGTGGAGAACCTGCTGCGAACCAAGACACATAAGTTACTGACACAGGCTAAGCCTCTGGCAGTCCATGTCGCCAGTAACGTGGCGGCGAATGTGTCCGTGGTGAAGATGACAGGGGGAAATAAGGTTCTTCCAGCCACCACTGCGGCTGTCCTCGCTACCGTGGTGAGTGGGGTGGGCGGCCACTGTCTCGGAATAACTCACCCCATCCCAAAGATCGCCCTCAGTGGTGCCACCTACACTGCCGCTGCCAAGATCATGGGTGAACGTGTTACACTAATGGAAGCCGCGGTTCTAGGGCTAGCCATGAGTGCAATGGCTGAGATCATCGTCGCCTACGTTTAACCACTCTGAATAGTGAGAGATGGATGACGAGACCCCTGCAACATATGGGGCATGGCGTGCAGGAGGGCGGTCTGTAGCCCATAGTCGAGCACGCAGCCTGCGGAATGCCAATGCCCAGGAATGGTGGACCGCCCACAAGGCGTGCCCCTGCTGAGAGGGCAAGTACCCTGAGCACTGCTACCTATTCCAGTGGCCGACTGCGTGGTCCTCCTATGTCCAACTATTTCACTGGGGGTATGACTAGTGGATCTAAGCCATCTGTATATGACTATGACTCACAGACATAGAAAGCAAAGGGCTAGGCGATCTTGCTCACTTGGGCGAGGCACGCCTTGGTTCAGAGGACACTGTTGCCCCTATCTCCTTCCCAGACTTCGATGAGAAGGGAGACCCGTGGGGTATCCGAAGTACCATCCCAGCCTGAGATCTCATCGGGAACACTGATACAGTAGGAAAATCGCCATTAACAAGGCCAAGACTGTATACAAGGGGATGGGCATCAAAGACAGGGCAACGATGCGAGGTATGCTCGGAGTCGACGAGGCTGGTGCCATCAAGGTTATGGCTGAGTCCTATGCACATGACCTGGTTAAGGATCTCCTGAAACCATGGAGCTCTTTCCAACATGACGGAGAGAATCTCAGGGTAGGTGCCATCGGCGTGAGCAATATCACTGTCGATGGCAAAAAAGGTGCTACCACCAGCCTCCAGCTATGAGAGGTGAAGAAGTCAGGGTTCTTTGGTTTGCCATTTAAGCTCACATAATAGTCATGTCTTCCCGTGCATGTATCGTACAGATACTGGATGTACTAGACAATGAGGGTGCTGACACAGGCCCTCTACGCTATCTACTCAGCTGCTGCTGGGATTTCATGCTTGACGCCTCCATCGCATCCTTCGTATCCGCCGGAGGTACAACGCTACCCACACAGCAGGTGCAAAAGCTGGTGCAGGAAGTACTGCCGTTTAGTCTCCCAGATATAGACGAGGCTACCGCCGACCAAGTGTTAACCATCCTCCGCGCGCATGTCTGTACCATTCGACAGTAGGCCGACCGATGCTGGCCAGGTGGTGCTGATCATTGCCCCGTCAGGCCACGGGAAAAACATCTTGCTGTGGTCTCTTCTGGCCGAACATCTACATTCTCAATACATCCTTCTGGTGTCTGACTCCGCCGCTGAGGCGGTTGACAGTAATGGTCAATGGAACAATGGTCCAATCACCAAGACGCAGAACCTGCAAGCCCCGATGGAGCCCTACTGACAGAACCCCTTGCTCTAGTTATCGATGACCCCATGCGATGGACCAGAAGACAGTCACCTACCTCAGCAACATCACCAGGCACATCCGGCACACAAAGATAACTGTCTTCATCCTCTTTCAAAAGTACACCCGCGAGATCTCCCCGGACATCCGCCACAATGCCCGGTTGCTATACATCAGCTCCAAGTGTGGACGTGCCCTGCTCGAGACCATATACGACAGTCTAAACCTCAAGGAGCCCAAAGGGGACTTTATCGCAGGTGTACAGAGGGCAGCTGAGCTGTACCGCTTCATCTTCAGCAACAAGGAGACAGGTGAGCTGTCACACTTCAAGCCCTCTCTGGAAAAGGTGCAGACCTTCACCTACAAGCTGAATCCAGCCAGGAAACTAGCCTGCTCTACGCGTCATCGCTGACAGACTGTCGGCCACAACTTTTTTCGTTCATCAGAAGGCTGAGGAACTTCGTCCGCTACTTCGTTAGAAGCTTGAGGCACTTCGTCAGAAGCTTGATGAACTTCTTTAGAAGCCTAAGGAAGTTCGTCAGAAGCTTGAGGAACTTCGTCAGTTTCGTCAGAAGGAAGCTTGAGGAACGTCGTCAGAAGCTTGAGGAACTTCGTCAGAAGCTTGAGGAACTTCGTCAGAAGCCTGGAGGAACTTCGTCAGAAGCCTGAGGCACTTCGTCAGAAGCTTGAGGAACTTAGTCAGAAGCTTGAGGAACTTCATCAGAAGCTTGAGGAACTTCGTCAGAAGCTTGAGGAACTTCGTCAAAAGCTTGAAGAACTTCGTCAGTTTCGTCAGCAGCCTGTTGCTGAAACTCTATCCTCTGAGAGTCAGATGGTAGGACTCTCTTCTTCTGGAACCTCTCACAGAAGACCCACGTTTTCCATGCGCAATGAACATCTGACTTGCGAGCAGTTTTGATGAGGTAGTCCTGGTAGTTATCTGGGAATTTCAGAAATGCTGACAGATTCCTGTCCAATCTCCTACGCCCTCTTTCATTGAAGATATGCTCAACAGCCTCCTTGCGCCAACAGTGAAACCCTCTTGAGTACCTTTTGCATGACAAGTGTCATGGCTCTCCTCTACAGCGGCATTGACCTCCACCCTGAAGTAGTTATTTGCTCCAGACTGGAGGCTATCCAGTATCTCTCACTCTTCCTGGCTATGGAGGCTAAATACGGCAGCCCACTTCCCGACTGTTAGTAGATCTTTGGGATCGACCCTCGCCCTTTGGAGAGCTAGAACAACAGGACAGTTGGTTTGGCCGACATGTAGGTTTAGTGCCCTGCCCTGGGTGCTATCAAACTTCCGGTAGAGTATCCGAGTCAGGCGTTCTTTTGTACTACGTGCTGGCGCTCCTTCCTCTATGGCAGCCAGTATCTCCGCATCCGTCGGCGGTGTAACCTTGACTCGCTCGTGGATAATGTTGATGTCATGAAGCAGGCCTCGTACCCTGTCCGTGCCGACTTGTCCTGCTGCCTATAGATAATCTCCTGGAGAACCTTACCAAACATGGCAGCCGTTTAACCCTTCTATATACCCTGACCTTAAACATGCTGCACTATGTGCAACATCCGGATGAGGCCATTGAACCTGCGACATCGCACTGATCCTCGGAAGGACTGCCTGACGGTCAATCGACCCAGTATACACGATGAGAACCCGTTGACCGCTGCTGGGAAGTACATTTACTTTGAAATCTCGGCACAGATCCACGAGATCAAGAGCATGACACTCGAGTTCAAGATTCAGAGCACAACAGAACAGGCGGTGGAGCTCACGCATGTTCTGAACAGGTGGGAGATCATGCAGAGCAACAGCACCGTGGACACCACCTATGTGAACGATGAGTACCGAGTCCTAGGTCCGCTGGCTCGTGAACCAACCTCCTATGCAAAGGGAAAGGGGTACTACGCTCTGGGGTGCAATGAGGGGTTCACGGAATTCGAACTACAGGTAGGTGTCGAGATGCCTGTGGCAGTTCCACTCTTCACCCTCCTCGAGAACACACACGTGAATCCGGCTGCCATGCAGGATAGGCTGTTCCTCCGGGTGTACACTGAGCAGCTCGCAGATGCGACGATGAATGCTCCAAGACTTCATGTCTGGCATGACGAGAATGACCAGGAACAGAAGCAAATGAGTTCCAAACAGCGGATCGTGCGTGTGGAGTGAGAACATCAGCAGGTCCAAGCCACAGTATACGAACGGTAGAGCTGACATTGCATCGTGCTGCATCGGACTCTGTCGCTGTTGTAGTCCTGGTTCAGAAGCGAGGTGGATAAGCTAGACGACTTCAAGCTTGTGGTTGCTGGGACCAATGTTCTTGGTGATGTGCGCGAGCTGGCTGACTGCCAACTCTACATACAGAAAACTAAGTCATATGCACTTCTGCGACTTACCAGTGGAAGCGATGACCTCGAGTCAGCACTCAAGGGCCGTCACCACATCGGGGGCAGGAGCAACCCACCTAATCAGGGCAACTGGCTCAGCTTCAACATCGGAAACCTCATAGCTGGGACTCGCTCATTAGGTGTGATGGTACTTTACTTTGGCTATGCTAAGGTATGCATGTTGAACACATCAGGTATTCAGCTTGAGCGTGCATAGGGCATGACTCCTGTCGTCCCAGCTGCAGCTGCCACCACTACTATAAGCTCTGCTGTCTTCTGACCTGCCGATGCTTCATGGTCGAGTGTTGGCTGAGATATCTTTACAGCCTCGTAGTCCTCATCGAGACTCTCATCTGCCTCTTTGAGGCTCTGGTTGGACTGAGCTCGGAGTTGTCGTCGGCGTGCCACCCTCTGGCGCATATGCTCGAGTGCTTTGCTGTACTCAAACTTCTCCTTAGACAGCTTCTCCATCGCCTGGTTATGACGCTCACGCTCGACCTCTGCCACCTTCTTCTCAGCGAAGCTGAGTCCCCAGTTCGCTAAGGCAAACACGCCCACATTCAAGATTGCGGAGGCCATGCTATAGACTACAGTTTAAAGCTACTATATGGCTGTCCCCAGTGACGGATATGTATGAACCAGAGGCGTATGAAGATCCAGTCGAGGATATAGATGACGAGGACTATGATGAGGAGGATTATGATGCAGACGACTACGATGTAGCGGAGACCACGGGTGAGCATGATGATGTAGAGCCTGAATCCCGCAAGCTAATACACAGAGTGAAAGGAATATATCGTACTTACGCAAACGCTTCTATCGGTCCGCTGGCAGCAGTTGGGGCTCTGATCACTCTGTTCACAATGAAATCGGGCGAGACGGTCCGCACAATCGCCAACAATGCTCTCCATGGGGTGGAGAAGATTTCTGAAATACGAGCCATCGCCTCAGAAGTAGGTACGTTCTTCGAAGTCACAGGCCCATGGCTACCGTATGTTGCCATAGCACGTGCGGCCATCTGGGTCGCCGAACATTTAAGACGTACTATATAAGGATGGTGTCTCTGTACGACCTGGTCAAGACACTTAACTTCCGAGGGTTAGTCGATAAGCTACCATTCAGCGAGGATCCAGCAGAGACTAGACGCCAGTGTACGGAGGTGTTTGAGGAGGTCTTCAGTGATAGTCGAATGCATAACGGCCATCTGTTCGTCTGTGTAGAGTTCACCCAGGCCGTGCGTGACAGGACAGGTGTGGACGTCAGTGATACCCTCACACACGCCGTGCGTGACAGGACGGGAGTGAACGTCAGTGATGAAATCCGGGGGCTTATCAACCATCTTTCTTGAGGAACTCTACTATCAGCCTGGTGTATATTACCATGAGCCCCACCAACTACTCGAGCCTGTACGTCGCAAGGGCCACAACTTCACAGTGGAGACAATTAGCCAGTGGTTCATCTGCGAGGCGATGTGGCAGATATACAGACCTCGTCCACGGCACATCAGGCATGCCCATTTCGATGAAACTGTCCCGAATAGAGTTCACCAGGCAGATGTTCTATTCCTTCCACATGACTTGGTTGGTCATAAGACCTACAAGTATGCCCTCACCATCGTCAATGTCGCCAGCAGGTACAAGGCTACAACACCGCTCACAGACAAGTCAGCTGGCCAGGTGGCCCAGGCTTTCCAGGGTGTCTACGAGGATCCGGAAAATCCCCTCCAGTGGCCAGAATTGTTGCAGGTGGATGAGGGTAAGGAGTTCAGAGGCGAGACTGCGGCCCTCATGCGGAAACATGGTGTGGCGATTAGACGAGGTGAAGTTGGTCACCACCGTGCCCAGGCAATCGTCGAGCCGTGGATTCGGACACTAGCAGAAAGACTGTTTGCATACCAATATGCCCAGGAGATGGCACAGGCTGGAGAGCAGTCCAGGGTGTAGATGAAAGGTTTGCCCATGGTGGTAGAGCGATCCAATTCTGAGGTAACTCAGTTAGCTGGTAAGAAGCCCGTAGAGGCCATCCAACGATCCTCTGTTGCCCAACCTTCCGGAGGAGCAGACAAGAAACAGGTGTGCCTTCCATCTTATGCTCTGGCTCGGTACCTGTATGAACCTGGTGAGTTGGAAGGTGGCCGACGACGTGCAACAGATCCTAGCTGGTCGCTAGATGTCCACAAACTTGACAGGTATGTCGAGATGGAGGGGCAGCCTATGCTGTACTATCTGGCACGCTCAGAGAGCTGTCCCAAACGTCCGTTTGTCCGGGAGGAGCTTCAGCTGGTCCCTCCAGACACACAGCTGCCACCCTCGCCAGGTGTCTAAGCCTGAGGGGTATGGTACTCGATTGGCTCGGTATGGACACCATCTGGCAACACATGCCGCTTATCGTAGTATGCTGAGAGACCGAGTTTTTCCTGTTCATACGTCACCATGCCCTGGTTGCGCATGTGTAGGCCTCGGTTTGTAGCTCTGTCCACGCTACCGTTTAGGGCACTGAAGAACTCTGCCAAGGGACATCGTTCTGACGCTTAGACATACCTTTGGCTGAGCAGTTCACCTTCCCAGCGAGGCTTTCCACGTAGTAGCACTTGGAACAGAGAGCGATAGCATGGTTGCCTTCGAACTCGAGCTTGAACAGTCCTGGAGTCCGTCCAGACCACGTGTCCCAAGCTAGCCACTCCCGCTTATGAGCCTCATACTCTGCTCGCATCGCAGGGCGAATTACTTCGTCGAGGCTGGAGGCAGCTATTGCAATGTAAGCAGAGTCTGTGTCCATCTGGAGGTACTCGAAGCTGTCACGAGGCACATAGTTATCCAGGAAGTCGTAGTAGAACTCCAGCATCCTCATCTTCGCGAGCTCGTATATGGCTATCCCCATCAGGAAGGTGCGACGAATGGTGATTTTGGCCTTGCGACTCTGGAGCTCGTAGGACTCGCCGATCTCCTCGAGATCCTCGAACCATGCACTGCGGAGGGATCTATCTACCGCTCTTCATCCTTGTTGAAGGTCGTGTTGCTATGATGCTCTAGAACCTCGATGAGCTTCCCATAGGCACTTTTGCCGAGGAGTTTGAAGAGATCTGCCAAGAGCGCTTTGCTCTTATCTACATCTCCCGAGCGGCGGGCCCCCATAACATTCTCCATGAACCACTCGAATGGGAGCTTGGCCTCATAGTCTATGGTGCGGTATACAGCAGTGATCTCTAGCCCATGGGCGAGGTACCACTTGAGTGACGGTGCATACAAGGGCTTCCTCTTGGCTGAGCGTACGCTGACTAGTTTGCTGGTTGTGGGGCGTTTCCTACCTGTTTTCTCTAGGTATGTGCCAATCTCAACAGATACCGCCTCAGCTGGAATCTCTCTGTTGTAGAAGAGAGGGGCATTTCCTCGAACTTCGCCCACAGTGCCTTAGGAACCTCTATGTCCACTTCAGCGAAACCGAACCAGTGGTCAGCCAGCAGATCCTTCTTAAATCATGCTACGTCGCTAGCACCAGACCTTAACACATGGCATCTCTTTAGACATCGTACACAAGTACAGAGCATTTGCGTCGTAGCTGAGTAGATGTTGGCAGACACGCTCACTCTGGTGGATGCGTGTCACGCCTGCCTCGTGGTATCTGGTGAACACGATGCTGGGCCCTCCAGCAACCGCGTCCTTCAGCATCTCATAGGCCTCCTTGCCCTGAGAGTAGAGGCTAACATTCGGCATGTGCTGAGCGGTTCCACGTAGGAGGTACTGCAGTGACACCCTTGGGAGAGACACCGCATCTTTGAGGATGTCTATTTCTCGTTCTGTGTAGAACTCCCGCATCCGCTCTAGGGTTTCGATGAATGGACTGGCATCCAGGTTGTTGTAGTATCGCAGCCAGTCAGCGAATGTCCGCATTCCGTGCTCGCTGAATGTCAGTTTGCACTGTTTCCACTCCGATAGCTTCAGGAGGTAGCCACCATTGAGCTTAGACCACAACGCTGGGTAGTCAGGGAGTCCAGGATAATTACGCCTCTCGGGTGTGTCGAACCATTCATATGGGAACCAGCTCTTCTGCTGTGTACACCTATAGGCTTTGATCCATGCCTCGTAGGAGACTCCTGGGCCAAGGTAGTTCAAGACATCGAGAAACCTAAGCTCGGGGGTGATGAGGAACATTGTCTGGTTCGCTTTCTTACCGACTTTCACTGTGCCAGTACTGTTGGTCAGCCCATCCACAAAGTGCTTCTTGATCAGGTTTAGGTCATAGTGGACAGAATTGAAGCCTAGCACTGGAACGTGGTCACGCCACTCGGTAATCAGTCGCTGCTGTCGTTTTTGGAGCTTGTCAAGGTCTAAAGGTATGAACTGTGCCCTGACTTCTGTACGGATTCTGTGTGCTCGCCTGGTAATCTCATCCATGAAAGCCTTGATCAGAGCTTCTGGGTCAGGATTGCAGAGGTGAGTTGGCTCACTGGCGGAGCCTTCCAACGCACAGCCGACTGACACAGAGATCGGTATGTGGGTACACTCAATCGTGAGAGTCTCTGTAGGATGAGTCTTGGCACCATCTAGGAGTGCCTCAAAGTCGTAAACTATGAAGTGTGGGTATGGGAAGTCCTAACTCGTTTAGGGACGATTGGACAGCGTTTTATACAGCACTCCCATTGTACCACAAGCGTGCATCCAGATGCTCTCAGCTTCTCCTCTCGCAGGACTATCTTGTGGTATCTTTGTTCAGCATCCTCACCTTGCTGGTGCTGAGGGCATCCATTCCAGAAACAGCCATGGAACTGGTAAACGGTGTTGGTGGTCGGATCATAACCATCTACGGGAATCCCCTCGATCAAACGCTCGCTACCGTACACACACGCTACATGGTGTATGTGTATATCTCTGTTTCTCGACTCATACCTGACCCAACGAGTAGCCACTGAACTGGATGGTTGGGGTGGATAGAAGGCTTTCTCATATGCAGACTGTGGTGCATCAACCTTCTCCGCAGGGCACTCTACGGTTGTTTTGCCGCCTGTACAACGGTCAGCATGACGCTGAAGATTTGGGGCCTTTGTGAACCTCTGCTGACAGTGGCTGCAGACTAGTGTGTGGCACAGCTTGGTTCTTGATATAGAAGGCATGGTCGTCGTACACTTCGATGGTCATAGTGGCACGGTAGTGGGCCGCTTGCCTGATCAGGTGCCAGGTGCCCTCTTCAGTTGGTTCATACACGCGAACCCCGATCTTCGCAAAGAACTCTACCTTATCCAACTGATCCATAGAGGTTTTTGGAACATCAGGCATAGGTGCACGGGCGCTGTAGAACTGTCTAGCGAGCTCTCGTGTAGGAGCAGTACTTCTATCAGGTCTCGCCCCCTGATACACTGCTAGGCATCTCGAGAGACAAATGTTATCATTGTAGGTGTCAAGTGCCACCATACTTTTCTTCTGTCGTAGTCAGTCTGGGAGCGGTCCTGTCCCAAGCAAAGGTTGGCGGTCGATGACAGCCTTGACCTCAACGTTGATTGATCGGACGAAAGCCCACTTGGTGTTGGGTCGATCGATGTTGTCGGGGTCGAGGCCGGCTTGCTCTCTTGCCGCCACCCAGTCCTGAGCTGCTCCTATCGTGTTCAGCTACGGACTCCCTGGAGCGTTCTTGTGAAAGAGCCTCACCCTACCGTCCTCGATGTGTCTGATGCGATAGGTATGGGTATACCGGAGGTAGAAGGCGTTCTGGACAGTCTGCTGGATCTTACCCATGATCTGTCCTGTAATGTCTCCATTGAGGCCATGGAAGAACGTCCAGCGCACTGTCCGTCTTCCTCTTTCCTCACCTTCCATCTCACCCAGACGCTTATTGAGAATCTGCTCACCCTCTCGCCTCATGCTATGGGCTAAGGCTTCAGACTTCCCATCACCCGCTTAGTGATCCTGCATAGGGCAGGTAGGCGCTCCATTGGATGGTCTGCCATTCGCGTCACTACAGCTTTGGCTCGTAAGCTAGCCGACACCTCCTCATCCAACTGATGAAGCTCACGCCGCCGCTGTGCTTTCTTGTGGAAGTTCTCAGGATCATCTCTGGTGGTCGCTGGAAACCGTCCCGTCTTCACTGATCAATGAATTCCTCGGCACGGGCCTGTCCGATCATCTGGAGCAGGTCGGCTTTCTTGGCCTTAGAGTAGCCTCTAAGGCCGAATTGCCTTGCCATAGCAGTAATCATGGTGTATATATACCACTGAGTATGCTTGTCTCTAATGGACGTTCAGACCCTGTAATGCGTGCTTGATCACAAGCTATGCCACTGAGTATGTTTGTCTCTAAATGGACGTTCAGACCCTGTAATGCGTGCTTGATCACAAGCTATACCACTGAGTATGCTTGTCTCTAAATGGACGTACAGACCTTTTATGTGTGCTTGATCAGCTCGTATACCACTGAGTATGCTTGTTTCTAAATGGACGTTCAGACCTAGGCGATCAGCTGGTATATCACTGTGGTTGCTTATCTCTAAATGGAAATTCGCACCATTTGCAGCCACGGGAATGAGATCAAATTCTACGTCTACCCGAACGCCCGGCGACGTAGATAACTTTTTGCTCATTGATGTGCTGCGATGTAGATAGCTATGGAGGCCACGGATCGCCGATTGGCTGCCCCAGGGCTTATGATAGCTGTGGGGGCCACGGATCGCCGATCGGCGCTCAGCATGGGCCTGCCTTGCGTAGAGAGGGCCGCGACGTAGATTTGTTCCAAAACATTTCTACCAGGATGGGCCGCGACATAGATAACTTTTGCCCCATATCTATTTTGAGGTGGTATCATTTTGACTCGGACGTAGATTAATAATCGGCGATTCCCGGTCTACGGCGGCGGCCCGCCGCGTAGATTAATAATCGGCGATTGTCGGTCTACGCAGCGGCGAGTGTCGGTCTATGGCAGCATCATTTGAGGTGGTATCATTTTGACTCCGGATATACTACTACATATTTGAATCAATTTATTGTTTTTGTTAAATAACATTTATACAGTAATATTCTCAGTGTTGCTAAACATTTTTGGTTCAGTATAATAATAATTCTATGGTATGAATGAGAGAGTAAGATGGCTGCACTTTTCTTTTCTCATTCTCCCACCGTCTGCTGTCGGTCTATCCGGCTCTTTCTCTCCACCTCCCTCACTCCCTCTCCCCTCTCCCCCCCCCCCTCTCTCTCTCTCCTCTCTCTCTCTCTCTCTCTCTCTCTCTCTCTCTCTCTCTCTCTCTCTCTCTCTCTCTCTCTCTCTCTCTCTCTCTACCAGTCTCCCATATATATATATAGAGAGAGAGGACTGACTGACGAATATTATAATAGTGTCGAAAGGAATGCTATACACTTAATAGCCTGGCAAACTACTTGATAACGGCCAGCGATATTAGTTGTACATTGGTTTAAGATAGCAACCTGCTATTGAAAGAAAAATGTATATGATGTCACACTCAATTACATGACGTGTAGGCGTGCCTCACAATCAAACTGAACTGACATATTACAACCCCGAAATAAAATTCTGTCAGGTTTACGCATTGTATGTCGTTCATAGATTTACAATTTAATAAACATCATTTATAATATTATTATTATAATTTTTTATTTGACCTAGAGCTGTTACTATTAAGGATAAAATATCCAACAGCTTACTGTATGCTTACCTTGAAATTGAGAAATTGGTAGCTCCGGGTTCTGAGTATGTCACCAAATCCCAACACGCGCAATGCTTGCGTGGGGTTGGCTAATATGAGCGTGGCATAGGTAGAAATTATTCTCTTTATGGAAACTGAATCAGACTAAGTATTTGTTTCATATATCATACCATTCACCCCATCATTTACACATGGGAGACACATATCTCTCGTAACAGAAAGACGGACACAAAACCCCATTTCGTATTTTATTAATATATTGTTAACTATTTTAAGGCTAATTTTGCTAGGACAGATAGCTTATTATGTCCCCATCAAGTTCCAGATAAATTAGCATGCATCAGTCGACTGTGTATTTGCACGACATGGTCAAATTCAGATTTTAGGATTTCGTGCTGCAAGGGGTTCAGAATGGCCTAGCTAATGGCCCTGCCCAGTTGTTGCTTAGACCCGCCCACCTCTAACTAAGCTCCACCAACACATCGCACGTTTAGGATCGATCCCTGAACTTGAATATTTATTACGACGTCATCCTACACGCCGCGCAGCTGATTATGACGTCAGATGATAGATGGATGCTCTGGAAAGGTGAATCAGATTAAATACACAATCTGATAACATCATTTATGTCCAGGTATGCAGACGTTGTCGCCTTATGTGAATCATTAAAATCCTAGTTATTTAGAAAGCGGCAAGGTGACAGCGCACCGTCAAATCAATTTAAAAAATTGCCTATTAAATAGTAAAGCTATTCAATTCGTACATCAACGCTTAGTTAGTGTTCAATTAAGCGTTCGTGACGTACTTATCTACGTTAGTCCTGACGCCATTGTTTTTGACGTCACCATACACGTCCCGTAGTTGACTATGACGTCATATGGTGGATGGATAAACTAGTAAGGTGCATTAAACTAAGTATAATTATATGCTTGTACCTTCTTTTCCATCTTTTATTATTGTTCTAACAAATGTAAAAAAAACCCGCCCATATTTAGTATCAATACATGCTCGTATTATATGTAGATGTAACTAAAATGGGAAAAAACATAATATACCTATGATATAGGCGGTGTGGTACTTTCATTTAATGTCGCTGAGTTACGTTTTGAGAATGGCAATGTACAACTCAACAATCAGCAGTATATCAGTACACAGTCGATCAAAAGACATACACAATTTGCCAGAAGGAATTTGAGCGAAAATACAGTACAAGACGGATTAAGAATATTACGATATACATTAGGCTCCATATCCAATTTTGCGCATAGGAATGCAAGAGCTCTACGGCTTTATGCTGTCCCGTCAATTGGGATAGAGCCAGTTCGGATATTTGTGACTTGGGTGATTGAGAGTAGGAAATGCAAATGACATCCGCGATGGTTTCAATCAAGAATGTCAACTAGAAAGTGATATTCCTCTTTCAGGAATATTATTCGTATATGCCACGCCCTGTTATGCCAATCGTGGGTCGGTTTACGCAATTGAGTTCCATTTGAAAATCCTTTATTCTCGGCTCACACTGGATATGCGTGACTTAGTTGCACACAGTGCCACGATTAATTGGAGGACGCGGTCATGAGTTTTGAGGATGACACTTGGAGCGCGGGTGAAGATGCCACTGCACAGAGTTAATGCACTGGCAGATATTGTATATCTGCTTGGAAATTGTTCTTCATGGCAGATTGTTAACAGATGATTGATACAGTGTCTGTCTTAGAGATTCAGCTTTTTACTAACTGTATGCCACTGAGATATCCATTCCCGTCTATAGCACAAACCTCGCTATAAAGCGTTGACGCGGATGCGGAGTGACAAATGTCGTGGGCGTCTACTTTGATGCAAAGGTATATTGGAATGCTTCTGATGCAAATAACTGGACGCATCCGAGAGGAAAATTCAAAATTCATTGATCTTAAGAACATATTAATTATTCCATTGCACAATGCCATATAAAGAAAGACGTTGATTCGGAACGACGTACGCAATATAAGCTTGTCTCTTTCTTTACTCTCCCGAGAACAGCTTTCCACCACTGCATTGGTAACTTGTTTTCAATGGATGCAATTGAAGAATATAATCTTTCAGTATAATATGGCGTCATACTCAATTATGCCACATGAAGGCTGACGCCATAGTCAAAATGCGTATGCGTATTGAATGGCGCAGTCCGCCAGGAACGTCGAATAGACAGTCAGCAGTACGAAGTGTATGTCTTTACGATTTAATAACCGTTCAGTTGAATATTTCGAAACCAATTTGACCGGGCCTTGCCGCTTTTGTAGGAAGCAACAGCATGCAGTCAAATTAGTTTCTAAATATTCAACAACTCACCTGCATATTTAAACGCCAAATGGGCGAATCTTAGCTAGAGATGGTCGTGGCATAACTAAACGTGGATTCATCCATTATTCAATGGAAGCTGCAGACGCAGAATATCTAGAATAGATAGGGGACAGAGGAGCCATCAGTTAATTGTGAATCATAGACATACTCACTACAGAGAGCGCAGTGTAATATTAATCGCAAGGTAGTACAATTATTGGCGCATTTTTATGTAATGAGGGCTTTCCTCGTCTTATCTGCAATCAATCTTTATCCGACTAATCCACACTAAGCATAATAAATTATGCTGTTTGGTGGATAATGGCCACACTAGGAGTGCACGATATGCTTCAACGGCCAACACACTTGGCACATCTGCTCTTTTAGCTGGTATAATATCTAGATTTGCGTAGCATATTTCAAATCCATACCGAATATGGGCTATGTCTTTGGCCGAATTGATATCTGCAGAAAAATGTCATCCATGGTTAGCCATCATCGTAATGAATTCCATGACATAACTTCCTATTGCTTGGAACACTTGTTATTGGCGCTGGGCCCGTTGGCTTGCTGCTTGTATATTTCGTGTGAATATCCGAGATATATTATTCAGAAGTGGGAAGTTCTCAATAATATCAGCCCATTTATCCCATCATTATGCTATGCATGATAGACAATGCTGATTTTGAAATACATTCTTTATTCCAATGCCAATATTAATGTATAAATTCGGCCTACCACTCAATTATATGACGTCAACATCGATTACGTCACATGTAGGCTGAAGTTACAGTCAAAATGTGTAATAAATGGCGTATCTAGGTCCACTATGAGCATTGAATAGTTCTCTGTTGAATATTTGGAAACTAATTGTACTGGGGTGGGTTGTGGCTGTTGCTGTCATAGGTAGCAACAACCCCCCAGTCAAATTCGTTTTCAAAATACTCAGCACGTTAGCCATATAGTTACCTTGAAATTGAGATCTTGGGAATTTAGGATTCACCGTATAGTAATCTATGCCAACACGCGCAAAGCGTGGGCGGAGCTCAGCTAGAAAAGGGCTGGGCATAGTTAGAAATGGATCCCTCTATTGGATGTTTTATCTGTGTGTACTTGATAATTCTAGAATTGATCTAGCAATTTGCATATTAATTGATGCATCGTGGAGTATTACACGGCTTAAATCAAATTGACGTCATTTTAGTTGATCTCACAATAAGGTGTGGCAAGCACAATGTGGCAGGTCTCTTACTGATAACCAAGTAAACAGAAAAATCATGTCACGGAGTTAAGTATTTTGAAAATCATTACATAATTAGGAATGGAGGGACCCATCTCATGCTATACCACGCCCATGCATTGCTAAGCTCCGTCATCATACTCAATTACGTCGGGCGTAGGCTGACGCCACAATACATAGTGACGCATCTAGCTCCGTCATGAACATTGGAAAGGCAAGGCATGTGTAGGAATTGTGTGTCTTTGGTAGATTTGCTATGCAATACACATTATGTTGAATATTTTGAAACGTACTTTGACTTGGAGCAGTTGTTAGCATAGGCATCAACAGCACCCAGTCGAATTAGTTTCAAAATCTTCAACAGTTTACCTGTATTGATTTTGCCATTCTGGAAATTCATGATACAAGCTATATAATCGATTGATTCAAACAAGCGTAAACACTCGGCGGAGCTTTGCTAGAAACGGGCGGGGTATAGTTAGAAATTCACCCGTCTGTTGTGACCACCTTGACATAGATACAAAGATATAAAAGAACCGTTTCTTGTATTAAATGACGATGATCATGGCTGTAACGGTGCCAATAAGTAACACGCGTCTCTCTGATGCTAGTACGCTATCTATTACTGTGTTAATAGCAAATAAACTGGTGTACATTTTAAAATAAAGTTGGTGGACGATGTTGCAGTTGTACGTCCACCAAATATGTTGAATAGTGAACACCAGTTCATATTTTAATTTAAATCGAAAATGTAAACTGTTGACATTATAGTGGTTAGGGTTAATGCTGTAGTGCATCTTGATGGCAGCCAGGATGGTGAATCGGAATTATGTATGCAATATTCACTATTGCATTAATACAGCAATGACAACATACACCCCGCAGGAATTGTGTTTAACGCTGCTTGGTTGTAGACAATATCATGCTAATAATCGATTCCTCTCCCACTCACATACCGCATCCCTTCCCACCGTCCTAATTATGAAAAGTAGTCCATCGCGTCTGCTAATTCACTAACAAATATGTATCTCCTCTCCCTCCCTTAATTAATTGCAAGCTAAATATCATCTGGGTACAGCCAGGACATGGCTTTCAACGCTATAGTCAAGAACACGTTCTTGCCTGCTGTAGTAGACGATACCGGTAACATAATCAGCTACTGCTCGAAAGAAATTTATACTGACGAATGATCTAGAATAGTTTATATAGCTCACTATGTTTAACAGTTGACTTCAGCTATGGATTCGTCATTATTGTAGATATGTCTGGATGATACATGTGTTCGCTGGCGTGGATTTTACAACATTGTGTAAGCATGATAATAAAACTATCCCATAAGGAAGACTGACGCAAGAATATGATATTTTGATTGTTGCTATTGCTCGGATTGACAAGTCGATGTGTTGTTCATCACTCTAGCGAAAATTTCGGACTCACGATAACAGAGACCAGGCAGATCCAATTAATCATCTGTCTGGTTTGTCTCAGAGATTGCGCGTTTAGTTGTTTTCCTACTCCTTCATCGTCTGGGCCAATTACGGATATGATCAAGCGATAACCGGAGCATGATTTCAGAGCGCGCGTACGTGCGTCGGTGTCAGCGGCGGCGGAGGCGGTATGTATATGTGGGTAGACGATTGCATCAATTGGAAAATACAATAGAAAATGTGGTTCAATAATTTTACAGAGATGTTAGCGGAGAACGCTGGCCGGAATGGGCTGGAAATGGGTTTTTTTCATCGATGCTGATGGAACTTCTTCCCCCGTCAGTCCAGTGGAATCCACGAGCTAGAATTAAATAGCAGAATAACAGTCGCTCAAGGCTGCCACATTCTGTCTGAGTCCCACACATACGATCAGCAGACAGCTGTATGAAAGTCTGAATGCATAGGAAGCAGATGTACTTGCAAAATCAGAATGTCAACTTCCACAGCCATGCAAAGAAGTAGAAACTCTTCTTGGAAACAAGGTAAAAAACTGGCAAAATAGGAATTATTTCGATAGCATTCAACACATCCCAATTAACAGACTGGAGAGATGGCAGCAGGTCACACAATGTGGCCTACGGACAGGACTCTGTGGTCTAGTGAAGGATATAGAAAAGATGGGCCATGTGGAGACGGCACAGCGCGAATGTCGGACTGATCCACAAACTCAAGGGTACATTCTCCAAACCTGTCCGCTGATTCAAGAAATACGTTAGCTGAATTTGTCCACAAACTCCACGATTACCACCACCATATAAGAGCACATCAACGACTTGTTCAGGGCTGCTAGGCATGTCACAAGCAAGAGACATTCAATATAGCATGGCTTGTTCGTTTGAATGCAGACGAAGAAGTTGTGTAACATTAGATGTATTTTGCACCGATTTCAGCACACCAGATCCTAAAGATATAATAGTATACTCACTATGCCTAGAATTGTAGCAGGTCTGTCATTAGGATGCACACGACCTTGGACATCTGTCATCGGGACAAGCCTCTGAAATATGTACGCATGTAAGTGAAATGTTGAATATCGTGTTCAGGTCCTGAAACACTCACTGGGAAAATCGGATTCTATACCGCCAACTAGTCTAATACACACTCTGTGATGCATCACTGCCAAAGTTGAACATAGCCACTCATTGAAACAGACTGACAAATCCAACGTTTTATTCTAGGTTCTTACAGACATATTTGGACTTGCGTTACATCCCTACATATGCCACATATAACGCATGCGATTGGCGATCAAGAGGTCTGTTTTGAATCTATACCATTTGTAACCATCACTAAATGTATTGGCAATTTAGATTTGACATGAATTATCGTTGGTGTATCGTTAGAACTGCCTGGCTGGGGAGATGCGCTCACATTTACCGTGCGTTATCTTGATAACAGAATACACCATTTTAGTTTAGCCCTTTTACTACGCCAAGTGATCCTACTTATCGTGTTGATGGACCTTCATATGCTTGTGTGAAAAAACTATTAGAATAGCCCAATAAAGACCATTCAGTTCCGAAGCAATGGAGCGATAATTGATGATCAATGTTTGAATCAGCTGTCGATGATCGAACGGTTGCCATCTAATTCAGAGACTGATACATAATGGGGAGTTCATTATAGAAATATGTGAACATATCTCTTGTAACTGTGTGCTAATGAATGACAGAGTTAACGCATGGTACACATGAATTAAACACAATGCCAGCTAGAACGGCAAATACAAGCAATTTTCAGACCTTGGGAAGTGAAATTAAATCTGATAGTTTGATTGATTCATTAAAGACACAATGGTTGCCACCCTTTTGGATGGTGTTGAAGATAAATATATATATATATATATATATATATATATATATATATATATATATATATATATATATATATATATATATATATATATATATATATATATATATATATATATATATATATATATATAAAGAAACTAGTTTAGGATAAAGTGGATATGGTTGATGAAAACGGATTTCAATATATATATATTGTCATTGGACCTAGTTTGCAATCTGACTCCTGCCCAGATTCGGATCATGTTTCCTCCCCTCAATTCTGTGTAACATTCAATAACTTATTATGCCATTCAGACTAATTTCCAGACATGAGATTGCTAATGATCAAACGGGTGCACACTAATTAATACCAGGGTGATGAGGGGTCGTGTTTGCTGGTTGGAGCGGAACTAGTTTAACCTGAAATCCGTTTTCATCAACCATATCCACTTTATCCCAAACCAGTTTTCGCTCCTTCTCTTCGATATTGGTAATAGATTACCCTTTTTTTAGATTCGAACACGTAACACGTTGATACATTGATGCAATCAGCCTGTGAGATTTTTGTTGGCAAATATTACTGCAAATTCTAAATCCTTGTTCAAACATTGAACATGACTATTACCCTAACCTCAAAGATAATGCACCTATATTGCACATTGCAAGGAATGCGGTTTGAGAATTGGCTCTATGGTCACCAGTAATTTGTGATAGCCCACACACGATTGCGATGATAAGCATTGAGGTTGTTCACTATGTGCCAGGAGGAATCACACAGGCATATGATGCCGTTTAATCAAGATATTGTTTGAAGATTGGCTGTCAGTTCTCCATCATTGAACACGTTAGTTTTCCGAAATATACTTGAAGAAAAGACTATTTAACTGGTATATAATTACGATCATAATATTTGTACCTGAGCCAAAACGAATTTACTTTCTTTTACACATACTACATTGCAACCATATGGCAGGAGACTATATCTGGGCTCTATTCCTCTTAAGGTTGAGCACGCATATTATATGAGCGGTGCTATCTCTTTCACTTCAGAAAACGAAGTCAGCTGGATTTAACATAACAAGCTGGTCAGGATCAACAAAACATAATCTAACATATGCAATATGTACACATGCATGTGCCATGGACTAATGAAAAAAGCTACTGGTGGCGGTGGTGGTGGTGATGCTGCTGCTGCTGTTGTTGATGGTGATGCTGCTGTTACTACTGTTGCTGGTGTTACTGTTATGTCTGCTGTTGTTGCTGCTGCTGTTGCTGCTGGTGCCTATGCTGTTGCTGCTACTGGTGCTGTTGCTGCTGTTGTTGGTGCAGCTGCAGCTACTGCTGCTCTTCATCCGACTAATGCTATGTGCTGCACCTAGATGCCATTCATATTATAACTAAAACAGTGATGCAGGAAAATATGGCAATTGCCATATAGTTAGCATTTCCCTGGCATGACTGTTGACGCATATACTGTTCTTCCAACGCCATAAGACAAAGAACTCGGGGAACTCTCAATACTAATGCCACTATGCCTGACTCTGTCTGCTTCAAGTTGCGCACTATTTGGTAATTACTAGAAATATGTTTCAAATACAAATAAAGTAAATTCTATTGTATGACCTTCTGTAAAGCTGTGTTACCAACACGACCTCTACCACACAGCAAAATGTCAAGTGTTGCATTCATCTTCTATTACAATATGTCGCTTACTCGCCATATCGATTCCAGACCGTTTTTAGCGGTATAAAGAATGGATAATATTAAGCTGTGCGATGCTATGCGAGTATTGCACATAGGAAGTCAAAGAGCCGTCATGTATCATTCGTGGCCGCATTCTTCCTCCATATTATTTAACATTCTGGATGCCATTCTTTCCAATTATTTGCTTCAGCATGATTATTTATTGTCAACATGCTTAGCAAAGAGCTTTGTGAATCAAGGCACTCAGCCCTGTAACCATTTGCTCCTCGTATGTATGAAGCTAACAATATTACTGGAACCCTTCTCAAGACAATGTTGCTGGATTGTGTTACTCTCTAAGACGGCACCAATTCAGCAATCTAGTTTATGTGTATGCTGAATCCCCCGGGGCCTGTAAGAAAGCATAGATAAGGTGGAGATCTAATCCACCCTTGCAAACACGCTGAACACTCTTTTTTGACTATATGGCATTGTCTTCAAAATATGATTTATCAAGAAAATTGCGTGGCCAGTACGTTCTTGTATACATTATTATTGGACATCTAATGTTCTTCACTACGTATGCAGCTTCCTGTTTAAGCAAAACTTGCAATTGTTTTCGATAATTGAGGCTGGGTCAGTATTGCTCAGATAAGATTCAACATCTAGACGTGCATAGGCATCTGCCATTGCTCAGTTTTCACCTCAAACAGAATATATAATTCACCTTTCCGTTTTAGCTATGCCCCGCTAACCTCTAGCTAACCTCCACCCATACAACGCTCGTGGTGGGATCGATTGATCTCTGAACTCTCTGACTATCAGTTTCCAGAGAACTATACAGGTAAGCTATTGCATATTTTGGAACGTATTGCCTATGTCAGCAACAGCGTCCAGTTAAAATAGTTTCAAAATATTCAACAGCATATTTATTAAATAATAGAGGCATGCAATTCGTACAATGCGTCGGGCCAAAAAAGATTGATTTATGATGTAATGGTCATGACATCAGCATACACTTCACTTAGTTGGTTATGAGGCCATATGACGTCATTTGATCGAGGGATAAACTTGGAATCGCCCATTTCTTATGATAGACCTGCTCTAATATGATACTAGTGTGTCCCGGGAATTTCCTCCGACAAATCTCCCACATTTATGTTGTGTTTGATGCAGAAGAACTATTAATTTAGTACGATTCCAATGGAGCACAATTGGGCTTGCTCGCAAAGCATCAGGAAACTAAGAATGTTGCATCGAAAATAATTTCTTTCCACAATCGGTCGATGCTTTTTTTGCTTTTAGTTCATTTAACACTACCACTTTTAAAGACCAGAAGATTTTGAGATATTCAGATTTGCTGATTGGGTTGCCTGAATGTTAGCAAATGGTAGAACATCAATTAACATGTTATCTTCCGGATATGTGTGTTTTAAGCTGCGTCAAATGCTTTGCAAAGTCGTTATGCTGTTATAACTCAAACTCGAAAAGATATGACAACGTTGAACATTGCTGTAGAATACTTGGACACAAATTAGTATTGCAAAAATATAGTTATACCACTTTTTAATGTTTGAAATCTGCTCCCCATTGACCATAATTATCATGAACCTCATTGCCAGAGAGCCACGAACGAATTTTACAATTCATTCATCTCCATTATATTGCGACTATCAAGACCACGCAACCACATTGAACGTGACAATTGAGGCCGGATTCTAGGACTTATTTATTGTGCCCCTTAAACTTTGATGTAATAAAATCAAATTTATAATTTATAATCGTTCGTATTTCCAGGATAGATTGCTTAAATTGCATCGATTTGAACTGCAGAATAATGGTGAACGAGAGAAAAAACACTGTATTGACAACACCATTGGTAATATGAGACCAGAACCATTTGCTCAGTTAGATATCAGAAAGCAGCAAAAAACTTGAACTAGTTTGTGGTACAGAAGTCTGAGTCGTCATGCAGATTGTGAAAACGCGATCATTCATACATACATGTTACACTCGCTTATCGCGGTAAGCGAATCTATCAATTGGACCCCTCTCTATACTATTCTAGTTCCTTGTTATTTTATTTATTTATTCAATTAATGTGTATTTGAATGTCTGCCACTTGATTTTATATTGCTCTTAAATATATTGTTTGCGTTGTATTGGAACAGCTGTATGTGAAATAATAACAATTGACATGGGCAGAGATAGACACACCTGCACATAGGTGGTCATGAACTACATGGCATTAAAATGGTATTTACCTGTTAAACCCAACATTGTTGATGGTAAGATCTTTCTTCTGCAGAAGAAATATATTTTTCTGGCATGTACGTTCAACCAATACAAATAACCGTTATTATAACATGTATTATTCAAATGACAGCCGCTTGCGAGATATATGTTGATGAAATAAGAACACATTCTTAAGAATTATTTCAGTTGCCTGATATTCCCTCTGCTATAATGTGTGCTATTTTTCACTAAATGAGCATCAATCCAAACACATGTATAACACCCCAGTGTCCTGGCTCACTATCCGTCGGTAGCATATTATAGATGTCATTAGTGAGCAATTCTCAACACTATATCAGCTTGCTAGGAACATCTGCTATGCACTACTACAATGTAATTGTCTGAATCCTAATATCGCAAGTAACTGGAACCGGTACTGCGCCAATATCAGGTCTTACTGGACTAGAATTTGTCAAGGAATGACCTAGTACCTTTCGTTCTCTGGAGCTTAGGTATATGTGTACGGGCTCTAATAATGCAATAATCCGAGTGGACTCAATCAATCATCTGTTTGAAGGTACGGTCGTGTGATAAATCAAGGTTTTAAGTTGCCGCCATCATTCGCCACAAAGAGCTATTTAGGATATAATTCCATTAAACGACCATACGTATATAGTCATCACAATTTGCCTGGTTATCATGTGGCCGTCAGAGTCCACATAGCTAATTGAATCTGAAAGCACTTGTTAAAATCTGTTTTGATTTAATAAATATCCTACATTCTCAGAATCCCACATTCAATGCAGGTAAACTGTTGACTACTTTGTAACTAATTTGAACATGGCAGCAACATCTTCCTGTCCATTTAGTTTCAAAATATTCAACATTTTACCTGTACAGTGATCGTGAAATAGGGATTCTTGGAATTTAGAGTTCAAAGCATTAATATTAAGATAGAAGGAAATTGTTTACTAATCCATCTACGCACACGTTTAGAAGATATTACCATACCACACTTCTGGTGAATATTTGAATATTTGAATATTGGTGCAGAAGGGGATTGATATAGCCTAGTATTTAACAATTAAGGGATCCATTTTACTTATACGCCGCCCATCTATAGCTAAGCACCGCGCATGCTTCGGGTGTGTTGGAATTGGTGTAGATACATATATACACTGAACGCGGACTTTCTAGAATCCCATTTACAAGGTAACAGTAAAGGTAACGTAAAGGCACCCGGTCAAATTAGTTTCCAAATATTCAACATAATACTTATTAAAAATAAATCCATCAGAGACACTCAACTCGTACACTTGGCTGATTTCTCTAGCTCCGTGATGGCGTAGGCCCAATTCTTTATCAATTGTTATTGTGATATCAGCCTACATCTGGCGTTAATCAATTATGCCATCATTTACTTGAGTGACATATCGGAGCTATCTATCGGATACTCTTTGAATCAGGTGCAGTTTGGTCCAAACACGTCACAACATTTGCACTTTATTTGTACCTTTTCTCACATAAATTGATTTTCGTGTATTACCTAACCTGTTTTTCGTCATCAGCCATCGAAAGGGATATATGGTGCATAGTAGATGAGACTATTATTGCTTGTAAATAGATTGGCCGTATTACCGTATTACCGCGTCTACTTGAATAGATACTTAATACATCAGATCACCCGGTAATTAATTGATAGTCACCTCAAATAAATGATTTAAGGATCTATCGCTACTGATTTAGCTAGCTCTGACTTGCTTAGTTTCCACTTCTGTGCAAATATGTAATTACTAGATATCAAGCCTTTGATACAATTTGGGCAGATCCTTCTTCAAGGGCATCTGGTATAATGCGTCGCAAACTCACTCAAATACAGGTATACTGGCAATGACAATAGCTGCAGTGTTGCCATTAACCATTACAAGAACGTCTCAATCCATAGGCAGGAAAAGCAGGCAGTCATATTGGTTTATAAATATGCAACGTCTTACCTGCATAGTTACGTTGAAATTGGCATTCCGCGACGTCATTGCTCTATGTATATAAATTGATCCCAACACGCATACAGCATGGGCGGAGCTTAGTTAGAGATGGGCTGTATGCAGCTAAAACTGGATGCATGCATTGTGTGTGCGTTCTATTGATGTAGTGTCGTATCAATATTAAATCATTATTGTCCATATGTCAGTGCTTTCTGTGACTTATATCTATTATCGGGATATAAAATCGACGATATTGCAGTTATCTCTGGTAGAAAGGTGCGAATTATAGTTATATTGCACCAGGAACATGTGTTAGATTAATTCTTTTCCTTTTTCTGTCAAGGACCATGATATTTATAATCTTTTGGAACAGTCTGTTATCCCTAGTGAAGCTTGTTCTTTGCTACAACATGCTCAGATAAACGTTCTCTTGATAACTGACTAAAAGCAAAACAAAAAATGTCGTAAGAAAACGCTGATGCTTTTGGTAAAAATGAACTGATTTGATGAAAAGGCATTTCCCTTTGCCCTAAGTACATGATTACTCACGGTTATGGCCATTTTATGGTTGCAAGCTGGCAATTCTTCTTGGCAAACATCTAAAAAACCATGACGGGAAGCGAATACATAATTCTGGCCTCTGGAAATGTGAAGTGTAGAACTTTTTAAAATAATATCACTAACATATATATAGCAAGATGCAGTGTATTAACCATCTGAACGTGAACTGCCAAAACACCAGAATCTTTCAGGATTTAATAAACATAATATGTTAAATATGCCTATGACGACATCAGGTTCATGCCAAACTAGTTTCAAATACTTACGTAAAGCGCGTACGTGTTCAACGACATTGACATTACGATTCTGGCAATTCATTGCGCGAAGGGTTAAAAGGTCGTCTAGGGTAAATGACAAGATTTCTAGTATGTCCATGGGAATTTTGCTCTATTATGTTATCTGCAGTCGTATATGTATGCGTGTATTCCATATGCGCAAATACACCATCTATCTTACACGTTCTCTATTTAATAGTCACATAAACTCGCTTTCAATTATCTGTTTAGCATGAATTATGCTCTATGGAATTTATATTTTCGCCATGTGCTTATTATCATTGACTTTATTTTATCGAATATGCCATTCAATAATAGTATTGTATCCTCCTGTGCGACCTATTTTCTTAATATATATGGTAGCTATCTTAATGTTAACAATACAAAACATGTGGTAGCAATATGGTATTAAATAGGATATGCCGAAGGCATAGTAGCCGTGAATCACACATGGCACTGATAGTAACTCCAGCAATGCCCTTTTCAAGGAAAATCCACCGACTACCTCGTTGAACGTTGCATTGTCACTATTATTTCAATATCAACGCGGCCATATAGGCAATTTGCTCAATTATTTGAAATTTACTTTGTCTTACAACTTTTATTTTTGTTTAATCGAATTATTTGTTAAATATATACAGCCAATGTCTTACAAATTCTTACACACTATAATAAATGTAGTTCGTAGGGTTCAAAGTAAAGATACATGCTCCATATATAATCCTCGTTTCGATAGAGGGAAACTGTGCGAACGGAAATTTCAAATTGCTACCTACAGAACTTACAATCTGACTACCTATCATTCACGGTCCAGCTGTGTATCTGTCATGCTCCCCGTCTAGATGTCCGTCGTCAACATTCAGCCTTCCTTAAATATGATTCTACCGTTACTTCAACAAAGCTGTGTGTATTAGTGGTCGCGTGCGTGCAGTTAATTAATAAATAACTAATTATCATATAAAACACAATCATGCAGCAATTTGTTATGCAATAACTACATCAAATTACAGAAACTATATCCATCCAGTGTCCAGTCTCATTTATAATAATCCAGACTTCCAGTTCCAAATGCAGACGTAAGAAATAAAGCATATGTAATGATTAAACAATAGCTTGTGCTTATAATCTGTAGTTAGCTATAAGATATTAAGTGCCAATGATGTATGCAATCAGTGCATATCGATTGCAACATGTAAAGCTGTATATGGCATGTTTGAAGTGTAAAGTGCTCTTGTGACAACATCATTTACTAGCAAATACAGCAATATTATCTGACATATTCACAGTTACATACCTCCTACCCAAATTAGATACTCAACTGTGTAAGAAAGGCCGTTCCTCATACTGTTAATCCTCTACGCAGAAAGCTGCTCCCGTAGTAAATGACAACATCTTCCGTCCGCATTGACTGAAAAATCAACGCATATTACTGAGTCAAAGCAGAATAATTGACAGGCTATCACTACACAGTCAAAATCCAGAAGCCAGTGCCAATATCATTAGCATATGCCATGTCCTGTTATCGGTAACCGTTGGCCAGTGACTCCTGCCTCATGGATCATTCTCATGCGCTCTGCTATGTTCAAAGTCTATAATAATGGAGATGACTTATTTTAATGTTTTAATTAATTCTCTCATGCACTTAATCTTTGGATGTGCATTCGCCAAAAGACGACACTAACATGGATTAACAACGATTAATGCATCAGCTAAATAGGTCATATCATATTTGATTGTTTATCAACTGATGTAGAAACATTTGAGACAGCTAGCACAAAATGTATCTTACGTTAAAACATATCGGAGGCGTCCTACATATATAGTAGTATAACTTGCTACTTTTCAAATGCATGGACTTATCAGCTTAACATCTGCTTGGACATGTTTCTTCTTGACAGATGGTTGATACAATACCTGTATTATAGATTCAGATTTTGCAAAAAAAACTACATACCACTGGGATATTCATCCCCATCTATAGGACACGATCGCTATACAGCATTGACAAGGGTGTGGACTGGCGCTTGACGCTGGCCTCGTATATGATGCACTGATATATTGGAATTCTTTTGATGCATATGCGAGGACGAACTTCTCCCAATAGCTGCAAGCAAACTAAAAATTGAGAATATCTTTATAAATAAATCTAAAACAGAATTCACCCATATAGGTGTCTGCAAAGCATGAAACTAAAGAAAATTAGGATCCACTTCATGGCGGCGAACCGTGGAGGAACAGTACAAGCGTGGGCCCACTGCTTTGCATATTGCTGACATTCCTGCACGCTGTGCCATGGGGGACACAGCTTTCCAGTCTTTCTGGAAGCTATGGATTTGTAGATCAAAGACGCCATTGATTAAAAGGCTACGTTTATACAATGCAACCTGCGTGTCCTTGATGCTCTATAACTGTAGCAGTTGGGCAGCACCAACGCCAGCTCTAGACAAACTCGATGCCTGCCACCGCAAACACCTACGCACCATCACTGGATACCGATGACCAGCCAGCATAATTCTCAACGATGCACAATACAAAATGTGTCATACGTCGGCACTGTCTGTAAAAGTCGCCAAGCAATGATGGCCCATGTTTGGCCATGCACTAAGGATACCAGAAGAGACACCAGCACAGAGAGGCTTGGAATTCGCCCTACTCGAAGCCAGCAAATACAAAGCCAGGAGAGGACGTCATTGCATAAATCTGCTAAGCGTGCTACGAGGTGACCTTAAGAAAGCAGAACTCTATATGATATTTTGTATTTTACTATGTCTCGGGATGACAACTCGATATGTTGTTCTTCACTCTGCCACATATTTAGGGCTGACAATAACAGAGACGAGGCAGATCTAACTAATATGTCTGGTTTGCGTAATATATTGTGCATTGTTTTTCCTACTTTCCACAGTCTGGACCAATTACAGCTACGATCAAGCGTTAACAGGCGGATGATTTCAGATCAAATTGTGGAAGGTCTCAATTGCGCGTGCGTGCACGCGTGCGTGTGTGCTAGCCCGCCTGCCTGCAGGTGTGCATGAGGGTGTGCATATATGGGTAGGTGGCAGTGGTGGCAGTAGTAATATGTGGTTAGACGACTGGATCACTGCGGACATGCACTACATCAATGCAATTCATGTTGGTTATTTTCCCGGAGCCATGAAGAGCACGCCGATAGTGGGGCTTGAGAAAATGGCTAAACTCGAGCCAATGAAGAAATATGAGAATAATAAGTACACAGCAGAACACTTGAAGAAACTGCCAATACATTCACTCCACCAGAAACTTAAGGCTAGAATACAAAGCAGGCTCAACATACAGCAACGCTCTATCTCACTTAGAAGCGCTCTGGGCACGAGTCTGGCGACAACGCCATCACTTGCCAGATTGGTGAAAGCAGAGAGGTGGGCGTTCTCAAACTGGAAATGATTGCCAAGTGGTATCTACAGAACACGTGGTTCCGTCATTTTACACTGCGGGCAGCGGAGAATTCAGGCTGGAATTGTCTAGAAGATGGCCTCTCTTCAATGATACAGATGTAGCAATGCCCTCTCTCACCATCCCAGGATCCACGTGCTCTCCTTAGAGAATTGGAGAGCAGGCCCTCAGGGCTGCCACCCAAAAGCGTGCCAAATCCATACAAACTTGGCCTACAGATAACACCATCAGACACCTGCATGGAAGTAAAATGGCAGTGTCAATGTGCAGCAGTGCCATACTTCAGTGGATACATTTTGGAATCTATGTCAACGAGACAGCAGAGCAGCTTGCGAAAGCAGGACGTCAACTTCCACAGCATCGTACAGCCACATCCTGCAAAGTTCAAAACAAACTGGCAAACATGAATTATGGCTATATCCCTCTGCATGACAGCATTAGCAGACTGGGGGAAATGGTGGCATACCATAAAATGCTGCCTTCAGACACGACACTCTTATTTAAAGAAGCACATGAAAAAGATCGGACATGTGGTGCCGAGGAACGGATTCGGCGCACATTCTCATAGCCTGTCATCTTTTTCAGCAAATAAGCGTGCATATTTATTTATGTAGTTATTCGTTTTCAAATACTCTATGCTATGGTGGATAATACTATCAAGGGTAGATACTGGTTCCAAATGGTTAACTCCTAATTTTATGAATATATGATATACGAATCATAAATATCAACCATCATCATTATGGTATTTTGCACAGCTATCAGCCCTCCCGATTCTAAAGATAGCATATAATATTCGCGTTGTCAACGCCCCAAAGCACTCAATATTTTACGTATATAAGCTAACTGCCTACTTTTCATGATCTTTAAAGAAAAGTGTAGTGGAATGAATGGCCATTTACAGGCCTTTGCTTGTTGTGTCAATAACCCTAACGCTAATGAAGTGTTGTAAATTTAACATTGTAATGCACCGATAGCATTCCCTCGGCCTGAAACTTGATATTAAAGTCGTCATAATGGGCAAAAATACAGATTTTGGGCTTAGGCCATGTTCAGTTGCATAGCAAGAGAAGGCAACTTTTAAAATGTACCATTCTGGTGATACATTCTCAAAAATGGTCTTCTCATGGTCATCAATTAGACATTCCTGAGGACCATTACATATGCCATCGAGATTCGAACTCAAATACGTAAAGAAGATTACTAAAACATCTAATGATTTTCCCAGACAATGAACATCACGGTTACCATTACCTCTAGGATAATGGAACGATGTCGCACATGTTGCAAGGCATGGAGTTTGAGAATAGGATTTGTTGTCAGCCGTAATTTATAAAACCATCTCACACGCGTGTCAAGACGAATGGCGTATACAGAATGCATGCTTTCATCAACATGTTAAGTGGTTTAATGAACACTGATTGTCAGTTCGGCATCCATAACTACGTTAGCTACCTTAAACATTCTTCAAAAAGAGACTAATTTAAAGGTGTCTAATTGCGATCATCCTATTTTGCACACGGCTGTTAACGACCTACCGCCGCCGCTACTGCTGTTGCTGCTGTTGCTGAGACGGTTGATGCAATATGCACATATATATGCGAGTATGGAAAAGGCTGCTTCTGCCGCTGCTATTTCTGTTGCCGCTGCTTCTGCTGATGCTGTACCTGCTACTGCTGTTGCTTTTGCTGCTTCTGCTGCTGTTGTTGTTGCTGCTGCTTCTGCCGCCGCTGCTGCTGCAGTAGTTGATGCTATTGTTGATGCGCATCCTGTGCATGCTGCTGCCGCGGATGCTGATGTTGCTGCTTCGGCCGCTGCCGCTGCTGCTACTGTTACTGTTGCGTCTGCTTATACTGTTGCTGTTGCCGTTGTTGCTGATGCTCATCCTACATTGCTGATTCTGCTGCTGCCGTTGCTGCTGCTGCTGCTGCTGCTGTTGGTGCTGCTACTGTTGCTACTGCTGCTGCTGTTGCTGCCTCTGCTGTTGATGCTGTTGGTGCTGCTAGAGGATAGTTATGTCATACATGAAATATAGATGCAGGCAGTATGGCGGTTGTCCTTTACATAGAATTTCCAGAAATGACATCGTAACGCCTCAAAATTCTGCTATTTTAGTGCAGTTCGACTTACGGTAAAGGCCTCAAAGATCTGGATTGCTGTTTCACTGCTAATGACCTTATTTCTGACTTGATCTACTTCTAGTGCACACAGAAAACATGTGTTAAATACAATTGGTGTAAATTATATGTTATAGTCTTCTGGAATGCTCTGTCACTGCCTCTGTCGATTTGTAGGACAAGCGACATACATTTGTCTTAATTTCAGTAGTAAATTCGCAAGAAATGGTCCTCTCTGGTCCTGTGAATGAGTAAAATTATACATTTTTCTAAAGAATCTTGACTGATACATTGTTAATTGCCATGGCTGATATGGTGAGCACTTTGAGACAATGTTGAGACATAAGGCTTTAATTCACTCTTGTAAACATTCGGGTATTAGCTAAATCAGATCTTCTCTAAGATATGATCTATTAAGGTGGATATGCGTGCACATGCATAGTTTCAATGCACAGTTATCATTTGTTCAATATATTGACATTATCATCTCTCAAGCAACACTTTCCAAACGATATCGAGACTAAATCAGAATGCTATTTATAATCTGCATAACCATCCGCCATTGTTTAACTTTATAAACGTTGACATACACAACACAAATTTCGTAGCGAGTATCATTATATAGTGATCCTTTCATAATACTTGTATGCAAATAGATCATCTGTATGAACGGTCTCATGAATTTCTTCTGACAAATCTCCCACATGCGTGTTTAAAGCAGCTGAAATATTGAACCGGTATAATTTCAATGGGGCGGATGTGTGGTTTTGCTCCGGAAGCACCTGCTAATTTCACGATGCTTCGAAATGAGTTTATTTTTTATTTTTTTTATTTTAATTCATTCAAACCTATCATATCTTAATTACAAAAGTGCTCAAGGTAGTCAGTGTTGAATGATATGTTGAGATGGAGGTGTGAAAATTACAGAATATGAATTATGATTTATCTTCTAGATAGAGAGGGTTTAAGTGTTATTTATCCAACGTTTCTAATGTTTTAAATCTGTTTTGGAAATATGAGACTAAATCTGTTTTGGAAATACCAGACACTCTGTGGAGAGACTATGAGTCTTCTGGCATTGCGTAGTATTTGCTTCTGCCCCCTGTGTCGATGCACTATGGAATAATCGAACATCGCACCAGGTTGGGCGAAATTTCCAAAAAATTTATCAGAGCCAAGCATAATAAATGCCGACGTATGCTGTTTGCTGGATAATGTCCTCTCTAGGAATGTAAGCAACGGGTAAACAGCCGACGATCTTGCCACATCGACTCTATTGCATGACATAATATCTAGATTTTTCGCAGCATATTTCAAAGCCATAACAGTATACGGTATATATTTTGACGAATTAATATATGTAGAGAATTATTATCCATGGTTAGGCATCGTCAGAATGAATTGCAGGAAATATCGTCCTATTACTTGGCGCAATTGACACTGGGCCAGCTTGTCCCCTGCATATTTCATGTGATTTCCTAAGGACTATTATTCAGAAGGTGAATGTCTGAATAATGTTAAGCCATTTATTCCGTCATCCTGCTATACATGATAGACAATGCTCATCGTGAAATACATTCTATGTTCCAATGCCAATGCTAAAGAGATAGATCCGCCGACCAGACACTCAAGTATATCACGTCATGATCGATTACGCGACGTGTCTGCTGAAGACACAATCAACATGCTGAATAAACAACGCATCTATACCCGCTATGGCCATCGAATAGTCTGTCAAGTGTATGAATGGTCATAATAAACATTCGCTGACACACGGTGAAACTAATTTAACGGAGGCAGTAGCTGCACTCAATCAAACTAGTTTCAATCTGTTTAACAGGTCACCGCTATAATGACCTTGCAATTGGGATTTTGGGAAATGATAATCAAAGTATATAAATCGGTCCCAACACGCGCAAAACATGTGCGGGGCTTAGCTAGAAAAAAGGGTGGGGCATACTTAGAAAATGAATCCCTCTTTTGTATCAACTATCTGTGTGTACTTGCTAATTGAGGATTCCAGTTTCACAGTCAAACATATGACATTATAATCAACTACGTGACGTGTATGCTGACTTCATAATCAATTATGCCATGAATGACTCAACCTATTCCATGTGAAATGCATAATAGTAAGCCAGGCTGTACGAATTGCATGTCTTTACTATGTAATACACATACTCGATTGTTCCCAACCCAGGCAAAGCATGGGCGGAGCCTAGAGTGAAATGGTCAGGACATAGCTACAACGGGACTCCTCTTTTTCAGAGTTGATCTCGTACAAAATTATGTAATTAGAGAGACCAATCAAGGGGGAGAGGCATTTACCAGGGATGTAACCGAGCTGGCAAGCAAGCATACCTTTTAAAATCAAATTGACGTCACTTCAGCTGCTCTCCAATTCAGGCGTCACAAGCAGAGTGTGACAGGTCTCTGAGCAATAACCGAGTAAAGACACAAATCATGCCACGCAGTTAATACTTTTGACATATATTACACGAGTATGGAATAGAGGGACCCATGTCAATCAATGTCACGCCAATGTGTAGCTAAGCTCTGCCATCATACTGAATAACTCCACACGTAGGATAACGTTACAATGCATAGTGACATATCTAGCTCCATCATGAACATTGAAAAGTGAGACACGTGGCAGAATTGTAAGTCTTTGATGAATTTGCCGTTCAACACACATTATGTTGGACCTTTTGAAACTAAGCCGACTGCGCGCAGTTACTGCCATAGGCATTAACAACATCCAGTCAAATTAGATTCAAATTATTCAACCGCCTACCTGGCTTTAGTTTGGGATTATAGGAATTCCGAGTTCAGCGTATAACATACATTTCCAACAGGCGTAAAAGCGGACGATGCTTTGCTAAAAGTAGGCGGTGTGTATGTAGAAATTGACCCATCTATTGTGACCACCTGACATCGATAAAATAGATAAAAATCAGCGGTTTCTTGTATTAAATGAGAATGATCATGGCGGCAAGGATGCCAAGTAGTAACCCGTGCCACTCTGAGGGTAAGATTCTATCGATTACTGGTCTAATAGCAAAGAAACTGGTAAAATGTTCGAACACATTTGGTGGACGATGTTGCTGTCTACGATAGCAACATCTTCCACCAAATATGTTGAAAAATGAACAACAATTCATTTTCCAATGCAAACTGAAGATTGCACATTTTCGCATTGGATTGGAAAGCGTTAATGCTGATGCTGCAGTACATCTTGGTGGCAGCCAGCATGATGAATCTGAATTATGTATTCATGATTCCTATAGTGTTCACTATATACAGCAACAATATCAAACACCTTGCATGAATTGTCTACAACCCTGTTTGGTTATACATCATGCTATGCGAAGATTCGATTCTTCTCTCACCCACACATCCACCCCTGCTCCCGCCCTCCCCACCCATCTCTGCAAACTAGTCGATCGTGACTGCTAATTCACTTACAGCTATCTCCCCATTTCGCTCTTTTAATTGCGAGCTGAGTCTCATCTAGGTCATACCAAGACAGTCAAGTACATCTTCTACGAGACAATAACTCGAATCAATTTGAAGGGAACAGTTACTTGAAATAAAGGTCTATACCATGTTACTGCTATGCGTGAACGCTGCCTCTGTACATAGAATTGGATGGCCACTGGCCATGAGCAACACCGTCAGCTACTGTTAAAAACAAAATCATACTGACGAACGAACTAGGATACTTTATATAGCTGCACAATATATAACAGTTGCTTTCAACTATGCGTTCATCATTATTGTAGATATGTGTGTATGGTGTATGTATTCCATATAACTGATTGTGCAGCATGTGTAAGAATGATAATACAACTATTGTATAAGGAAGACCGCCGCAATAAATAAGATATTTTCATTTTACTATGTCTCAGACTGACAACTCGATTTGTTGTTCATCAGTCTAGCGAACATTTGCGACTCACGATAACAGGTCCCAGGAAGATTCAATTAATCATTTGTTTGGTGTGTCTCAGAGATTGTGTGTTTAGTTGTTTTTCCTACTTCTCCACCATCTGGGCCAAGTACAGCTATGATCAAGGATAGCAGGAGGATGATTTCAGATCAAATTGTGCGCATGTGCATGCGTGCGTGCATGCGCGCCTGTGTCGGCGGTGGCGACAGCATACATATAAGTTAAACGACTGCGTCAATGGGGAAATAGGCAGATCATTTTAGTTATTTCCTCGGAGCCATTAAGAGCACACTGATCGTGGGACTTGAAAATACTGGTGACCTTGAGCCACTGGAGAAACAAAGAGTACACAGTACTAAGCAGAAAAGTGAAGAGACTGCTTAAGTATACACGCCGAAACGGGCTCACAAGATAGTCCCTGAAACACATTGTGAAGGACTTGCATACAGTTCATGATGATTTTTTTTAGCAACACACCATCTCAATTAGTAGCGCGGGGTGGGTGGCAGAGGTCGGGTGGTGGGTGGGGTGGGTGTGTGGTGGGGGGGGGGGGGGGTTGGGGGTGGGGGGCAGCTGTTATTTCAGCAGAATGCTCTCACGCTGGAACTGAGTTGTAAGCATTACCTATCCAACAGATGGATCAATAAGTTTACAGAGATGTGAGTAGAGAATGCAGGCTGGAATGGGCTGGAGGAGGGGGCCTTCTTAAAAAAACATATGAAACAACCTCTCTCTCTCTCTCTCTCTCCACTCCATCTCCAGTCTAGTGGCGTACATGATCTCCAATTACATTATAGCGCCAAAGGACAGAGCCTCAGAGCTGCCACACAACATATTGCTACGCCATAATAGCTGGCCCCGCAGATAAGACAAGCAGACGCATGTATGGACGTTTACAAACACTGCCAACACACAACGGCGTCGTGCTTAAGTAGATGCCTGATACAGGTATGTTGAAATCCAGGGCACTGCGACGGCAGATCACCTTGACAAAACACGTTGTTTTCGCACAGGCACGTGAAGAATTTCTCAATTTGAAAGCTCCACAGAGATGACGGACGCTACGGAGTTTTCAGCAAGATACAAAGACAGAACACATTTAGAGGTCAGAGTCTGAATCACAGCACTTGTTTGATTGGCAGCAGAGGAATTCTATGGGCGCACTGGTTCTGCTTGACCCAGCGAGCTCGAGTCAAAACGTCCGCTGATTCTGTTTCGGAACACGCAAAAAGAAGTTAAATCTGTTCAGCTGGAAAGGCTGCTGGGATGTTTGTATGATCGCTGAATGAGATAGATGTCCACGCGGATGACAGGCAAGCAGATGACCATGTCAGGAAATTGATATATTACCGTCTCGTTAAATGAGGAGCGGTCTGTCTCAGGGATCAACAATCGAAAGCAAAGTTTAAAATCAGCACTGCGGAGGGCGAAGCTTCTCCTTTTATAGCAGCAAGAAACAGAGAAGGAGGCGCATAACTCTTAAGATACAAATGTCAATCAGCGTGCGAAGTTTGAAGAGAGAATCCTAACCACGCGACTTAATATTCACGAGGCGATCATCTAGGGCTAGGGGAAGAAACAAACATGTATGGGTATGAGGAGAAGGGAGGATCTCGGAAGGTCGACCTCCACCCACGGGACGTTCTCGGGGAAGAGACATGACTTACCACACATTTCATTTCACCGTGTACACCACTGTTATCACAGTTTAAACGATAATGCCACTATGCTGCGCATAGCAAGGCCTGCAGGTTGAGAATATACGCGATAATTTCCAAAACAATCATCTCTTGCTCTGCTCATTGAGATTTATAACGAGAAAATGTAAATCCTGAATGAATTTGAAAGTTATAGGTGTTAAATAAGTATACGCATGTAGCATCTACGTCAGCTCGAGCGTATTCCTTTGAATATCTAACCCCCGTTGTTGGAACACAGGTGTGAATTATTCAAATGGATATTTCTCAAGACGACTGTAGATGATATTTCTAGGGCCGGCTTTAAGATCAAAACGAAAATGAAAATCAATTTTTATTTTTTAAAACAGTAAGCCTGCTACTGAAATGATTGGCTAGATTGCTGAGCCACTTATTCAAGTAGTGAATTAATTTTTATATTTACCTCGAACTGTCTTCACTACGTATGCAGCTTCATGTCTCAAGCAAAAATTAACGAATTGCGAGTTGTCATGATAGGCCTGTTCTAACATAATACTAGAGTATCCCCAGAATGTCCTCCAACAAATCTTCCACATTTAAGATTTGTTTGAAACATGATAAACAGTAATTCAGTATAATTCCAATGCGACATGAATTGAGTCGCTCCTGAAACATTGCAGCACCGAAAAAAGCATTTCTTGACACAGCCATTTCTCAGGTTAGCTGAATAGTTGGCCTGACAACAATAAATTGGTAGAACATTAATTAACGCATTATCGTCTGGATGTGCATGTTTTAATCTGAAATCAAACCGATAACGTTGCCAATTTCTGTTGAATAATTGGTCAATTGAGCAAATTCATTAATAGAAAAATGTATTTATAACACTTTTTAATTTTTTTAATCGGCGCCAGATATTCTAGATCTGCTGGCCCATGATTCTGACTAATTTGCTATTTTTCAATGTTTGTGATAATCGCTTATGTGGACTCACGGTGGAGGTAATTGACAAGTGTCCCGCTTGAACATGCTTAAAAAACGAACAGTATTGACCGAGTCGTGAATGAATTGAACACTACATTTGTCTCCATGCTATGGATAATAACACACAAGACAACACAACTACATTGAAAGTGACAATTGGAGCCGGATAATAGCTCTTATTTATTGTGCCTAGCTCGTTAAACTCTAATGTAAATACATCGAAATCCCAATTGCATGATCTCTCGTGTTTGTATGTCATATGACTTACATTGCATCAATTTGATCTGCAGAATAATGTCGCAGGAGAGAATAATCATGTTTTGACAATACACTTAATTGACAACACCATTGATAATATGAAATCAGAAACATGTGTTCAGTTAGATATTAGAAAGCAGCAAAATACTTGACCCAGTTTTTGGTACAGAGCAATTGTACTCATATCTATCGTATTATATGGTGTGCACTTGCATGTCTGTCACGTGATTTTATATTGCTCACACGTGTATTTTGCATGCCATTGGGGAGAGAGAGAGAGAGAGAGAGAGATGTAGATGCAAAACGTAACAAATGGCAAGGAAAGAAGTATGCATGCTTGAACCGAAGTAGTCATTAAATATATAACATTGAAATGCGATGTATCTGTTAAATCCAGCATTGTTGATGAAAATATGTTTCTTCTGCAGGAGAGATATATATTATCTGGCATGCATGCTGAATCAATATAAGTACTCCCTTTTGTAACATATATTATTCAAACGAGAGACGCTTTGGAGATAGATATATGATGCTGAAATAAGCACACATTCTGACGAATTACTTCAGTTGCCTGGCATGCTCTCTAGTATCATGTTTGCTAGTTTTTAAATGCGCATCCATATACATACATGCATACCATAACAGTTTCCTATCTCAATATCAGTCCATATGACATCGTTATTTGTTGTCCATTCTAACGCTACGGCGATTCACCTGGAGTCGTCATTCAACTAGGTAATACTTTGCAATCACTAATACGTCTGCAGTGGTGATTGTCCTGCTCATACATTGCAGGTTGCCCGCGGTTACATGCGCTGGCACACATGCACATATGTCAGGTACAAAAACACACCATCATACGACTATCTCCTATTAACTGGACGTCGATATTTAATTAATAGTTGCTGATAAGATTACCCTTTAAATATATACTTTTATATTGCGAAATTGTCTGAGAATTGTGACTCATTCTATGGAAAGAAATTGTCACCACACTGAAGTTGCCAATAATGGGTTCAAATGCTAGCATATTCTAGATGTCATTTGTGAGCATATCCCAACATTATATCAGCTAGCTAAGTGTATCTGCTATGTACTATTACAATGCAGTTGTTTGTATCCTAATATCGCAAGTAACTGGAGCCGGTACGGTGACAATATGAGGTCTTAGTCGACTAGAATTTGTCAAGGAATGGTCCAGTATCTTTCATTCTCTGGCTTCTAGGTATATGTGTACGCGTTCTAATGAATCAAATACATCGCATCGATATATACAAATGCACGATATGTACAAATACATCGATCCTACGAATTTATATAAATATCATTGCACAAGTATGTCCGTTGTTTAATTAATTTGAAATGTAATCACACCCGGCTGGCTTGCATACAGATATGTATTCAGGCTTTCATATAGCCTCACGCCTGATTTGAAGGGAACGTGTATTTAACAAGTTGTAACTGGATGTTGTTGCAGTTGGTGACGCCGGCTTTCAATAACTCTAGTTGGCGAATATCCAAACAACATGATACACACTCATCATTAAACTACTTCAATTGACGCGAATATGTTACGTATATCTTTCTCCATTTACGCCTGCGATAAGAAACAGTGACCACAATAATGCAATAATCTGAGTGGACTCAGTCAATCATCATTTTGGATTGGGTTTGTTCCGGAGACCGTCTGGTGGTTATCTCAAGTCTGTCTGCTATAGCTACAGGTACGGTCCCGGGATAAATTAAAGGGGCGGTGTGGGGATGGGGGCGATATCTTTTACCACAAAGAGCTGTTAAGAATATAATGCCATTAAACGGCACGTGCCTTTAGTCATTACATTTTGATTGTCCTTTCGGGTGTCCGTCAGAGACCACTTATTCATTTGAATATGAAAGACCAAAACACCAAAATCCGTTATGATTTAGTAAATATCATGTTTCTCAATTGCAATACAGGTAAGTTCTTGGCAATTTTGAAAGTAATTTGACTGGAAACACTTGCTACCTATTGTAGCAAAAGGTTCCTGTCAAATTATTTTCAAAATGGTCAACAACTTACCTGCATAGAGATCATGAATTTGAGATTCTGGGAATTTAGGGTCCAAAGCGTTAAAATTAAGATAGAACGGAATCTTTTACTAACACGCGTATATAAGTTAGAATTGCCACCACACTGGTGAATAGTTGTATATTGATGCAGAATGCGATCAGTAACGCCTGATATTTGCCAATTAAGGGGCGCATTTCTAGCTAAGATCCGCCCAAGTTTTGCTTGTGCTGGAATAGAGGTAGACACATATATACATTGCACCCTGCCTTTCTAAAATCCCATTTTCAATGTAACAATACAGCTATCTTCGGTATGGACGCAACAGCACCCAGTCACATTAGTTTCCAAATATTCAACATAATAGTTATTAAATAATAAATCCATCTAATTGACTGATTTCCCCAGCACCATGATGGAATTTACCCACTTCTCCGTCAATTGTGATTGTGACGTCTGTCTACACGCGACGTTAATCGATTATGACATCATATACTTGAGTGCCGGAACGGATGTATCGATTGTATAATATTTGATTCGGATGCAGTTTGTTTGTCAAACATTCATAACACATGACGACATTTTGTACTGTATGTGTAGCTTTTTCACCTGCATTGATCTTCTTGTATTATCTAACCTGTTTTCCGTCACCAGCCGCTGATAGGGATATATGGATCATTGTAAATGAGACTATTAGTGTTTGCAAATAGATTGCCAGTGTGCCTGCGTCTACTTGAATTAATTCTATATATCAGATCATGCATGAATTCATAGGCGCGTCAAAGAAATGATTTAAGGATCTATCGATACTGATGTAGCTAGATCTGACTTGCTTAGTTTCCACTTCCGTGCAGATAGGCAATTACTAGACAACATGTCTTTGATACAAATGAGACAAATCTTTCTTCACGGCCATCTGGCGCTACGGGCCGTTAAATCACGCGGACAGGATAGTATGTTGGCTTAGCCAATAGCCAGGCTCCTTGTTTCCATTAGCCATTCCAGCGATATCTCCTTCCACAGAAGGCAACAACACCCAGTCAAATTAGTTTCAAAATAGTCAACAACTTACCTGTAGCGGTACCTTCAAATTTGGATTCTGGGAGTTCAGGGCTCAATATATATGACCCGACTCCAACACGCGCAAAGCATGGGCGGAGCTTATCTAGAGATGGGTTGGGAATAGCTAAAAGTGCATTGTTCCATTGTCTCTGTGCTCAGTAAAGACTGTAAAGTGATACCGTTGCTAGTAGCGTTGTATCAATAGCCATCGATTACGTAGAGCATTGCCCATAGTTCAGTGTTATCTGTGACTAATATGTATTATCGGGATATAAAATCTACGATATTGCAATTATCTGTCATAATGGCTTCTCTATTTGACAGGGAGAATAGAGAGAAATATCGTTATATTGCACCGGGAAATTGTGTCAGATTAATTCTTCTCTGGTTTCTACCAAATACCATGCCATTTTTAATCTTTCTGACCATTTTGTTATCCATATTGAAGATTTAAGGAAATAAAACTTCTTTTGCCCTAGGCCCACGATGACTTACGGTTATGCGCATTTACGTACTGCCATTTCCTCTTGAGAAATATCTTAGAATTCAGGACTGGGTAATTAAAACATTTGACGACCTGAGTTCTGGACTCTGAAAATCTGAAGTGTAGTAATTATCAAAATGATACCACTAACATCCATATAACAAGCTTTAGTGCATTAGCCATGTGAACCCGAACAGCCAAACCACCAGCATCTTTTAGGATTTAATAAACATAATATGTTGAATATTTTCTGTTACTGATTTGACTGGCAGCAGTAGACTCGTGCTAAACTAGTTTCAAATATCTAACAGCTTACCTGAGCAGCGACATTGACATTGTGATTCTGGTAATTCAGTGTTCGGTTGTTTAACTGATCGAGTTGATTTATAGTATGCTCAATTATTTCAACACCCATCATTTGTTCACAAGCACTGCATATGGACAAAGCTGACAAACACGTACCCTACATTCGTATACATACGCATGTATTCATGAATGCACATTCCTTGCTGGCTTTATTTTATCGGATATACCGTGCAATATTCATTGTCAGTCTTTCGAAGATTATTGCTATGCAGGTGTATTTAGTTGTATTCTCTCGTATGACTTCTTTTCTTACTATATATGTCTAGTGGCCATTTTAACATTAACAATACTATAACTATGGCTGCGATGTGGTATGACATTAACTATGATATACATGTAAACCACACATGCAGTTTAAAGTAAAGTAACTTCAGCGAATTGCTTTCATAGGATGATTCACTACCTAACGCATTGCACCTTGTCAATGTTATTTCAATGTCAAAATGACCATGCAGGCAATTTGTTAAATTTGGTGTTTAAGTTGTCATGAAACTCTTTCGGCTTTAATCGGATTATTTGTTAAATATACACAGACAATTTCTCACAAATTCTCATAAACCCTGGTACATGCAGTTCTTAGAGTCCAACTAAAATCACACGTTCCTTTTATAAGCATCGCATTCGATAGAGGAAAAATGCATGAAAAGAACATTTTAATTGCGAACTACATAGCTGTCAATCTCACTAACTATCACTCATTGTGCAGCTGTCTAGCTATCTAGATCCATGTTTAGCTGCCCATCGTCAACATTAGTGCACACTTAAATATGATTATGCTGTTACGTCAACAAAGCGATTTGTATTAGTGATCGCGTGTGTGGGCGTTCCTGCATCCTACGTATATGGGTAACTACTGAACAATTAACATATAAAACACAATCATACAGCAACATGTTATAATATACATAAATCGCATTGTATACACTATATTCATTAAGTGTCCAGTCATAATTATAACAAATCCAGACGGCTCGCGGTGATCCAGTTTTGGAAGGATAGATTCCAAATGCAAACGTTTAAGAAATAAAGCATAGGTATGATTCAAGAACACCTCGGGTTTGTCATCTATAGCCTTATATAAGATCCCGTTTCTCAATGAGGTAAGCAATCAGTCCATATCGATTGTAACATTTAGAATTGTCTATGGCATCATTGCAGTTTAAAGAGATCGTATGACAGCATCGTCTACTAGCAAATACAGCAAGATTATCTGACATATTCACGGTTAAACGGCATTTGCCCACATTATGTCTTCTCATACACTCTGTTATGGTCGATTAAATATACATGGTGCTGAAGTATTAGCAAGTTTTAATTAATTTTGTCATGCACTAATTTTCTGTATGCGCTATTGCTAAAGGGCGACAATAACACCGAATAGCAACAACTAATGTACCAGTTCAATAAGACATATCTTATTCGATTGGGTGTCGACTGTGCACATGTATTGTTGTTGTTGTTGTTGTTGTTGTTGTTGCTATTGGTGCTGCTGCTGCTGCCACTGTGGCTGCTGATGCTGTTAGAGGTTATCCATGTCATATATCTTGAAGAATGAGCACCCGACCATTTTACATTTCAACATTAGATTGGAAAGGGTTAATGGCTATACTGGAGTGCATCCTGGTGGCAGCCATCACAGCAGGCACATGACGTTGTTTCAACGTTGAATCCACGTTGAAATCATGTCATGACGTGATTTCAACGTGGATTCAACGTTAAAACAACGTCATATGCGTGCTGGGATGATCTTGAATCTGAATTATGTATGCGATGGTCATATAGTATTGCATAGATACAGCAATAATACAGAACACTCAGCATGGGTTGTATATAATACTGTTTGGCTATAGACCATACCATGCTAAGAATAGATTATCCTGCCAACCACACACCCACCCTCGCCCATCCATCCAGTTTGTGAGAACTAGTTCATCGTAGCTGCCAATTCACTAACCGATATTCTCTCCACTTCCCTCTTTAATTAATTGCAAGCTGATTCTAATCTGGGTCAAGGCAGGACGAGTCATTCAATGGTACAATCAGAACGTGCTCGGGGGAACATTATCTCACTTCGAATTGAAGGGAAGGGTTCATTGAAATATGGATATAGACCATGTTAATGCTATGTTTTAATACTGGCTCTTTGTATGGAGTTGGGTGACCGCTGGCCAGGCGAACAAGCCGTCCTTGATATATGGTGTTGCAGTATACGATATCGTAGCACCATCAGTTACTGCTCGAAAGAAACTTATATTTGTGAATGTTCAAGGTTAATCAATACTGCGATAGCATATTTAACAGTTCACTTCAGTTATGCATTCGCCATTATTGTAGATATGTGTGGCTTATGTATTAGTTCCCTGTCGTTGAGTGTACGGCATTAGGTGCGAAGGATAATAAACACATTAGAAGACCGATGCCACAAATATGATATTTTGATTTTTGTCATTTCTAAGTTTGACAACTCAATTTATTGTTCATTACTATGTTAAACGTTTGCGACGACGTTCGATAACAGAGATCAGAGTGCGCGCGTACATGCGTGCTTGCATGAGTGCGTGTTTACGTACGGATGTACGTACGGGCGTGCATGAGTGTGTGCGGGTGCCGTCATCATCGACGTCGTTGGCGTTGCTGTCGTCGGCTCCGGCGTCAACTTCAACGGCAACAGAGTACATATATGGCTAGACTATCAGTTGGGAAATACAATATACAAAAGCAGTTCATTTTGCTTATTTCATCGTGGTCATGAAGAACCAATCGTGGATCTTGAGAAAACGGCCGTACTAAGTTATTGAAGAAAAGAAGAAAGTACTAATTCCAAATCAGATAAAACGAAAAGACTGCCATCCGCTCCACCAGACACTTAAAGACCCAGTGTCTGGTAAATCGCTAAAATTAATATACTGAAATATGTGCATAAAATCGTTGTAGTGTGGTAATACTCGCACTTGAACAGCGTCTCTTATAAATGCGACCACTCAATAGTAAAAGAGACGCAAATTACGAATTTCACAAATATTAAAATTACAAACATAAACAGAATTAACAAATTTCACGAGCACGTCAAAGTATTTAGTAGACCCGGGCGATATTTTGTTACATAATCATAGCGATGTTGGCAACTGATTAATTCATTTGATACTGTCTCCATAAATTAGTGTAGTTTCGTGCTCAGCGCTGTTAGGCTTTGAATTCCCTCCAATCTGAGTGGTCCGTAAACAAATGTAAGAACACTTTGTGCGCGGCTCTATTAATCCAGAAATACAATATCATAGCAAACATGGGTGACATCGGCGGAATGACTGTATACACTTTAGTATGCATTAATAGCATGCCAGTTTCTGAATTAGATTGTGAAGTACTTGTCTACAATACATGGCGATGTCGACCCCAACACGCCATCTTAATGAGAAGTGAACTGTCCACGAGTCTTGCTACCACGACATATTTTCTGATGTCAGAACATATTGTTGAACGCATGGAAATATCATAGCAAACATGGGTGACATCGTCGGAATGACTGTATACACTTTAGTATGCATTAATAGCATGCCAGTTTCTGAATTAGATTGTGAAGTACTTGTCTACAATACATGGTGATGTCGACCCCGACCCGCCATCTCGATGAGAAGTGAACTGTCCACGAGTCTTGCTACCACGACATATTTTCTGATGTCAGAACATATTGTTGAACGCATGGAAGTGCAGCTGCTATTTCTCACACTGGGAATGAGTGGCAAGTACTATCGCCGTTAAAGGATAAGTGGATCAATAATTTTACAGAGTGGCGAGTGGAGAACGCAGGCCAGAATGGGCCAAAATGGGGCCTCCTTCAAAGATCCAGATGGGCAATTTCCTCCACCCTTCTCCATTCCAGTATGGTCAATGAGATCCAATTACAGACCCAGAGAGCAGATCCTTTCCGATGCCACACACCAACTTGCAACATCCACACGTCTACATACACTGCCAATGCTCGTCAGTGTCGTGCTTCAGTGGGTACCTGTACATGTTGAAATTCAGGGTAAATGGGATGGCAGATCAGCTTGGAAAACAGGAAGTTAATGTTCACAGCCTCGTACTGCTACATTCTGCAAAGAGGTAAAACCTCTCCATGGAAACAAATTCAAAACACAATTTGGTAAAACATGGCCCTCAGCACAGCACTATAAACAGAACACAAAGATGGGAGCAGACCATACAATTTCGCATTCGGACAGGGCACTACTGTTTGAAGAAGCACATGCCGAAGATAGGACTTCTGGAGACAGCATAGTGCGAAAGTTGCGCCGAGAAACAGACTAAGGAACACATTCTTAACACTTTTTTTTTCAGGAAATATGTTGGAATTTGTGGACCGAAACAACTACGATCAGCACCAACATCTAGGGATATATCGACGACTTGAGCACAGCCATCACAATTGTCAGCAGGATCAACCATTCTTTATAGCTGGACTCATTCATTTGAATTCGGAAGAAGTATTGCATGTAGAACAGCATTAAGTATGTAGAATATGTATTTGCGATTATTGGTTTCGAATACTCTATACTATCATGGATGATAATGGCAAAGGCTGGTACTGATTCCAAGTGGGTAACTGGGTAATTCTAATGCCACGAATATATGAGATCGAATGTTTGGTTTTATTACTATCTTCACAAACAGTAACTAAATCACAAATACCAACAGCATCGACATCATCATCATTGTATTATTCACCAATACAACCCGTCCTGATCCTGAAGATACCATATGCTATCCTTGCAGTCTATTGCATCAGGTCACACAGTATCGTGCACTCGACTGTAAAATACACTATGCTTTTGTACGTGGTTCAAGAATCTTAAATACACACCAATAACTGTGGAATGTATACAATCGTGTCAAAGTCAGGAGAACTCACCGACAAGTAAGATTTTGTATCATTATCTAGTCAAATAAAGAATCTGTGATGCATCCCTGATAAAGATGAGTACAACGACCCGGTGAAACAGATGCATAAAATCAAACGTTTTATACTAGTTTCTTACAGATCGTCCATAAGCCGCTGTAATCCGTGACACATTTTACTTCTCTTTACACGGTTACACATGCCCATGCAACACGTATCATTGGGACACCTTAGTTGTCAATTTGATGAGCATGGAATGCTGTTCTGAATCCGCATCACACGTAACATCACTAAGTGATTTGGCAAATTAATTTGAAATCATTAATACTTGACATACACATAAGACTACATGGCTGCAGAACCATGCTGACATGCAGCTTGTATTCGCAGCCCATTACAACATACGATTATCTCGATTAGTCGTTTCTCCTCAGTGCAGCGTGTGATCCTAATCATCGTATGCATGGGTCTCCTTATTCTAGGGTATCTTAGTACAATATTATTGTGGCCAAGTGTTGCCCAATGGTCTACAGTTTCAAAGTAGCATAGTGAGAATTGCTGTCCAATGTGCTTTCACCTGCTGTCGATGATCGGATGGTAACCATCTATTTCATAGACCGACAAAAAGCGAAATCCACTATAGGAATAACTATGCTAATCAATGACAAGATCCATAGAGTTAATACATGCTACGCATGAATTAAATACCTGGAAGAGCCACACATATTAACAAGATCTAAAGACGTGATGCTCGCCTCGATTGTCGATGTTGGGGATGAAATCTGTCTTCTCGTTGAATCTAGTTTGCAATCTGACACCTTCCCAGGTTAGCAAAATGTGTCATTCCCGATCACGACACACGTTTAAATTACCTACTGGATCACTTAATTCACCTTTCCAGAGTATCCATCCATCATCTGACCTCGTATGACGTCATAATCAGCTCAGCGCGTTTTTTGATGGCGTCACACTCATTACGTCACAAAGGATTCCATATAGACCGTCACCAAATATCAAATACTCCAACACGTTGTATGAATTGCATGTCTTTGTAAGTGTTTGCTATTTAATACACATTCTGTTGAATATTTTGAAACTAATTTGACGGGGCGCTGTTGCTGCCTTACCTGTGTGGTGTTTTTTAAAATTGATAGGCAGGGTGTTCAGAGATCGATCGATCACAACACGAGTGAGGAGCGGGCGGAGCTTAACTAATAGATTGGCGGGGCATAGCGAAAACCGGAAAGGTCCATTGTGTGCATCATTCATTATTTTATTATGCGATTCAATAATCGTCAGACACACCACTGATCAAACTGTTCCCTACAATAATACACACTAATTAAGGCTATGATGTTTAGGGACTGCGTTATCTGGCAGAAAGGAGAGGAACATGCTTACACCTGACGTCCTCAACCTACTCCACTGTATCCTCAGCTCGTTTAAGTTCCTTCTCGTCACGATTGGTCGCTATTGATTCTAGATTACACTATTTGTGATTAGAACGCAAACACTTCACATGTTGAAGATTTGGGGCACTACAGCTGTGCAATTCGTGTTGATAAATATTGCTGAAAATGCTAACGCTTTGTCCAAACAGTGGACATCACTATTGCACTATGCTCAAAGATTGTACATGTAGTAAGTCATGGAGTTTGCAAGAATGATTCAGGGTCATACACCTTGCTTCTCCTACGTGTGCTGCTGCTGTTACTGTTGTCGCTGACGCTGCTTCTGCTAGAGGATATTCGTGGCATGAATACAACACGAATATAGGATAATATGGTGGTGTCCTTCATGTAGCATTTTCCGGAATCGCATGTTAATGCCTAAAATGTTGTAATAATTTACTAAAGATTGCCTTGAAGCAATGGCCCCAGAGATCTATCACTACTATTGCCGTGGTGTTTGGCATTTTCTGCCTGCATTTGCATAGAGAGTGGTAATTACTAGAGAACCTGTTTTTAATAAAGTTGATGTACATTCTGTGTTATGACCTTCTGGAACATCATGTCCTTAACTGTATCGCTCTCTTACAGGAAAGACCCCTGCTACAATACTTCACTCACCCACCATATTGATTCCAGAGCTGCACACAGTCTTACCGGTATAAAGAATGGATACTATAAAAGTGTGTAATGTTTTACGATTATTGCTCATTGGAAGTGAGAATGCTGTCATTTATCTTTCCTAGCCATATTCCGCTTCCCGATTGTTCAACAACAATGCATGCTTATTCTTCCATTTTATCATCTTTATGTAAGGGTTATTCCTTGTGAACAGACATAGGAGACAGCCTATGGAAGCAAAGCAATCGTTACATTAAACATTTTCTTCTGATATATTTGTTAGTGTGGGCGATAGTGTTGCTCAATAAACGGTAACATATTAGTAATTTAGGTGCAATTTATGTTGAACCCCAATGCGTCTGCAAGAAAGTATAAATAATACAAGGATTTAGACCATATTATGTCACCTTGACCGTTTAATCGGAATTCGGGCCTCACCAGTGGTCGTGAGTAATCCAAATTGGCAGGTCATGAATATACTAGTATTTAACATTTACCACTGAAATGACTGGTGCAGTAGCGAGCCAGTTATTCAAATGATAGCTATTTAAAAATCGTCCTCTACTCACCAGCAATTTGCCACGACTCTTAGCGTGGTCATACGAACTATCTATTGGCAGGACAACAGAAAGCCAGTTTTCTAAATTCCAATAGTACAAGTTTAAAAATGGTCTTCTCTTGACCTACAAATGGCCATTCACTGATAATATTATTTTTTTCTGAAAGATCTTGACCGATAAATGGTTAATTGTCAGCAATACTATTTTGGGAAGTTGGAGGCAGTGTTGACAGAGGAGGAGTTAATCCTGTCTTGCATACATACCTTTATTTATAGTAATTCAGTATAATTTCAATGGTGTTTGCTCGATAGGCATCTGGTAAACTAACTTTGCTCAGAGCTGCGTTTCTTGATACAATCATTAAATGGCATTTTGTTCCTGTTTGTTTCATTCACAGTTATCATGGCTTAATAATAAAGGTCTTAAGGTATTAAATTGTGTTGATATGCTGGGTGAAGGTGAGAAAATAAGACCATATGAATCGACCTTTTATCATCGGGATATGTAACCTTTAATTTGATTAAAAATCTTTATAAAATTATTAGACTGTTATAAATAAAACTTGAAAATAGTATGAAAATGTTGAATAATTTTGTAGAAAAAGATCATATTCTGTATTTCAAAAGAACAGTTATCCAACTGGTCAACGTTTTAAATGGGGTTTGGAAAGTCCAGAGAATCCACGATTATATTCCGAGTCTGCTGCCATGGCATGCTGTCTGTAGTGGTCCCCTATGCTGACTCACAATAAAATAATTGAAAATTGTCCTGATTGAAAAAAATTATCAAAAACCTCATTCCAGAGAGTCGTTACTGAATTATACATTACGCATTTCTCTGTGCTATATATAATGAGAAAGCAGATCGCACGGCCGCATTAGAAGTGGTACTTGGGGTCAGCTAGCACGTATTTATAGTGCCCAGCCAATTAAATGTTGCTGTAAATAAATCCCATTTCTAATTGCATGGTCACTGGTATTCGTATGTTAGATGGCGTAGATAGTGTTGATTAGATCTGCAGAAGGAGTATGAGGTAGAGAAAGAACATGTTTTAATAATAAACTGTTTATGTGACAGCAACCGTATTGACACCAACACAGTGGATGCTTTCAGAAACATTTGTTCGGTCATATATCAAAAGCAGCAACAAGTGTGAAATCCTTTGCTTTAGAGATGTCAGAATCGCTATGCTATCGTGTATCCCTCTATCAATTGCACTCGCACCTATGTCACTATATGTAACTGCTTTTATATTGCTCTGAAATGAATATTTTCGCATTGGAGAAATGGTTACTGGTACAGCAATGCGAACTGTATTCACAGGGCCAGAACTATTCATGATTGGACCAAAGTAACCATTAAATAGATGACATTGAAATGACATTTATATGTTTAACACAAACTTGTTGATAAACAGATCTTGCTTCTGTCGGTGAAATATATTTGTCCGGAGTATATATTGAATCAAATTGAATAATACATTTTTTGTAACCAATTTGATTCCAATAGGAGCTGATTTTGAGAAGGTTTGTGAAATACGCGTATTTCTGATGAATTGCTTCAGTTTTTTTATTGCCTCTGTTTCCTCTCACACTATTAATCCATTAGACATTGGCATCCATTGATCATTGTAAAAGCACACTGTTTCACCCTCAGTCGTCGTTCAACCAGTTGATACATTATGATCATAGATGCATCTGCAGTCATTAACATCCTGTGCATCCATTGTTGGTTGCACACGTTTGCATATTCTGGCGCACGTGTTAATATTACATGCACATAAACACATCGTTTTAAGCTTACTTTTTATTAATATTGTTCAGGATTCGTATAGAAAGCTGTATTCGATTATTCGTATAATTATATAAGTGTGTGGAAATTACCACTGACGTCATATCCCCAAAAGGATGCTAGATATCGGCTACGTTTCAAATCATTCAGTTACAGATAATCTGATTTCCTATTCGATGGAACCAACATGGAATTGATTCGAGAGGCAATTATAACGTTTAATCCAAGCAGAGTGGAGAATGTAGACGTAGTTGCGATTGAAATGTCCATACTGTGAATTGCCATAGATTTGCTGGATATATCGAAAACCATTGGACTAGGATACCACATCAAGGCAATCTCCGAGCTTGAGGGTGAACACGTTTCGCGTTGACCAGATCAAGCAACATCTTGATAACACATTTGAAAAAGTATTTTGGTTTAGATCTAATCCAAGACAATTTTTCAATTCCTCCTAAATATTCGAATATTTGTATGCTATCTGTATATTCATTCATATTCCTCTATTTTAATGGTTATTCGAATATTCAAATATTGGGACCGAACACTACCTTTATCTTGTCGGCTCTATTTCACTGATGTTTGCTGATGTGATTACCCTTTAAATATATACTCTTGCAATACAGATATCAGGAAATTGTGACTTATTTGATGGAAAGAAATTTGAATTACATTGTAGGTACCTATGGGTTTCTCTTTTAGAGGTAATTGATGAGTAAATCGCAACATTATATCAGCTAATTAAGTGCAGGCAATATCAGCTACTACAATATAATTGTTTGTACTCTAAAAATGGTGGGCACTGAGACTGGTACTGAACCAATACTCGACATTACTGACCCGGAAAATAAAGCCCGACGTAGTTCATTACCGGCCCGGTAGCACGAGTTATCTATCTGGATAGTATGAATTTGTGGACACGCTATACTTGTTTCTAAGACCAATCTGCCATGCCTTCATTAACAATTACATCGCAGTGATATATGCAAACACACAGATTCGGCAATGTTGTATACACATATCATTGCACATGTGTGTCATTTAATCAATTGAGGAATCCAGGTTTATCAATGTCCTGCCCATATTTAGCTAAGCTCCAATCACAATCGCCCTGCATTGCGATCGATCAACCCCTACGCTCCCTGACAATTAATTTCCAGTAAACTGTACAGGCAACCTGCTTAATATTTTGAAACTAATTTGACTGGGTACTGTTGCTGCCTATGGTTGACATCAATTAACTGTTCATGGCGATCTTATCTACATCATGTGTGACATAATTGATTATGACGTCATCATATACGTCACGTAGTTGATTTCGACGTCATATGATTGACTGAGAAAATGGAATCCTACTGGGTCATGAAATAACGGTATGGAATTCAGTGTCGATTCATTCCCACAGACTGATTGGAACGGAAATGCATATTTAGCAGGCTGGATGTGGACGCCGTTGCTGTTCAAGGTGAAATTGGCTTTCAGCCATTCTAGTTGACAAATATCGAAACGAGATGATAAACAATGATTAGTGAAATTCTCCATTTGCCGAGAAGATGTGATGTTATTTTTTTATTTGCGTTTGAAAGAAGTTACCACACTATTCCGAGTGGATTCAATCAATCATCCTTTTGGATTGCGTTTGTTCCGGGGACTGTGTGATGTTTATCTTGATCGTGTCCGATGTAGCCTCATGTATGGACACTATTTAGTATATAATAATCCGTCTATGCAAGCGTTAACATAAAATTACATTACCACAACATTGGTGAATAATAGCCACTATAGTCTGGTATTTGCCAATAGATGGATTCATTTCTAGCTTTGTCCAGCCCATCTATAGCAATGGTCCGCCCACGATTTCGTCGTGTTGGTATTGATTTATATACCGTGAACCCTGACTTCATAGAATACTATTTTCAAACTGCCTATACACTCTGCCTCCGCGATTGAGAGAAGTTACGGCAATAATCTGAGTTGATTCAATCAATCATCATTTTGGAGTGTTTGTTCCAGAGAATGGTTGGTGTTTATCTTGATCCTGTCTGTTCTAGCTTGATGTATGGACATGCATGCACATCTAGATAATATGATGTTGTCTAGAAGTACATGGCTCATGTCATAAATTAACGTCTTAACGTACCACCATGATGTACCCCAAACGCTATTTAGTACATAATAATCCGTCTCTGCACGCGTTAAGATAGAATTACATTACCACAACATTGGTGAATAATAGCCACTATAGCTTGGTATTTACCAATTGACGGATTCATTTCTAGCGCTGTCCCGCCCATCTATAGCAAAGCTCCGCCCTGTTTTCATCGTGTTGGTAGTGATTTATATTACTACTGTTTATTTACTGTTTAATATTTTGAATCTAATTTGATTCGGGGCTGCTGCTGCCTATGGACATAACAGCACCCGGTCAAATTATTTGCAAATATTAAGAAGAACTGTTTATTACAATGAAAAGACATGCAATGCGTACACTTAACAGAATTTAAAATTGGCGTGACAGAGCAAGATACGCCATTCACCAGGCATTTTCATTGTCACGTCAGCCTCCACATGACATTAATTGATCATGACAACATATACCTGAGTGGCAAGTCGAATCTATCAAATGGAAACTATTTGAATTGTGTGCATTCTGGTTGTCAAACATTCTTTACACAACAACCTTTGCTGTGTATTCACAATTGTTTCTCACATAATCTCTTCTTGTATTACCTAACGCCGTTTCCGTCACCAGCCGTCGATAGTGAAATATGGTGCATTGTGAGATTATTATTTCTTGTAAATAGATTGTGTTCCTGCGTCTACTTAAATGGATTCGGAATACATCAATCCACCCGGTAATTCATTGGCAGGCGTCTCAAAGAAATGATTTAACGATATATCGATATTGATTAAGCTACCTCCGACTTGCTTAGTTTCCACTTCAGCGAAAATACGTAAGTACTAGAAAACATGCATTTGATACACATGAGACATATCCTACTTAAAGGCCATCTGGCGTTACGGGTGACTAACTCACTCAGACACGATGGAGTGTGTTGGCTTAGTCAATAGACGCATTGTTTCCATCAGGCATTCTAGCACACATATGGCTTTCAAACACCCAAAGGCTCCAACAGCTGTCTTCAACCAACTAGATTTCATACTATGCAAGACAGCAGCAAAACCCCTACTTCAGGATACTCATTTCTATAGAGGCACAGACCTCAATTCTGTTCAAAAGCCAGTCATTACACGCCCCCATATGAACCAGCTCTACTTAATGTATACACGCCATACCCGGCGGGAGACTAGTCTGACCTACAAGTTACACAAGCTCATCAGCGACACTGACACTCAAATGGCATACAGAAAGGCCCTCGGGGAGCAGATAGCTAACATCGACGTCAGCTCCGATCCAAACGAAGCCCTAACCAAAATACTGAAATCATCAGCTACTACTACCATAGGTGTTATAATAAAACAACAGAACTAGGTATATTGACGACCCTCTCGTAGTAAAACTGTCAACAGCGACAGCGCATCTACCAAAGTGGACAACGCGAAGATCGCACCATACTATGCCAGGAACGCAATAACATTCTGCGCCATATTAGCGAACGCGTAAAAAGATATTTCTATCCAACAAGCAGACTCCCTAGAAGATAAAATCACTGCCACGGATGACTGGCACAAATTGATTCGAGCAGCCCTAGCCCTGAGAGCCGCTGACTACACACAACCACCCACTGTACACAACTCCGAAGGACACTGTATAGGGACTAACCGGGGAAAATCCGAGGCAATTCGAGAATGGTTCAAGGAACAGTTCACTGATCACGATGATGAGCTCTTGCACCCATTCTCAGGAGACGCCACGCCATTACTAACACCAATTAATACAGCAGGTGAGAAGGCATTTAAAGCCCTGAAAAATGGAGATGCATCTGGGCCTGATGGCATGAGCAATGAACTATTCAACCATGCAAGTGAAATTATCTCAAATCCGATCACGCACCTAAGCAATTCAGCTTTTATGCACCACCTTTCCATCGACGCTGTAGGACAAGGCACCTTCTTCGCACTACCCAGGCCCAAGAAGCCAGCTGGTCCCCAGCCAATCTACGGCCCAGTGTACTCCTTAACGGCACATGGAAACTCCTACCAAATATTACTCTACGCTGAATCCGGTGTCAGTGCTGGGCATGCCACTAGCGATGGAATATGCTGACGATGTGGACTTTCTAGACGAGGAAAAGAAACCCCTTGACGAACTTATCCCAATAGGTGCAAGCAAACTAAAAATTGAGAATCTCTTTAGGAATGAATCCAAAACAGAGCTCACCCACATATACCTATCTACAAAGCATAAAACTAAAGAAAATGACGACCCACTTCGTCCCGGCGAACATGGGAGGAAAAGTAAAATCCTGGACTCACTGCTTTGCAGTACTGCTAACATCTTTTGCAGGCTGCATCATGGGGAGAAAAGCTTTCCAGTCCTTCGGGAAGCTATAGATTCATAGACCAAAGATGCCCTTGATAAAAAGACTACGTTTACACAATGCAACATGCGTATCATTGATGATGCATAATTGTAACAGCTGGGCATCTCCAAAGGCAGCTATAGACACACTCGGCGCCTGCCACCGCAATCACCTACGCGCCATCACTGGACACCATTGGCCAGACAGCATACTTTCCAACGATGCACTATACAAGATGTGTAATACGTCGCCACTGTCTATAAAAGTCGCCCAGCAAAGATTGTTCATGATTGGGCATGTGTTAAGGACGCCAGAAGAAACACCAGCACAGAGAGCCTTGGATTTTTCTCTACTCGGAGCCAGCAAATACAGAGCCAGTAGAGGACGCCATTGCATAAATCTGCTAAGCGTGCTATACGAGGTGACCTCAAGAAAGCAGGACTAGGTACACTCAAGTCAAGAATGGGCCTGAGGAAGCTAAGGATTTTGGCTGAGTACAAGACACAGTGCGCAACACCGAAGAAGGACTGATTGCAGCTGTAAGACGTTTCTACTACTACAGCCGCAGAATACAGTAAGCATACATACACTCATGCCAATCTCGGCCAGTTATTGACCGTCTTTCCGAAATTATAGCTATGTAAACGTAGTTAGTTGTATTCTTCAGGATGACCCTTTTTCTTACAATATATGGTGGCCGACTTAATACTAACAGTACAATAAATGTGGTAATAATCTTGATGGTATTGATCATTGTCATCATCATTATTTCGATTTCTACGTAACCATGCAGGCAATTTGCTAAATATTTTTAAAAATAATTTGCCCTGACGTTGTTTCCTGCATTCCTTAACGTAGTTGTTAAATATACAGCAGCCAATTCCTCACCGATGAATCAATCTATATCAAGATTAGATCTAGTTCTTAGGGTTCTAACTAAACATAGCATGCTATATTCCTGGGTCGATATGAGAAAAGGCGCGAAAGAAGATCAGAATGCAAGAAAATAACAGGTGTGTCTACATATCGGATTCCTTTTCATGAATATCTGAGTGGCTCTGCCAAGACAAATGTAAACACACAATGGAGAGATTCCATATGTCACGCACGTATCTAACATCATGATCAAAATACATCACCCGTTACAAATTTGGTTGACTTCCGTCCAACAGTTTCGGAGGAGTTGCATTACTCATAATTTCTTGATTTTTTGACAGCACCACCCGCACCATGGGCAGGGGAAATCCAAATATGTAATGTACTCCACAGTAACTTGCATAACAGAGTTTGTTGAATTATTTCAAATGGTTACCTAGGAGTGGCGATACAATCAATAGTTGTACACATTGCGCTCCGCATTCATATAAGTAACTCACATATCAACTTTGGTTAAATTCCGTCTAATGGCTTCAGAGGAGTTCCGTAGCAGTCGAATTAACCTTTTGACACATGGACGGTCCCCCACCTCACTGCCCACAGCGCCAACTCCGAGCGTACATGCTAAATTGTGGTTGAATTTCTTCAACGGTTTCTGAGGAGATGCGTTACAATCGATATTCCGCCCAGCGACGATCCCTGGATCCTGGACTCACATGCAGGTTGGTTGTACGGCATAATCTCCACTTTCGTAAACCGTGGGGATAATACACAAATTCAACCCGAAGTCGCATGACAGACATGTTGCAAGTGTATGTCTTTGGTGAATTTGCAATTTGATAAACATTATGTTGAATATATTGTCACTAATATGACTGCGAGATGTTGCTGCTATTGCTCAAAATACCCAATATATTAGCTGCATAGATACCTTAAAATAACACCCTCAGTTTAGCGATTGCTCTCTAAAATGGTTACAATTCCAGCGCATCCAATACAAAATTGTTCAGACATCAATTACTCTGTGAATATGTGACTGTATTTCATGCCAAGTAATACATAACGATTCCATCCACAGGATGGATCTTTCCAATGTATCCATCTATCATATGCCTTGATAATCAAAGAGTGTCCTGGTGGAACTACGTAATGTTGATTGTGACGTCGGCTCAAAGTAATGTAATTGGTGTGACGGTATATACATGATTAACGGACCAGTCCCCCCCCCCCCATGCATGCCCTGATACTGGTTCTAGTACTGATCAGTAGCCATTGCAGTTTATATGTGACACATGATTATTTTGATTAGCTTTTATGTGAAATCGATTTTCTCCCTGTTAGGGCCTTTGGAGCATGTGCTATTTTTAGCTCAGACACATTAATAACTTGTGTATTTGATAGATTCTTGAGCGGAGATACACACCCCCTCAGAATAGTTAAGTATATGGGCATTGCTAACTTACGCCTATTCGCTCAATAAGCACAGCATTGAACGCGATTGTTAAGTAATTAGCAAGCTATAACTATGACCGACGCTGCTAGGACAGGCATGGTTACTTTCTGGTAGTTCCATAATATTGGATTGCAATCGAGATGTTTTATGCAATTGGTATTTTGACTGATCTTGGCGTCTTGCTCTCCATTTTCTGTCAACTATTATTGCAATTTGACTATAGATGCCCAAAGGATAATCACACTGGATATATCGGATTTGCCACTCAGTGTATAATGCCATAATCATTTACGTCACACATAAGCTGATGTCAGAAATAAAATGCACGATGAAAGGCATATCTATGTCCGCTAAGCACATTTAATGCTCCGAAATGAAGTTCGAATATTTCATCAAGTCACCCAAGTCTACAAATTGTATATATGTGCTGGATTTACTATTACATAAGCATTATGTAGAACATCCTAAAACTAATTTCACCGGACTCTGTTTCTGTCATAGACAGCATCAGCAGCCAGTAAAATTAATTTCGAAATGTTAAAACAGCTAACATGTATAGTTATCTTGAAATTGGTATTCAGGGAATTCAGGTTTCAATGTGTATAACTTGATTCCAACAACTAGACAATGTAGGCGGAATTTAGCTAGACATGGGTGGCGCGTAGATATAAATGTATCCAGCTCTTAATGATTGGTAGACTAACCTCGCAGCAAATTACATTTAAACACGATCAATCAGCGAGGGCAAACCCTCGCATTGCCATTTTGGTCATCTTGTAAAGGTGGTTCAGATTTTCAGGATGCTATCGAATTTTGCGCACAAACGCACACACACGCAAGGCATCGTGATAAAAATACTTCCGTTTCTGACAGATGTCTCGTAGATACTTCTTGTAGGAATGAATTGAAACGTGTTAATCCATCTTGCAATTCTTGTCTACATTCTACATTACTTTTCAGACCAAACATTCTAAAGATACTGTGGAGCGAGCAATGAGAGGAAACATCACTATAAAAGCTACCGTACAGATAAGGTACGGGCGTGTCAATTAATATAATTGACAAGATCATCTCACGATACACCCTTTGTAAACTCGATGGCGATTTAAAAAAATTATTATGATGCACATTTTGAATCTAATCCGAGGAGCTGTGGCTGCCAAAGGTAGCAAAATGTACAAGTCGAACCAGTCGAACACCAGCTACTTTCCAAACTAATTTCAAAATATGTAACAATGTACCTGCATAGTTACTTTGAAATTGAGATTATGCGAATTATGCGTTCATAGGGTTAATTAATCCGCAAAATAAAACATCGCGGGTTAGTAGAACAGGAAAGAATGTACAACGCTTTCATATTTCCCTTGTATTTGAGAATGGAATTCTTTTGTGAGCTCACTCGATAGCGGAATGCACACCAGCTGTAACGCAGCTGTTCCTGGTAAACTAACCTCTAGGTTTGCATTGATTATGACTAATCACTAACATGTCATATAGTAAATATATTCGTGGAGAGAATTATGGTAAATCGGTACACTCGGTGAAATATCACCAAAACAGACGCATTACTGTCAGCTGTGACACATATGCTCCCTATTCCTACTGGTTGTTTCTAATCACTATAAGGTAATATATTAAAAGATAATTAACCAACCAAGTACAGCAACACAACTCCAATTCACATTTCCAGGGTATCCACCCACCATATGACGTCATAATCAACTACGTGATGTGTAGAATGGCATCATAAGTAATGACTTCATGAATGCTGTCGATAAGTACGTCACGAACGCATATTTGAAAGCGGGCTATGCGTTGCTGTACAAATTGTATGCCGTTACTATTTAATAAATATTGTGTTGAATAATTTGAAACTAATTTGACAGGGCGTTGTTGCTGCCATAGGCATATCTTATATTGTATGATAGTGTTATATTTGTTAACACCCAGATGCAGAATATTCTCTAATTTATGGACAATCACATATCGTCCTTGTCATTTTTCTAAGTACGTATATGTTTTCTTTTTTCTAGCAGCCCCACCCCCACACACCCACCCACTCCACCACCACCCCCCTGCCGTTCTGCGGCCCCCCCACCCCGCCTCTATCCCTCCCTCCCTCGCTCCCTCCCTCGCTCTCTCTATCTCCCTCCCTCCCTCCCTCCCTCCCTCCCCCTCCTCCCTCCCTCCCTTCCCCTCTCTCTCTCTCTCCCTCTCTCTCTCTCTCTCTCTCTCTCTCTCTCTCTCTCTCTCTCTCTCTCTCTCTCTCTCTCTCTCTCTCTCTCTCTCTCCCGCTCTCTTCATGGCATACATAAAACATAGATGCAGAACAATATGGTGGTTGTTCTTTACCTAGAATTCGCCTGAGTAACATGTTAACGCCTCAAATATTCTGCTAATTTAGTGAGGACCGCCTTTAGGCAATGACCTTGGAGGCCTAGCAGTACTAATGACGTTATTTCCGACTTGATCTACTTCTAGTTGCACATTGGAAGGCAATTACTAGAAAACATGTTTTAAATACAATTGATGTAAATTCAATTTTATGGCCTTCTGGAATGCTGTGCAACTAACTCTATCGATTTTACAGTAAAATCTCATATTGCAATACTTCACTCATTCACAATATTGATTCCAGAGCAGCTGCTGCACATGGCGTTAGCGGTATAAAGAATGGATACTATAAAAGTGTACAATGCTTTATGAGTATTGTTCATATGCAGCAATAATCATACCATTTAGTTTTCATCGTCACATTCTTCTTTCAGATTATTAAAAACTCTGGATGGCATGTGTGTTTGTGCTAACAGTAGTACTGTAATCCATCTTCAAGACAATGATGTTTCTCTCTATGTATGATTAATATATTATGTGGCTTTAGTAATAGAAATATCCTGCACCTGCAATCAGCCCTTCTTCGCTTTTGCCCAATGTGTCATGTCCTCGGCTGAATTCTTAGCTTCACCAAGGCCATTCTTGACTTGAGTGTACCAAGTTCTGCTTTCTTGAGGTCACTTCATAGGACTCTTAGAAGATGTATGCAATGCCGTCCTCTGCTGGCTTTGTATTAGCTGTCTGCCAGTGGGGCAAACTCCAAGGCTCACTGTGCTGGTATGCCTCATGGCATCCTTAGCCCATGGTCAAGCATGGACCATCTGTTTCTCTCTAAAACGACAACAAATCAGCAATCTTAGTGATGTTTATGTTGAACCCCAATGCGCCTGCTTGTAGGTATACGTAATACAAATACTTAAACCATAGCATGTTAACTTGACCTTTTAATCAGTAATCCGAACAAAACAGCCTCTGCACTTGTTGTGAGTATTGCCAATTCGCAGGCCGAGCGAATACTATTTTTGTGGTGAGCCAGTCATTCCCGTGGTTGATTTAAAAAGACTCGTTTTCCATTGGCCTGCATGGGACATTTACTATGCCAACATTTTGCATTTATCCCTGAAATGGTCACAATAAATATCCATTTGCAGGCTAACAGAAAGCCAGTTTCTAAATTCCAGTAGTAAACTTACAAGCCTGATCTTCTCTTGGCCTGCAAATGGCCATCCACTGAGCAAAAAAAGAGAAAAATCTTGACTGCTGAATGGTTAATTGCCATGACCAATAATGTGATCACTTTGAGGCAGTGTCGACACAGGAGTAGTTACAACACTCTTGCATGTATTCCTTTATTAGCTAAATCCTATCTTCTCTAAGATATAAGTTATTAGGGTAAATATGCGCAAACAAGTATATTGGTAATGTACAGTTCTCATTTGTTCACAATGCAGACCGTATCATCTTTCAAGCAACACATTCCAAAAGCTATCGATAGTTGAAACTATATCAGTATTGCTATGTTGCTATTAATCTTTATTATCATCGGCCATTATTCATCGTGATACACTTTAACATAACAATTACAACTATATTGATCCTTCTATAACCCTTGCATAAAAAGAGATTATCTGAATGAATTGTCTCGCGAATTTCCTCCGATAAATCTCCCACACATGATTTTAAAGCATCTAACACATTAATTTGGTATACTTACAATGGAGTTTGCTCAATAGGCATCTGATAAAGGAACGGTGCTTTAAACCGAGTTTCATGATACAATCTGATATAAATAAATCCCATTTCTAATTGTATGGCCACTGGTATTCGCATGTTATTTGACATAAATCGCGTGGGGTAGAGAAAACCATGTTTTAATAATAAACAGTTTACGTGCCAGCAACCATATTGGCAGCAACACCCTAGATAATATGTGCTTTCAGAACCATTTGCTCAGTTGTATATAAAAAGCAGCAAGGAGCTGTTGTTTTGACGATGTCAGTATCATCATGCTAAATTCATGCATGCATACATACTACATTTGTATATCCTTTTAAGCGAATGCATCAATCGCATTCGTATCTATGCCAATGTGTGTAATTGTTCTTTTATTTATTTATTTAACTCATGTGATTTCCATGTCTGCCACGTGATTGTATATTGCTTTGAAATGAAGTTGTTGCAACTGGAGAAATGGCTAAAGGTACAATAATCCCTGATAGCAAGCAAACGCTGGCCCAACGTTGTACCAACGTTTACCACTACGTTGGGCCAACAAAATTTTGCTCATCGGCCCAACGTTGGCCCACCGTTGGGAATACGTTGTTGGGCCAACGTTGAGCCAATGGGCAAACATCTATGAAGAAATTTAAAATAGCACACCAGAAAGGATAAGTTAACAATTTGAAAATTAAAAGGTGAATATTATGTTGAATCTGATTGATTTACTGTTAAATTTCCTATTCTGGCCCAACGCTGGGCCAACGTTGTAATGCAAATTGCGATCAGCCAACCTGTTGCCAACGTTGGCTCACCGTCTACATGTTATCTGCGATTGTTACTGTAGTCACATGGACAGAAATATGCATGCTTGGAGTAAAGTAACCGCTATATATGTGCCATTGAAATGGCATTTACATGTTGAGCACAATAGTATTGCTAAGCAGATCTTGCGTCGGTGAAATATCTCTGATGTGGAGAGAGTTGATGAAATAAGCGCAGCTTCTGAAGAATTGTCTCAGCTACTTTTTATATTGTCACTGTTATACCGATTGCTCGTGTGCACTAACTTTCCTCTCACACTATCGGTCCAATAGACATTGGTATTCATTGACCATTGCACAGGCACAGCGCCTCACTTTCAGGCGTCGTTCAACCAGTTGATACTGTGTGCTCATAGATCCATATGCAGTCATTAACATCTTCTTCATCCAGTGCTGGTTGTACACGTTTGCATATTCCGGCACACATGCTCATATGACATACACATAAACACACCATTTTAAGCTTGCCTCTTATTATTGGTGTGCAGGATTCGCATAAAAATAGGTATTCGAATACTCGTATAATTATACAAGTGAATATTCGAACTATTTGAATATTTCAGATTACTGGCTAATGGCAACAAAATATCTCTGATAAAGGTCTGAAAGTGTGTGGTCATTGACACTGACGTCATACACCCAAGGGGTACTAGACATTGGCTGCCTTTCAAGTCATTTGATGAAAATATCTATGAGATAATGCGCATTGCATATGGATACTATGTATTTACTATGGGAGACATAATTGGAACATCTGATTTCTCGAAAAACATTCGATGGAACCGAAATGAAATTGACTCGAGAGGCAATGATAACCTTCAATCCAAGCATAGTGACATCACATTAAAACTGTAGGCGTAGTCGCGACTGAAATATCCATACTGCGAGTTCCCATACATTTGCTGAATATCTCGAAACCATTGGACGTTTTCAATTACTACGATACCAAATTAAGGCAATCTACGACCTAGAAACTGATCAAACAACATCTTGACAACAATTTTCAAAACAAATTTTGTTTTCAATCAAATCCAAGACAAACTTACAATGTTTCCTAAATATTAGAATAGCCGTATGTTACCCAGATATTAAGTCATATTCCGATATTTGAGAATGATTATTCGACTATTGGGGCCGCACACTACTTTTATCTTGTCGGCTCTATTTCACTAATGGTTGTTGATGTGGTTACCCTTTACATATATACACTTGCAATAATCACACTGAAGGTACCCATGGGCTTTTCATTTAGAGGTAATTGGTGAGTAATTCCGAACACTTTATCACCTAATTAAGTGCATGCGATATCTACTAATACAACATAATTGCGTGTACATTAAAATAGCGGGTACATAGACTGACCTGTGCCAATACCAGGCATAACAGCCCAAGAAAATAAGGCCCGAGTTCGTTCAGTACCGGCCTAGAAACATGAGTTATCAGGATAATATGGATTTGTGGACGCTTTCACTCGATTTATCATGTCCTCATTAACAATCACATCGCAGCAATATATACAAATACACAGACCCGACAACTCCCCACACCTCGCCCGCAATGAGATCGATCGATCGCTAAAATCCCAGACAAAGAATTTCCATTAAAGTGTACATGTAAGCTGCTGAATATTTTGAAACTAGTTTGACTTCGTGCTGTTGTGACCTATGGTCTGTCATCAATTGAGTGTTCGTAGCGAACGTAGCTACATCATTCGTGATGTAATTTATTATGACGTTAACATATACGTGTATGATGTTATCATATGATTGACTGAGAAAATGGAATTCTACATTGGAAATATAATCAGATCTGGGTCGTGAAATAATGATAGGGAATTCAGTATCGATACATTCCCACAGACTGATCCGAAAGGAACATATATTTAGCAGGTTGAGTGTGGAAGCGGTTGCTGTGAGACAGGCTTTCAGTCAATCTAGTTGACAAATATCGAAGCGAGATGATAAACAATGATCAGTAAAATTCTCCATTTGGCCTGAAGATGTGATTTTATTTTTGGGGATTTGTGTTTGAAGCAACTTACGGCGATATTCCGAGTGGGTTCAATCACTCATCCTTTTGCATTGTGTTTGTTCCGGAGACTATGGTTATCGTTATCACGTCTGTTGTAGCTTGTTGTGTGTTTCATGCACTTCTACATAATATGTTGTTATCTAGAAGTGCCTGACTCATGTGGTAAATTAAGATTTGAACATACCACCATGATGTACCGCAAACGCTATTCAGGATATAACAATTCGTCTATGCGCACACTAAGATTGCATTACCACAACTTTGGTGAATAATAGCCACTATAGCCTGGTATTTAATAATTGGTGGATACATTTCAAGCTATGTTCCGCCCAACTATAGCTAAGCTCCGTCCATGTTTTCGGGTTGTTGGTATTGATTTATATACTGTGAACCTTGACTTCCTATAATACAATTTTCAAAGTGGCTATACAGTTATGTGGTTGAATATTTTGAATCTACTTTTATTGGAGGCTGTGGCTGGCTAGTAAACTTAGTTTGCAAATATTTTTCTTAATGTTTATTATATAGTAAAGATAGGCAATGCGTACACTTGACGGAACTGTTCATTGTCATGACGGAGCTAGATGCGGCATTTACTACATTCAACCTACACGTGACGGAATTGATCATGCCGACATATACTTGAGTCACAGGTCAAATCTATCTATTGTAGACTACTTTAATTGGGGAGGTGGCGGGGGTGGGTGGGTGTGGATGTGGATGTGTGGGGTTGGGGGTTGGGGTGGGGGTGGGAGGGGGTTGAGGGAGTAGGCGGTGGGGGGCATTTTGGTTGGCAAACGTTTTTTTACACAAACCTGTACAATGTATTTACAATTGCTTCTCACATAAACTGTTCTTATATTACCTAACCCTGTTTCCATCACGAGTGTCGATATGTATATATGGTGCGTTGTGAGATTAGTATTGCTTGCAAATAGAGTATCCGTGTCTACTTGGCTGTATTCTTAATACATCAACCCTCCCGGTAATTCATTGATAGGCGTCTGAATGAAATGAGTTAAGGATATATCGATATTGATTAAGCTACCTTCCGACTTGCTTAGTTTCCACTTCCGCGCAAATAGGTAATTACTAGAGAACATGCCTTTGATATGAATGAGACAAATCCTACTTCAAGGGCATCTAGCTTTACGGGGCACTAACTCACTCAGACATAACGGCGTGTTGGTTTAGCCAATAGACGCATTGCTTCCAACAACCATTCTAGGAGCGTCTCTCTCCATATACAGAAACACCACACAGTAAAATTAGTTTTAACATATTCAAGTACTTGCATGGTTACATTGGAATTTGGATTTTGGGAGTTCATGGCTCAATGTATATAAATCGTTCCCAACACGCGTAAATCATGGGAGGAGTTTAGTTAGAGACAGGCGGGGGATAGCTAAAAGCGGATGCATCCATTGTCTGTGCGTTCCGAGTTGAATTGTTTGCTCGAGTTACTTGCTTACCCGTGACTGTGCAGTCATGTCGTGGCGAGTGGTGTTTTATCAAAATTCATCAATTACATAAAGCATTGCCAATAATATCAATGTTATTTGTGACTAATATCTATTATTGGGATATAGCATCTACGATATTGCAGTTATCTGTAATATTGCCTTTTGTATTTAACTAGCAGAATCGAGAGAATTATAGTTATATTGGACTTGGAAATTGTGTTATATTCTATTCTTCTCTGGTTTCTATCAAAGGCTATGTTATTGATACTCTTTCGGAACATTGTATTGCCCCTATTGAAGCTTGTTCTTTGCTACAACATGTTCAGATACACGTTTTCTTGATACCTGAATACAAACAACAAATGTGGTAAGAAAATTGTGAACCTCAACCCTTTCACGATGAAGTCGGCGAAAACCGGCCTCTGCAGTGGTCTTGAGGAATGTCCATTTGCAGGTCAAGAGAAGAGTAATTTAGAAAATGTACCAATGAAATGACTGGCTCGGTTACCGAGCTAGTCATTACAGTGGTACATTTCCTAAAATAGTATTCTCTTAGACTGCAAATGGACATTCAATAAGTAAATATTTTAATTTTTTGAACAAATTTAGTCACTAAGGGTTAAGTACAAACGAACTTCCATTACACTGATTTAAAGGGAATATATTTATTTTTGTCTTAGCCGTATGATGCCTCGCAGTTACCTTTATTTTATTGCTACGCATTGTGAATTTATCTTAGCAAATATCTTTAAAATCCGACTGGGACACGAACAATTTTTGTCTACTAGAGTTTTGACCTCTGAATATGTAAAGGGTAATAATTAGTAAATATCGCAAACTTAAATATAACACGCGGTGGTCTATTAACCGTGTGAACCCACAATGCCAAAAACACCAACATCCTTTACCATTTAATAAACATAATAAGATGAATATTTTTAAACACTTCTGAATACAAGATGTTGCTCCCTATGGTAGCAGCACGTTCATGCCAACCTAGTTTCAATTGATTTAAGGTGTTACCTGTACAACAACATTGAATTCGGGATTCTGACACTTCATGTTTCGAAGTGTTAAATGGCCGAGTAGGGCTCATCACACAATTTCTTGCATGCTCAATCGTTTCAACGCCACTCAATTGATAACACATATGTTTAAAATGCACTTTAAATCTCTGCATTATATCTAGTTTAGAGAAATTGTTATTTAAAATGTTATTTTCAAGGAATACATTTTTTTCAATATCGTTAATTATTGTGTCCAAACAATCAGTAACAGTCACCTAAAATACTCTTCTCTTTATGGGCATGGTATAAGGACAAAACCGATACACAAATGGTTATGTTGCCCTTAAATATATAATATTACAATCACCAACACCAGATGCTATGCGTTGATTTATCAGACTATCTTACAGTGTCTCTATTTAATAGTCTCATAACCTCGTTCCCAATTATACTATCTGTAGGAATTATCCTCTGTCGAATGTATCTGTTCGCCATGTGCCTATTCTCGTTGGCTTTATGTTACCGGATATATCATTCAATGTTCGTGCCGATCTGGCCCAGGTATTGAATGTCTTTCTGAAACTATCGCTATACAAACGTAGTTAGTTGTATTTGTCTGGATGACTAATTGGCTTACTATATATGGTGGCTGATTTAATATTAACACTATAATAATGTTGGTACTAATATTGATGGTATTAAATATGATATTCGCAATGCGTAATAGCCGTGAATTACATATAGAGTTGAAAGTAACACAAACAAATTACTATTCTTATAATGCCGTATTGATTAACTCTTTGATCGTTGTCATAATTATTTCAATTTCAACGTGACCATGTGGGCAATTTGCTAAAGATTTTAAAATAATTTTGTCTTGGCCTATTTCCTGCATTAATCAATTTAGGTGTTAAAGCGATGCTAATCTCATCTCAAATGTTGTATTGCACCGATAGAATATCGTTTATAGATTCCATATCATTCATATCCTGTCAGATTCCCTGATCTGTATCGCAATTATCTGTTTTGTAATATCGAGTAAATGTTGAACAGTGATCGACACCATTTTGTCTCCTCAAGCTAGTGTGTGTGATGTCATGTATGCTCCAATGCATCACACTCTTTATTATGTAATGCTCATCCCATTGAATATTTTGAAACTAATTTTACTGGAAGTTGTTGCTGCCTATGGCAACAGCTTATCTGTACGATTGCTTTTATATCACATTGCCAAACTATAGCTGGAGCCTCTATGACTGAGCGTATATGCCGAGGCAGACACACTAGGGTTTTTCTGATTGGTTGAAAAGTAAATCATGACAGCCATCATAGGGTGTAGACATGTACGAACATTTAACTACTAAATCCTGAATATCTTTCAGTATTATCAGTACAATAAAATATGTTTTTAAAAAATCAACATGAAATTACAAAGATTGCAATGCGCGTAATTCTGTGTGACAGTGCGCCATGCCAAGTAATGTATAACGATGTCCTCCACCACACTGTGTTATCGTGATACCCTACTACAGATGTGCGCCAAACGACAAATTCAGCGACACGGCTAAATGATTAAGCCAATAATTTCATAACGTGAAGCATGCGAAGAACTTCGTTGCATGTTTTCTCGTGGGGACACACCAGGAGCATGTAAAATAATGAAAGGGAGATTAGAAAGCATCATGGGGCAGCATCTGCTATTTACACAGGTATTTGTGAGTCTATATGAATGCAGATTGATGCAGATATTTCAGTTGTGGACAACAAAGTCACTTTTGAGGGATCAACTTCTTGCTACCGCATTAGTGTCAAGCTAAGCTCCGCCAACTTCATAAGCGTGTTGGTGACGATTTTAACTGGTAAACCCGGAATTCCCGGTTTAGTATATAGTATGTTAACCAAAGATATAGAATTCGTTCGCTTTCGCGACGGACCTTTCGAGTGTCCTGACGGAGCTATGCAATTTTGATTGTGACGTTATCTAACAAGTGACGTAATTAATGTAACATCAGATACACGATTGACAGATTTGTTACCTTCAGGAATGTCCTCATAATAGTTCTAGTACTGATCTGTAGTTAATACCGTTTCTTTATGAAACATAATTATTTTGATTAGCTTTTATGGGAACTCGATTTTCTCCTTGTTATGGCCTTTAGAACATTTGCTATATTAGCTCAGACAAATCAATAACTTGTGTATTTGATAAATGTTTGAGCGGAGCGTAAGTACACGGCCATCGCTAACTTAAGAACATTCACCCCATAAACACGGCATTGAACAAGATTGTTAAGTAATTTGTAAGCACTAACTATGTCCAACACTGCCAAGAAAGGTACGGCTGCTTTCTGGTAATCGCATATTATTGTGTTATCAATCGAAATGCTTTACGGAATTGACAATTTGACTGTTCTTGTCGTCGTGCTCTCCGTTTTCATTCAACTGTTATCACGAGTTGAGTATAGATGACCACGAGATACGCAAAACGGAACTATCGGAGTTGGCACTCTGACGTCATGGTCAATTATGTCATATATAAGCTGGCATAAAAATAAAAAAGCGCAATGAAAGGCGTATTTAGCTCAGCAATGCACATTTAAATTGACCGTTATGCTACTCTGTGAAGCTGGAATAGTCCACCAAGTGTACGAATTGTACGTCTTTAATGGATTTACTATTTAATAAATATTACGTTGAATATTTTTGCAACTAATTTAACCGGACACTGATAATCAGCCATAGGCAGCATAAGCATCCAGTCAAATTACTTTCAAAATAATGAAACAGCTAACGTGCATAGTTATCTTGAAATTGGTATTCTAGGAATGTAGGGTTCAAAAGTATAAAACTTAATTCCAACAACCGGGCACAGTGGGCGAAGCTGAGCTAGAAATGTGTCGAGCGTAGATAGAAATGTTATCCACCTATCGATGATTGGTAGACCAACATTCACAGCAAATTAAATTGAAACACGATCAATCAGAGAGTGCACACCATCCCAATGCCAATTTTGTCACCTTGTAATGGTTTTTCGGATCTTCTGGATATTTTTGTGTAATTTTTCGCACCCGCGTACGCATTAAGGTGGTTCTTGGCTCTTTCCCAGAGAAGACAGCCTGATACAGATACTAATCTACTTCCATTGTTAGCCCTGAACTAACAGCTGATCTCGCAGCCATGCCGCTCTATCTAGGGTTTGGTGAGGGACATATCTGTTTTGTGGAGTCCATCATCATGAGCGGGAGTGTCGTTGAGCAGCTCCTGTGTACACCGAATTCTACAAGGATCGAGGGTACCTAGCAGCTATTTTTCAGTTATTCCAGCCATCCAAGGCATTCCCTTACTCAGCAACGCTCTGCATCACAGTGAGCAGTGGTGGACGCCGGCAGCTGTAGTTCTGACGCCGGTGTTGCACTGGCTCGCATGGCCCATGGAAAAGCTTGTGGGGTGTTATGGCACTACGCTGCCTGTGTTGAAGCCAGAGTGGACGCTGGGGGAATTCCCCTCGAGTATCATGTTGTTATAGCCCCTGACAACCAGGTCCTCGATAATCATGAGCATCTTGCTCGGATCCGGCCGTAGGTGTGGAGACTTGATGGAACTTAACAATGAGGCTGTCAGGCTCTGCAATGGTGAGCATGTCCTGGACGAGACTGCCGCACCTCTTATCCACCCACCCCATCTATAATGTGCCGCAGCCTGGTCTGAACTGTCAGAAGAAAATAACATAAAGTTTCTAAAGATTGGTTGATTCGAACGACCCCTGCTAGCGTGAGCCACGAAGTTGTGTGTGGGACACAGTTCTTCTAAATCATCTGGGTGCTGCTGCTTGATGACGGTGATGTGCATATTTTGCGCCCGCGCCTCAGGTCCCGAGTCTGGATCGAATGAGAACGTCGCAGTATTCCGACGGCCAATATTTCGTGCTGTTTGATAGGGGAAACTCGAATAGACACGTCTCGGGTTGCTATACATAATGCCTTGACCGTTGTGCGAGTAGGCGTTGAACTCTCGCTGTAGTGTGCTGGTCACTGAGAGGATGTAGCTGCTGAGCTGTGGTTCGAAGTCATATTGTATCAGGCAGGCTTGCGTCTAGCTCATTGGTATTACTGTGTGGCACATATGGGATCTGAGACAGTTGGCACCGAGAACAGCTTCGGGCGTACCAGAATAGAAGTGAAGCAAACCGGCGGTGACGTCACATCCTGCTGTGGCAGCCCATACAGCAAAGTTCAGCTGTTGGTTCGGCAATGAGATATTCGAGCCTATCATCCAGGTATAAGCTTTTCGCATCCTTGATGGTGATTGTGAGGTAGGTCAGTGGTCATGGAGCGATGGACAAGCTGATGTGTAACCGCCCATCGACCGTGATGAAGATCAATGTTAGAGTTGTAGCATTATTCAGCAGCCCATGTGGTCGGCCAGTCCAGAGTGTACCAAGGAGAGCCCGTTAGCTCTGGATGATCGGTGTGAGGTTCAGTGGGAAGATCATCTAGAGTAGCCATCTTAAAGCAGCAAACTGTTTGACATCGTAGAAATCCGCGATGTTGCCCTGCCGCAGCATCTCCTTTATTAGCTCATCAACATCCACACACTCACTGTAGCATTTGAGTTATTGCTGGCTCACCTTATGTTTCTCAGTGTGGTATAAGATTTGGAGCTTCAGCATATGGTGGTGCTCTTCATTATTGCCATTTCCATCCTCGAGAGCTTTACTAACCAATTTGTCGATGGCCCGCTCTGTGCTAGTGTCACATACTTAGCATGCCTTTCTAGCGTCCTGGTCCAACGGCCAAGCCAGTAGCCAGAACAGTGGCGGAAATGGTCACTCGATCCAGCTGGCTAACAACTATTGCACCACCACTTTAGCGAGGGTGGCATTGGCTGCCGCACCAGCACTGGCTCAGATCACCCCAATAGTTATGGGTATGCGTGCAAGACGGGTGAATGCTGTTTTATATCGCCTGCATGTCAGCTGTGCTTTTCTGCCTCATGAACAAGAGTTTGCCTGATAATGTCGATTTGCTGTAGTCGCCAACCTTGAACTGTATCACCTTCATCAGGCGTCAAGGTGGGATATAGTTCAGGTTGCTTTCGCCACTCTGTATTAGTCATGGTATATATAGGGCTTAAACTGAGCTAGCACTACATCATCAGTAGGATCTGCGGATGAGTCATCATGAACTAGGGTTATGGCTAGGGTTATTTGGCGCGACAAGCCACACCGTACTAGCTTTTTGTTATGAAGACATACCTCTCTCAAATACCCATCGTCCAGTTCTTGTGGTGCCAGTAGCATTTTGAGCCGTGGCGTCTGGGACTTCAGTCCCCATACCCGGTAGTAACCCCGACGTTGTGTGGCTTCCTCGCAGTTATGCCCATGCACTCTCTACTCTTCCCATTGTATGACTTCTACAGACTCGTCACCTGAGAACTCTCCACATCCGTCATCCAAGAAACCATACACGATTTGCCCTGTTGTACCCCGTCCTGCAGAATGAGCCTCTCACATTCTTGGACCATGTTTTAGTCCCTTCGTATCATATCCCTTCTGGCGTCCTGTTCATACCACCACATCCGCTACAGTCGCTCACATTTTCGCTGGCAGATTTGTTTATGTGTGAGCCTCTCCTCATCGATCACATTTATCTCTGCGGGAACCATGAAGGCGCAGTCATCATGTTGATTGTTCTATGAGTAGCAGCAGTGTAAACTCTAAGTGGGCATCTGACAGATCATCCATGCTGGCATATTAATTAATGGTAGAGCTGTCAAGCAGGTGATTTGTAGGTGATGAAAATATTTGAGCTGGTCCCTTTTCACAGTTTGTTGTTCGCTCCTGGCAGACATTCTATCGCGTCTAAATATACTTCGGTCACTAAGCTGTGATGGGTACTGGTCGGAGGTGGATATACCGCATCGGCATGTACTTAGGTGGTGGAATGCTGAGGTACCTTGAAGTGAACCCATTCTGTCCATCACTGAACCACACGTCTACCAACAAGAGATTGGTCTGATCACATTCTCACAATTTTGGATTAGCAGTTGAACAATCGCCCTGTCTATATTCTCCGTTTAAACGCAATATATAAGATGGAGCCAATATTTGCTCACCCGACAGGTATTGCTGATCTAATGGACGTGTACGATGTTGATGGTACCACGGTTAAGGAAAGCGATGGCAAGTCGTTCATCCTACAGTATGGAGCATGCTCCAAACGTTTTTCTCCCCATCCCGTCGATGGTGATGGCATAGCACTATTGACTGGCCTACATGATGTCTCCATGGAACCTTTGACTCGAGACAGGAATCTGCAAGACAAGATCATGTTTTGCTACGATTTCCCGAAGAAGCAATACATTCTCGAGCACATAATTGAGACGTCGGAGACGGGGGTAACAGACATCAACAACCTAAATGCTGATTTCAGCTTTCAACTGGTCGCGCCAGCTTCGGACCACGCCCCCACAGATGACACATCATGGTATTCTCTGCAGATCATGATCTAAAAGAATGAAGTGTGGTGTCGCCCTGTTCCTGGAGGCAAGTGACGCCCATGGTTGCCACTATATAGGACCCCGGCCATTATTGCCCTTAAAGTCAGCCAGATCTCTACTGCTATGAAAAACTCCCTTTTGCTGGAGCAGATGAAGCTATTTATCAATATTCAGGAGGGCATCCAGCGGATGGAGGGTGTGCCACGCCCCCCTCCTTGAAGGCGAAGGCCTCAGTTAGCTGCTCCGGCGTGTCAGGATTACCAGTCCGCAGACAACTCGTATTGTGATAGAACTGCGTATTCTAGCCAATGGTAAATTAACTAACTAACACTCAGCAGGTGGAATGGCCTGTGGGCAATCCCATTATGCGGATGTGGCACCAGGCGTGACTACATGTTTATTTGAGCAGTGTGATCGAGATAATCTTGTTCTAACTCGTAGCATCATCCACATCACAATTGTCATCGAGATATCCCTGACTCGAGATCACCATCCTCAGCGAGCTGCCTATACAATTTTAACTCGGTAACCTCATCCATATCTCGAGTCGCATAGAAATATTCTTTGTCGGGTTCACGATTCTCGGCGAGATGCTTATACAATTCCAACTCGGTAGCATCATCCACATCAAACTTTTAGATCGTTAGCAAATGATCTAAATTCTGCCATAGTTGTGTCATTGCCATTGCTGCTAGCGGGTTGCCTCTGACACCTAACTCGCGTACTGTTGGCGGGTTTCGGGCGCATAACTCGTCTAGTGTTAATGGGAAGGTTAGGATCGGAGAACTTCTCCAGGAGTCAGGAACTCTATTTGCATAGTCGCCCAGGACATGTAATGGCGCCGGAATCTTTTCCCGGCATGTCGCACATGATACACCATGCACATTATAGCATAGTTCTTCGGGGCAACCCTTGGTTATTAGTGCACAGAGGTGATACGATTCACCAACTATATAATGGATCTCAAACCTCCGATCACTGTATGAATATACCATGTAATGTGTGGTTGCTATATCATTATGAATGCTTATCTCTAAATGGACCAGTTTGCCCGCTTGGGACCGACCTGGGTGTGGGGCCGGCCCCACCTGTGAGCTATGTTATGCATGAACGTAGGCTATTGTTTTGTAAACTCTTGGACCTGGCTGAGGCCCGACCTAGGGAGTGGGTCCGGGCGCTGTCATGTAGCCCAGCTGGTAGGTAAGATTTGCTCCACCACATCATAGGAGGGCGTGCTCCATTGGCGTGGTGGTTTCCAATGGAGTTACTTGGCACAGAACTCTCATTTTATATACTACTTGTGCACACTTAATTGCACGTTTCAGGAAAATAGCAAATGGAATGCAATAATGTATAATATACCATCTTATAGTCGCAGGTAATCACTTATGTATGACACCAAGTTATGTCCATATGACGCAATCTAGTCATACAAAATTGGTATGTTTGTCATCTGATAATCGGGCAAGTCAGGTTGTGAAAAGCTACCATACAGGTACGTTACGGGCGTGCCAATTAATATAATTCGCAACATTATCTCATGATAAACCTTTTGAAAACTCATTGACAATTGTATAAATATTATCTCGCATAATTTAAAACTAGTTCAAGTAGTGGTTGCAGCAAAGGTAGAAACATGGGTCAGTCGAACCCGTCGAACAACATATACTTTCCAAATTAGTTTCAAAATATTTAATAATGTACCTGAATAGCTACATAGAAATTGAGTTTATGTGAATTCGGTGTTCAATGTGTTAAGTAATCTGTACAATAAAGCACCGCGGGTGAGTAAAAGTGGAAAGAATATACAGCTCTTCCAAATCTCCCTTGCATTTGAGAATGGAATTCTTTTGTGACGCTGACTCGATAGTGAAATGCGCACCAGGTGTAACACATCAGTTCATCGTAGGCTAACATATAAATTCGCGTTGAGTATGCCTAATCACTAAAACGTCATATAGTAAATATGTTCTTGGAGGGAATTCAGCCCAATCGGTACACTCCGCGAAATATCATCAGAACAGACGCATTACCGTCGGCTGTGACACATATGCTCCATATGCCTACTGGTTGTTTCCAATAACTATACGGTTATTTAATAACACATATCTGAACAGCCAAGTATGGCAATACGCTTGAGTTTGCTGTTCCCACTTTGGCATCGATCGACCTCTGAACTCCCCGACTATCGATTCCCAGAAAACTATACAGGGAAGCTGTTGAATATTTTGAAAATAATTTGACTGGGTATGTTGCGGCCTATGGTGCTCAGCCAACTTAGTTTCAAAATATTCAACATCATGTTTATTAAATAGTATTGACATACAATTGGTACAACGACACTTAGTCCATCATCAATTAACTATTCGTGATGAGCTTAGACACGTCATTCATAGCTTAATTGATTATGACGGCATCATATACGTCACAAAGTTAATCATGATGTCATACGATTAATGAATAACCTGGAACGGTTCATTAAGACGTCAATCAATAAATATCCAGTGCATTGCTATCGTATGTGCCTGATTCTACTGTTAGTATATGACGTGCTATGTAATATATTACATCTGCTTAGCTTTCTTAACACGGTACAGGGTGTTGCGACCTTCGTGTTACGAACGCCAAGTAGATGGTATCGGCGTAATTGCATATGCAGAAACCTAAGCCATCGGGTTAGCACAATGAGTCGGGTGTATAAGGCACTGTAGATTGATGTAATATGTTGCATAACATGCCATCTACTACAAGTAAAATCGAGTACTTAAGAAAGTAATTTACTGGATGTAAATCGAGTGGTCTGATATGCAACTCGAGTATCTGACGCCGTGATTAATTACGTCACATGTTAGCTGACGCAGCAATCAACAGGATGTAGATCCATCACAAAAATAGAAAAGTGCGTCATAAAAGTGTGCGAATTGTATGTCTTTGATGAATCTACTCTCCCTCCCTCACTCCCTCCCACCCGTGTAGCACCGATCGACCGGTCGGGCACTGGCCGCACCAGCTAAGCTGGGTACGGGCCGCCGGTCTTGGATTCGTTCCTATAAGCCCGCACCCCTGGGTAGAGCAATACCCGTTTATAAGCCTATACGAGAGGAAGTTCGTTATAATGTGTGGTGCGCATGCGTGCGCCTGTTGCTGTTTCGACGACACACGTGCAGCACGTCCAAGAGCGAGGGTGCTTTTAGTGTACCAAGTTGGTACTCATTACTCGTTAAAAAATAGGTGTTCTCGTCATTTCTGGTAGCGATCACGACCAGAATTTGACGAGCTATTCAAAACTATAAACCGTTTCGGAATTGGTTCCGAAATGGCTGAGTTATCGCCGATTTCTCCCTTCAAATTATGCTCAAAACATAGAAATAACGTCATAATCGCATATATATATCAAAATAATCAGTGATTTGTGTAACATCTGACTCACTACGTCATCTACACATCTATATCTATCGTAATATTTAGATAATTGTGTACATGTCACATGATTATAGCGCGCTGATTGGCTGGTTCAGCACATTCTGATTGGTTGAGGCAGCCAGTTATGACGTTCCATTAAGTATAAAAAGGGATGATTTCAGTAGATCTGGAGCATCGTCGGCCAGGGGCCAAACAGTCGGGAGCTGCCCAAAGTATGGGAATCTGACGAACTAATTGAAGACAGATACACACATCATCTCGGTTCCAAGAGGTTTTCCGTTCAGTTCGCACCGAAGCAGTTCCCGGATCACCGCATCAAGATCTTTAGAACTTAAAATACGTTAGTATTTTAAACAACATTTTTTAAGGGAACTGTTCTTGCGGTGAGCCCTTGCGGGCCAGTAATGTAATTCTACGTGATGTAGGGCAGCGATGTTCCTCGGTGGATAACTCACCGGATCTGCCAGCCACGCCGAAAAGTGGACCTTCAACCAACAAACTGCAAGTCGTGTGTGCCCTGTTTAACGTTTTGACTGCAGCCAAGTAAACTTTGCCGGTGCGCCACAAGAGCTATTTGACGCACCCCGCACCGTTAAGCTGTGATATGTACAGGCATAATTACAACTATATTAATAACCCCTCTTGTTAATGGATTATCATTAACTTTCTTAACTTACCGTCATCGGACGGGAACTTTCGTCATTATAGTATTATTATGTAGGACTAACTATCTATTCGGTAGATATTTCTTATACTGTGTTTCACTGTCTTGATCTCGCACCGCTTCCGTCCTGGAGCAGCATGCGGGAACCCGGTCTTGCGGCGGATCTACATGCGGAGACATATCCAGCTTTCAGACAACGTGTCAACTCACGTCACAAGTATAGTGACGTCTCAATTTCAGCAACATAGTAGCCCGTTATATAATAACGGCTACTGAGTATTCAAGTAACTATACATGATATCTTTAATTATTATAATTTATTTTCGTAAAGGGTACTGATGACTAATAGGTACCGTCCCGATCTTAGGACCGCTATTTATGGTTTCTTTATGGTTATTGTTTATAGTTATCCTTGTTTACTGTAAGGTGCTTTAACTAACCGCACCGTATTAGGTCTATCACCCTTTATTACCACTGTTCTAATCAAATCGTATACTGTCACCGTTTTGTACTTGGTTAGTTAGGTATATGGCTAGCGGCCATCTTGTTGATATGTTTTGCTTATTTATAGACCACTTAGGACTCCAGTGCAGTAGGAAATACTATACAGCAACATTTATATATGCATCACCTTCTCCCGCCACCAACAATTTTTGACTGAGGTCGCTGTCCGTGCTATAACTCTGTTTAGCCCGGCATGCTACCGACTAAACCTGACTATTCAATCGATAGGATAGGTTTAATGTGATTGGAGACAATTTCTTCGTTAGGAGACATATAGTGTACGCCTCCTTTCCGGTCGTTGCGGTAATCTAGCCCCGCACCCCGGCAAGGTTGTGTAAAATTGGCCAACATACTTATAGGGCCTCATATCTATAAAGTTATTGTCTCTTTTCATGTTCCACTAAGCCTTATGGCTTCTTAATTTTTTGGATATCCCTATTCGCACCGTGGCCTGATCCAAATCTGGGAAACTATCGGAGGTTTCCGAGCAGTGATGGCCATGGCACGGTGCCACATAACCCTCACCCCTGTATCTTTGAATACGTAGTAGTTAGTTATCTTTATCAATGTAGGAAGCACTGCGAACACATTATAATTATTGTTTCATATTTATTTCAGAATATTTCCCCCGAAGTGAATATCGGGCAACTTGAGTATAAACCTAATGACAGGTCAATACTTAACTCCATAGGACTTGGTGACGGACGAGATGCGCATCTCCACCTAACCCATTAAAATGTCTGGGCAAGATGTTGGAATCTGACATGCCCTCACGGGAAGGACATTTGCGGTGGATATTCGTCTCTCTATCCCCACCGTAACGATGTCAGTCATAAAAAATCTGCTTGTGTTAAAGGTAGCCATTGTCCCGTGATGTTTTGCGTGGTTACGGAGCTCGGCGTCTGGATTCTTACAAAGCTCTGATGCCTGGCAAAGTAACATTTACGCGCACTGTCCATGGAGGTGGATGCCTTGGAGTGGCTGCGCCCGTGGGACAGCTGCATCTAAAGATAGGTAGGATTCCCGCCATTAGCAGCCTAAACTAGTTTTTGTATCTAACACCTAAGGTGAGGTTAGACATAGTGGAAGGCCCGGACAAATAAGGGCGGCACCTACTAATACAGTATCTTGGAACTACATAAGATGGTGACTTGGGAATCCTTCGGGAATCGCTTGTCCCGTCTTCACATAAACCAACACGCAACACTTTAGTTATATTTGTCACTAGGATGGTCTTTTTCACAACACCCTTGGTTGAATAAAAGATTGGCCCTTTTCACCAACTCTTTTCCTCCGCTTTGGCAATGAGGGCGTTTTCCTGTGACGGAGGCCCGCGTGAGGTACTTGCCTTTCGCAAGATATCCAGTGACGGCGGCCCGCGCGAGGCTACTACTTCTCAGCTCAATAAGTAGCATCTAGAAGTAATGCCCGTGTGAGGCACAATGCCTCTCGCCACGCTAGGAGTTTCTTTTCGTTTTCAGCATGGAGGTATTGTAACCTATATTAAGTTAATTAGTGATCTCGTATGGGGGGGGGGGGGCGTCCTTTGCGGGGGTACCTCTGCGGACTCAAGAGTCTGTGTGGTACCTCCGGCGTGTCCACGTTTAGAAGTTCATCGGCTGTCTCTATGTCATGTATTATTTGTATGATCACTGTTACCTATACAACTCTGTGGTTTGTATAGGTTATATTGTTCTTAATTACTTATTTTAGTTAGTCTTGTCACAAATCCTTGTAAGTTCATAGCTTCGAAATTGCTATGGACAGGCATACCGGTGACACAATTCGTGGGCTGACACCGTTCAGTATAATGTTAGCGACAAGGGTCGCACGGCCCCACCGGGACACTTGAGTTCCACCGGCCATAGGAACCGGTCTTTGTTACCCGCAGGTCAGCGTTGCACGGGATCTAGAACCCCAAGACCGGGAACTAGCCAGCCATCTCGTGTGGAAACTTTCCGAGAATGCTATCCAGGGTATTGACATGTTTACACATATCCCTTCTTTCTCTCTGTTTCCATAAATGATCGTCATAAAATCCCCTCGATACACCCTCTCTCTCTCTCTCTCTCTCTCTCTTTCTCTCTCTCTCTCTCTCTCTCTCTCTCTCTCTCTCTCTCTCTCTCTCTCTCTATCGCTCGCCCCCAACCTTTGCGCCCAGTGCGAAACTGATGCTATATCATCCACGGCCTGAGAGCACTAGTGTTAATAGGCTGCACTATAGAGTATAGGAATTATGAGATCGGCTGATATGTTACATCGTGAGGATTGACTTCAGTGTCCAATGACCAAACGCATACGCTTCTATGGCATGCACAGCCGGATCAGCTTCATTCTAATGTGGTAACTAGACTATCTAACAATGATAACTCTCTGTAAATCATTACTCGGACATGCTAACTGCATGCTCGAGCATGGTCTAACAGTTAGTATGGAATGATACACTTAGACTCGTGCTTTATTATTTTCATTGCATGCTTTCGTGGCTTTAGAGATGGTGCTTGGGCGCGGCGAGAACATATACAATTTGGAAGATGTGGTTGGTTATGAGTTGATGTCTGACGTGGTATAGTGAGGCGGTCAGACTGTGACACAGGGAGAGTGATATGCAGAGGATGGGAGAGAGAGAGAGAGAGAGAGGGAGAGAGAGGGAGAGAGAGAGAGAGAGAGAGGGTGTATGGAGGGATTTTATGTTGATCATTTATGGAAACAGATAGAAAGAAGGGAAATGTAAACATGTCAATACCCTGGATAGCATTCTCAGAAAGTGAATGATTTTATTGTGTTTTCTAAATTGTGTGCATTTTATGGGCGCGTACCCTGACTACGAACTGTCTTTTTGCAGAAATCCGATGTGCACATGTGCTACTATTATGTTTAGATTATAAATGTGTCAACAGTCGATGTCCCTAACACTGTGATCCATTGCTGAGAAACGCGATACGTTGTAGCGAAACACTTGCTCCCAAATTCAGTCTGGGGAAATAGTGTAGATTCCCATTTTGTAATTTGGTACTACTTCGAAGTTCGAAACTATATATTTGAGAAAGCACACAGAATCGTGTTATTGATTCTCTCACCGAAACACCCTCGTAAAGTGCATTTAGTTCACAAGTCAAAAGTAGTCTTGTATTATCCCACGGAATTTCGCAATTTTTTATGTATTCTGTTCAATTTATGTTTTATTCTGAAAGAGTACTTGCCCAGTTTAAAGTGTAGCTCATGGCTGGCATTTTCTTTTGAAAACAGATAGAGGGATGCAAGATTAACATGTTTTCATGCACTTTTATACTTTTTAAAACTTGTATGCTAGAAGGACGTGATTATAAATGTTGAAAACTATGCCTTTTGCTGCTTCTTAATATCACTCGGCAAGTTCCGTAAAGCCGGTGAAACGCATTACGTGACACGCGTCACAAGTGGAAGGGGCGAGGGAATTCCATCTAGCCGTTGACGTGTTATTTAGTCCGACTGGGAAGGAGAAAAGAGTTGCATTTAGATATATTTATGCAATTAATTTGGTTAAAATGACACAAGGATGCGTAGTACGATATCGAAACACACGTGAATAATTTATCCTTTGATTAATTTCCATCAGATTAAACTTTGGCAATGTTTGCCGAGCGAGAGTATTGATATTTCAGGGGTCTCGGTGGTAGGCATACATGTGTTAAAAATACATGAATTTTCACATCAACGGTAGAAAAATTCGTCGTACTATTGAGTCTGATATAAAAAAATAATTGTGAATCGTGTTCTAAAATCCCGATGTACATATTAGAATATATTTTCTAATATTAAACGATTTTTTACCGAAAACTCAATCGCCAATCCATCCCGAAGGTTCATCGTATCTTCTTTCCAGCAACACATGGGTAAATCGAGTCCACTAAACGATTCCTTCACAGGAACGCCAGAATCGCGATTCCATTCTTTAAGCTCATACATATTAATGCGCAATAATAAACACGAAAGAAGGAAACCCTTTTATCTAAAATAAACTTTCTCGAGGTTCTGTAAAAATGAAATCTGCCAAAATCATCGGCAGCAACACATTTATATCAAATTGCCATTAAAATATTATGTAGTTATTACATGCCAATTTGTCAGTGTGTTCAAACTGTTTGAACATTGATAAATTGGCATTTAGTAATTAAATGGGATAGTTGCTTACCAGTAGTGAATGGGTCAATAACTGACTGTTCATAAACTTAAAACTTATGGATTTCTAGTAGTAGTGTAGGGGTCAAAATGATACCACCTCCCTCAACTGGCCGCCGTTCGGCGATCCATGGCCCCCACCGCCCTCTCAATCCCTGGGAATTTGAGACATGTGATGTTCGTGGTCCAGATGGGAGTTGTTGACATGGAAATAAAACTCCCGTGCGGACCCCACAGTCCGGGAAAAGCTTCTGAGGATACCGGCCAGTGGCCGGCCTCTCTCTATTCTGTGTCGGCTCAGACAAACACGTAGTCTCTGCCAGAGTCGCATCGGCATGATGGGATCACCCATAGGGCGTCCATCTACCTTGACAACGCTCACATGGGAGGAGGCTAAAATGATTAGCATATGAACCATGACAGACTCTGGCATGGTCACATGTTATGCAGAGAATCTGGTGCTGAGCAGGGGTCTCCAGCAGACAACCACGGCCTACCCTCTCCACCCCATAGAAGTGGCAGGCAGACCCGATCTCTTTACGTGGGTGAAAGCGGTCGTAAATGTTTCTCCGCAAGTGGTCGACCAAGGACTGTACTGGGGGTCATTCCGGAAGTGGGCCCACTTGGCATCGAATATCATGGCAGTCTCAGCGCCCTGTGCCACAGCTGTAGACGCCAGCATGAGCAGTTTGATGAGAATCATGGCTATATATGAAGAGTTAAATTGAACAGAGTGAACCCCTCGAGAAATATCTGTGCCAGGTCGAGCCCTGTTCCATCCAGATCGATAGTGATCTTCATCCCATCAGGGACAGGGGCTAGCTGCTTCACTCTGCCGCCGGCTAAGAAACGTAGCTCTAGGGCTATATGAGTCATTTGTGGGCTAGTGAGTCCGAATAGCTGAAGCAGTTTAACAGCACCCTTGAATTTTGAGACATGTGACACCCCATCTACCCATAGGGTGCCCTCCTGGAGGTTAACAGCTTCTTCTGGTCCATCGAATGGACGATGCAGCAGGAGCTTTCGACCGGTAACCCCGATCCGGTGACCCACCCTCGTCAGGGAGACACCTTCACCTATGTAGGTGAGGAAGGATGATCCCAGATTGTAGAGCTTTCGAACTGTCCCATCCTTTTTCACAACAGTGGAGAGGGGAGTAACCTCTATATCAATGAGTGTGGGAGGCCTATATAGGGGCGGCCATGTTTGCCAGTCACCCCAGGTCCAGCGTGGTACCACACTTCATTCTTCTCAAATATGAACTGCAGGTTTTTTGCCAGGGTCAATAGCAGGCCATCACGGGCCATCGGCGGGGCACCACTCGAACAGAGTTTGACCAGATCTTCTTCTTCTTCTTTTTTTCGATCGCTGGTATCACACTTGGAGAGCCGTTCTCAAGATGAAATCTGTGGTTTTCTGCAGTTCTTCCACAGGCCCATACAGCTTTTCAAGAAAAGAGGTTGTCAAAGGCCAGATCTCTTCTCTCAGCAGCTGATATGTACTGCAACATTGAAATATGCACCGTGGTCTGTTCTGCTTCTCCACATGGACAAGCGGTCGATGTCGTAAGGTGGAACCGCCTGTACATGTGTTGGTTTAGTCTGTTATGTAAAGTTCTGAGAGGAAACATGGTCACTTGCTCTGGCCTCGAGAGATGATGGTAGGCATCGTCTGATTGAGGTGATCTACAGAGTGACTTGATGATAGTCTTCATCTCTGTATGTGTAACCATGTTTTCTGTCTGATTCTCATCTGCACCCGCCTTTGCCATCTTGTCTGCTTACTCATTTCCTTGGACTCCACAGTGTGAAGGGATCCACTGCAATGCTATCCGAAAGCATTTGATGGTGTGCAGTGCTTCTTCAAGTTGTGGCAGCTTACCTTTGGTGATAGCCTCAAGGACGGAGCGGGCATCAGATAAAAAGACAATCTGTGCAATAGGGTCTGCTGTTCTGCTGATGGTATTAGCTGCATGAACCAGTGCTTCAACTTCAGCTCTGTAGTTTGTGCAGTGTTTGCCTGTCGGTATTGCAGCTGACTCATGTTCTCCGTTTGGATACTGTATGTGCAGTACGGCACCTCCGCTCCTAATTGCATCTTTGGCTGATCCATCTGTGTAGATCCTTATCCATGTCTCCTGAGGGTACATTTCTTCCAGCATGGCTAGGGTCAGGGCCTTCTTGCTCACATCACTGTGTTTATCTTTGGTTGTGAGATGAGGTACTGTGGTGCGAATAGCTATGCTCTCTAGTTTGTTTTCCCGGGGTGGAGGATCAAGGGTGTGGTTTGGGTCTTCTATTTGTACTGGCAACATTTCTTGGTGTTTCGTTTGAAGTGCTTTTGTCTCTTTCACAAAACTTGATCTTTTAGGTCTTCCTGATGACAGCTGTGCTTGCCTGATCTTCATCTGGTGGTTGTTGAACGATTTGAACTTTGCAGCTTGGATCAGTGCTTTGCATTCCCTTCTTTTACTAAGGGGGGGGGGATGCCTGCTGTCTGCTCCATTTTTTCTATTGGTGTTGATCTCATTCCACCAGTGATGATGCGCAGTGCCTGGTTTTGTACTTTGTCGAGCTTCTGTTGATGAGATTTAGCTGCTGTCATCCATGAGCTGGATCCATACTCAAGGTGTGGTCATACGGCACCTAGGTAGATGGTCTTGAGGATCCTTTCATTGGCACCCCACTTTGTTCCTGCCAGCTTCCTCATGATGTTTAGCTTTCTTCTGGCCTATGCCTCTGCGTTCTGGATGTGCTCCTTCCATGTTAATCTTCTGTCATAGGTGACTCCCAGGTATGTCTGCTGGTCCTCGTACTCGAGTGGAGTACCGCCCAATGTCAGATTGCCAACGTTGGTTTTGGTGGACAGTAAGAATAGCATGGCTGATGATTTTTCTTTGTTGATTGTAATACACCAGCGATTGGCCCAAGCTGTAATTCTGTCCAATGCGAGCTGCATTCTGTACGTGGCAGTCGTTGTGTACTCCTCGGTGCACCAGAGTACGAGGTCATCTGCATAGAGGGCTGCTTGAATTCCATTGGGCAGCTCTGCTACAATGTCGTTAATGAAGAGTATGAATAGAGTTGGTGATAATACTCCGCCTTGTGGTACCCCTTGTCTCAGCAATACATTATGTCCTGAGTCTCCATCCACCAGCACCCTAGCTCTGTGAGTGTGTAGGTATGACTTGTTCCATCGGAACATGTTTGACCTGATGAAAGCTGAGGTCGCTATTTAGGGTGTTGATGTCTGCCACCTCTGTGTCCGAGAGCTCAATCAATGGCTCGAGGATGTCCTTCCTCTTTGGGAAATCGTACCGAAACACGATCTTGTGGCCATCTATGTTGCGACCCAGGCACGCCTTCATCACATCCTTGAGGTATGTGAGCAGCTCCACCCCATCACCACCAATGGGGTGGAGTGAGAATGCATTTGAGCTTGCTTCGTACCGTAGGGCGAATGACTTGCCTTCGTTCTCTTCTACCTTGGCAGCATCAACTGCGTACACATCTGCGAGGTCAGCAAGACCAGTCGAGTGAGCAGATATGGGTTCCATAGCAGGCTATAGGATGGGTTTACACGAGACATATAACCATGCCGATTGCCCGACTGTTGCTCTCCGGTGGTGAAAACGTAATCTCGCCCTCTCTAGAGGGGAGACGGGTTGTACAATACTGTGTAGAACGGGTCCTCTTCGAGGTGCCCCAGTGGGGCACAACATACATACACGCGGATGTGCTCCATCAACGTCCGGGCAGTGCACACAGCAGCTCACTAGTAGAAGTCAGCCGGGACGTGGTAGAGTATCTCCTAGGTGCCAACAGCAACCTATGGAAAGCTATCAGTCCTAGCCTGTTCACACCTGTAAATCACCTGTTTGACAGCCCCTCCATTAACATATATGCCAGCATGGATGGGATATCGGATGCACATTTAGAGTTTACACTCGTATTACTCCTTGCCCTGATGACAACATGATATCATACCAGGAATATCTGACCTTTGCCGAGATGATGAAAGAGGGTTGCCCCTTCATGTCCCCTGCACAAAACGAACAGATGCTCGCACTGCAACAAGAAGGAGAGCGACTACAGTGGGAGAGCCGGTATCAACAGAACGCGAGCATTGCAAGGAGGCAAAGGAACAGTGAAGCTTCCAAATACTGGCAGGACCTCCTGAAGAGGAGTAAGCGGGACGCAGGAGTCTTGACAGATGGCGATAAGCCAGATGTCTTCACATACGACGATGAGCCAGATGTCTTCACAGACGAGGAAGATACAGGTGTCTTCTCAGACAAGGATGAGCCAGATGTCATACAGTAGGAAGAGGAGATGGCGCAGAAGTGTAAGACCCAGAAAGCCCTCCAGCAGCAGACCTACTATCTTGGTGATAAGGTGAAGTTCCAGATGTCACGTCTCAGAAAGCTACTGGCACCCGACATAGTGCTGGATGACAACTGTCTAAGAGACGTCTGTCTCAACACCCGCAAGCTGGTACAGTTTGCCGGGCTCTCGAAAATGAACCCTGTTATGACTCTGCAGATTCTGCAGGTAATGCCAGTTTAAGCCTCCAGCTATACTATGGCAAATTCAGAGTGGCGGAAGCAACTCGAACTATACCCATCCCTGACTGCTGTCGAGGGCGGTACCATCCACGGCTGGCGACTCCAGCTAATAGATTCCATCAGGCAGAAAAGTACAGCAGAATGCGCAAGCGATATAAGACAGCATACAACGTCCTCGTGCGTACAACCACTGCTGCAGGTGTGATTGGAGCCAGTGCTGGTGTGGCAGCTGTGGCCACTCTCGCTACAGGGGTGGGTGCCCTCATCGCCATCCCGCTGGGTGGCGGGACACGAGCTGCCACTGTCTTGGCTACGGGTCTGGGGGTGGGGCAGCAGCAGATCACAAGGAGGCTGGCACAGAGTATGCTACGGACTATCAACGAGTCTGTCAGCAAAGCTCTCGAGGATGGTCAGGTCACCGATGAAGCGTACCACCATATATTGAAGGTCCAAGCCCTGTACCACATGGATACACCTAAAGTGCGACAGCAATACCTCAAAGGCTCCAGCAGGCGGGTTGATATGGAGAAGCTAAACACGAGATGTTACGGCGAGGTCACCCCACCAGTCTCTGGAGTCGAGACGACTACAAATAGTGTGCTGCATGTACGGTAGCTTTAAGAACACCAGCATAGTTGGCCTTCCCACTGAACCTCACGACAGTCATCCGGAGCCAACCGCCCCTCCTGGGTACACCCTTGACTGGCCTGAGAGGTCTACTGGATGATATACCAGAGCTAACACCGTTCTCAATCACAGTGGATGGACGGTCCCGAACCAACTTCTCCATCAACCCACGACCGCTGATCAACCGCCCCATCACCATCAAGGATACGAAGCAAGCTCATACTTGGATGGCTGCTCCAAGCCCCTCATACTGGAATCAGCAGCTGAACTTTGCCGTGTGATGTTCCACGGCAGGATGTGGAGTAAGTTTCTCCCTGCATCACTCCTATTTTGGTACTCCTGAAGATGTGCTCATCGCCAGCTGTCTCAGATTCCATGTGTACTTCACGGTGCGACGAATCCTCCGTGAGCTGGGTGCAAGCCTTCCTGATACAAACGACTTCAACCCACAGCTCAACAGTCATAGCGTCTCAGTGGCCAGCAGACTACAGAGATAGTTCAGCGCTCACCGAAACTATCGATGGCATGGGGGTGACAACAGCGGCCTATGGGTTATGTACGGTGACCTGAGACGTGACTACTCAGGATTCCACTATCGAACACCCCGACGAGTAGGCTGCCGGAAGACAGAGACATTCTCGTTTAATCCAGACTCTGACCCTGGAGTGCTGGTGCAAAATATGCACATCACTGGTTTGCGGCAGGACTATCCAGATGCGTGGAAGTACTTTGTCCCACACACCACCTCAGGCCTCACACCAGCAGGGATCGTTCGGATCAACCAGTCCCTGGAAGCACTGTGCTACGGCCTCTTTACAGCACAGACCAAGCTGCGTCATTCCATAGATGGTGTCAGCGGAGCAGTGGTCTAGGCCATGTTCATTAGTCTCGTTGGGGATATGATCATCGTGGAAGACCCCAGTAGTCTTATTGCTAAGTTCCAGCAGGGGTTGCAGAAGGCCCGTCGCAAACTTGACTTTGCTATTTCACCACACCTACGGTTGAATCCGAGCAACATGATCGTGAACATCGAGGATCTCCAAGTCAGGGGCTATAACAACTTGATATTCGAGTGGAGTTCCCCCGGTGTACACTTCGGCTTCAACACTGCTATCAATGCACCTACGTGTAGTGCGGGCCATACAGTCATTCCTACCCTGACACTGCAGCCAGTTGACACGACGGTTCCCATGGCAGCTCCGACCCAAACACTGCAGCCAGTCGACACAACACTGTTTTCCATGGCAGCTCTACGAGTGCTGTCAAGCCTAGCTATCGTGGTGCTCGGGATCGGCCTACTCTGCCGCTAGCAAATCAGCTATAAGACTATCCTGACTCTCTACAGTAGCAGTGGGGACCACGGTGAGACACTTGGCCTGCCCTACACGCTGCCAACATGCACATGCAAAGGCTGGATGGTTCCACAGTGTACCCTTTTTTCAGCTTTTAGTATCGCAGAGCCATGTTCAGCTCTGAGTCAGGTGAGGCCATGGAGGTCTGCAACTGCTGGAACACATCTAACAGATACTCCCGATCCTTGTAGAAACCTTTAGCTCGCAGGAGCTGCTCGACGATACTTCTGCCCATGATAAGGTATTCGAGGAAGCAGATCTTCCCTTTACCAAATCCTAGATAAAGCTTCACAGCTGTCAGCTCCTCTGTCAGCTCAGCACCGGAGAGCTGAGCGAGCTCATCTGGTGTCTTCTTCTTGTAGTCCTTCAACTCCCTCCGGAAGACCTCATAGTACTACTCGCATAGCGGCAACCTGGACATGTTTAAGATGTCTCAATAGAGAGATGAATATTCCTGAGTACCAACCCAGCCACCTGGCAGATGCAGACTGGGAAGCTCTTATTAGCTCTCTCGACAGGGGACGCGGACATTTAACAGCATTGTATACTCAGTGCTTAAACAATGACGTCAACAGGACAGATCGTGAAGCAACTGCCTGAGAGCCAGGCGAGTCTTCAGAAGGTGGAGAACTTGCAGCGAACCAAGACAGAGATGTTACTGACAAAAGCAAAACCTCTGGCAGTCCATGCCGCCAGTAATATGGTGGCGAATGTGGCTGTGGTGAAGATGACCGGGGGAAATGAGGTTCTTCCTGCCGCAACTGTGGCTGTCCTCGCTACAGTGGTGAGTACAGTGGCTGGGCACCGTCTCGGAATAACTTACCCAATCCCAAAGATCCCCCTCAGTGGAGCCTCCTACACTGTTGCCGCAAGGATCATGGGTGAACGTGTTACACTAATGGGTAATGGAGGCCGCGGCTCTATGGCTAGCAACGAGTGCAGTGGCTCAGATCATCGTCGCCTATGTTTAACCCCTCTGAATAGTGAGAGATGGATCACGAGACCCCTGCAGCATATGAGGCATGGCGTGCCGGAGGGCGGTGTGTAGCCCATCGTCGAGCACGTGGACTCGCCAATGCCCAGGAATGGTGGACCGCCGACAAGGCATGCCCCTGCAGAGAGTGCCAGTACCCTGAGCAATGCTACCTATTCCCTTGGCCGACTGCCCTGTCCTACTTTGCCCAACTATTTCACTGCGGGTATGACTAGTAGGTGTAAGCCGTCTATATAGCCTATGACTCTGTCACTCTCAGACCCAGAAAGCAAAGAGCTAGGCGATCTTTCTCACTTGGGCGAGGCACGCCTCGGTTCCGAGGACACTGTTGCCCCTATCTCCTTCCTAGACTTCGATGAGAAGGGAGACCTGCGGGAGATCCAATGTACCCTCCCAGCCCGAGATCTCATCGGGAACACTGATACAGTAGGAAAAGGCCAAGACTGTATACAAGGGGATGAGCATCAAAGACAGGGCAACGATGCGAAGGATGCTCAAAGTCGATAGGCTGGTGCCATCAAGATTATGTCTGAGTCCTATGCACAAGACCTGGTTAAGGATCTCCTGAAACCACGTAGCTCATTCCAACAGGATGGAGAGAATCTCAGGGTAGGCAACCTCGGCCTGAGCCATATCACTGTCGATGGCAAAACAGGTGCTACCGTCAGCATCCAGCTACCAGAGGTGAAGAAGTCAGGGTTCTTTGGTTTGCCGTTTAAGACCACAGGATAGTAATGGCTTCCCGTGCATGTATCATACAGATACTGGATGTGCTAGACACTGCGGGTGCTGACACAGGCCCTCTATGCTATGTTCTCAGCTGCTGCTGGGATTTCATGCTTGACACCTCCATCGCATCCTTCGTATCCGCTGGAGGTGCAGGATTCCGAGCTCTGCAGGCGAACGTGCTAGTGCAGGAAGATCCACTTTGTCCATGCGTGATGAGGATTTGACTTGCGAGTGGATTTGATGAGGTAGTCCTGGTAGTTACCTGGGAATTTCAGAAATGCTGCCAGATCACTGGTCAATCTCCTGTGCCCTTCTTCGTTGAAGATGTGCTCAACAGCCTCCTTGTGGCCAACAGTGAACCCCTCCTGAGTACCTTCTGCATGACCGGTGTCATGGCTCTCTGCTGCAGCAGCACTGACCTCCTTCCTGAAGTAGTTATTTTCTCCAGACTGGAGGCTATCCAGCATCGCTCCTTCTTCCTGGCTATGGTGGCTAAATACGCCGGCAGCCCACTTCCCGACCATTAGTAGATCTTTGTGGTCGACCCTCGCCTTTTGGAGAGCTAGAATAACAGGACTGTTGGTTTGGGCCACAGGTAGGCCGAGTGTCCTGCACCGGGTGCTGTCAAACTTCCGGTAGCGTATCCGAGTCAGGAGGTCTTTTGTACTATGAGCTGGCGCTCCTTCCTCTATTGCGGCCAGTATCTCCACATCAGATGGAGGTCTGACCTTGGCTCTCTCGTGGATAATGTTGATGTCACGAAGCGGTCCTCGGATCCTGTCACAGTGGGACAGTGCATGCCGTGGCTATCGTGCCGACTTGTCCTGCTGCCTATAGACAATCTGCTGGAGAACTTTACCAAACATAGCAGCCGTTTAACTCCTCTATATACCCAGATCTTAAACATGCTACAGTATGTGCAACATCCAGATGGGGCCATTGCACCTGCTACATCGCACCGCACTGATCCTCGGAAGGACTGCCTGACGGTCATTCGACCCAATATACATGATGAGAACCCATTGTCCACTCCTGGGAAGTACCTTGACTTTGCAATCTCGGCACAGATCCACGAGCTCAAGAGCATGACACTCGAGTTCAAGCTTCAGAGCACGATATGACAGACAGTATGGCTCCCGCACGTCCTGACCAGGTGGGAGATCGTGCAGAGCAACGGCACCGTGGACACCACCTAGGTGAACGACGAGTACTGAGTCCTAGATCTGCTGGCTCGTGGACCACCCTTCTATGCGAAGGGAAAGGGGTACTATGCTGTGGGGTGCAATGCGGGGTTCAAGAAATTCGAACTACGGACAGGTGTCGAGAAGACTGTGGCAGTTCCACTCTTAACCCTCCTCGAGAACACGCACGTGAATCTGGCTTCCATGCAGGATATGCTGTTCCTTCAGGTGTACACTCCAAGACTTCTTGTCTGCCATGACGAGAATGACTAGGAACTGAAGCAAACGGGTTCCAAACAGCGGATCGTGCATGTGGAGCGAGAAACACTAGCAGGTCTAAGCCACAGCTAACCAACGGGTAGAGCTGACATTCCATCGTGGTGCATCGAACTGTGTCACTGTTGCGGTCCTGGTTCAGAAGAGAGGTGCCATCCAGCAGGTGGATATGCTAGACGACTTCATGCTTGTGGTTGCTGGGACCAATGTTCTTGGTGAGGTACACGAGCTGCCTGATTGCCAACCCTACAGACAGAAAACTAAACCATATGCACTTCTGCGACTAACCAGTAGAAGCGATGACCTCAAGTCAGCACTCGAGTGCCGTCACCACCTGGGGGCAGGAACATCCCACCTAATCAGGGCAACCAGCTCAGCCTCAACATCGGAAATCTCATAGCTGGGACTCGCCCATTAGGTGTGATGATACTTTACTTTGGCTATGCTAAGGTATGCGTGTCGAACACTTCGGGTATTCAGCTTGAGCGTGCATAGAGCACGACTCCTGTCGTCACCGCTGTAGCTGCCACCACTACTATAAGCTCTGCAGTCTTCTGATCTGTCGATGCTTCATGGTCGAGCGTTGGCTCAGATATCTTTACAGCCTCGTTGTACTCATCGAGACTCTCATATGACTCTTTGAGGCTCTGGTTGGCCTGGGCTCGGAGTTGTCGTCGGCGTGCCACACTCTGGCGCATATGCTCGAGGGCTTTGCTATACTCAAACTTCTCCTTAGACAGCTTCGCCATCGCCTGGTTATGATGCTCACGCTCGACCTCTGCTGCCCTCTTGTTGGCGAAGACGAGTCCCCAGTTCACTAAGGCAAACACGCCCGCATTCAAGATTGCGGATACCATGCTAGAGACTACAGTTTAAAGCTTCTAAATAGCTGTCCCCCAGCGATGGATATGTATGAACCAGAGGCTTATGAAGATCCAGTCGAGGATATAGATGACGAGGACTATGAGGGGGACTATGATGAGAAGGATTATGATGCAGACAACTACGATGTAGCGGAGACCGCGGGTGAGTATGATGATGTAGCGGAGATCACCTGAATCCCGCAAGCTAGTACACAGAGTGAAAAGTATCTATCGCACTTAAAAGTTTCTATCGGTCCGCTGGCAGCAGTTGGGGCTCTGATCGCTCTGTTCACAACGAAGGGTGGCGAGACGGTCCGCAAGATCGCCAACAATGCTCTCCATGGGGTGGAGAAGATTTCTGAAGCCATACCAGTCATCGCCTCAGAAGTAGGTACGTTTTTCGGAGTTGCAGGCCCTTGGCTACCGTATGTTGCCATATCACTCGCGGCCATCTGGGCCGCCGAACATTTAAGCCGTACTATACAAGGATGGCATCTCTGTACGACTGGTCAAGGCCCTTAGCTTCCAAGTGTTGGTCGATAAACTACTGTTCAGTGAGGATCCAGCAGAGATTAGACGCCAGTGCATGGAGGTGTTTGAGGAGGTCTTCAGTGATGGTCGAATGACGGGAGTGGACGTCAGTGATGAAATCCGGGAGTTTATCAACCGTCTTTCTTAAGGAACTCTACTATCAGCCGTGTGCCCATTCGACTACTCGAGGCCTCTACGTCGCAAGGGCCACAACTTCACATTGGAGACAGTTAGTCAGTGGCTCAGGCACCAGACGATGTGGCAGATATACAGACCTCGTCCATGGCACATCAGGCCTGCCAATTTCGAGGAAACTGTCCCGAACAGAGTTAACCAGGCATATGTTCTGTTCCTTCCACACGACTCGGTTCGTCGTAAGACCTACAATTATGCCATCACCATCGTCGATGTCGCCAGCAGGTACAAGGCTGCAGTACCCGTCACAGACAAGTCAGCTGGCCAGGTGGCCCAGGCATTCCAGGGGGTCTACGAGGCTTCAGAAAATCCCCTCCAGTGGCCAGAATTGTTGCATGTGGATGAAGGTAAGGAGTTCAGAGGTGAGCCTGCAGCACTCATGCAGAAACACGGTGTGGCAGTTAGGCGAGGCGAGGTAGGGCATCACCGTGCCCAGGCTATCGTTGAGCGGTGGAATCGGCCACTGCAGAGAGACTGTTCCCACACCAATACGCCCATGAAATGGCCGTGCCAAGTGAATGTCATAGAGTATGGGTGAGAGGGCTGCCTGCTGTGGTGGAGAGATCCAATGCCGAGGTTACTAGGCTAATCGGGAAGAAGCCGGTAGAGGCTATCAGACACTCTGCAGGAGCGAACAAGGGAGATGAGTGCCTACCACCAGATGCTCTGGTTCGGTACCTGTATGAGCCTGGTGAGCTGGAAGGTTGTCGACGGCGTGCAATAGTTCCTAACTGGTCGATAGATGTTCACATGCTTGACAGGTATGTGGAGGCGGAGGGGCGGCCTACACTGTACTACCTGGCATGCCAGCACGGAGTGCCTAGGCGACCATTTGTCGTAGAAGAGCTTCAGCTGGTCCCTGAAGACACAAAGCTACCACCCCTTAGCGTGCTAACAAGATACTCGATCGGTATTTAGCTTTGTCCACCACGCCATGTAGGGCATTGTAGAATCTCTGCCAAGAGACCTCATTCTGCCACTTTGACATTCCCTTAACTGAGCACTTACTTGCAGCTGCGCTCTCCACGTAGTAGCATTTGGAGCTGAGAGCGATGCCATGAGACCCTTCAAACTCGAGCTTGAATAGTCACGGAGTCCGTCCACACCATTTGTCCCAAGCTAGCCAGTCCCGCGTATGAGCCTCGTACTCTGCTCGCATCTCAGGGCGAATGACGTCGTCGAGGTTGGAGCCTGCTCTAGCGATATACGCGGAGTCAGTGTCCATCTGCAGGCACTCAAAGCTGTCACGAGCTACATAGCGATCGTATAACTCCAGCATTCGCAGCTTCGCAAGCTCATAAACGGCTAGCACCACCTGGAAGGGCCTTCGAATAGTGATTCTCAGCTTGCGACGCTTGAGCTCGTATGACTCACCGATCTCCTCAAGATCTTCGAACCATGCACTACGCAGGGCCTTGTCTACCACGCATTCATCCTTCATGAAGATGGTGCTGCTATGGCATTCTAGAGCCTCGATGAGCTTTCCGTAGGCACTGTTGCCGAGGAGTTTGAAGAGATCTGCCTAGAGCGCTTTGCTCTTATCTAAATCTCCCGAGCGGCAGGCCTCCATAACATTCTCCACGAACCACTCAAATGGGCGCTTTGCCTCATAGTCTATGGTGCGGTATACAGCAGTGATCTCCAGGCCATGGGTGATATACCACTTGAGTGTCGGTGCGTACAGAAGCCGCTTCTTGCCAGAGAGGGTGCCGACCAGCTTCTTGGTGGTGGGTTGCTTCCGCCCTGTATGTTGTAGATATGTCTGCATCTCAGAAGAGATGGCCTCTACCGGGATCTCGCAGTTATAGAAGAGCGGGGGCATTTCCTCGAACTTTGCCCACAGAGCCTTAGGGACCTCTATATCCACCTCAGCAAATCCAAACCAGCAGTCTGCTAGGAACTCCTCCTTAAAGTGGGATACATCACTGCCATCAGACCAATGGCTCACTGTCTCCTTACCACAGGGCATCTCTTTGGCCATCGTTGACAGGTACAGAGCATTTGCCTCATAGCCGAGTAGACGTTGGCAGACACGCTTACTCTGGCGGATGCGTGTCACACCTGCCTCGTGAACATGATGCTGGGCCCTCCAGCAACCGTGTCCTTCAGCATCTCGTAGGCTTCCTTGTCCAGTGAATAGAGGCTAACATCCGGCATGTGCTGAGCGGTTCCACGTAGGAGGTACTGCTGTGACACACCTGGGAGAGACACCGCATCTTTGCGGATGTCTATATCTCATTCTGTGTAGAACTCCCACATCCACACTAGGGCTTCGATGAATGGCCTGACCTCCAGGTTGTTGTAGTATCGCAGCCAGTCCGCGAATGTCCGCATTCCATGCTCGCTGAATGTCTGGTTACATTGTTCCCACTCTGTTCGCGTCAAGAGGTAGCCACCCTTGAGCTTAGATGTTCATGATGAGTAGTCAGGACTCCCTGGATAGTTGAGCTTCTCATGTGTGTCAAACCATTCATACAGGATCCAGCTCTACTGCTGTAAGCTTTGACCCATACCTCGTACGAGACTTCTGGGCCGAGGTAGTTCAGTGCATCGAGAAACCGTAGCTCAGGTGTTATGAGGAACATGGTCTGACTAGCCTCCATGGCGACTTTCACTGTACCTGTATTTTCAGTCAGTCAGCTCATCGACAAAGTACTTCTTGATTAGGTTCAGGTCATACCACCCAGAGTTGAACCACAGTACAGGCACTTTGTCGCACCACTCGTTGATCAGTCACGGCTGTCGTTTTGGGAGCTTGCCCAGGGCTGTCGGTATGTACTGTGCACTAACCCTTGTCCGGATTAAAGATGCTCGCCGTTGGATCACCAGCATGAACTCTCTGATCAGTTCTTTGGAGTCAGGGTTGCATAGGTGAGTGGGCTCACTCATGGCGCCCTCTAAGGAGCAGCCAACTGACACAGAGATAAGTATGTGAGTACTCTCAATCGTGAGACCCTTATGAAAACATTAGTATGCTTATACTAATATAATATACAGTTAACCCAGTACCTGTTAAAGAAAATCAAAATAGCTGTTTAGTTAACGTCCATTTAGAGGCCAAGAGATTATCTTTGACAATTTGCCACTGAAATGACTTGGTCTGTTACTGAGCAAGTCATTCCTGCGGTAAAACTTCGAAAATAGTCTTATCTTCGCCCGCAAATGGGCATTCCTCAAAAGCAATGAGAAGCAGGTATTGGCCTAATTGGCCATTACAGTGTTAAAGGATGAATCAGTAAATTTCACAACTCATTGGGATAGGTAAACTAATGCTTATTTTGATAATGTTGAGGCGAAATTTGATGCTTTTGCTTAATTCGACCCTCATCTGTGATCTATGTGAACGACACATGACCAGTACAGCATATGCGATACGTAACTAACCTGTAGATGTCAGGCGGTGTGCTAACTTTCTTCGAATTGAACGCATAAAAGATATATCGTGTTATCCCTCCTAGTTTTGAAAACAATGGCGGATAATGATATCGCCTAGTAATAAAACGCCCATCCAAATCGTACACTTGACGGATGGTTTCAGCTTCATGACGGAGTATTTTTGTCAGTTATGATTGTGGTGTCAGCCTGCATGTGGCAATAGCTAATGGTGGCATGTACGTGTTCGACAGATCGGATTCAGCCATTGGCTAATGGGTGCATCGGTCCCAGGAATACACAGATTTGAGCAGCAATTATCATCCTAGCAACAGCATAATTGTCATCCTCAGTATCCTGCTCGAAGTCAATTGCTGAACTCTGAATACATATATGCCATATGGAGGCTATCTGATCATTTTGAAGTGGGAACATGACACGAGTTCATATAATAGCTTATGGACTAAGCCTTTCCTAACCACTTTCCTATTGTACATGATTATACAGCATTCCTTGGTTACTGAATGTGTGAATGCTTGAGCAGGAATATATATATTCTTAAACAAAGAATATTGTACTTTTTAAATCAATTTTAAGAGTGATTACATTGACCAATATCAATTAAACTGCACAAACTATCTACACTCTCTGGAATTCCCTGGAGGTGCAGTGAACAACGGAGAGATCCGAGCTGCCACTCGTGTATATGAAGTCATGTTGGAAATAGGTCATGTGCTAGCTGACGTCACAATCATAGACGTAGGTCTGACGCCGAACTGAGGACTCCAGTGTTAGCTATGCCTGCCCATCTCAAGCTATGCCCCGCCAGCGATTTTCTTTAGCTGTTGAATATTTTGAAAGCTAATTGGCTGGGTGTTTTGCTGCCTATGGCAGCAACAGCTCCCAGTCAAATTACTTTCAAAATATTCGAAGGAATGTTTATTAAATACTAAAGACACAATTCGTATAACTTGTCGGAATATTATGCTTTTAAGACGGACTGAGACGAGTCATTCATGCTGTAATTGATTGTGACGGCATCCTACGCATCGCGTTGTTGATTATGACGTGTTGTGACGTCATATGATGGACGGATACACTGGAAAGGACCATTAGGGCAGCGGTCCAACAGTAACCGGCTGACATGTATATGTCTTTGTTGGATTTACAATTTCATGAAGATTATGTTGAATATTTTAAATGAATTTGAATGCGCTCGCGCAAGGATACATTTATTTTCTTGACCTCTGAATTTATAATCCTGGTGACGGTAACCCCTTTACGCTCTATCTCAGTACATGCACTTGAAATTGTTTGTAGAAATGTATAACGACCATATTACCGATGGGCGTACATAAATCTCGTTTTACATTCACAGACACACTCAAAACTGTACATGCGACCCATTATCTTTACGAACCAAACCAAAAGATGGTGTTTTATTTATGGCAGGTGGTCACGAGGCCGCCTGTCTTTAACCTTCGCCATCTGTTGGTTCCACGCGTAATATTATGCTTATACCAAGAAAGGTATATAAAAGAAACCGATGTCGATGGGAAATAATTGTGCGTCCTCAATAAGGTGGCCGCTTGTGATAGGTGGTCCTGTTCAATCATCCAACAGATTCGTCGCTGGTCGCACTTAGTGTAACCCATATATAGTCAAGTCCATGCTCTGTTCAATGTTATCCAACCAGGCCTCGACTTGAATCGCAAGTCTATAATTTCGTCACTTTGAACAAGCCAGCATCGAGATGGCAGTTGCTTTAACAATTGTTGTGCTGGTTACCGGGCTCGTTGGCACGCTCGCTGCCACGAACTTTAAGTATATCAAGTAAGAAAATAAAATACATAATTCGTACATTATTTATGATATATTAAATATTCTGATGGGTATTTTGAAACACATATTCAAACGATTGCAATAATAGGTTCTGGTCAAGATAGTTTTAAAAATCTGCATACGATTCTGGAACGTCAGGATTCACAGGATTGAGGCTTTTATGTCTTGACTAATCTACTTGAAAAATGTCCATTTAAAGGCCAGGCCAAAACTATTTTTGAAAATTTACAACGGGAAAGACTGGCTTGATAATCGAGTCAATCATTCCAGTGGTAACATTGTCAAAAATAGTTTTCTCTTGGCCTGAAAATGGGCATTCAATTTCAAATATTTAGATCTTCTTAATCCCCAGCCACCACGGGAACAATGAAGCAGCAGTTGTTTAAAATGCCATTCGTGTTTTATGTGTTGGATAAAATCTGAACAGCTAGTATCAAATGAGGTGTATCTTCCTATTAGTTGTTATTCTATTTATATTTAACCCTTTAGGCCTAACCCTCAAATATGCTTAAAAATGTATCAATTTTCGCATAACCCATTTCTGGACAGGGAGAGGATCCTTATTTTAGAGTTTACCACTGGAATGCATGGCTCTGTTATCGAGCCATGCAGTCATTCCAGCGCTGACTTTCCGGGAATGGTCTTGTCTTGGTCTGCGAATGGACGTTTTCAAATTCATTGCAGAAGCCTTTTTGGTTGGCTTGAGTGTTGAGCGGTTGAAAACACTATTTATTTGTTTTACAATCCGCCACCCTGGTGTATTGTTGTATTGTATCGTTGTGTATGGGAGACATGGTTATAAAACACATATCGTGTTCTCATTCGAACAAAAATAACCTCTATTTAAATCAAATCTTTAGATTTTATTGACCAAATTTAGCCATTAAAGAGTTAACGTATTTTGTCCTCAACTGATATACATGTTTTTGAAAGTATACGTATTTACCTTTTAATGTAATCTGCAAAGGGCTCGCAAGTAAACAACAAATGTATGTCTTTAGATCGTTATCCATTTACAAATCCACTATATATGGCACCCAATGATTAAGCGAAGCATGCTGACTTGTTTCTTTGATTGGCGGAAATGCAGCCTTCTCACGCTTAGGGAAATGGAGGAATCCAGTATAGCCACCACCTATATGACGGCATAATAAACTACGTGACGTGTAGGATGACGGCATAACCAATTGCATTATGAATGGCGTAGCTAGATTCGTAAGGAACGCTTAATTGATAACGGACTAAGCTGTTTTGTTCGAATTGTATGTCTTTACCATTTAATAAAGAGGCTGTTGAATATTTTAAAACTATTTCAACTGGGCGCTCTTGCTGCCACAAGCAGCAACAGCACGACATTAAAACAGTTCCAAAATAGTCAACAGCATACGTGTATAGTTTTCTGGAAATAGTTCGTCAGTGAGTTCAGGGAGCGATCGGCCCAAACATGGGCGAAGTGTGGTTGGAGATTCGCTAATGATAGGTGGGGCATAGCTAAAGCTGGATTCCTCCATTAATCCACATTAGCTAATGCAGCCTGAGTTTCTTTCTTTGTTGGCACAAGAAACAGCTAAAATGATTACTACCAATTTATATGGAATGGGAGTATCGGCAAGTGCGCGCTCTCACTTCTCAATATTGTGATGAGGATTTACAAATTCTAGCCATCTGCCACGCCTGTGACGCATGTATAATACATATCACCTGATGGGTCTATGCTAGTATAATTGAGCAATGAAATCAAGTGTTACAAATCCTAACTGGATAGAGCACGTTAACCCTGGCGTGTTACCATAACATCAGCATACTGGCAGGACATATTGCAGCCACCACAGACCTGTATACAGTAGTTTCTTCACAAATGTGGTAGTACTGTTACAGCAATAACATTTTCCTAGGTAGTGTTTGAGTATTCGTAGTAGTAAAATACTAGCATACCACCCCTATCTGTAGTCCTGGTGTTGCATAATGTATCACCTGAATTGTTAGTGTAACCCTTTAACACTCATCTCAGACACAAATACTGCTTCTGCGGTAGTCTTGAGAACTGTCCATTCATAGACCAAGAGCAGACTACTTTTGAAAATGTACCACTGCTAACTGAGCCTCAAATTCCAGTCATTCCAGAGTCATTCCAGTGGAACTGTTCAACTATAGTCTTCTCTTGGTCTGCAAATAGACATTTTTTATGAGAAATTGAAATCGTCTTGAACACATTCAAAGGTTAAAGGGTTAAGATGAGTTCTCCTTCATATATTGTCCAATATTATAGTGGGAATGCAGATCAGGAATCCATTTTCCGAGCGAGACTTCTAGAGAATTATGACCGCCAGGTGATTCCAATAAGAGAAACAGCGCCGGTGAACTGTACTCTCAACTTTTACCCAATGCGTTTGCTTAAATCGAACTTTGAAGATGGCTATGTCGAGCTGATCTTATGGGTTGATGTGGTAAGTTAATACTATTATAATAACAAGGTTTATAGCCCCTCCCGTGTCATCTAGCCATCTACTGGTCAAGCCGGTCAAGAAGAATGTCCATTTATGGAAGACTGTTAAGAGCGTTTTTTTGTTGTAAATTTCCCACTGATCGCGGTAAGCGGGCCAGTCATTTCCGTTGTAAAATGTTTTAAATCACCCCCTTGCTTACGAGGGAGAATTGTATCATGAACATTTCCTCCAGTCTTTGCGTAGGTGCATGTGGGTGCGTGTGTATGTGCGTGTTCGTGTGTGTTTGCGTGTGCGTGTATGGATGACTGTGGTTGATGGGTGAGATATGAATGAGGGGTGTGGTGGGGTTAAACGCATGACGGTGTTTGATAATAGTTTGAATATAGGTGATAGATATATCTTTACAAACCGCTCGAAAATGCGTAGTGTTTCCAATGGATTCGGGCTCCCGGGTTTAGAGGTGTGCCCTTGATAACGAAAATACTGAATCGAATGTGATTGACATCGAGATTGGAGTAGGCGTGTGGGTCATCGTATCGTCAATCTTCTCAAATTTCCGTCTATTTATGAGGAGACTGACAATTAATGGAACTAATATGGAATGTATGAGCCGGGCTCCTCTCATCGTTTCCCTTTCGTTTCGTTTCTTGGTAGGAAATGAGGAGAGATGGTCTTGCGCAATGGCTATTGCACTGATCTTCAGAAGTGCCCTTTTCCAGGCTGGGGAAATGACTGTTATGGTGTTCCCCACTGGAATGGCCGACCCGATAACCGGGCCGGATATTCCAGTGATGAATATTATGGGATAGCATTCTCTTGGGCGGCAGATGGACATTTTCTGTAAGAAAATTGAATTTGGTCTACCCTCATCCCGTCTCTTAATGGCTAATGTATACTGTATCTTCAATGTCAAGCAAGTTCGAAATATCCAAACACACACACATTAGTACGTTGTTAACCGGATTTCAAAGTGATTACGTTTATTATTGCCACATTGTCATTATACGTTCTGATGACCAATCCTAAATGCATTAATTACACCTTTATGTAAATGAACCTGTAAACTTCGCGCAATTTATATATTTACATTGATCTTTATATTATATATTATTTACAGTGATTATATATTTACGTATATATGTATAAATGTACGTGTGCGTATATACAAGCATTTATGTTTGTGCGTGCGTGCGTGCGTGCGGTCAGGCGTGTATGTGCGCGTGCGTGCGTGCGCGCGTGCGTGTGGTGGGGGTGGTTGGGTGTGTGTGTGTGTGTGTGTGTGTGTGTGAGAGAGAGTGTGCGTGTGTTTGCGTGCCTGCACATGTGTGTGCGTGCGCATGCACGTGTGTTTGTGAAACTGGTCATACATATGTTTTCCTAGTTATCCTCCAATAATAATAACAAATTTTTGTGCCACTGTACACTCAAGGGCCGATGATATATTGTGGAAATAAACTACTACTACTACTACTACTACTACTACTACTACTACTACTACTACTACTACTACTACTACTACTACTACTACTACTACTACTAATACTACTACTGGTTAGCAAATTAACACTAACTAGGCCTACACCAAACAATAAACTACACTACTCTCATTCTAATAAATGATGTTGTGTTTGTGGGTGCGTGTGCACTTTATTGAAATCAATCATTTCTATTACCTCTTTGCACACGAAAAGCCCAAACAGTCATGAATTGTGATTGTATAAATATGATGTTGAATATTTTCAAACTGATTGGACTTGAAGCTATTGCTGCCTCAAACTAGTTAAAAAATATCCAAGAGCTTTCTTGGGTTATGATTAGGGTTAGATGGTTAACTGCATTACATATTATTAGGCATTGCACCAGAGGCGTTTATTTACTAAACTATTTCTATTGTAACACTGTCATATTACAGGTATGGAACGACTACAGATTGAAATGGGATGCGAATTCGTCTTTTTTTCATATTGACCATTTTGCAATACTACGCGATGAGATTTGGCAGCCCGACCTCATACTTTTGAACGGGTAAGCAATGGACGTTTCCATTTTTAGCTATGCCCCGCCCATCACTAGCTAAGCTCCACCTACACCTCGCCGTGTTGGGATTGATCCATTCACAAATGCCCTAGCTATCAATTTCCTGAAAACTATACAGGGAAGCTGTTGAATATTTTGTAACTAATTTGACTGGGTGCTGTTGCTGCCTATGGATATTTATTAAATAGTAAAAGCAAACAATTTGTACAACAACACATAGACCGTCTTCAAATATGCGTTCGTGACGTACTTTTCGACATCATTCACGATGTCATTCATTATGATGTCATTCTGCACATCGCGCAGTTCATTATGACGTCATATGATAGGCGGGTACTCTGGAAAGGTGAATTACTTGAACGCCTAATAAATTTAGATTATTGAAAAATCGATATTTGTTTAAAGATACACACTCACACTGAATAGCTTCAGAATTACATTTGTTAAGAATTATATAAATTTAACCCCTGTGTCAACTTAATCCTTTACAGGTTAAGTTAGTAAAACACGACCTCTGCAGTGATCTTGAGAAATGCCCATTTGCAGGCTAAGAGAAGAACATCTTTGAAATGTTACCACTGGAATGACTGGCTCTGTAACCGCGGCAGTGATTCCAGTGGTAACTTTTCAAAAATACTCCTCTCGGTCTGTAATTTGACATTGGCTAAGCAGACATTTGCATTTTCTTAACCATTACACCGCTGATGAATGTCCATTTTAAGGAAAACAGGAATCAATTTTCTCTTTTTGGCTGCAAAAAATCAAAATTTCCTTGAAAGGTATTGGCAATTAAATGGTTTATTGAAATAAATAGTATTTTGAGCGCTTTAATGCGCTATTGGCACAGGAGGGTTACAGGCTTACATTGTGTACCTAGTAAGGAAACGAAATACATCTTATCAAATGATGGTTTCATTATGTATACATCAATACAATTTATAATGCAAGTTATGACATTTAATTAGCGACACATATCCGTAATTCAACTTCAGAAGCAAGGCGAGTATAAAAATTTATACGAAATGAAAACATTATATGTTAAGAATGTACGAGTCTAAATGCATGCGATTTAAAATTTTTTACTTCGAAACACTTTGCTGCAAATATGCAAGTTTAAGAGGAAAAGTTCAACTATCGCACACGCCTATGTGTGCACATGTTCAGGAACACGTACACCAATTATGGCACGTGACGTCATGTAATTGCGTCAAATAGACATCCCCATACCAAGTCCATTGGTTCAAACATAGCTAGAGTTTGCTACAAATAGACATACCCTTTTGCCAAAAACATAAGATACGGTAATTAACATGTTGGTCGTCTTTTAACGTGTACGTGCCAAAGCCATGGCTTTAACTAGGCAATGCGAAACACATCTTATCAGTCTGTTCAAGAGTATAAGGGTGGGATGATTTACTTTCTTGGTTGATTCGCTGTCCATAATCTGGGTACACCCAATAGACGCCTTCCTTAGATCTTACATGCCCAATGCGCTCTCTCCTATCTTCCCAACTCGAGCTCACGTGTTCTTGGCGCTTTTAGTTTCGAATTGCCCCATTTGTCTTTTCCTCGTTCAGTAGAAGCAACTACTACTGGTCGACAGAGCCGGTCATCTTTGGCCATATGAAAAGTTCTTGAATAGTGACCAATGCGCCTTTCCAGTTTTACCTATGCCCCGCCCACCTCTAGTTAAGCTCCTACACACCTCGCCGTGTTGGGATTGAGTGATCCCAAAAATTCCCTAGCTATCAATTTCCTGAAAACTATACAGGTAAGCTGTTGACTATTTCGTAACTAATTTGACCAGTAAAATTAGTTTCAAAATGTTCAACAAAATAATTATTAAATACTAGTAAAACATACAATTTGCACAACAACGCTTGGCCATCTTCAAATATGCGTTCGTGACGTACTTATCTACGTCATTTATGACGTCGCAATGCGTAATTGAGTGTGAGTTCAGTGTACGCATCACGCATTTAATTATAACGTCATGCGACGGATGGGTAGAGTGGAAAGGCCCATTATCTTGCAGCTATCCAGTGATTATCCGCAATTTACGGACCTAGGGTAGCCAGAGTGTAGCCATTACACACAGGCACACGGCACGCCTGTTAAAGCAAGCCTACATACAGAACAATCCAATGGGACCATAATGGACATAGTTTGTGCCGGAAATGGACCTTTCCAGAGTAATGCCGTCATATGACGTCATCATCAGTGTATAATATGCCGTCATAATCATTACGTCATAAACGGTTCTTTTAGGTCCGTCTTTAACTCTTAATAGTCCGACACGTTGTACACATTGTTGTATGTCTGCTATTTAATAAACATACTGTTGAGTAGTTTGAAACTAATTTGACTGGACAGCGCCCAGTCAAATTAGTTTCAAAATATGCAATAGCTAATCTGTATAGTTTTCTGGAAATTGATTGGAAATTTATAGTCAGGGCGTTCAGAGATCGATCGATCCTTACACGAGCGAGGTGTGAGTGGAGCGTAGCTAGAGATGGTCGGGGCTTAGCAAAACTGGAAAGGTCCATTGAGTCGTTGTTGTCGTTGTTCCTGTTATTGCTGTTGTTGCTGCTGCTGTTTTCGTCGTCGTCGTCGTGGTCGGTCGTGGTCGGTCGTGGTCGTTCATTATTATTATTATTATTTTTATTATTATTATTATTATTATTATTATTATTATTATTATTATTAATATTATTATTATTATTATTATTATTATTATTATTATTATTATTATTATTATACTTCGCCAACAAAATTAGTAGGATATTATGTGATGCGTTTATGGGTGGGTGGGCAGGCGGCAGAGTGTTTTTCACTTAATTAACCACGCTATCTTTTGTCGGGCTCCTTTGAAATGTCATAGGATGATTGACCAGGTTTGAGGAAGAAAAGCATCGAATCTGACGAGGATCCGATATCCAACATGGCCACTAGCCACAAGTGGATTGCGGATGGCAACACCATATATGGATGATAACACCGCTACCGTTTATCGGATCATGTTGAAACTGTATTGGATCACTAGACTAGGTCTGCGGAACACATCTTTTGAAAACGACAATGATGCAAAATCCAGTATGCCTGCCGACCATTTGGCTGCCATTTTGGAAATTGTCATAACATACACAATTGTGTATTTCTCTGAGACTATTAGACCAATATCCTGACGCACCAGGGCCACCTCAAAATTGCCGAAGAGAGAGCGATAGATCCAAAAGATGGCAGCAATCGGCCAATAAAATATGGGTATTTCGGCGGCCATTTTTAACTGTTTTATTTGAGGGAATTTGATAGTCCAACCGGGTAGGCATGCGTAAAATCGTGTCCTGATTTTAAATTTGTTAGTTTCGAACGTGTGAACGCCGGATATCTTGGATTGCCTGCTCCACGAAAAATCGCCATAGGGAATGTATGGGTGATTTCTTTTCTATTTGAATTACTTTTTCTCCTAGAGTTTTGGACCGACCAACGTGAAACTGCGCAGTCCTCTAGCACTACACAGCCCACATATTTATATCAACATTGTTTTGTCCATGAAGCAGTTTTCTCGAAAATCCTGAATAAGTAATTTTTGGGGAGAGTGCTAGAACTTATATTTTTTGTGGGGTTAGAGTATTAAAATGTTGTATACACGTAGATACCATATGCGCCAATCGCATGCTGAATTAAACTCGTTAGCGAACATATTAATGTGTTTGATTTTGCACATATGGGTTTGTTAAGCATGACGTCACTGCGCGTGATTCGCAACCCGGAAGTGTGTATTTTACTTTATTACATCATAAGTACGTGATTATGACGTCATCATTTGTTGTTCAACAAAAGCATTGCCTTGTGTATTTAACAATCGAGCTGAACCTGGAAATACGTCTTCACTTAACAAGCCCATACGTATTGCCTGCTATTTTCGTGGTTTGCCGATACATGGCGCAATTCTAAACCGATTCTCTCGCGGTTTGATTTAGCAAATTCGGAGCGAGATTCCCTATCAGGAACCGTTTATATTGCTTGAGTATCCTAAGCGGTTCACCAGATATTACGATTTTCGTATCGCTATGCAATTATGCCATTGGAAATGCATTTACCAAGATGCTGTGCTTAGCAACCAGCGTTACTGCAGGGGGTTTCGCAATGAAAATTACTTTATGTAGGTTGTTTGTGATGCTGATTGCGAATATCACAGTTTCGAAAGTATCCGATCATTTCTTTGGAAACTAGTAGTGGATCTATACAAATTAGACTACCATCTCATATTTGTCTGACTAACTTTCAAAGGAGGTAATTCATGTTAAATCAATATTTATTCATTTTAAATCTTAACTTAAAATTACTATGTTTCTAAGGTTTGAATACCTTACGTATTTGTAGAACCTTCGCATGCATAGTATGCTTTACATGTTAAACACGACACCGCCTTTCTCCCCTCATCGTATTAGAGGTAAATAATTAGTTTCTTTATAGACTAAAACCTACTAGTTTGTGTCCCACAACGTATCACGGGAGTTAGTATATGGCCTTTAGAAGCTAAGGCCAATTAAAACACATAATCAAAATAACAAAAACACCAACGGTACGGTTATCTTTTCCTGTCATAGTGATCGCAACACGAGGGGATTTCGGATTTTCGTATCGCCGCGATCTTCTTTTGTGGGATTTTATCGGTCTCGATCAGTGCTGATTTTAACCAACTGTTATCTATTTTCAGACCATCCTAGAACATCGAACGTTGTTTATACTGCCAAAATTTGTTTTATGACGCTGAATACTAAACTCTGCCAGCGCCTCCTTACTGCTGACACCGACGCCTACTACCCTAGGCCATTACATCCATAAACTGTAACACACGCGCCTATCTTATTATTTCAACAGCAACAGGTTATGATTCTAATTACTAATCTCAGAGTATTTCGTTTACATACAATAGGTTTTCAATTAAATTTGCCCCGTTTCTTGATCTTTTTATTCACATGGCATTACATTAATTTATTATCCGCACGTTTGAGAAAAAACCGTCGGGGATATTGTAATCGCCTCCGTCCGTCTGTCTGTCCGTCTGCCCGTCACGCTATCGCCTCCCAAACCGCTTGCTGGAATTAAATCAAATTTGGTGTGCATGCTAAAAATACGCTCCAACTTTGCAAGACAATATTTAGATTTAGCCCGTTCACACGGTGACGTGGAATGGTTCACAAGGTAAAATCACTTGTAACGCAACCCCTCTGAACTCGCTAGTTGGAACTCAACCAACTTTGAGCTACCCATATGATTGCGGAGTGCAAGACGCCATTTAGATGTATCTCCGCACCCAGGGGGTGCGGGAGGGGTCAACAGATCAAATTTTAACCTGTGGGAATTGATTGTAATGCATCTCCTCCGAAACCGTTGAACACAATTCAACCCAATTTGGATGGTGAGTTACCCACATCAATGAGGAGTACATGAGCATATTTACACGTGGCCCCGCCCCCTCCCTCCACCCTCATACTTTAGAGTTGATGGGGAGGGCGGGTGGGTCGGTGGGGATCAAAAGGTCAACAGCCTGATCGTAATGCAACTCCTCTGACACTGGTGGATGAAATTCAACCAACTTTAGTATGTCAGTTACCCATATCAATGAGGCCTGGATGAGCCCATTTAAATTTGGCCCCGCCCCAAGGGGGTGGGGGATGGGTCAAAAGGTCATGAAATTGATTGTAATACAACTCCTCTGACAATAGTGGACGAAATTTAACCAAAGTTGGTAATGTGAGTTACGCATATGATTGCGGAGTGCAAAAGGACATTTACATTTGCCTCCGACCACCACCCCCACCCCCTCCCCGAGTGTGTTTTGCGGGGGTATCAAAGGTTCAAACCGATGAACGTTGGGATTTGCGATGATACGCCATCGATCGATCAATCTAGTTTCTTCTTGATTTGTAGCATTACTTTTGTTTGTTTCAATTTTAGCCTAATTTGTCTTCAATATTTAATTGCACAGACTTGTCCACCCCCAGACCAAAACCTAAGTGATATCTTTACCAAATAAAAGGCACCCCCTCCACCCACCCAAACCCCTCCCGTTCACACCCCAACCCAAACAGCACCAGAGCAACCTACGCGCATGCCTTGCGACAGAACATTAGGAGACCGCAACAAAGCCACATCCATCATAAGCGACAAATTTGTTTTTGCTTATTTTAGTTTTCAAAATATTACTTAAATCTATGTGACACGGGCCTATGGATGAACGTCAGGTCGTCCCCGAAACAACCACAAAACATGATTTTGTATTAATATGTGTGCTGCCATTGTTGTCACACTCTTCTTTGTTATTCAAAACAACAATCAATGATGGGTAGACTGGACAGATAAAGAGGATCCATATCACGGTAGCCTTCTCACATAATTCAGTCAAATTTACCGATTTAATGTAATTTTATCAAATCTAAGGGGCTAGTTAGGTCTTATACAATTTTCATGAATAACGCACTTAATCTTACATGTTTAGTGATGAAATTTGTAGTTTAATTCAATACTGAGAAATGGGCTAACTTTTCTAAGCCAGCTATAAGAGCTGGCTTGGAAATGTGTTATCAAATTTCTTGGAATTCTAAGATATCTCTTTGAAGAATCCTAAGCAAATGTTTTGTAGGTCCAAGGGAAATGTTCCGAGGAGAACTCGATATGTGGAAAAACATGACCGCAATCGGCCAATGAAAAGTGAGCATTACGGTAGCCATATTGACTTTTTATGTTTAATGGAATTTGAGAGTGAAATTAGTAGGCCGACATAAAATGGGATTCTGATTTCCAATTTTTCGTTACAAGCATGTGAGATTAAGCGTTCAGTGGCCACCTTGGATTTCCTGTGGCCCGAAAAATCCACATATGTGTGGGGACATTTAAAAGATTTTGAATCACGTTTTCTCCTAGGGTTTGTGCTGACCAACTTGAAACTGGGCAGGCCTCTAGCATTGTAAAGCTTACATCATGACTTTTAAGAGTTTCTCGAAAATGACGAATACGTAATTGTTAGCGGCATTGCTGTAACTTACACATTTAGGTCAGTCAGTGGATTCAAATTTTGGAAATAGGTAGCTACTATATGCGCACAGCCCATTGATTGATGAAATACGATTATTAGTGCGCATTTTAACGTGTCCAGTATTGCAAATATATGCGTACTGTCTTCTAATTTCGTGCGAATATCATACTCGGTTCACGAGATATTACGATTTTCGTATCACAATGAAATTATGCCATTGGAAGTGCATATGAAATTAGTCCCATAGCGAGTGTATGGGAAAATTCTTGATATTTGAATCACCTTTTCCCCAACGGGTTTAGGCCGGCCAACTTGAGACCTGGCAGACCTCCAGAATTCTATCGCCCAGATCATGACCTCCAAAACACTTTTGGTACAATTAGCGGGTTATCGAAAATTCTGATTAAACAATTGTTAGCACATATATGATATATTGCGATGTTCGTGTCACAATACAAGTATGCCATTATAAATGCAATGGAAATTCGTCCTATAGGGAATGAATGGGAAAATTGCTGATGTTTGAATCACGTTTTCTTCTAGAGTTATGTGTCTAACATTTTTGGAACTTTCCAGTCGTCTGGTAAAATGTAGCCCACGCCTTGACCGTAAAACTATTTTGGATCCGTTAAGGAGATTTCACGAAAATGCTAAATAAGCAGTTTTGGGGACCGTGCAGTAACTGAGATTTCTATGGCGAGAAGAGGGTTGAAATTTTGCACATACCTAACTACCATATGCGCTTATTAACTGATGAAATAAAATCGTCAGCGAACATATTAACCTTTCTGTTACTACAAATATGCTTACTGTCCTCTTTTTCCATGATTTGCAGATGACGCAATTCTAGTCCGGTTGTTTCGGTTGAGTTATCTGATTGCGGACAAGGTTCTCTATCAAGAATCGTTTACTGAAATTGGATTCATGAACGGTTCACGAGATATTACGATTGTTTGTGTCGCAATGCTATTATTCCATTTGAAATGCCCGGGACAGTAGGTTGCTGATGAATGGCGCACTCTTTGGTAAGGAAAGGAACAGACACCATGCGGGCCGCAACTGGGTAGGCGCTAGACTGTGCCGGTTTCTACAGCTATCCACTAGCTTGAAAAATTGATCGAACGTGGAACTTGGGATTGCAACCAGGCTTCAAAAGAAGTGAGCGACTTTAGCCGCTACATCAGGACAGTTTGACAGTTTTAAATTTAAGGAAATGGTCTCGTCTTAGAGATCAAGATGCTAGCAGCTTGGCGACAAGCCCTGCCCCCACCCCCACCCCCACAAACCCCGGCCCGGTGTATCGCCGCTTGCGGCTATATTTATTATTATTATTATTATTATTATTATTATTGTTATTATTATTATTTTTCTAATATATAGACTTACTGAGCCAGCTACTCAGGGTAGAAGTGTAGAGCAGTCCGTTGTATTCTCCACGGGCGATGTTAGCACTGTGTTGGCGTTGAAAATGCTTGTATATTGTAATGACCAAGGTATCAAGAACAGTCATGAGGGCAAAATACACTGGATGTTATGTGACATGAGGTAAGTAATGATACGAATATAGGTTACTCTCTTTGCAGAAGATAATTCTTCAAAGCCAATTCACTTGAAACGTCGTCATTATCTACAGTACAATGACTAGACACCTCGATTAATAATGAAAGAACACAATGACAATATAATATACCAATGCAACCAGTTTCATACTCGCTAAGTTCCTAGCAACTCATTGATTCCCACAGCCGCACACTTGCTTAGTGGGCACGTGCCTTGCATGTGACACGTGTCTGTGGCATTCCATTTCAGTATTAACACAAACATAATCTTCAAACAATCTCACGGTCATGTATCAATTAGTTCGTTACGCTGTACCAATGCTGCAAACCCGCAAAACTATCGAGTTAACATCGGCCACGCGTGTCATTGTCCGCAGTGCGCACCATTCTATGATGCAATTGGATGATTAGAATATAAATTGATACTATTATGGCCGTACGTGTGCACGCTGGTCAACTCAATCTGGACAATATGCCGATAATTCTGACAAAACCTCTAGACGCATTCCTCGCATTCAACTTCTGTAAAGGAAAATCAGAGAGAAAATCATAAAAATCCAAACAACAAATGCAATGGAAGGACGCTTGGAGGACGCTTGTTTGACAAGCATGCTTGCCTCTCTATTATTTGACCCTTGACCTGATAAAGTGTGGTCGTAGTATTTACTACGCGTGCCCGATATCGAATAGAACAAAATGCTTACATTCCATAGCTGAAACGAAAATAGAAACTTAACGCAATCCAAGCTAAATATCTTAATCATAATAGAATATGACTGTGGAATACCACTGTTTAAGACGTTCTTTGATGATGCAGGTTAATGCGTCTGTATATCTACCACACAGCGTCCACCGACCATACCCCACCCCACCGACCCCCAACCACTCCCCCAACCCCCACCCCTCCCCAACCCCACCCCATAAGTCGCAATATGGCGATCTGGGTGTAAATGCATTTGAATGCACTTGATTATTGCTAGCTGGTGTGCAAGTAACGCTATTTAAAGGATGTGTTCCGTCATTATTAATGGTTCAGCTGGGTCATGAAAATCACAACATTCTCTTCAGCCAATGTCAACTCGCATGCCTAGAAGAAAATATGCCTGAATATTTACCTGTCAGCCATTCCACTGGTAACATTTCAAATAACTATGCTTCACTCGGCCCACAAATGGACATTTTTCATGACCACGGCTAGATCATAGATTGTTTTATGAGCCATTTGGTCAATAAAACAAGTCTTTTAATATAATTCAGGTAATCTCATTTCTGTTAGCAGACATCCATCTTTACCGAAATGCATTCCATTTTCACGTGCACTCTTTTTTTGGCTTTCCAGATTTTCTTCCTGGATGCATAACGGCTGGGAGATCAACATTATTCCTGGAAAGACAATACATGATACTTATTTCCCTCTGACCATGGGGAAAGCATCTGCGAGGTTTTCTAAGAGCCGACACGAGGAGCAGTTTTTTGATTGCTGCCCGGGACCATACCCGGTTGCTGTTCTGCCACTATACGTCTCCCATTCACACGAGTGAAAAACTGAAAATCGAGAAACACGTCACATTTCAAATCTGTCTATATAGCTAACTGACACAAGCTTCTGGGATAAATTCTCTACTGTCTGTCTGATTGGTTCTTTAAAGCAGTGGTCATAATATCATCCCGATTGATGGCCAACCATAATTTGACCGTTAAAATATACACAGTGTGTACACAATTAAACTTCTAGCGTATTCAACAATATATTGTTATAACAGTCGTCCCTTTAGCCAAACAAAGTGGTTACTCAATGTGAACATATGTTTTATCCCTCTTGTGCCCACCTAACCATATACAGGACAATACGGTCAAAACTGTATCTCAAACTGTCTTGTTGAATTTTCATTTGCAGGCCAAGAGAAGACGATTTTTGGAAACTGTATCACTGAAATGACTGGCTCAGTAACCGAGTCAGTAATTCCAGTGGTAATGTTTTAGAAATAGTCTTCTCTCGGCCTGCTTTGACCTAAAATGGTTAAAATAGTCTCTGCCGTGGCGTTTAGAAATGCCAATTTGCATAACAACTGGAAGTCTCAGAATGGACATCAACTCAGCAAAAAGTTGAAGTTTCTTACAAGTATTGACCATTGAAGGTATAATTAAAATACGCACCGTGTAGAAGTTATTGAAAGGCTGTTAACGCAAGAGCGGTTAAATAACCCTGGCATTCAACGTTGCCAAAATTAATTCATGAAATTAAATAATATCATTTTCTGAGGTGTGTTGAAGGAGATGGACAGCAGAGGGATCCATTTCTTGTTATGTCCGACCATTTCTAGCTAAGATCCGTCCACCTTTTACGACTTTGGACTTGATGTACAACTTTGAAACGCTAAATATCCGAGAATAAACATTTTAAGGTAAAACTATACAGGTAAGTTGTTGTATATCCGCATCGCTCAGTCAAATTAGTTTCAAAATATAGAACAGAATGCTTATAAACTTGTAAATTCATCAAAGACATAAAATTCGTACACATTTGTGACGGACTTTCGTGATGTAGCCACGACATTTTAATTTTGACGTCAGCTAGCATGGTGTATGTTATGCTTGAGTGACAGATCAATACACTAGGCGAATACACGGGGAGAAATTGATTGATTTCAGAAATGGCCTCATGTGTATCGCGTTTTCATGAACGCCCACTGTCACCAGGACATAGGAATACAAATTTGGCATTTATATAATTTTATTATTAGTTTTCACGGGTTGAAATTACATTTTACAACTGTTGGGATCTTATTATGATGCCATAATTACGCCACTTTCGTTGGCGCAAAGCCATGCACAGCATGCAGATTCTGAAATAGGACATCATACGAATTAAAAAAATATCTACATGTATTAGGGTGCAACCGATCTTAGGATGCAACGGTGTAGGATACACCTTCATTTTGAGCAGATAGCTCAAAGTGGCTCTCCGACTATTAGCTAGCTCGGTGTTTAGACTAAGCGGCATAATATGTGGAATGTTAATAGCAAAAGTAATACGTTAGTATTATTTTGAATGGAGCGACCCGATGTGTAACTCAGGTATCTGATTCTGACTATGTTATTTGAATAATTTTAGCCGATGCTACATTCAAAATAAAGTAATTCTTTCTGTGGTAATCGCCAGTCATGAAAGTGTCTGAGGCACGTGTCTTTGATGCATTTAGAATTTAATCAACATTCTGTTGAAACTAAATTTCTGCTATATTCAGATTAGTTTCAATATAATCAACAACATGCATCTATAGTTACCTTGAAATTGAGATTCTGGGAAAGCATGGCGGAAAGTGTTAAATTCGATTGAAGCACTCGTATAAACCCGGTGGATGCACCGTGGAGATAAGCTTGATACGGGCTTGTAATGGACAGGAAGGAATCCCTATATGAATGGCAAAGCACACACGCTTGTGTCACATAATAACAAGTTTCTTAGCTACTAATCGCTGTCTACTTTTTAGATAAAAGTCCGTTAACACTCATATCAGCGAAAACGGCTTTTGGAGTGGCCTTGAGAAATGCCAATTTGCAGACAAAAAGAAGACTGTTTTTGAAAATCTACCACTTGAATGACTGGCTCGGTTATCGAGCCAGTCATTCCAGTGGTACATGTTAAAAAATAGTCTTCGCTTGGTCTGCAAATTAGCATTTTCTATGGGAAAATTGAAATTTTGTTGAACACATTCAAGCGTTAAAGGTTTAAGGGAATCAAATCTGGTGAGAACTGCAAGCTTTGCAACGTATTCGTAGTTCTCCACCATATGCCATCTACCAACGTCGCCATAGACACTCTGGTGTAATTCATATTGCTTTCGCAAGAGATCGGGGTGTCCACATTTTCCAAGATCGTCTCTTCAGACATAGTCCACGGGAGTAAGCGCATGGTAAAGTAATCGAGCGGTGCATCTCCACCTATGCTTCTCCCATGTTGGGATCCATCGAACCCTGAATTCCCAGAATCCCAGTATTAAGGTTACCGCTGAGTATTTTGAATCTAATTTCATTGTGCTCTGACTATTCCAGCTCCATGGCAGTGTATTTCAGGTATGATTGTGACGTCGGCCTACATGCGACGTAATAGATTATAACGTCATATACTGGAGTGACTTGAAAACAATGTACCTTTTCACTTTGTCCATCTATCATATGACGTATATAATACTATCATAATGAATGGCGCCATTAATACGTCGTGAATGACTTAGATAAGTACACCACGAACGTATCTTTGAAGACAGATTATGCGTTGTTTTGCGAATTGTATGTCTTTACTATTTACTAAATATTATTTTGAATATTTTGAAACTAATTTGACTGGGCGCTGTTGCTGCCATAGGCCATTGGCAGCAACGGAACACAGTCAAATTAGTTTCAAAATATTCAGCAGCTTACCTGTATAGTAACATTGCTGCTGCGATTCTGGGAAATCAAGGCTCCATCGATCCGAACATGATTACCTGTATCGTTTTCAGGAAATTGGTAGTTAGGGCATTCGGGGATCGATCAATCCCAACACGGCGAAGTGTGGGAGGAGCATACATTGCGATGGGCGTGGCATAACTAACACGTTTGCAGATTTGTATAGTTTGGTACATGTTATCAATCCATATATAATAATGCGCTGTGTGTTTACTGCCAGAGAATATACTCAGAAATTATCATGTCATATTATTATGGGAAGCAGGCCATCTGGTGAGATTACGTGAATTATTCAACATAATGCATAGTATTAATTTTGGTGAAAACAGCTGAATTTCATAAGAGAATAATATTGTGTAACGATTATCAACGATGAATACAAACTTAATGAGAGGGAAATTCCGGATATGTCCTATTCTGCTCTCTTGTTCATGTGCTGGTGGCATTGATTTCAGACGGAATGAAAAGAATACCTCGAATTAGCATTATATACTGCTATTATCTAGACAACGGATGAACCCGATCTCACTCTAGTATATGACATAATAATCAATTACGCCACATGCATGATGACGTCTCAATCATAATTGTTAGCTGATACTCCGTCATGACGCTGGAGAAGTCCGTCAACTGTCCGTATTGTAGGTCTTTGCTGGATTTACTATTTAATAAACAGTCTGTGGAATATTTGTGGAGCATGCTACACTAGTGGGTAGGCTAGTAGGCCAGGCTATGTGCGTGGAGTATAGTGGGCTAGGCCATTTGGTTAATATGATGGACCAGTATGCTACGCTATGGAATAGGCTATGATAGTAGGTTATGCTAGCAGGCTATGCTGGCAGAAGAACCTAGTAGCCTAGGATAGTAGGCCGGTAGGCTAGTCTCAACTAGTATGCTCGGCTAAGGTAGGTGTGAGCCTATTGGTATGTGTAGTAGTGATGTATTGATATGATATGGCAGTGGAGGACGTATGGTTACTAGCAGCTACTGCTACCACCATGCACGAACGACCATAGTTAAATTAGGACGGTAGCGTATGTGGGCTGTCATAGAAAGTAGTTAGTTTGCTGATAAATATTTGTGAAAATAATTATTTATAGTAAAATTGTCCCTATAGTATTCCGTCAACATCTATACATTTTCCATTATGCAATTACGGCTAATTCTGCCATGAAATTGTCAAAACCGAGTGAATATTTTGAATTGCCAATATTGAAAAGCAGTGATAACGTAGCGAACTAAACGTGCGCTTTTAAAGTTTGGGAGGCGATAGATAGATTAGTACACATCAGCAGTGTTTAGCCAGTCAGGATCGAGTACATGTTGACCAGTACACCGGGGAGCATTGCAGCAATTATACAAATCATCTGCATGATTAGCATTACTCATGTGTGGTCTATTTCCTGGAATTCATTACGCGCGAAGTATGCCTTTCATCGACCATGGCAGCTTCAAATTGTTCAGAAGTAAAATCTAACTGGCAATCATTTGGATTTGTAAATCGAGTTTTGAATTTCGAAGTTGACTTTTGAATTTCGAAGTCGAGTATTCAATTTCATATCACCCCTTTGGGCGTTCATAACTGCTGACACATTTTTTTCCTCGTCAATACAATCAGTCACCGCAGGCAGCATGATAGATGCGTTGAGTATCCCCATGGCTATTATATGTTAGACAACCTGGAATCTACATTATAAAAAGCAATCTAACGCAGAGAAACCACAAATCAACAACCTTCCAAAAAAATCCAAAATCAGTTTATTGGCTGTTAGCTATTGTAATCTAAACTATAAGTATAGCACAAGACAATTCCTTTCCAAAATATCCACATATTTTTGCACGGATCTTGTTTCCTGATTATTGTCTCGATATGCAGATTTTATAAATGTTTAATCTGGAACAAGCAATATGTGCAAAATAGACCGACAAAACAACGTATTGGTTATACCGTGACGTCTGTATACTCTCGCAGACTGTACGCAATTTAGCCGAGTGGTAATGTTCACATCAAGTATCAGGATTATGGAAGTTAATCAACAGCCTCATCCCAGAAGAACAATTTCAGGAAGAATCGAGCCAACCTATTCTCTAAGGTACCCGGTAGTTCGAGCGCCGTGTAATAGAGATCGCAAAAAATTCATGTACAGATGAGTACAACACATCGGCTGTGAAACACTTCGCATCAATGGACCATGCCAGTTTATCCATCCATCATATGGCGTCACAATCAACTACTTGATGTGTAGAATGACGTCATACGCAATGCCGTCTTGAATTACGTAGATAAGTACGTTACGAACGCATACTTGGTGAGGGAGTATGCGTTGTTGTACGACATGTATGTCTTTAATCTTTAATAAACATGCTGTTTAATATCGTGAAACAAATTTTTGCCACATGCAGCAACAGCACCCAGTCTAATTAGTTTCAAAATATTCAGCAGCTTACCTCTATAATTCTCTGGAAATAAATGGTCAGGAATGAAGGGATCGATCGACCACAACACGAGCGAGGTGTGGGTGGTGCTTAGCTCGAGATGCGCGAGGCATAGCTAAAACTGGAAGGTCCATTGGGACACCGACACTTCCTGTATTTGTCAACGAGGCGAGAGGGAAATGCAAATGATTTCTTCTCGGTGATGTTTTCAATCAGGAAAGTCAACTTAGGGATTGCGTTCATCAATATGTAAATCGATTATAGTGTAGAGTGTCATGGGCGGTGTCAGCTATGGCACTGAATCTCCGAATTATATATGTGATTCCATCCACCCTGATACCTAAAATATGTGTGTATGAGCAGACATAGCGCGACGCCAAATTAGACAAGTCGTTCGGAAATTTAGAAGCTAGATCTGAAATCATGAATATCGTTAGCTCTCTTTAACCTTTTTTGTGTCAAGAAGGTATCAAAGCACTGCAATGTTACTCATACGAATTAACCCTATACTGGTCAAGATTATTCACGAAAACTGTACGCTTTACAGGCCAAGACAATATTATTTGTGCAAACATACCACTGACGTTCCAGAATTAGAGTTCCGTTGCCCTTCACATGAACCTAACTCAAATCTACTAAAGAAACTGTGGTGGGAACCTTAACCGTTAAAGGACTACTTGTTAAGAACATCGACGATCTTGATTTGCCAGTGTCTATATGCAGGCCAAGGGAAGATTTTTTTGAAAATGTATCACTGTAATGACTGCCTCGATTTTCGAGCCAGTTATTTCACTGGCATATTAACAGCCTTCTCCAGGCCTGCAAATTAACAGTCACTGTACAAATAATGTTAATTTCTTAATCAAATTTCGTCATTAAAGGGTTACCATTTGATCCAGAAAGGATGAATTCGAAGACTCGTTTAGAGTTTACTAAATATTATGTTGACTATTTTTAATAGTGTGTGTCTGGCATCTGCCAAATCATTTTCAAATTACTCAGCAACATACTTATACATTCACCTTGAGATTGACATTATCTAAATCCGTGTTTCTAACTGTTAAAAGTTATTAGGCCGAATTTCGCACAGGCGGGGCACACATTTAGTGGTCATTTACAGGCTACTATAATGGAAATCGGTCGTTGTCGAACAGCGAGGTATTCGTCTACTTGAACGACCACGCCGTGTTGTGCAACATGAATGGTCAACAAATATTATTCACATCTCATCTAGTGTGTTTGGTGTCTCTGGTGCGAAAAGGTTGAGACCATACAGAAGATATTTTATCACCGCAGATTTCATCCAAGTGAATAAATTGATCTTCAGAAAATGCAACGCATCCTGACGAAATCATGCTATATTACGTGATTAGCTAGTATGAGGTGAGATATATGTTCTTTCTTTAATATGAGTTGTTAACTATGCAGAACAATTATATAAATACATACATTTTTACAGCATATTCCTTATTGACCTGGACATTCACATATCAAGGCAATACAACGAGAAATGGAAAATGTTCTATTGCAGGAGTTTGTCATTGCGCATGGAGAATGTGTGTGCATATAGAGGGAAATTCACCTATCCAGCGTATTCGTCTATCAAGCTGACGTGATATGCCGTCATAATCAGCTAAGTGGTGGATAAGATTACATCATACTCATTACGGCATAGATGATTCTAGTTTGCCAGTCTTTAACTCTTAATATTCCGAAACTGTGTATGAATTGTATGTCTTATAAAACTTATTTGACATGGCGCTGTTGCTGGCATAGGCAGCAAATAGCGTCCCGTCGAATTAGTTTCAACATATTCAACAGCTTACCTGTTAGTTTTCTGGCAATTGATTATCAGGGAGTTTACCGATCGATCGATCCCAACACGAGGTGTGGCTGGAATTTAGTGTGGCTGGGCGGGGCATAGCTAAAACTGGAAAGGTCCATTGCCGTGTTGTAAGTAATCTTGTTATGCATTATGCATAACAATGAAACATACTTCGTTATCTAAATTAGCCAATTCGCTGTCGTGTTATTAACACAGATTCGTAATTATTTCTAGCATACAATTCTACTGTAATAACATAAGGTGCATGCATTTTCAAAATTCTGCAAATGTAATTATCGTAGACACAATTTGTGGAAATTCCGCGATAACCAACCACGTCTAGAAGAAATTCTGTTCCCTATTTTAATTAGATGATCTACCTCATCTTCACTTCTGGCCTGAGAGCTGCTCCCCGCAAAGTTGTTGATAAATTATTATGGCCAAAGCAATTGACCAACATGAGTGTGAGATTCATACAGCATCAGAGGTGTGGTGAGCCAGATATGGTCAGGTTAACAGGGAGCATTAGGCCCTGTTCTCACTTGAAAGTTACTAGGGAATAACACCATACCACAGTATGGCATTACGCCGGTTAAGTCTCTAGTGAGAACACATCCTTAGTCGTGTAGTTTCACTGAGGATAGAAACACATCGCACATAAGGTTATTATGAAATATAAAAGTAATGACTCATCCAAGGATGTGGAATTGATAATTACACCTCTTGAACTGAACTAAGATGATTGGGCTTCGTGTTGGATGAAGGAAAGTCTTGTTTGTGACATCAATCAGTTGGCAATCCTATTACAGCCGATCTAGTGCTTTTGTTGTATATAGATTTTGGAAGCTTATTGCGAAAACAAATTGATTCTGAGCAATGTCTCTCGACACACCGCATGTATAATGTTCCAGTACAGGGTAACCTAGAAAGCTCCAATAATTCGAGGACATGTGTTCTATTCTTGGGAAAAAATAATTCGTGGAATTACACCCATTCAAGATGTCTCTCTCATGAGATTTTACCCAATTATTTTCACTGACAATAATTTACCAATACAATCTCTAGAGATGTCCTCAGCAGGGAACAGAAGACAAAGGAGTAATCCCTTGTTTCCTTGCGAATCGCCATTATTGATGTGTGGATGCTTGCGATAACTCGATATTCCCCAGTTCACAGCCTCAGAGATGTCTTAGGATTAGGTATACATCTTTATCGCGAATTCTAAACATATGTGATAATGCATTAGTCAGATCTGTCCCTCAAGTCTTCGCTCACCATAAACAAATACGTCACTTGGTTGCTGACGTCACAATCAAAGTGGCATGGCTTCATCACAAATATTGCGATGGCCTACCACAAAGTACAGGCACTGTATGTCTTTGAAGACTTAACAATATAATAAGCATCAAGTTGAATATTTTGAAAATAATTTAAATTAGAGCGCTTGTATCCATCCACTTACCAGTATAGTTAATGATGAATTTAGCTTCTGGAACCTCCAGTTTCAAAGTCCCAAATCGCAAGTATAAGAACCTGAAGCTTAATTAGAAACGTGCGTGCGTGGTTTGCTTAGAAATCGATCCGTATATTTTCCCACTTTAAAAAAATTAATAACCGATTACATGATATGGCGTTTGAGTCATTGAGCATACATGTTACTAGTTACAAATTAATTACTCTGGTTTCTGGTGTAGCAAGGATTCAGGCCTGAGTAGGTATTTTGCCAGTAACCCGGTTTAGTTGAGTAAGTAACATGATTGCAGTGAATGTATTAGAGTACATATAGTGAACACTATAAACAAACAAAGCAGGTGGCCCATCAATTTATCTCCCCTAGGATTGCTAAATAGGGGTCGCGCAAACTAAGCTTGAACTAAGCTTGAACTATTCAATTTTCATTAAAGAGACTATACATGTGTCCATAATGCGCAACTATATTGCGGATCAGTTGATTCATTTAAAATAAGAATACCATTCTAAAACATATTTTAGACTATAGATCTAGGGATCATAATGACGTCATGTGTAAACTATGCATCGTATACTCCCAGTTTTATCGTACTGTTAAAGACAACACCATCCCTATTTTAGGAAATCATCCATATGTTAATTTCAATGAATTGTATATAAATGGGAGAAGATGGCGCCTTCATGATGTTCTCCTCCATCAAGTACCAACTTGTTTGGGAAACGAACGTCATCAAGGCTCGCCTGGTCGAATCTACGCTGTTGGGCACCTCAGACTAGGTCTATCTGTCCTCAACCTAGAAACTGTGTTCGACATCCTTAGACAACACACTCTTCCCAGGAGGGTATCAGCACAACATGCACTGCACGTGGTCTCGCTATTGGATCCCATTTATGCATAACTGAGCTCTGGCAATACTACCTCAGCCAGATGGCACCTGTTCCTGTGTGGACATTTCCACTCCAAGATGAGCAAAATCAGCAAGGTGGACAACAATTTGGGACTTGATTTGTGCATTGGGTAGAATGGGGATGGCGCGTACAACTACAATGACGATGCACTGCTAGAATTACCCAGTTGCAAAGCTAATATTGTCCACAAATTCTGTGTTCCAACAAATGTGTCGTTATCATATAGCATGGACAGAACACGTTGATATCGCAGGTTCTAAGGCATCAAGAGCAAGCTTCAACCAGAAGATAAACTGCAATACGATGTACAACCCCTACTTCGGAATGCCCGTTCCTATGTAGGTGCAGACCTCAATTATGACGATATGCCAGTCATTACACATCGTACCAGCCATCGCCACCTAATGAATACACGGCATAGTGGGGGAGAGGTTAGAACAACTTACAACCTGTCTAAGCTCAGCAGCGACATTTAACCTCGAGTATTACACAGACATGCACACAGGCAGCAGATAGCTAAAATCGGCATCAGTTCCTATCCAAACGAGGCCACAACCAAAAGACTCAAGTGAATGGAATCATCAGCTAACAACACCATAGGTCAAAAACAAAAACAACATCCGAACTAGGGATACTGATCTGCAGAGTAGAAAACACTATAGATGTGTGTCTATCAACGTGATCAAAGTGAAGTCCTCACTAAACTTATCAGACACACCAGTGGACGCAGACAGATCTTGCTATCCAATAAGCAGACTAAATAGCAGATGCAAGCAATGACATGGACGACTGTAGGAACACTTTCGGACAGTCCGAGCCCTGAGACTTGCTCACTCCTCGCCACTGTTCAATATACAGAACTCTGTAGGACATTTTATCGGCACTGCCCATTGCAGAACAGACACAATCCGAGAGTGTTTCACCATTTCACTAACCAGGATGTTGAGTAATTGCTTTAGTTTTCAGATGACCCTAGGTCATTTGGAACATCTATTGGATCATCATATGTTGAGAAGAGATGTAAAGCCCTGAAAAATGGATCGATCACGCACGCAGTATCTTCCAATCGGTGATGTAGGACAAGGCATCTGTATCGCACTACTTAAGCTCAAGACGTGTCCCGCCCCACCTCAGCCATTCTATGGCACATTGAGCTCCTCAACAGGCTGTGAACAATCTTATCGAATGTTACGCTAGGCCACATCCGAAACAAAATCGCCGACTTTACTGTATCCGGGTAGTGTAGCTTTAAACATGGACGCAGGTGTGCAGACGTCGCATGGGCATACTGCATGCCTGCGGCAGTCGTCATGGTCACGCGCTGGAATAGCCATACAATGAGCATTGACCTGTCATGAGGCTTAAATTCTCAAAGATCCTAGATGTACTACTTCAGGCCAGTTGCAATGAAGATGAACTGCGACTACTGAGACAACTACTTGCGGACAGCACACAGAGAGGGAGAGCCAAGACAGTGAAGTATGCATAGCCTGAGACATGAATCGGCTGCCCACAGGGAGATGGAATGTCCGTGGTGCTTTACCTCTGCTACCTTGTTGCAGCACTGAAATCGGTGCAGTGAAATATTACAAAACCACCAGCTATCACCCCATTCCAGTTGCTATGTTGAGTATGCCACAAGGTATGGGATGTGCTGACGAGTATGGCGTCAAACATAAGGAAAAGAGACCACATGACGACCTTCTGCCGATAGCTGCAAGCACACTAACATAAGAATCGCATATACCTATCGGCCAATGACGAACGGCGGCGAACCATATAGGGAAAGCTAAATCTTGGGCCCACTGCCCCATGTTACTGGTGGCATTGCGTCACACTGCGTAATGGGAACTATAGCGTTTCATTTCTTCTGGAAGCTGTGGATGTGTAGATCAAAGAGGTCCTTGACAAAAAGATACTACTTTTGAATAACGCAAACGGCGTATCATCGATGACATGCAACTGTAACAGCTAGCCAGCCCCAAATGCAGTTCTAGACAAACTAGGTATCTGCCATCTCAAACACACCCACGCCGATTGCTGGATAGCATAGGCTTTAATTATGAACTAAACACGATATGTAAGTAGTCAACGAGGTCCAAACAGCTCGGACAGGACATATTGCACATATTTGGCCATGTGCTAACTTTGCCAGAAGACACATCTGCGCTGAAAGCTTTGGAATTTGCCCTACTGGGAGTAAATACAAATTCAGGAGAGGACGTTATTACATAAATCTGTTAAGCGTGCTGCGAAGTAACCTCAAGAAACCAAGACACGGTAGACTCAGATTAAGCATGAACCGGAGGAAGCTACAGATTTTGACTGTGGTCAATGTGCAGAAGATACAGTAGATTCAGATCAAGAATGCCCCTAAAGAAGCTAAAGCTGTTGGCTGAATACAAGGTGCAGTGGTCTAACACGAAGAGGGGCTGATTGTGGGCGTAGGCTGTTTCTCCAACTACAGGTGTATAATGCAGTGGCTCATCATATAAAAGGTGCCATCACTGTGCATGGGTACAGCCCGGATGCCAATTTTCTTATATTCAACATGGACCAAGTGTGGATGTAGCTTAACTAGGAATGGGCGGGGCATAGCTAAAACTTGAACGGTGCATTACGACACTAGTTCGCTGATGTCACACTCAAGATCAATATGACAAGAAAGTCAAAATGCACTAATGTGACTTATATGTAAACATTATTTTGAATATGTTGAAACTGTTGCTGACTTGGGCAAAAACAGTTGCCAATAAAATGTGTTTAAAAATATACAAACGCATCCTTCTTATAGTTACATTGCAATTTAGATTCTGGAAACGCAAGTTTCACAATTTAACATCTATTTAGTCATGAGTAAAGAAATCGCTGGCACTAAGTTAGACATGAACTAGCGACTGCTACTTGCAGACACCACGCTGAGAATGAGAGTCAAGCCAGTGCAGTGTGAAGCTAGAAATGGATGCCGCTGCAAAGTAGCGATATATTCGTCGCTAGTACAAGACACCGCAAGGCATGTAACAGTGACATAACATGAAATTAGATAGCGAATCTGTCTTGCAAGTTACCTACTTCGAAATGTTAAGCCAACCATTGGAGAAATCAATCGATAAGCATTATTTCAGGTTTCTATCTGTGTACTATATACGACTATAGTATTAACCGTATACATAACTAAGCACTGTTAATTCCAAACGAGTTTCCAATCAGTACCGCGCTTCGAGCATTCAAGTAATTATTCTTTGTTAGTGCCTCACAATTATATAAAAGCAGGAGTCGAATTGATAAGTAAGTTCTGACAGCTATGCATGACTCATTCTTGAACGCACAGACACCGGCATTGGTAACGACTCGAAGCGTTATAATAACACTTAGAGGCATTGCCAATGCTGGTATCTGCGCGATCAAGAATGATTCATGCTACGCTGTCAGACCGTATTTATGAGTTCAACCCTTACTTTCATCTGAGAATGTCGACGGCATGGGACTTGACTTAAATAACATATCAGGTTAATTCATGTAAGTGAATGTATGTTAAAATGGCATGTGGTGAGTCAGAACAAATCATTTAGCAATTCCACCATACGTATTTGCATTTGTTTAGAAATGTTTGTTGCAATGGGCGATCGTATACTTTGACTATACCTGGCTTAATATTAATAATATTAAACATGCCATTAGTTATAGTGAGAAACAGAACTTAGAAGCTATTATGAAGTCATGCACGAATTTTAATCAATTTGAATTGATTTCTAAGCAACGTATACAGTAACTGAATGCTCATTTAAGGTGTCCCCACACCTCCTTAGATGTATCGGCATTAGTTTGAAAGCACTCTTCCTCACTTGACTGTAAAGGGCATTAGTGGCAACGCAATCAGCTATCACATGCTGAAAGAACGGATTGTGGCAGACTCTGCCTGGTAGACCATGTTAGTATATTTTCTCTGATTATCACCACGGTCAACCTAGCGTTCGTAAGCATTTTCCCTTTGGATCCCCTTACTACTGTGCATTCCATTAGCTACTCGGATGACAGAATGATTTCAGTCTCATCAATGAAGTGCTATGCACATGTTTGAAGACACCATGTGACCGCATTTCATGATAACATCACCCCTTGCAGCCCGTACTCAGTAGGATGGCTGCCAAATTGCTAATACAGGTCTTTTTCGCTTCGCCCTTGGGCGAATCGTAAACAAAATTCCATCAAGAATCCAAATCGGCTGTCAGAATATATATTTAAATCGGATAAGGGGTGGCGGAGATATCTCTTACTATAAAAACAGGTGCATGTACTACTGTCCTTACTGTGGCTAACCCAGTAATGCATATGGCGTCATACACACGTGCTAGCTGGTTTTGCTTAGTTGTTACAACCTGCGTGTAGATTGGCTGCAACGTGGCACTGCAGTGTTTTCAATGGCCACCCAAAACTATTAAGGGGCCCATTTCGGTCCATACAAATCAATCGAGATTGAGTGATCCTCCAGTACGGACGCATATTGAACAGCTCTCAATCACATGTTGCGCGGCTTATACACATCTACTACAACGTGCTATCAGTAAATCACCGGGCAGATATGGAGACCCTCACATTATGCCGAAACCATACTTGTTGTGGCCCAAACCTTGGGCGAAAATCTAAAGTGTATAATCGGCTTAGCTGAACTGTAGGCTAGCCGAAAGCACACCAGAACCCTCTAGATGGCTCATACACGAACATACAACTTCTATCGGTACTCGTATACAAACACTTTCATTGTGAACAGACTCGAGATCCATCCTATAGTCCCGAGTATTATCTCGACATAACTTATCAATAACAGGACTGAAAGGTGGTATAACTAATTTTTATAGTACCACTGCAAAACCGTGTTAGCGCACTTCCAGCCAATCCAATTGCACTGAAAAGACTGTGTCAACTCGTTTCTGGTTAAACCGAAATACCTGTATTTACGTTTATGATCGAGCTAATTCTTCTTATACTTGGGGGCCAAGCACCCATTTTAAGGTTTTGGGTGCCCGTTATGCTATCGAAGGTTGGTGTAAATTGTTCACATCATTGGACCTTCTAGAAGATTATAGGACAGGACAACCTTCTGGAAAATCCACATGCCGCTTTTTATAGAAGGTAATTGGACACCAGCCTGTGGCGAAAATCGCGACTTTTTCATAAACATAAGAACAAACCTTCGGATATCACTACGCAATGTAACTTGATGTTTGCTTCACAACTGATGTGTATTGCATGAATTAGTGGTCTGGAGCATTTACATTTTTAAAATTTCATATTCCATAATTTGCATTGGTGTATTTGAGGAAAATGGCGGAAATTTAATAAAAATGGTGGGAAATTGGGAAGTAGCAGAAACTGGTTGAATTGCATTAGAAAATCGTGAATCTTTTTGCATTTATATGTTGTTACGGATTCGAAAGGTAATTTAATTAAACCATTTTCCAAAAAACCAAAACAGGCATCAAGAATGAAGACAGCAATGAGGTAATATGTGAATAGTCTACCATAACATAATCAATATTTCACCATCATATCGGTAGGGGGGTCTATATTTCATAGAAAAAATGTTCTCTTAAGTAATGTTTTCCATTCATTATTAGGTTTGAAACAATCAAAATCAGCTAACATTGTCCACTATCAACTATACCACTGTTGTTTCCATATTTCCCGCCTTTTTAATCAAATTGCCGCCATTTTCTTCAAATGTCATCACTGAGGATTATGGAATATGAGAATGATTTGATAGCATGGTGGAAACCCTACACCTAAGAATGGGTGCTTGTCCCCATCCCAAGTATTATTGGCAAACGTATCATCTCTGTCCATGTTTATAATTGCACATAATATTATCATGCACATCCTTTTGATTCATTAACATATGCACAATTTTCATCAAATTGTTTCAAGGGGAATGGCTAACTTGCATGGCGATAAGAATAAGGATACCACACAGCTTTGGCATCATTATAGTTATCATCGTACACGTTGATCTTTTATCTCGAACCAAAATAGTATCAGGCCTTCACTATTAGAAACAAGGAATCGCATCAATATATCTATGCGTCCTTATGTGTTGTGCAAATTGTATGTCAAATCCAATATTCGACATTCATTCCATGTTTGGGATACATTGATTAATTTGAAGGCAATTTTAATATTCACATTAATATCACATACTATGCGCACAATAACTATTATAGTTCTGCTCCTTAACAATTACGAAATTCTTGTGAGAAAATAACTGCATATTTTTCTTGGCACAAACCAATTTTGAACCAATACATTTTCGTGTCTATTTAAAGCTGGTGTTGATTTTTTAAATTATGCATCTAAAGCCTGCTTTCTTCTGCATGAGCTATTGTACCATTTGACTTTTAGTTTTATCTAAACAATCTAACATTTATTCATCCTCACTGTCAATATCCCTGAGCTCAGAGGCAGCTCTAATACACGTGTCTGGTTCTCCTCCGCAGTAACAAGCAATGTAACACGGAATGTTATTCCTGTGACAAGCACAGTTTCCAGCACACCGTCGTTTACAGGAACATTTCACTGAATGTTCAAGTCCTTCCGAAAATGCAGTGATCATCATCCGACTTGGAGTTAGTTTAGAATTCTCAATGAACCAGCCGTAATTCTGAAATGGAATGTCTGGTATTTTAGCAATGTGTGAAGATTTCATAATAATAGTGGAAAGAGCAGCACGTGTAATGTGCTGCACGAATGTATCTTCTGTTGGGGGAAGATTACACAATGTACCCGTTGGTCTGCTCAAAAGTCTGGTTGTACGTAACTGACCAAGGTTTGCACAATGCTGGCCTCCTGCGTATGCGTGCAAAAATAGATCTGTTGAATGTTGAAGAAGATCAATTGGTACACTAACAAAGATGTCTGCTTCTGAAGTAGTACTTGCGAAATCTGCAAGATACTGACAGCTAACTGATTTCCATACTTTCCACAACTTGTTCTTCCCGACTCCATAAATGTAACTTGTATAATCTTTACCCGATATGGCATGGAAATATGGCAAGACCCATCATTCTACTTGTGCAAGTATGGAAACGACTTTGTGTATTGGCATATATACATCTGTATCTCTTCTTATCCACAACTCCTTGATGCAGTCCTTAATACTGGTGTAATAAATACACATAACGATAACATCCGTGTCATTGCTGTGCACCACCACACGGTCAACACCTAGCTCCTGAAAACAGTACAGAATGTGAAGTATAATTCGCGTGTCCGCTTCCTCATGGTTACATCCTAATGCTGGTATGGATGTTGTAAGTCCATCTTGAAGAACTATACACACTCTTGGATCATTGAATTTACCCCACAGAAATAACTTAATATTTCCTAAACTACCAGCACTTGACCATGACTCAGACAGAAATTAGTTTTTTCCTTGAATGCAGGTGCTGGAAGCTGCGCTTTTACTTCATACTCTTTCAGCGGTCTGAACGCAGATCGCTGTTGTCGCTCAATTGCTTTTAAGCTAGGTTTATACTCATACCTGTCACAAACAAAATGAATGCTATTAGTTTCTCGTGGTGTATCATATCCGAAGTTGTGCTTATACCTTTGTTGGACATCCTGAAATGTTTCACTTGGTAAAAATTACCATTTTCTAACCATATGCATGGCATCAACAATGGCAACTGTAGCTTTACCATCGTTTGGCAGCGTGTTTGTGCTTGAACCTTCAGTTTCATCCATGACGACATTTATTAGTGTGGATTGTTGTCCTCGTCTTAATAAACCATTTACATCAAAGAGTGACGGAGGCACATCTGTACATTCATGCATACCTACCATTTGATGTATGTCCACTGACCCACCTGATGCCAGAACGTGGGAAAGCCATTGGTGTACATTTGTTTCGGGGTCTTGATTATGTTTCCTTATTAAGGTGTATCACTTTTGGCTTGAGACCGAAATGTTTTTAATTTTACAACTGACAGTTTCTTACCTCCACTTTCCAAACCTTTTCTCAGGGCATTTTCACCAATCTCCTTAACATGTGTAAGGCTTGCGCGTACATCTTCTGCAGCTTGTTCCCCAGTTGCAATGTTTAACAAAGCGGACGTTTGATCAACGAAGGGAGTTATCATATTTCGAGCTTTCCCATTTAGTGCATTAACCACAAGAGATTTGTTTTTGCTAATTTGGCTTAGTCCTGATTCATGATGATCTGTCATGCACGAGACATTCAGTTGTAGCATTGCCCTAGCATTTCCTGATACACTGGCTGTGATAGTTTAGTATACAGCCATTTGGCTCTCGCTTTCTCATTCATTGTTATTCCTGATAGACCTTGCTTATGTTTCAGATCTGCATTGTATGTCTGTTCTAACACCATGTCTGGTGAACCACCATTATGCCTCCCATCTTTTCGTCTAACCTTGAAGGCTCCTTCATCATTGTACTGTTTATGTAACGATGGGAACGTAGCCTCAAGATCTTTCATTTCCATTATGTACAGAGGTAGCTGCACACCATATTCGTGGTGACCAGCGGCTACAATATAGGGAACCATATTGCTTGCTTCTGCTAGGTAGTCGCTCCATTTTCCTTCACGCTGTGCATGCAGAAAACGAAGTAATATACTTGTCATTTCTAAAAATATCTGCCGGAATACAAATGTTGGCATGTCTCTATGTGCTTGACAGAATTCATCCAGAAGAATCTGTGAGCGATTCAAATCATCAGCAGCACCTTCTAATATAGCATTGATGTCTGGCGAGCCTTGTGGGGGTGTTTGAACTGATGTCGGAACCCGCCATTGCCTCGAATACTTGTTCAACAGTTTTATTCAGATGTGTTAGACAACTGACATTCTTATCTTCTTTAAGATACCATTTCTCGAATTCTTCCCACTGCAGATTCACCATGGCGTCATACAGTAGTGCCATAACCTCACCCTCACCGGTTGCATGCAAACGTTATAGAGACATCCCACGGTGGCGAAAAATGAGGAGGAAAATTATGTTGGTCGCAGAATACAAAATTTTGCGAGAGGAAAATGCCTCGCGTGGCCCTCCGTCAAAAAGAAAAATGCCTTCAACGACAAAGCGGGGGAGGAGAGCAGTAAAAAGGGCCGCCATCCTGTCCTACAAAGAGAGAAACAAATTATCGTGAGTATTTATCCTAATATAGTTATTTTACTGTTGTGTGCCTATGGTATGTACGTGAAGGACGGTAGCTGATTCAATTTCTCTACCGTTGTCTTAAGTTAAAGATACTGTTAAGTTGGTACCATCCATGTTTGTGTAGCTAAAATGGCCTAGACCAACTTTTAGTTGTACGTTCAAAAACACATATTTTTAAGCCTCCGTCATCCTGCTGATGATTTCAAATTGGCACTTATAGTTGGCCCAGTCACTGTCCCCACTGAATTCAGGTGGAAGTATGACTCGCTCGGTTCCATGATAGAGGGTACTCCGCGCAAACCCCGGTAGCGGTGCATGCATAATGGGAGTAAAAGCTGAAGAGGGATGGGAATCATAGTCATCGGGCCAGTATTGATATTTCCTAGGTGATAATTCTGAACGGTACCGTATAGGTGAGTGATTCCCCTGCATACGGTACTGTTCATTATACATAGGTGGTGCCGTGTTTTGTAACAGTACATGGTTTGCTGGCCCAGTGGGATTGTTAGCTGTTCCCGATATTGTGGGGGTACTTAGAGAGGGACGTGGATAATTGGTGACATTAGTATAAACCAGTTGTGGATTAGTTAGTGGTAATTCAGGCTCCGCGTTCCAATGTTGGTACCATAATGGTAAGTTATTATACAGTGCCGTTGGTGTAGCTATTTGCTGATGGAACACGGGCCCGGTGGCCTGTGCATTTCACCATTGTTCACTTGCTGTTGCCAAGTGTGGGTGTACCACGTGTGATGTTTTTACCGGCCCCATTAGGGGATGGCTATTGTGTAGTCCGTCATCTGGCAATGGTGAATTAATCTCATTGCGGATGTCAGACAATGTTATATAGTGGTCACCCGCCTGTGAAGCATCGGCGAACGGTACTTCACTTACAGGCGAGTATTCCTGTCGTATGGGTGCTAATGATCCTGCACCGGGGAGCAATATATAAGGGTCGGTGAGTGTCCCCACCGTCCTATCGTGTATACACTCTATTATTTCATCTGAAGTGTACATATTGAAGTATAATCGAGACTGAAACATACAGGAATTGAAACCAAGTGTAGGTTCAACTTCCCCTCGAGCCCGACATCGGGCGCCACTAGTAGCCGGGGGTGGGGGTGGCGTCATGGCCTGCCATATGCCGTCGTTGTTGCTGCCGCTGCTAGTCAGCCAGCGTCTGGGATGTAGAGTGGTCGCCGCGCATCTCCGGTGTCCATAAAACCGACCTCCAGGGCTGGTGGAACGATGACATTCCAGTGGGCTCGTACAGCCATTGCTTCGAAAATTGAACACTAGCATATCGTCCCGGCTGTTAGCACACACATTTACTTTACTTGCTTTAAAACTAGCGAACGGTCTTTTGTTGTTTGCTTGCTACTTAAAACGGTGTATGTAAAAACAGAAAAAGTGGTGTGTTAGTTTTGTGTCTCGCCAGCGGTGTCTAACCGATCTAGTCATATATAGATGATATTGAGAAAGGTACACCTGTGTGGGGGAGGGGGGCGGGGTGTCCAGGCAGGGAACCATCAGTTGGATTAATTTAAACTGTATCTGCTCCAGGCCGGCCAAACATTATTGGTTTGCGATAGAAAGGTACCTCACGTGGGCCTCCGTCACATGAAAAATGCCTACAACGCCATATCGGAGGAAGAGAGCAGATAGGAGAGAGAGAAATCCGTCATGGAACAATATGCAGGGAAAAAATGGAGAATTCATACCAAACGGTACCAATAAGGATTGAATCTTTACCGTGTGCTTGAGAGGAAATATACGATGCTGCAGGACTGTGCCCCGCCTGGAGGACGGTCGAGGGAAGGACACGACTGACCATCACGATGCGTGGGGAAAATGGGGAACCAATACCTCTTTATACCAAGGATGACTAGGCCCTTGCCATATGTTTGAGAGGAAATTTATGATGGTACCACACCGTGGCGCCTTATAAATGCCAACCGGTGGGAAGTTAACTATACGAATGTGATAAAGGGGGTGGATGTAATCTCACCGTTTGCGTGCACACGTTAGAGAGACGTCCTATGGTAACAAAATATGAGGGGGGGGGGGGGATTATGTTGGTCTTCCTGCCTGAGGCAGGAAATACAAACTTTTGCTAGAGGAAAATGCCTGGCGCGGGCCTCGGTAAAAAAAAATGCCTTCAACGCGGAAGCGGAGGAGGAGAGCAGTAAAAAGGGTCGCCCTCCTATCCTACAAAGAGAGAGAAAAATTATCGTGTGTATTTATCCTAATATAGTTATTTTACTGATGTGAGCTTACGTTGTGTACGTGAAGATACGTTAGCTGATTCATTTCAGCACCGTTGTCTTAAGTTAAAGATACTGTTAAGTTGGTGTGGCTGTCCGGAGAGGGAACCTGACTCTAATAAGCTGTAGATTGCAGAACGCGCGCTTAACGCAGTTGGCAGATAGTGAGAAAGCTCCCACTCTTGGACTTTATCAAGCCAGTAATTCTAGTGGTAAATTAAAATAATAGCATTCTCTTGGGCTTTTAAGGAGCACTGTGAAACGGTTAGCTAATCTAATTATATATATAATTAGATTAGTTAACCCTTTCACAGTGCCCTTTTAAAGCCCAGGAGAATGCTATTATTTTAATTTACCACTAGAATTACTGGCTTGATAAAGGAACACGTCATTCCAGCGGTGCATTTCCAAAAATAGCCATCCCTTGTTCTGCAAATGGACATTCAATAATACATATTGTGATATTCTTTGACTATGAATTTGCAGAAAACTATACAGGCAAGCTGTTTAATATTTTGAAACACACTTGACTGGGTTCTGCTGCTGCCTATTAGTTAACAACCGCGCCCACTCAAATTAGTTTCAAAATATTCAACAGCATCTTTATTATATGGTAACAACACTAACTAAATATATATGTATATATACCGCGAATGGACCTTTCTAGTTTATCCATCCATCATCTTACGTCATATGACGTCATAATCAATTAATTGAGTGCCATGATGCCGTCATAATTAATTATGGTATGAATGACTCGAATTAGTCCGTATTTAACGCGTAATAGTCCGACACGTTGTACGAATTGTATGTGTGGGTGTGCGCCGTTTAATAAACATGCCATAGGCAGCAACAGCGCCCAGTCAGATTAGTTTCAAAATATTCAACAACTTAGTTTTCTATGGCAAGCACATCAATCTTGCATTGTGCAGTCATCCACTCACAACGTGAAGGATTTGTATTCGATGTCAGCAATTCGACTACATCAAGCGATGCCGTCTATAGGCAGGCAGACATACAGGCGGGTAGACATGCAGGCAGACATGCTGGCAGCCAGGCATGCATGCAGCACGCGCGTCGGCAGGCAGGCAGACAGGCAAGCAAGCAACAAGACAGTCAGACAAACGGGACTATTGAGTTGACATCACACTCAGTATAGCGTAGCGTTTCCAGGAAAATCGCAATATCTAGCACTAGAGTGAGAGGGATTGTATGCTATTGAGGAATTTACAATGTAATAAACGTTATGCAACAACAGTTCACAATCGACCAAGACAAATCCTCTTTAAAACAAATAGAGTTCCACAAGGTTCAGTCTCAGTCCTCTCGTATTCCTAATTTAGATAAACGACATTTCACATAACATCGAAAGTGGCTTACGATCTTATGCCAACGGCACTGCTTTATAATGTTCTAATCCCACGTCAATTGGAATTTAAAGAACGCTAAATACAGATTTAAACCAAATTTCTGACTAATCGAGACAATAGTTAGTCAAGTTTAATGCCACAAAAGCCGCACATCTAGCTATTTAGAATATAAGTAACTTTTCATCCCCCAATATCTTTCTAAAAAACACACACATACCATCAGTGCTGTCTAGTAAGTATTTTGGCGCAACACGTTCTAACGATTTAAAATGGACAACTCATATAGACTACAATCATATCCAAAAAGACTGCAAAAATGTTGACCACCAATGCGGCAGATGAAATACATTTTAAGTCAGAAAACAGTATTCAAAATGTATGTCGCTTACGTCCGTCTAGTACTCGAACATGGGTGCGAAGCATGGGATGGATGCTCGGACCAGGATGCTGAAAAACTTGAAACCATTCAGAATTAGGACATGCGGATTATATAACTGGTTGCCAAAATATATACCTTCGGCAAATCTCTATAGCGAAGCGGGCTTAATACATCAACGTGTGCGCCGAAAGCATAACACACGTATTTTGTCCTATGCAATTGTCCACTTGGTTCTTGAACGGGTGGGTGATGCTTTAAGATATAATCTTAGAAATTCTGAAAATTGTATGCCACCAAGGCATCGCCTTGAAGCGTTTACAAAAATCTTTTATATCTAGTTACCATCCAATGGTGGAACAATCTGGACACAACAATAAGACCATGGATAGTCCGTGTACGCATACCAATTAGAAAACAGGTGGACGGATGTCTGCAATCTCAGATTGTTCTTATTACTACTGACATCTTTGTTTTGTAAGGTTCTTTTTATTAGTTAGAAGTTTAATATCGTAGCCATTGTTACACACTACGTCATTTACATAATCAATATTACATCACGCAGCCGATGTCATTACCAAATGCGCCATCGCGTCATAAATGAACTGCCCACCCGTGTCAATCGCTCTGTACATTTAGTAAATGGGAGATTCAACGAACATGTAGTATTGCGTTATTGACTCGTTTACGTTCTATTTATTGCAATGTACGTGTATGCGATGTGTGCGTGCGTGCGTGCGTGCGTGCGTGCGTGCGTGCGTGCGTGCGTGCGTGCGTGCGTGCGTGCGTGCGTGCGTGCGTGCGTGTGTGTGTGTCAACTGGGGTTTCTGGGTGCAATGTGGATGTTTTGTTGTTATTGCCATTGTCTGCGTTGTGTTGGGAAATCCGTATTGGACTTAACTCTTTGGCATCGCGTCCGGCGCAGAGTTGTGGACACAGCGAGGACTTGTGCAGCGAAACGTCTTGTTGTACACAGTCCTCTATAGCCTATATTGGAAAATAACGGGTATGTCATAAATATCTCCCCCACTCCCTCCCTCCCTCTCTCTCATGCTATTTTTTCTCTCCATTCATATTCCTCCTTTCTTTATTGTACATACGTCTAAATTTAAGTATTTAAGCATTTCCCCGTCTTACTGATTCTGTAGGGAGAGGGCCTAGCTAACCTGATAAAAACATGTGCCCAATCCCGTTGTATTATTAGTTCAATAAAATATGTTTAAAAAAGTTCACAATCAAATTATTTTCAAAATATTCAACAGCTTCGTTGCATAATTACCTTGAACTTTTGATTAGGAAAATGCAGGTTTAAAAAGTTTCAAATAGACCCAAATGTGGTTAAGAATGTGGGCGGTATTAAGCCAGAAATGGGCGGGACATAGCTAGAAATGGGCGGGTCAAAGCTAGAAATGGATGCATTTGCGTTGTAGGGATACATTCCTTGTTAGTTCACGCATGTAATGGCGCTTCTATTTTTAGCTATGCTTCGCCCATCTATAAATAAGCTCCACCCATACTTCGCCCGTGTTGGGATCGATCGATCCATGCACACACGGAATCTCAATTTCCAGAAAAACATACATGTCAGCTGTTGAATAATGTAACCGGTTGTTGTTCCTACATATGGCAGCAACGACGCCTCGTCAAATCAGTTCCAAAATATTCAACAGCTTGCCTATCAAATAGTAAAGACATAGAATTCGCACTACAACGCCCGTCATCGATTGCGCCTTCGTGCCAAAGTTAACTGCGCCATTCATAATGCAATTACATATGACGTCATCCTACATGCCACGTAATTGATTATGGCGTCATATCATTGACTGAGAAACTGAAATCCCCTATTGTGACATAACATGAATTTAGATAGAGAATGTGTTTCGCCAGTTACCAGCTGGAACAGTGTTGAAATGTTAAGCCAAATCGATATGAACTATTACGGGTTTCTCCGCGTGCGCTACATAGAACTACCCTTAAGCCTATTCATTGTTAAGCATTGCTAATATCAGACGAGTTGGCAATCGGTAACCCGATTCAAGCATTCAAGAAGTTGGTTTGGTTCTTGCTTCCGCTGCAGTTTTCAACCTTGAGGGCACTCGTTGCAAAACGTGAGGCAATTAGATGAACGGAAGATTTGAACCAATACAATACGTTTTGACAGAGTGACAGGAATCATTCCCGAACGTGCAGACATCCGCGTTGGTAATGATTCTAAGCGGTATTTCAGATTGCTGGGTGGAGGAGTTGTCCATGGTATGGGATTTGATGTCGGCATAGCAATTTGATTGCAATTTAAATAGCATAGCTGAGGATATTCAACTTGTTAACCGTATGGTTATTATGAAATAGGGATTCGGGGAATCAATATTCAAAGTGTATACATCGATCCGATCATTCATAATATGGGTGGCGCTTAGTTAAAAATTGGCGGGGAATAGCTAGAAATGGACACCTCTATTATCATAAACGCTGCATGAGTAGAGTTCAAGATTGCCGACTGAGAGACAGTGTGATGTTCAACAATCTGGCATAAGCCACCAAATGGTCATATCTAATTAAGCTGTTCCCAAACAAAGAAATATGAATATTATAAATTTCCATTTCAACTGGTGTGCATGCTGTTCCTGGTTTCATGACAACGTGGATCGATTTCGAGATGGTTTGTGAATTCACAGTTGTTTACACTTTGTGTCTGTCTTGTAATGCAGTGATGCATTATGCTGAACACGGGCGATTGACAGGTTATCATCGTCCAATTCCCACTTTCGTTCCTTTTTAATGGTATCATTTCACCAAAGAGGCTCTTGATACAAAGACTATGTTTATACATTGCAACCTGCGTACCCTTGATGATGTATACATGTAACAGCTGGACAGATCCACAGGCAGTTAGATGCCCGCCACCGCAAACACCTACGCCCCATCACTGGACACCGAGAGCGAGGCAGCATAATTTCCAATGATGTACTATACAAGATGTGTAATATGCCACTGCTGCCTGTAAAAAGTCGCTCAGCAATGAAGCCAGAAGACACACCAGCACAGAGGGCTTTGGAATTCACCCTACTCGGAGCCAGAACATACAACGCCAGGAGGACGGCATTGCATAATCCTACTAAGCTTGCTACGAGGTGACCTCAAGAAAGCAGGACTCGGTACACCCAAGTCAAAAATGTACCTGATGAAGCTACGGATTTCGCCGGGGGAAACGACATAGTGGGCAATAGCGAAGAAGGACTGATTGCAGCAGTATGATGCTTCTACTACTACAGCCGCAGAATACTGTAATCGCACATCCAGATATCTTTAGCAAATTCCTTCAAATCGGAAAATAAACCAAGCGCATACAAATGGCTGGAGGAGGTGGGTAGTTTTCAATTTACAAAGAACCGAAGAATAACTCGACAACATAGACGCGTCGCACTGGACCGGTGGAACAACGAGATGTTGCCATTATGATGCAACACAGGACACCGCACGTACACTATATGGATGGAGCTAAGCTCCGCCCAAATTTTGCGCGGCATGGACATATTTATATACTTGGATCCATGAATTAGCAGAATTCCAATTTCAATGTAACTAAATATACAGGTCAGCTGCTGAATATTTTGAAACTCATTTAACGGGATGCTAATGCCATTGGCAGCAGCAGCGTCGGGTCAACTTAATTTAAAAATAGTCAATATAATGTTTATTTAAAAATAAATCTATCACAGATATGCAATCTGTACACTTGACGGAGTATTCCAGCCTCATGTTGGAGTATTCTATATCACTTATGAATGCGACGTCGGCCTGCGTGGTGTGAAGCAACCGAATATAACGTCATATACGTGAGTTGTAGATCGGATCCATCCATTAGAAACAGATCTTAAATGGATGTGGCATGCCAATAGCTTAGCTTAAGTTAAGTAAGTACCTCCGACTGCTTTTATCGATCTCCGTATTGGTTCATTAATATATAACATCACTGTGATGCGTAGCTATTGATCTATGGTCACGCCGGTGTGGTGTATTAACATTAATAGAGAGACATATTATCACTGCCCCTTTAACAGATTATCAAACGTCATAACCAGCTCAAAACCATAGCCATGCGATGTAAGACATTGCGAAGACAATACGGATGGAGCATGCCAAAGATTCGAATGTAAAGAGTCGTACATGACTAGTCATATCTATGGCGTCACTATCAGACGAGCAAAGGACTGTCGGTCACAGAAAATGAAGATATATATTTTGTTCAGTCTAGCCATCAGGTAAATCATTGGCCATAGACAGAACGATATGTTTAAATAAGAAGCAGGCGAACCTAACATAATTAACAGCTACCGTTAGCTACACACGATGCGCAGCTAGGGAGAATCATGCACACATTATGAATAATAGCGAAGTGGAGGAAATGAGGATAAATGACCTTGGACTTGGTAAAACAGTCACCTGACCAGACAAGTGACATTTAAAAGTACAATTCCTGAGAGAGAAAAGCCGCATTGCTTCCCTCTCTTGGTAATTGCATGATAAATCTTTATGTAGAAATTAACACGAAATACAGGTTATCGTTCTCCCGTTTTTGTCACATTTGGTCGGGATATTTTGGATAACGCCCAACGCGTGGGAATCCTACTGTACCGTCACACGCTGTCTTGTAATAGAAATTGAGCCAAATCTGAGAAAATACGCAAAAAGCACGCACGCACGCACAACGGAAAGAACGAATGTACGCACGTACTCACGCCAGCAGAAGCATAGAGCAACACGCACTCACACATACAGACCCAAACGCAATGCTGTCTCCACTTATGGGGAGATGGGACTGCGCCAAGTACTACTACTACTACTACTACTACTACTACTACTACTACTACTACTACTACTACTACTACTACTACTACTACTACTACTACTATTACTACTACTACTACTACTACACTACTACTACTACTACTACTACTACTACTACTACTACTACTACTACTACTACTACTACTACTACTACTACTACTACTACTACTACTACTACTACTACTACAACCACCACCACCACATCCACAACCACCACCACCACCACCAGCACCACCACCACCACCACCACCACCACCACCACCACCACCACCAACACCGCCGCCGCCACTACGATCAAACATATTAAAAAAATTAATTTCCACACCTAGCCGACCAACGTACGTTGTGTTATAATTTTTATAACATAGACATGATTTGCATATGCCCAGCTCAATTCTACTCCTACTTTGTCAAAATCATATTTTGTGTTAAGACAACGGCCGAGAGGAATCCGTCTTGTGGTCTACTGTATAGTTGTATCCAGCATACACATCTGGCGACTGAGCAGAGAGCTAGCTATATGCGCGCTCACGCCTCTCATAATTGGTCTGCTTTCGAATTGTTTGCTTTCTCAGCTCTACATTCATCGTAGAACCAAATTCAAGCCAAGCACACTCGCATGTTTCAGAAAATATGATTGTCATCACAAAGAGTCACTTCTATGTCGGGTATTATTTCAAAATGAATGATCCGTAAATTTGCGCTGTTACGTGCACATGCACGAGGCTATATTTCAATCAATTATTGCTTAACCATCAAAATAGTTTACAAGTAAAATATATATAAATATGGTCATGCCAATTTTCATTTGCAATCCACATGATTATTACTTAAGATCAAATAGGAATACGTTGCTAAGCAGTGGTATATCTCCGATAAACAGCTATTCCATTGATCATATCAATGGGCATGTGCAGAAAATAATGAACCAACTGAGTACAATTTACACGTTTGCCTAACTATGACGATGCCAGTGTCGTCTATGTGCATTGACCTCATCATTTGTATCCGTGAGAAATACAACGTCTTACTGAAATGGGTCATGGTCGTGTTCACGGCACTCTGTGTGTGTTCACATAGCTATTCGAGTAAGTACTGATTTCATAGTGTGCACACCTTGTAGATATGGGACTGTCTTGTGGGAAGTCATGACCCCACTGGATGTCTTATATGTACGAGTAAGTCCTAAATGAAATTCATGGTTGAAATACCAGGTGAGCTAATAGACTGTGTCACCCTGTATATTATTATTTAGCTGTGTATTACCAGCACTGGATGGCCGGCGTTGGTTGACGTCAGCCGAGGCGCAGTTACAGTTTCGGCGAAACTGAATCGAAACTGATAAGGATTGATGGATGGTATTTAGCCTCCAAATTGAAATAATGGAATTGAATAGTGTAGGACAGATGGTTCTGAGTTCTGAGTTGGTGGGTATCTGCCAATAGTTGAAGGAAAAGTTGTTGCTGCGGGATCGGCACACACTTTTGTAATATTCAGCAGTTGTTTCGGCCAGTAGTTGGGAAAATAATCGAGGTATAATAATCGGTGGAATCGAACGTGACAGACGGACTTAGTTGGTACTTAGCTGGTTACGTAAGCCGTCAGAGTGTGCACATAGGAATGTGACAACATAAGCCGGCAATGAGAAATGACAACTCATGTGCCAAGTCACCCTAGCATCCTAGAGGTTTCTGCTAATAGGCAATGGACAGGACATGGACATTATAGCGTCCTGTAGGAATTAATAACACAATCAAAATTGTTTATCAGCCATATGTCAATCATAGAAAGGCATGCTACAACAACACATTCCTAAATGTGGTTAGTTAGCTGACAGATCGCATCGATTCAGAACCAGCTCAAACTGCTTTGGCCCTGTTCAATGATATCTCCGCCGAAGTAAAGCCCAGAGTTTGATTGGTCATGATGATGTCACAATCAATGAGCGCCCAATCAATCACTGGGGAAGGGAAACAAAAGGAACATGGAGGCGTAACGTAAAGGAGTATAAAAAGGGGACTCTAACTTTAGTCGGGGTCGGTGCCTCATGTTGAAAGGTTCTTGGTGAATACATTGGAGTAGCCAAGAACTAGCCAGGTAGATAGTATAGCAGACCAGAGCGACTAGGAGTAATACTAGAAGTTCATAGGAAAATTTAGAGTAATTCAAATATAACTTATAAATACGTAAAACTTTGTAGCCATTATTGTACAGTTAGAAATAGAAAATAAAACCATCACCTTGTGCTTATACTTCAAGGCAATAGTTTGTTGGCGTTATTGTGCATAATATAACCACCATGTCGTACCGATAGTTCTGAAGAAGCGAGTCAGATCAGGCCCGGATACTATTATAAATATCGTTAGTTCAAAGTACCGACGAGGTGAGCTAGTATCATGCTCCATCTTCCTTGGTAGAACCGGTTGTCGCAGCAACCCTACATACAAGGTTGTACCAAGAAAGGAGGAGCACAAAGATAAATAAGATTAGACATCGAAAATCTTCAGTGGCGAGCCTGCCAGGATCCAGGGACGGAACAATGAGTACATAATCTATGGCCCAGACAGAAAACCCGGCTACATTGGTATTGAGGGACATAGCGGACAGAGTGCAGGTATTGCTAGACGTGGCCAAGTTGTCGGACAGTACCAAAATAACCCAACACCGCGAGTATAGTGATAGTTCAGTTGTGAAGGTGATCACCGAGATAAGCTGTCCTGATCAACCCTGACTCCAACGGGTGGTCATCTGCTTACATTATCAGTAGGAATCAAAATGGCGACTTCCGGATGGAGACCCGCTGATTCGGCCTTGCCACCCCTAGAAATACTGACGGCCCCGCAGTTAAGACCCGAAACTATAGCCGCAATGCAGACCATGGGTGTGGCAATGGCGGGGGCGATAGTGGAAAACAGTAACCACCGAGAAGCGAGCGGGTATACCGACGAGAGATCTGAGACAATATATACCGCATCCACCCTGTGACGGGGTGGTACCCGAAGAGGTACGGACGTTCCTAGATGAGACTAGGAGAGCATGGGTAGCCAACGAGGGGTGGCTGGAACGCATCCCCGCAAATGTGATAACGAGAGCCGCCAGGGGACAGCTAGCTAGGGCTATCGACGGTTTCTTAGTGGGGAAGATCCGAGAGGACGTCACGTATGATTGGTTTAGGGAGTACATAACCGTGAATTTCGTATCCGCCATTGAGGGGGAACATGTCAAATACGACCTGGAGAGTATTCGGCAACAATAGAACGAGACCGTCATCTCATTTAATAGAAGATATAAGGAGGCGAGCAGTCGACAACCGACGCACCATCTTGGGGATATATCTCCGAGCATTGACGGACTGGGGATTGAGTAAGAGGATTATACGGAAGAAGGCCACCACCTTGACAAGGGCCTTGGAGATATCCGTGGAAGAAGAAACATGCAACGACTTAATGAGACCAATGAAAATTGAGGATGGAAGGAACGAGGAGAGAATGGAAGTCGATGTGTTGGAGCCAGAGGGAGAGAAGGAGATTTGGAAGGTAGTGAAGAGTTTAAAGCGGCAGATAATGCAGCAGAGCAAAATGATCAAATGCCTGTGTGGTCTGGTCGGCGAACTGCAGATGGCTGCAGATGCTCCACAACCGGTTCAGAGGAAGGCGAAGAAGGCGGTGACACCACCACCGAAAAGCACTGATGGTACACCCAAATCTAGATCCGTGACTAAGAATTTGGCACACATCACCTGCTACGGTTGCGGACCGGTCGGTCACTACAAAAGTGACTGTCGACAGGCCGAGCAACCACACAGGGTAAGCGTCAACAGAAAGCCTACCCCATGTCTTAGGCAGCAGCATCATGAGATTCCCATCACCTGTTTCAATTGTGGCAAGGAGGGACACATGGCCCAGGATTGCGGGACGTTCGGCAAACACGTCAGTGATAAAATGAGAGCGACAGCAGGGAGATGTTTCAGCTGTGGGAGAGAAGGACATTTCGCCAGGGAGTGCCCAGAGTATGGACGTGGCCCCCTGAACAGTAGCACCACACGAACACAGTCCAGTAATCCGGTACGAAGAGCCATCAAACGTCCTCGAACCGACGACAGAGACATCGACGTGGTAGACGACTGACAAAGGGAAGGAAAACTGACACCCTATGACTGTTCCCGGAACATGAGGAAAGATCTGAGCAATCGATTTCGTGAGGGTGACGCCTATGTAGACCGCGATGGATTTGTGTTAACCAGTGAGGGAACGGATGATCAAGGCCATTATTCATACGGTGTCGGACACGATCCATCCTCCCGCCGGGATAGTTATGTGGAGGTAGTTAGTGGATGGAGGAGTCCGTCAAACGACGACGGAGGAAACCGTTGGTGAGATCACCGACCGAACGGTTTCTAATCTGTCTACAAATGGATATAAACGGTCCCACGGATCAGTGTGAGTACTTGCATGCCTTAGTGGATACTGGTGCTAGTACATCCTTGATTCGCAAGGATATATGGTGTAGCATGTTAAATGCTAGGCCATTAAAAAGAGCGAAGACGCTCTTGGCAGTAAATGGTTCCCCAATAGAACTTCTGGCGGAAACCCAAGTAAAATTCAAGAATGCCCAGCCTATTCCGAGTACGGTAGTTGCGCGCAGGCAGCATGAATGTTTGCTTGGAGCGGATGCTTTGCACTTGGGAAATGCAAAGATTGACTATCGGGCCAAAGTTGTAGTATGGTTTGGTCAGGTATATCCCTTTTGGTATCCCTATAGGGAGCAAACAAGTTATGTGTATGAGAGTTGTAAAGAAACGACCGGATATAAAGCTATTGACAAAGTACTTGAGAACTTTGCGGATAACTTTGATACGGCTCGTCCAGGTACTTTAGGATTAATTCCCAAGATGAAGTGTACGGTACCAACAGGAGATGCATTTCCTATAAGGCAGAAGGCCTACCATCTACCGCTCGCCAAGCAATACGTGGTCAAAAATCAAGTGGCCGAAATGCTGGCAGCGGGCGTCATAAGACCATCGTCATCACCATGGGCGTCGCCCATTACGTTAGTTCCTAAGAAGGACGGGGACACAAGGTTTTGTATTGACTACAGAAAAAAGTATTCTGTGTGCTGAAAAGATAGCTATCCATTACCGAATATAGCAGATATTTTTTACTCGATGCGCGGCGCAACAATCTTTTTGACTATGGACTTGAAGTGTGGCTATTGGCAGATACCAATGGACAGCCAAGACATAGAGAAGACAGCGTTCATCTGCAGTGAAGGTTTGTTCGAATGGATTCGGATGCCATTTGGATTTTGCAACTCAGGTGCCTTATTTCAGAGGGCAATGAACGATATTTTCCGAGAATTCGTGGGAAAATATTTGCATGTTTTTGTCGATGACGTGGTTATATATTCACGAAATCTCGCTGAACATGCACAGCATTTGCGTAAGGTTATGCATATGATTCAAGAGTATAATTTGCAAGTTAAGAAAAAGAAGTGCGATTTCGCCAGTAAGTCTGTGGACTTGTTAGGCTATCGTATTTCCGCACAACGGGTAGCTCCTCAGGCTCAGAAGGTCAAGGTCATAAGAGAAATGTCACCACCACGCGATGTAGGGGAGGTGAGAAGTTTCCTTGGAGCTACAGGTTATTACCGATCTTGTGTGCAAGGCTATGCCGAAATTGCTAAGCCTTTGATAGAATTGACTAAGAAATACAAACGTTTTGAGTGGGGTAAGGAAGAACAGCAAATGTTTAAGAAATTACAAAACTTGCTGTGTAGTGAGACGGTTCTCACCTATCCGAATTTGAATGCCCCATACAAACTGTATACTGATGCGTCTAGTTATGCAATAGGTGCGATACTTGTACAGGTAGATGATAATGGTATAGAGCAGGTAATCCAGTATGTGAGCTCTACCCTTAAAGACAGTCCGCTGAATTGGCCCGTAATAGAGAAGGAGGCTTATGCCGTGATATATGCATTGAAGAAGCTCCGACCATATCTATTTGGCACGCAGTTTACCGTGTACACTGACCACAAACCATTGAAGAGTTTGTTTGTGGGTGAAGTGAAAAACACCAAGGTACAGCGCTGGGCCATGCTGATTGAATACATCCAAGTCTCGAAGAATATTCGAGCGGACATGTTGTCCAGGTTACGTCGTCCAGTGGAGGTCGCCACACTAGACACAGGCGATTTCACCATACCGGATGTGGATGAGGGTGTGCTACCGCACATCCCTCTAGAGGTATTTGACGTTCCCTACGACGAGCTGTGTACCGAACAAACCAAGGAATACCCGGAGTTGTTTAAGAACACCCTTGAGGAGTACATGGTCAAGAACGGTATTCTGTATTCTTTAGTTACGCCCTCAGCATTGGACGCTGAGTACCCCAGAATTGTCTTACCTACCCTGTTCCATGAGAAGGTGCTCCAGATGGCTCACGAACGAGCCGGTCACCAAGGTCTGAAGAAGAGCATTGGTATGGTAAGAGATTCATTTGTGTGGACGTCTTTAAGAAAAGACGTGGTGCGTATGCTTGAGACGTGTACTATGTGCCAGGTCAACCGACCCGTCACTACATGACCTAGGTACAGTGAGATGCCCATGGCCAATTATCCGAGTCAGATAATTGGTATGGATTTAATCGGTCCACTGTTGGAATCAAGCAAAGGTAATGTGTATATCATGACGGTAATAGATCACTGTTCTGCGTGGGCAGAAGCATATCCGATTGCTGCCAAGGCATCTCAGAATGTTGAAGACAAGTTTTTCAATGAGTATGTCGCACGTCATGGTGTCCCTGAGATCGTAATAACGGATCAGGGTAGAGAGTTGTGTTCGAATTCTCTGGAAGCACGGTTTAAGGAACACGGTATCGATCATAGGCGATCGAGTCCATACCACCCCCAAAACAAATGGACGTGCCGAGAGGTTCAACCGGACTCTTAAGGAGTTAGTCCAGAAAGGTGTGAACAATGAATCTCGTGCCTGGGAGGACGAATTGGGTGGGGCTTTAACAGCATACCGCAGTACTCGTCACTCCACGATGGGGTATACGCCATTTTATTTGACATATGGTCGTCGTGCAAGACTTCCGTTGACAACCCCACTGGACGCCATGCAGGATCTTGGTGAAAGACTTACCTGTCTTAATAACACCTTGCTGCATGCTCGTGGGGAAATGGCTAAGTCTCGAGAAGTTCACCGAGAGCAAATTTTTAAGCGTGCAAATGCTGGTGAGTACAATGTTGGCGATTCGGTGGTCGTGAAAGCTGAGGAGAGGATGAAGTTGACCTCTCGCAGTGACCCGGAATACGAGATCTTTAAGATCAATGGGCCAATGGCTCATGTCCGCCATCAAAGGTCTGGGAAGGTACGTGTACTTAATATATCTAAGTTGCACGTAGTCGACCCAGAGATGTGTTGGGACCAGGTACGACCACGCCATGTTCGTAACCTGCTAAAGGTACGAAGGCCAGCCACCACCCTAGAGTTATAGTAACCGGAACCCAACCCTTGCCCGTAAACGACTCTGAGGCTGCCTGGGAGAAGAGAAGTCGCCGGAAGCGACCAGCTTCTGATGAGGAGCCAAGGGTGCGCAAGGTGGGTAAGGTGGTTGATGTACAGAGAGATCAACCTAGTACGAGAGAGACTCGAAGCCATGAGTCACCAAGCGAAGCCATGGCAGAACCGCGTACTGTGATGATGGACACATCGGGTGATGTATCTGAGCCAATGGAAACGCAACCCTCGCACCCATACTTTCTGCGCAAGTGCAGTCATGCCCCTGAAGTCGAAACAGATAATAAGCGACTCAGGATTGGTGCTTTTAGCCGTGCGCTATACGATGACTTCATCGATCATATAGAAGCAGTTATAAGGCGGCATAGCCAAAGAGGAATGTAATCTCTGTATAGTAGTGGTACGAGTAACAATCGCAGTAGTCTAGCCATCATGTATATTTTGCAACTATGTGTCATGTTAATGTGGATAAGTTTGGTACAGGGATTGTCTAAGGACTCTAGTGTACACCGATTGCCAAACGGTGTTATGATAACCAAACCCGAATCGGTATCCGTTATAAGAGCGGAATGGACCGTGATAGTGACAATTGACCATCCCTATTTGCCGGCTGATTTTCTGGGACAATTAGCCCAAATGGCAGGCCTGGTTGCGGATATAAGTCGCAAAACTTCATTTATAAGCAAAGCGGATATATTCGGACTCCAACATAGGATACGAGCTGTAAAAACTCAACAAACTATGGTACGTAGAACACACACCAGGCGAAAACGGGGATTGTTTAATTTTGTGGGGGACATCGCTTCATTGTTGTTTGGAACCGCTACATCCGGCGACATAGATGCTATCCGGGACGTAGTAAAAAAGGCGATGGGTAACGTAAATAGAGTGGTACATTTCGCCAACAGATTGGCATCCCATGTGAAACTAGCATTCCATGATATTAATATGAATACGGACCGCATTAATGAACTCGGTGATAGTCTGGTCACTGTGACCAGCAACATGAGTAGCCTGTTCCAAATACAAGAAACCCGTCAGAATGAACTGTACGCTCTGGTGAGACTTGGATAAATATAATAGACTCAGCCGAATATGTGGTCTATGACTACCAAAAGACGGCTGAACGATTCCATAGACAAACAGCGTCACTGGAATTGGGGCGACTAACCAAGGAACTATTTAGTCCCGCCGATCTGACCTCAGTGTCTAAACAGGTCAGTGTGGGGAACCGATTGATACGTCCGTACCAGTGGTACTACCACAATGTTATAGTGTACCCGTTGTGGAGGGACGATGAAAGGCTCCATTACGTGGCAACCTTACCTTTGATTGACAGGGGAAAATACATAGAGTACGGGTTGCATTCGTGGCCCGAACCATTGCCCAAAAAGGGCTATTACATGCAGGTAGAACTAGCACGAACCAGCATCGGGCTGGATACTAAGACGGGGTGGTACTTTACTGCGTCGGAGTGTCGCGGTACTGGCCCTAGGGTGTGTTAGGGTCAGCTCAGTGTCGATAAGACCCATGTGCCCTGCATAGTAAGCATATTGACACACACCACAGATAGTAAGTGTACTATTCGACTATCGGGATCCAACATTACCGCAAGTAAACTGTTTGCCAATAAGAAAATAGGCGTTGTGTTGCAAACGTTCGGGGAGACTATGGAAATTCACTGTGATGGACGACTGACCGACCGATGTGTGGTGAGTAATGGTGTGTACGCGTTGATGTCTGGGAAGTGTGGTTATAGCGCTAAGGGGTGGCAATTCGAGCCTGTGGCGTCTTACAGTCGGACGTACACTCGGGTTAGCTACTGTATTTCGTAGTAATTAGGATCTTATATTGATATGATAATGATGATATTAATGTGTTTCCGGGGATGGTCATTTGCGCATGATATTCCATTACCCAGACATGTTTGTTTTGGTATGATTTCGTTAGTAGTATTGATATGAATATAGTTACGATTGTTTATCGTGTTTCCTGGGAGGGTCATTTGCGCATGATATTCCGTTACCCGGACCGGTTGTTTCCATTATGCATGACTTGTTTAATATTCGACCTGTAAGGGGTACATTGTCGGGTTAGGATCCGAGGTATTCATCGTATAGGACAGCAGCTCCGAGAGAATCTGGTATGGCGTGGTTTGGAGTTGTTGGTTTTACACAACGAGTTAATTATCGCTCTCTTAAGGCCTTAAGAGACGGTTAATTAACTTTGTTTGAGGGGCATGTGTAGATATGGGACTGTCTTGTGGGAAGTCATGACCCCACTGGATGTCTTATATGTACGAGTAAGTCCTAAATGAAATTCATGGTTGAAATACCAGGTGAGCTAATAGACTGTGTCACCCTGTATATTATTATTTAGCTGTGTATTACCAGCACTGGATGGCCGGCGTTGGTTGACGTCAGCCGAGGCGCAGTTACAGTTTCGGCGAAACTGAATCGAAACTGATAAGGATTGATGGATGGTATTTAGCCTCCAAATTGAAATAATGGAATTGAATAGTGTAGGACAGATGGTTCTGAGTTGGTCGGTATCTGCCAATAGTTGAAGGAAAAGTTGTTGCTGCGGGATCGGCACACACTTTTGTAATATCCAGCAGTTGTTTCGGCCAGTAGTTGGGAAAATAATCGAGGTATAATAATCGGTGGAATCGAACGTGACAGACGCACTTAGTTGGTACTTAGCTGGTTACGTAAGCGGTCAGAGTGTGCACATAGGAATGTGACAACATAAGCCGGCAATGAGAAATGATAACTCATGTGCCAAGTCACCCTAGCATCCTACAGGGTTTCTGCTAATAGGCAATGGACAGGACATGGACAGTATAGCGTCCTGTAGGAATTAATAACACAATCAAAATGGTTTATCAGCTATAATATCAATCATAGAAAGGCATGCTACAACAACACATTCCTAAATGTGGTTAGTTAGCTGACAGATCGCATCAATTCAGAACCGGCTCAAACCGCTTTGGCCCTGTTCAATGATATCTCCGCCGAAGTAAAGCCCAGAGTTTGATTGGTCGGGATGACGTCACAATCAATGAGCGCCCGATCAATCACTGGGGAAGGGAAACAAAAGGAACAGGGAGGCGTAACGTAAAGGAGTATAAAAAGGGGACTCTAACTTTAGTCGGGGTCGGTGCCTCGTGTTGAAGGTTCTTGGTGAATACATTGGAGTAGCCAAGAACTAGCTAGGTAGATAGTATAGCAGACCAGAGCGACTGGGAGTAATACTAGAAGTTCATAGGAAAATTTAGAGTAATTCAAATATAACTTATACATACGTAAACCGGTGACAGCAAAAGTCACTAACTTTGTAGCCATTATTGTACAGTTAGAAATAGAAAATAAAACCATCACCTTGTGATTATACTTCAAGGCAATAGTTTGTTGGCCTTATTGTGCACCCTGGAGAACACGGATAACCACCGTGTCGTACCGATAGTTCTGAAGAAGCGAGTCAGATCAGGCCCGGATACTATTATAAATATCGTTAGTTCAAAGTACCGACGAGGCGAGCTAGTATCACGCTCCATCTTCCTTGGTAGAACCGGTTGTCGCAACAACCCTACATACAAGGTTGTACCAAGAAAGGAGGAGGCCAAAGATAAATAAGATTAAACATCTAAAATCTTCAACCTGTATGCAAACACAACCAGCTAAGAAATACATAGATGTTTTCAAAGCATTTATTTCACACAAATCGTCGATGTTTGCCAACGAATACACGCCACGTGGTTGATTATGACGCCATATGATTGACTGAGAAACTTGAATCCTCCATTACATTCTCCAGTGGCCGATATCCTCTAACGTAGAGGAAATACAGTGCCTAGAAAATAATGAATTTCCAGAGGACACTTTAAATAGTCATTCCAATATATCTGATAGATAGAAATAACTGGTGTAACCTCTATCTTGATGAATAGCATGCAGCGTGATAGCGGTAGCCGTAATTGCATATTGTATTGACCCAATTCCACACATAATAAATAATACCACCATGCACCATCCCACCATCGACGTTGCATTGTTGGCTATTGCTCTGCCCAAACCCAAGGAGCCACCTTGCCCAACATTTGCCCTATGGTGTTCATCAATCGTACATGGGAAATTATGTTAAATTTGAGTTCGAGTTGCATCCGTGAAAGGTTTGACTCATTGAAAGGGGCCTGCTAATGATGCTTTAACCGATGATTTAGTTGCGCATGTATTGTAGTCCAACCATCTTTGAGCTAGATTAGTCCACTGGACAAACACTACATACGCAACCTGCAATATTCACTGGAGATTGGGTACGTGCATGGCGTAGACTTCCTTGATGCAGAGAATAATCATCCCAGTGGAGGAATCCAGTTGCAGCTAAGATGGGGTGACGCCCATCTTTATCTACGCCCGTGTTGGGATCAATCTGTCCCTACACTCTCTGAATCTCAGTTATTGGGAAAACTATGCATGTAAGCTGCTGAACATTTTGAGACTAATTTATCTACACCCTGTCAAATTAGTTTCAAAATATGCAACAGTAACAGCCCTCGCCTATATGGTTGTCTGTTTATACGAGGCATATCTCCGAAATCCTTTGAGTTAGAATCACGGATTTTGACAAAAAATTCATATTATGAGTGGCTAGAAAATGTTTAGTTTGGGGTCAAATATCGAGATCGCGGAACCACTTGGTCTTTACCGGAATAAAACGTTTCGTCGATAAATGCAAGAAGGCAGATTCGCCAAATCTGTAGCATACATCGTTTGCCTTCAAATTACAACATGCCACTTTGAGGTCAACCGATCAAATATCTATATCAAGGGGGGGGGGGGGGGGGGCGCTCACTAAATGCACTGCAAAGACACAGCGCAAAGGGCGTGAGTCAGCATCCGCCCACCCCCACCCCGACCCGGCCCCACCCCGCCCACCCCCACCAGTGCGAAAATTAGTTTCACAATTTTCAACAGCCTAAATGTACGACCTTGAAGTTTAGATTCTATGACTCACGGTTTCAAAGCTACTACTACTACTACTACTACTACTACTACTACTACTACTACTACTACTACTACTACTACTACTACTACTACTACTACTACTACTAGCTGGCGGACAGACTATCTGGCTCATAGTCAGTGGCATTGCAAGGTTGCAGTGAAGAATTTGCTATGGTATCTTAAAACAAATATTCGAATATATATTGGTAGTATCCCGTCCTACACTGCAATGCCGCGTGCGCTTTCATGATATGCTGTAAATATATAAGACGCAATCATGGGAATCTCTAATCGATGCGCAAGCATCTATGAATTATTCGGTTACATAATCTATATAGAATGACAGTGCTCTAAAAGGACATGATAGAGATATCCACATTTTATTTCCGTCACTTCTCTTCTAAGAAGAATAGGTGATTGGTTTGATTAGCGTCTATCGAGTCCCCGATTCCAGGCCCCATTCACGCCATATCTAGGCCGGCTTTATTTCCGTCTATTATTGGTAACTTCACAAGTTATTACACTGGTACCCTTTATCTTCCTGTGTTGAGAGAGGCAAGGACCGAAGGGGAGCTCCCATATTTCCAACGACGGCGGTAGCTAGCCACTACACCAACCTAGTGCCTCCTCTACTGGTCTGCAGCAATATTGCACAATTCTGATTACGAAAGCAACTGACCAATGAACCGTTCCGGTTTATCCATCCATCATCTTACGACATAATCAACTACATGATTTGCAGGATGATGGCATAGACAATGATGTCGTGAATTGTGTATGTAAGTGCGTCACAAATGATTAAATGGCAACGGACTATGCATTGTCGTACGGATTTTTGTCTTTACTGTTTAATAAACACGCGGTAGTCAGCAACAGCACCACGACAAACGGCGGCCAGTTGAGGGAGGTTGTATCATTTTAATTCCGACATTACTACTAGGCAAATGATACCACCGCCTCTCACTCCCTGGGGCATATGGTGCGGGGGCCACCACGAGTCGCCGAACGGCTACCAGGGAGGTAGTATCATTCCGACACTAGTTCTACCAAGGTCTGACTGCCTATTTAGAGACAAGCCTCCACAGTGATACACCCCACTGATAGCCATAAACCACAAGGGCGGTCTCTCGCTCTCTCTCTCTCTCTCTCTCTCTCTCTCTCTCTCTCTCTCTCTCTCTCTCTCTCTCTCTCTCTCTCTCTCTCTCTCTATTCTGTGTATGCTCAGACAAACACGTAGTCCCTGCCAGAGTCGCACCGGCATGATGGGACCACCCATAGGGGCTTCAATCTACCTTGACAACGCTCACCTGGGAGGAGGCTAAAGTGAGTAGCATGTGAACCACGGCAGACTCTGGCATGTTCACATGTTATGCAGAGAATCTGGTGCAAAGCAGAGGTCTCCAGCAGACAACCACGGCCTACCCTCTCCACCCCATAGAAGTGGCAGGCAGACCCGATCTCTTTACGTGGGGGAAAGCGATCGTAAATGTTTCTCCGCAAGTGGTCGACGCAAGGACTGTACTGGTAGTCATCCCGGAAGTGGACCCCTTTGGCATCCAATGTCATGGCAGTCTCAGCGCCCTGTGCCACTGCTGTAGATGCCAGCACGAGCAGTATGATGAGAATCATGGCTATATATGAAAAGTTAAACTGAACAGACTGAACCCCTCGAGAAAAATCTGTGCCAGATCGAGCCCTGTTCCATCCGGATCGATAGTGATCTTCATCCCCTCAGGGGCAGGGGCTAGCTGCTTCACTCTGCCGCCGGCTAAGAAACATAGCTCGAGGACTATATGAGTCATTTGTGGGCTAGTAAGTCTGACTCGCTGAAGCAGTTTAACAGCACCCTTGACTTTGGAGACATGTGACACACCATCTACCCGGAGGTTAACAGCTTCTTCTGGTCCATCGAATGGACGACGCAGCAGGAGCTTTCCACCCATAACCCCGATCCGGTGACCCACCCTCGTCAGGGAGACACCTTCACCTATGTAGGTGAGGAAGGATGTTCCCCGAATATAGAGCTTTCGAACTGTCCCATCCTTTTTCACAACAGTGGAGAGGGGAGTAACCTCTATGTCAATGACTGCGGGAGACCTATATAGGGGCAACCATGTTTGCCAGTCAACCCCAGTCCAGCGCAGTACCGCAATTCATTCTTCTCAAATATGAACTGCAGTTTTTTGCCAGCGTCAATAGCAGACCATCATGGGCCATCGGCGGGGCACTGCTCGAATAGGGTTTGACCAGATGAAAACTGAGGTCGTCATTTAGGGTGTTGATGTCTGACCCCTCTTTATCCGAGAGCTCAATCAACGGCTCGAGGATGTACTTCCTCTTAGGGAAATCGTACCGAAACACGATCTTGTGGCCATCTATGTTGCGACCCAGGCGCTCCGTCAACACATCCTTGAGGTCTGTGAGCAGCTCCACCCCATCACCACCAATGGGGTGGAGGGAGAATGCCTTTGGGTTTGCTTCGTACTGTTAGGTGAATGACTTGCCATCGCTCTCTTCTACCTTGGCAGCATCAACTGCATACACATCTGCCAGGTCAGCAAGACCAGTCGAGTGAGCAAATATGGGTTCCATAGCATGCTATTGGAGGGGTTTATACAAGACATATAACCATGCCGATTGTCCGACTGCTTCTCTCCGGTGGTGAGAACGTAATCTCACCCTCTCTAGAGGGGAGACGGGTGGTACAGTAACATGTAGAATGGGCCCTCTTCGAGGTGCCCCAGCGGGGCACAACATACATACACGCCGATGTGCTACATCACCCTCCGGGCAGTGCACACATCAGCTCACTGGTAGAAGGCGGTCGGGACGTGATAGAGTATCTCCCAGGTGCCAACAGCAACCTATGGAAAGCTATCAGTCCTAGCCTGTTCACACCTGTAAATCACCTGTTTGACAGCCCCTCCATTAACATATATATACAGATGCTCGCACTGCAACAAGAAGGAGAGCGACTACAGCGGGAGAGCTGGTATCAACAGAACGCAAGCATTGCAAGGAGGCGAATGAACAGTGAAGGTTCTCGATACTGGCAGGCACTCATGGAGGAGAGTAAGCGGGACGCTAAGCCAGCTGTAGCGGAGACCACGGACGATACAGTGGAGACCGCGGACGAGGAGGGCCAGAGAGTAAGCGGGACGATGTCTTCACATACAACGATGAGCCAGATGTAGTGGAGACTGCGGACAATGCATTGGAGACCGCGGACGAGGATGAGCCAGAGAGCCAGTGCGACAATGTCTTCACATCCGACGATGAGCCCGATGTCTTCACATGCGACGATGGGTCATACAGTGGGAAGAGGAGATGGCGCAGAAGAATACCACGAAATCCCTCCAGCGGTGGGCCTACTATCTTGGTCATAAGGCGAAGTTCCAGATGTCACGTCTCACAAAGCTACTGGCACCCGACATAGTGCTCGATGACATCTGTCTAAGAGATGCCTGTCTCGACACCAGCAAGCTGGCACGGTTCACCAGGCTCTCCAAAATGTACCATTCTAGGACTCATGAGCAGATTCTGCAGGTGATGCAGGTTTAATCGCCAGGTATACTATGGCAAAATCAGAGTGGCGGAAGAAACCAGAAATATACCCCATCCTGATGGCTGACGAGGGCGGTACCATCCACGGCTGGCGACTCCAGCAGATAGATACCATCAGACAGAATCTCGGCCATGAGGCAGAAAATACAGCAGAATGCGCAGGCGATATAAGACAGCCTACAACATCCTCACGCATACAAACACTGCTGCGAGTGTCATTTGAGCCAGTGCTGGGTTGGGAGCAGTTGCCACTCTCGCTACAGGTGTGGAGGCCATCGTCGCCATCCCGCTGGGTGGTGTGACAATAGCCGCCACTGGCTTGGCCATGGGCTTGGGGTGTGGCAACGGCAGATCACAAGGAGGCTTTAGAAGCATGCTAAGTGCGTGGCACTGGCACAGAGTATGCTACGGACTATCAACGAGTCTGTCAGCAAAGCTCTCGAGGATGGACAGGTCACCGATGAAGAGTACCACCATATATTGAAAGTCCAAGCCCTCTACGGCATGGAGAAAGTTAAAGTGCGACAGCAATACCTCAAAGGCTCCAGCGGGCGGGTTGATATGGAGGAGTTAAAAAACGAGATGTCACGGCGATGTCGCCTCGCTGGACTCTGGAGTTGTGACGACTACAAATAGTGTGCTGCATGTACGGTAGCTTTAAGAATACCAGTATAGATGGCCTTCCCACTGAAACTCACGACAGTCATCCGGAGCCAACCGCCCCTCCTGGGCACACCCTTGACTGGCCTGAGAGGTCTACTGGATGATATACCAGAGCTAACACCATTCTCCATCACAGTGGATGGACGGTCCCATACCAGCTTCTCCATCAACCCACGACCACTGGTCAACCGCCCCATCACCATCAAGGATGCGATGCAAGCTCATACTTGGATGGCTGCTCCAAGACGCTCATACTGGGATCAGCAACTGAACTTTGCAGTGTGGTGTGCCACGGCAGGATGTGGAGTAAGATTCACCCTGCTTCACTCCTATTCTGGTACTCCTGAATGCTGCACTCATCGCCAGCTGTCTCAGATTCCACGTGTACTTCACAGTACGACGAATCCTCGATGAGCTTGGTGCAAGCCTCCCAGATACAAATGCCTTAGACCCACAGCTCAACAGTCATAGTGTCTCAGCGGCCAGCAGACTACAGAGAGAGTTCTGCGCTCACCCAGACTATCGGTGGCATGGTGGTGACAACAGCAGTCTAGGGGTTATGTACGGTGACCCGAGACATGACTACTCAGGATTCCCCTATCGAACACCCCGATGAGTAGGCCATCGGAAGACAGCAACATTCTCGTTCGATCCAGACTCCGACCCTGCAGCGCTGGTGCAAAATATGCACATCACTGGCTTGCTGCAGTACTATCCAGATGTGGGGAAGTACTTTGTCCCACACACCACCTCAGGTCTCACACCAGCAGGGATTGTTCGGATCAACCAGTCCCTGGATGCACTGTGCTACTGCCTCCTTACGGCACATGCCCAGCTATGGCATCCCATAGATGGTGTCAGGGGAGCAGAGGTCCAGGCCATGTTCATCAGTTTCGTTGAGGATGTGATCATCATGGCAGACCCCAGTAGTCTTATTGCTAAGTTCCAGCAGGGGTTTCAGAAGGCCCGTCGCAAACTTGACTTTGCTATTTCGCCACACCTACGGTTGATTCCGAGCAACATGATCGTGAACATCGAGGACCTCCAAGTCAGGGGCTATAACAACATGATAGTCGAGGGGAGTTCCCCCGGTGTCCACTTCGGCTTCAACACTGCTATCAACGCACCTACGCATAGTACTAGCCATACCGTTGTTCTGACCCTGACACTGCAGCCAGTCGACACGGCAGCTCCAGGCACCCCGACACTGCAGCCAGTCAACACGACACCGCTTCCCATGGTAGCTATGCATGTGGTGTCAGGCCTAGCCATCGTGGCGCTCGGGATCAGCCTACTCCGCCGCTAGCAACTCATTTATAAGACTATCCTGACTCTCTACAGTAGCAGTGGGGACCACGGTGAGACACTTGGCCTGCCCTACAGCCCCTATACACGCTGCCACCATGCACATGCAAAGGCTGGGTGGTTCCACAGCGTATCCGTTTCCCAGCTTGTAGTATCGCTGAGCCTTGCTTAGCTCTGAGTCCAGTGAGGCCATGGCGGTCTGTAACTGCTGGAACACATCTGACAGATACTCCCGATCCTTGTAGAAACCTTTAGTTCGTAGGAGCTGCTCGGCGATACTCTCGCCCATGATAACGTATTCGAGGAAGCAGACCTGTCCCTTCCCAAATCCTAGATAGAGCTTCACAGCTGTCAGCTCCTCTGTCGGCTCAGCACTGGAGAGCTGAGCGAGCTCATCTGGTGTCTTCTTCTTCTTGTAGTCCGTCAACTCCATCCAGAAGACATCATAGTACTTCTCACATAGCGTGAGCCTGGACATGTTTAAGATGTCTCAATAGAGAGATGAATATTCCTGAGTACCAAACCCGGCCACCTGGCAGACGCAGACTGGGATGATCTTATTAGCTCTCTCGACAGTATACCCAGTGCCTAAACAATGACGTCAATGGTACATATCGTGAAGCAACTGCCCGAGAGCCAGCCGAGACTTCAGAAGGTGGAGAACCTGCTGTGAACCAAGCCACAGAAGTTACTGACCAAAGCAAAACGTCTAGCAGTCCATGTCGCCAGTAACATGGCGGAAAATGTGTCCATGGTGAAGATGACAGGGGGAAAATGAGGTTCTTCCAGCCATCTCTGCGGTTGTCCTCGCTACAGTGGTGAGTGGGGTGGCTGGGCACTGTCTAGGAATAACTCACACTGCAGAGAGGGCCAGTACCCTGAGCACTGCTACCTATTCCCTTGACCGACTGCGTGGTCCTCCTATTTCACTGGGGGGTATAACTAGTAGGTTTACGCCGTCTGTATATGACTATGACTCTGTCACTCAAAGACCTAGACAGCAAAGAGCTAGGCGATCTTGCTGAACGCCGCGGTTCAGAGGACACTTTTGCCCCTATCTCCGTCCTAGACTTCGATGAGAAGGGAGACCCGTGGGAGATCCGAGGTACCATCCCAGCCCGAGATCTCATCAGGAATACTGATACGGTAGGACAATATGCCATTGACAAGGTCAAGTTCTAAGTATCGATGACTCTGCAATGGACCAGAAGACAGTAACCTACCTCAGCAGCATCACCAGGTGCATTCGGCACACACAGATAACTGTCTTCATCCTCTTTCAGAAGTACACCCGCGAGATCTCACCAGACATCTGCCACAATGCAAGTGTGGGCCTGCCCTACTCGAGACCATATACGACAGCCTAACCCTCAAGGAGACCAAAGGGGACTTTATCGCAGGTGTACCACTTCATCTTCAGCAACAAGGAGACAGGTGAGCTGTCACACTTCAAGCCATCTCTGGAAAAGGCTATAAGCTGAATCCAGTAAGGAAATGAGTCTGTTCTACGTGTCATCGCTGACAGACTGAGCGGAGACTGCGGCTGTCTCCGCTGCAACTTTTTTTTCAATCATCAGAAGGCTGCACGGTCCCCGCTACTTCGTCCATGGTCTCTGCTACTTCGTTCGCGGTCTCCGCTACTTGAGGACCTTCATCAGCGGTGGCCACTGCTACTTAGGCAGTTTCGTCAAGTCCGTACTGTCGCCGAAACTCTACCCACTGTTCCGTGTCCTGGACTCTCTTCTTATGGAACTTCTCATGGAAGATCCACTTTGTCCATACGTGGCGAACATCTGATTTGCGAGCGGATTTAATGAGGTAGTCCTGGTAGTTATCTGGGAATTTCAGAAATGCTGGCAGATTACTGACCAATCTCTTGTGACCTCTTTCGTTGAAGATGTGCTCAACAGCCTCCTTGCGGTCAACAGTGAACCCGTTCTGAGTACCTTCTGCATGACCAGTGTCATGGCTCTCCGCTACAGCGGCACTGACCTCCTCCCTGAAGTAGTTATTTGCTCAAGACTGGAGGCCATCCAGCATATCTTGCTCTTCCTGACTATGGAGGCTAAATATGGCAGCCCACTTCCCGACCGTTAGTAGATCTTTGGGGTAGACCATTTGGAGAGCTAGAATAACAGGACTGTTGGTTTGGGCCGCAGGAGGTAGGTCGAGTGTACTGTCAAACTTCCGGTAGAGTATCCGAGTCAGGAGTTCTTTTGTACTACGAGGTGGCGCTCCTTCCTCTATGGTGGCTAGTATCTCTGCATCAGTCGGAGGTGTGACCGTGTCTCGCTTGTGGATAATGTTGATGTCATGAAACAGTTCTCTTACCCTGTCGCAGTGACGCCGTGGCTATCATGCTGACTGTCATGCCGACTTGTCCTGCTGCCTATAGACAATCTGCAGGGGAACTATACCAAACATGGCAGCCGTTTAACCCCTCTATATACACAAACCTTAAACATGCTGCAGTATGTGCAACCTCCAGATGGGGCCATTGAACCCGCAACTTCGCACCGCACTGATACTCGGAAGGACTGCCTGATGGTCATTCGACCCAGTATACATGATGAGAACCTGTTGTCCGCTGCTGGGAAGGACATTGGCGTTGCAATCTCGGCACAGATCCATGAAATCAAGAGTATGACGCTCGAGTTCAGGCTTCAGAGCACAATAGAACAGACGGTAGCTCTTCTGCAGGTTCTGAATAGGTGGGAGATCATGCAGAGCAACAGCACCATGGACACCACCTATGTGAACGATGAGTACCGAGTCCTAGGTCTGCTGGCTTGTGGCCCACACTTCTATGTGAAGGGAAAGGGGTACTATGCTGTGGGGTGCAATGAGGGGTTCACGGAATTCGAAGTATGGGCAGGTGTCGAGAAGCCCGTGGCAGTTCCACTCTTAACCCTCCTCGAGAACACACACGTGAATCCGGCTGCCATGCAGAATAGGCTGTTCCTCCGGGTGTACACTGAGCAGCTCGCAGATGCGACAATGAATGCTCCAAGACTTCATGCCTGGCATAACGAGAATGACCACGAGCTGAAGCAAACGGGTTCCAAACAGCGGATCGTGAATGTGTAGTGAGAACATCAGCAGGTCCAAGCCACAGCTAACCAATGGGTAGGGCTGACATTGCATCGTGGTGCATCAGACTGTGTCGCTGTTGCGGTCCTGGTTCAGAAGGGAGGAGCGATCCAGCTGGTGGATAAGCTAGACGACTTCAAGCTTGTGATTGCTGGGACCAATGTTCTTGGTGAAGTACACGAGCTGCCTGATTGCCAACCCTACAGACAGAAAACTAAGTCATATGCACTTCTGCGCCTAACCAGTGGAAGCGACGACCTCGAGTCGGCACTCGAAGGCCGTCACCGCCTCGGAGGCAAGGACATCCCACCCAATCAGGGCAACCGGCTCAGCTTCAACATCGGAAACCTCATAGTTTGGAGTCGCTCATTAGGTGTGATGGTACTTTACTTTGGCTATGCTAAGGTGTGCGTGTCGAACACATCAGGTATTCAGTTTGAGCATGCATAGAGCACGACTCCTGTCGTCACCGCTGCAGCTGCCACCACTACTACAAGCTCTGCTGTCTTCTGACCTGTCGATGCTTCATAGTCGAGTGTTGGCTCAGATATCTTTACAGCCTCGTAGTACTCATCGAGACTATCATCTGCCTCTTTGAGTCTCTGGTTGGCCTGAGCTTGGAGTTGTCGTTGGCGTGCCTCCCTCTGGCGCACATGCTCGAGTGCTTTGCTTTATTCAAACTTCTCCTTAGACAGCTTCTCTATTGCCTGGTTATGATGCTCATGCTCGACTTCTGCTACCTTTTTGTCAGCGAAGCTGAGACCCCAGTTCGCTAAGGCAAACACGCCTGCATTCAAGATTGCAGAGGCCATGCTATAGACTACAGTTTAAAGCCACTATATAACTGCCCCAGCGACGATCCCCAGAGCGATGTAAGAACCAGAGGCTGATCCAGTCGAGGATATAGATGACGAGGACTATGAGGAGGACTATGATGAGGAGGATGATTATGTTGCAGACGACTACGATGTAGCGGAGACCGCGGGTGAGTATGATGATGTAGTGCCTGAATCCTGCAAGCTAGTACACAGAGCGAAAGGAATCTATCGCACTTACATGAAAGGTTCTATCGGTCCACTGGTGGCAGTTGGAGCTCTGATCGCTGTGTTGACAATGAAGGCTGGCGAGATGGTCTGCAAGATCGCCACAATGCTCACCATGCGGGCGGGGGCGGAGGGAGGGGTGGGGAGAGAAGCCATACCAGCCATCGCCTCAGGAGTAGGTACGTTCTTCGGAGTCGCAGGTCCTTGGCTACCATACGTTTCCATAGCGCTCGCAGCCATCTGGCCCGCCGACCATTTAGGCCATACTATATAAGGATGACGTCTCTGTACAACCTGGTCAAGTCTCTTAACTTCTGAGGGTTCGTCGATGAACTACTGTTCAGTGAGGATCCAGCAGAGATTAAATGGCAGTATATGGAGGTGTTTGAGGAGGTCTTCAGTGATGGTCGAATGCATGACGGCCGTCTGTTCGTCTGTTTTGAGTTCACCCAGGCCGTGCATGACAGGACGGGAGTGGACGTCAGTTATGAAATCTGGGAGTTTATCAACCGTCTTTCTAGAGGAACTTTACTATCAGCCTGGTGGATATTACTGTGAGCTCCCTCAACTACTCGAGGCTGCACGTCGCAAGGGCCACAACTTCTCATTGGAGACAGTTAGAAATGTGGCTCAGCTGCCTGGCGATGTGGCAGATATACAGACCTTGTCCAGGGCACATCAGCCATGCCCATTTCGAGGAAACTGTCCTGAACAGAGTTCACCATGCAGATGTTCTATTCCTTTCACATGGATCGGTTGGTCATAAGACCTACAAGTATACTTTCACCATCGTCGATGTCGCCAGCAGTAAAAGGCGGCAGTACCACTCACAGACAGGTCAGCTGGCCAGGTGGCCCAGGCATTCCAGGGTGACTACGAGGCTTTGGTAAATCCTCTGCAGTGGCCGGAATGGCCGGTTGCAGGTGGATGTGGGTAAGGAGTTCAGAGGGGGGACTGCAGCCCTCATGGGGAAACACGGTTTGAAAGTAAGGCGAGGCGACGTGGGGCATCACCATGCCCAGGCTATCGTTGAGTGGTGGAATCGGACACTGGCAGAAAGTCTGTTCCCACACCAATATGGCCATGAAATGGCTGCACCGAGTGAACGTTCTAGAGTATGAGTGAGAGGGCTGCCTGCTGTGGTGGAGAGATCCAATGCTGAGGTTACCAGTCTAACCGGGACGACGCCGGTAGAGGCTATCAGACACTCTGCTGGTCACAGATCTAGAGGAGCGAACAAGGGAGATGAGTGCCTACCACCTGATGCTCTGGTTCGGTACCTGTATGAGGCTGGTGAGCTGGAAGGTGGTCGACGGCGTGCAACAGATCCTAACTGGTCGATAGCTGTTCACAGGCTTGACAGGTATGTGGAGACGGAGAGGTGGCCTACGCTGTACTACCTGGCATGCCAGCACGGAGTGGCTAGACGACCATGTGTCGTAGAAGAGATTCAGCTAGTCCCTGAAGACACACAGCTACCACCCCTGTGTGCTGACATGATACTCGATGTGCTCGGCATGGACGCCATCTGTCAGCACATGGCGCTTATCATAGTAAGCAGAGAGTCCAAGTTTTTCCTGCACATTATGTCACCATACCCTGGTTGCGCATGCTTAGGCCTCGGTTTTTAGCTCTGTCCACCCCGCCATGTAGGGCGCTGTAGAACCTCTGTCAAGAGACCTCAATCTGCTGCTTTGACATTCCCTTAGCCGAGCACTTACTTGCAGCTGCGCTCTCCACGTAGTAGCATTTGGAGCAGAGACCGATGCCACGCGAGCCTTCGAACCCGAGCTTGAACAGTCCCGGGTCCATCCAGACCATTTGACCCAAGCTAGCCAGTCCCGCTTATGAGCCTGGTACTCTGCTCGCATCTCAGGGCGAATGACGTCGTCGAGGTTGGAGCCTGCTATAGCGATATACGCGGAGTCAGTGCCCATCTGCAGGTACCCAAAGCTGTCATGAGCCATGCAGCACTCGAGGAAGTCGTAGTAGAACACCAGCATTCGCAGCTTCGCGAGCTCATAAACGGCAATCCCCACCTGGAAGGGCCTTCCAATTGTGATTCTCGGCTTGCGACTCTGGAGCTCGTATGACTAAGCGATCTCCTCTAGATCTTCGAACCATGCACTACGCAGGGCCTTGTCTACCACACGTTCATCCTTCGTGAAGCTGGTGTTGCTATGACGTTCTAGGGCCTCGATGAGCTTCCCGTAGACCCTGTTTCCGAGGAGTTCGAAGAGATCTACATCTCCCGAGTGGCGGGCCTCCGTAAGATTCTCCACGAACCACTCGAATGGGCACTTGGCCTCATAGACTATGGTGCTGTATGCAGCAGTGATCTCCAGGCCATGGGTTATATACCACTTCAGGGTCGGGGTATACTGCAGCCGCTTCTTGCCAGAGAGGGCACTGACCAGCTTCTGGGTGGGGGCCGCTTCCTCCCTGTTCACCATATATATGCCAGCATCTCAGAAGAGATTACCTCTACCGGGACCTCGCGGTTATAGAAGAGAGGAGGCATTTCCTCGAACTTTGCCCACAGAGCCTTGGGGACCTCTATATCCACCTCAGCAAACACAAACCAGCTGTCTGCTAGGAGAGTCTCGTTAAAGCCAGCTACCCCACTGGCACCGGACCAATAGCACACTTTCTCCTTACCACATGACATCTCTTTGGACATCGTTGACAGGTACAGAGCATTTGCGTCGTAGCCGAGTAGACGTTGGCAGACATGCTCACTCTGGCGGATTCAAGTCACACCATCCTCATAGTATCTGGTGAACACGATGCTGAGACCGCCAACAACAGCACCCTTCAGCATCTTGTAGGCCTACTTGTCTGGTGAATAGAGGCTAACATCCGACATGTGCTGAGCGGTTCCACATTGGAGGTACTGCAGTGACACACCTGGGAGAGACACCGTGTCTTTGAGGATGTCTATTTCTCGTTCTGTGTAGAACTCCAGCATCCACACTAGGGCTTCGATGAATGGACTGATGTCCAGGTTGTCGAAGTATCGCAGCTAGTCGGCGAATGTCCGCATTCCATGCTTGCTTAATGTCTGGCTACACTGTTTCCCCTCTGTTCGTGTCAAGAGGTAGCCACCCTTGAGCTTAGATGTCTATGCTGAGTAGTCAGGAAGCCCTGGATAGTTGAGCTTCTCATGTGTGTCAACCCATTCATATGGGAGCCAGCTCTTCTGCTGTGTATACCCGTAAGCTTTGACCCATACCTCATACGAGACTCCTGGACCGAGCTAGTTCAACACATTGAGAAACCATAGTTCAGGTGTTATGAGGAACATGGTCTGACCAGCCTTCTTGACGACTTTCACTGTACCTGTACTGTCAGCCAGCAGATCGACAAAGTACTTCTTGATGAGGTTCAGGTCATACCGCCCAGAGTTGAACCCCAGTACAGGCACTTGGTCACACCACTCGTTAATCAGTCGCTGCTGTCGCTTTGGGAGCTTGTCCAGGTCTGTCGATATGTACTGTGCCCTAACCCTTGTTCGGATTAGAGATGAACTCTCTGATCAGTTCTTTGAGGTCAGGATTGCAGAGGTGAGTAGGCTCGCTTGTGGCGCCCTGTAAGGAGCAGCCAACTGACACAGAGATAGGTATGTGAGTACTCACGATCGAGAGCGTCTCCGTATAATGAGTCTTGATACCATCTAGGAGTGCTTCGAAGTCGTAAACTATGAAGTGTGGTTATGGGACAGTCCGAACCCGTTTCGGGACGCTTGGGCAGCGTTTTATACAGCATTCTCACTGTACCACAAGCGTGCATCCAGCGGCTCTCAGCTTCTCCTCTCTCAGGACTGTCTTAGAGTATCTTTGTTCGTCTTCCTCACCTCGCTGGCGTTGTGGACACGCGTCCCAATGATAGCCATGGAACTGGTAAACAGTGTTGGTGGTCGGATCATAACCATCTAAGGGAGCGCCCTCGATCCAGCGCTCACCACCGTGCCCACACTCTACATGGTGTAAGTGTACGCCTCTGTTTTTAGACTCATACTCGGTCCAACGAGTAGCTGCTGAAATGGATGGTTGGGGTGGATAGAAGGCTTTCTCATATGGAGACTGTGGCGCCTCGACCTTCTCGCCAGGATACACGATTTTGTTTTGCCGCCTGGGTGTAGCGGAGGTAGAAGGCGTTCTGAACAGTCTGCTGGAACTTGTGCATGATCTGGCCTGTGAGGTCTCCTTCTAGACCTCGAAAAAATGTCCAGCGTACTGACTGGCATCCTCTATCCTCTGTCTCCCTTTCACTAAGATGCTGGTCGAGAATGTGTTCGCCTTCTCGCCTCATGCTCCAGGCCAAGGGTTCAGACCTCTGCCCCCTTATGCTCCTGGCTGGTCTCAGACCTCTGCATTGCTTAATGATCCTGCGTTTGAGAGTTAAGCACTCCAGTGGATGGGCCTCCATCCGCCTCGCTACAGTCTTGGCTCTCAAGCTAGCAGTCACCTACTCGTCCAACTGACGACGCTCACATATCCGCTGTGCTTTCTTGTGGGGATTCAAAGGATCCTCTTTGGTCAGCGCTGGAAACCTTCCCATATTCATTTCCCAGTGGAGTCGCTTCTGCCACTCCTCGGCACGGATCTGTCTGATCATCTAGAGCAGGTTGGCTTTCTTTGCCTTGGTGTAGACTCTAAGGCCGAATTGCTTTGCATTAGCACAAAGCTGTGCAACAGTACTCATGGTGTATATCCCTGTATATGCCTGCATATGGTGCGGGGCCCCCTGCATTGGAGAGTTAAGTGCTCCAGTGAATGGGCCTCCATCCGCCTCGCTACAGCCTTGGCTCGCAAGCTAGCAGTCACCTCCTCATCCAACTGACTAAACTCACGCATCCACTGCGCTTCTTGTGGGGATTTCCAGGATCCTCGGTAAGTGCTCGAAACCTTCCCATATTCATTGCCCAGAAGAGTCGCTTCTGCCACTCCTCGGCACGGATCTGCTCGATCATCTGGAGCAGGTCGGCTTTCTTGGCCTTAGAGTAGCCTCTAAGGCCGAATTGCTTTGCAGTAGCGCGAATCTGTGCAACAGTACTAATGGTGTATATCCATGTGGATGCCTGTCTATAAATGGGCGTTCAGACCATATTATGTGTGGCGATCAGCACCTGTGGATGCCTGTCTGGGCGTTCAGACCTATTATGTGTGGTGCTGGCGATCAGTATATGTGGGTGGATGCCTGTCTGGGCGTTCAGACCCTGTTATGGGTGGTGTATATCCCTGTGGATGCCTGTCTCTAAATGGGTGTTCAGACCCTATTATGTGTGGCGATCATTACAGTGGGTGGTGTATAACCCTGTGGATGCCTGTCTGGGTGTTCAGCCCCTGTTATGTGTGGCAATCAGTACCTGTAGGTGGTGTATATCCCTGTGGATGCCTGTCTCTAAATGGACGTTCAGATCCTATTATGTGTGGTGCTGGTGATCAGTACTGAGGGTGCATATCACTGTGGGTGCCTGTCTCTAAATGGGCAGTGTGCATGCATGCCCCCTGGATAGGATAGTACACACGCATGAATAAAGCAGTGGGTCAGTCAATACAGTATTGAATTGCATAGGATTCCCAGGCTGCAGACTGGGGTTCACATCCACTCAAAAGACCTCACTAGAACTTACCTGAAATTTCGAAACTAGGTAAGACACTAGGGCCAGGGCAATATGACCAGGTTAGATAAAGACCCACCGCGACAGCCCCCAGTGCCAGGTAAAAGCACCACAGACACACACACCCACACACACACACACACACACACACACACACACACACACACACACACACACACACACACACACACACACACACACACACAAACACACACACACACACACACACACACACACACACACACACACACACACAAACACACACCAGCCAGCTGGAATAGCAACAGGGTTGGGTAGGAGATAGGTGAGTAGGATAGGTAGGATATGTACATAGGTAGGATAGGTAGGATAGGTAGAAAAGTGTCCCAGAGATAGAAAAACCTCCTCAGTATACTGGTCAGAATAGAGAGACAGCCGGCCACTGGCCGGTATCCTGAGGAGGTTCTCCCGGACAGTGGGGTCCGCACGGGAGTACCATGGCCACGGAACGGCGGCCAGTTGAGGAAGGTTAAGGAAGGTGGTATCATTTTAATTCCGACAATACTACTAGTCCACTTATATATTTTTCTGGAAATTGATATTCAGAGTGTTCAGGGATGGCTCGATCCCAACGCGGCAAAGTGTGAATGGGACTTAGCTAGAGATGGGCCTGGCATTGCTAAAAAGGGATTCCTCCATTACCAATGGTCGACCGTTTACCGGGGTTGGGGTGGGGGTTGGTGGGGTGGGTGTGTGTGGTAAGATTGTATAGCCCTTGGAGCAAGCAATGGCATGGAGGTCAGCGCAATGTACAAAATATATCAGAGAATATGTCACGAAAGTGTACGAATTGCTAACCTTCGATGAATTACATTTTTCTATCAATGTTGTTGAGTATTCTGTATCTAATTTAAATATGAGCTGTTGCTGGCATTGCGTTTAATTTATTTGAACCGGAGTGGTTTACATATATGTGACAAAGTCTAATTCCTTAGGGTCTAAATGGTTTGAATATAATTATATGGGGGCAGGTGTGGATGGAGAGAGCAAACTACTCTTGGATTGGGGCATGTGGAGCATTTGCCACCATCCCCGTGTCACACCCCGTGGTGCTGCTACTGTCTTACTTATAAGCTGGTGAGAAAAACATCTTCCAGGCGAATCAAAAAGATCCAAAATAATCAAAAGACATTATATTTATGGAATACGATCCTTGTCTAGTGCGTTGACTGAGTAAATCAGTATTGAGTTAGTATGTCGTTATTGCATACTGTGTGATAATCGCCTCACAAAATTAACCCTGACTACATTTATTTAAAAATGTAAGTATTTACTTATTGAATGTCCGTTTGCAGGACAAGGGAACACTATTTTTTTCATTTTACCACTGGAATCACTGGCTCGCTTATCGAGCCAGTCATTCCAGTGGTAAAATCTCAAAAATAGTCTTCTCTTGCCGTGCACATGGACATTCATCAAGACCACTACAGAAGCAGGTTTTGGCCGGCTTCGTTATGAAAGCGTTAATTTATTAATTAATTAATACATTATGGCATAGTACACTACATGTACTGGTGACTTAAACGGACATGTGCGCGTAAAATACGGGAGCATTTTCGAAAGGAGAAGGGCATCTATTAGGAACGTCATCGATACTAGATATTTATATTTGGCGCCTCTGTTGCAAAACGTACTTGAACGTCTAGTGCGCCGTTTAACAATGCACTTTTCCATTGCTGTATGTGAGAATTTTGCTACCAGTATTAACTTTAAGTCAGTCAATGAGAAAGTTCTTTCTTTGTCATTGCCTCTATTCCAAATGTCCACCCTAAAGCCATTCATTTCAAGTTCGGTGCCATATGCACACTAGACGACCGTTGAGCTGACAAATACGTTCTGACGTCGTAAGGTGGATGAAACTCGGTATCCAATTAGACATCTCTTGTGGAATTCCCTAACGTACTAGTATCAACATTGGTAAAAACTCTAAAGGCAATTTCAGATCCTTCGCACAGCACTCGCGGACATTGATGGAAATGTTCATGACATGAGATGCGAAGTAGCAACGTGGTTTCAATTTAACAATCTGAATTCGAAAGTCACAAAACACACACATCATTGACGATTTTATAAATAAGTTGTTGAGTAATTTGAAACTAATTTGACCGAGAGCTGTTGCTGGCATAGGCAACAACAAATCCCAGTCAAAGTAGTTTGAAAATATTCAACAGACTACCTGTATGTTTGTTTTACTATTGCGATTCTATAGTGTAATGTCTCGAATGGCTAAATGAGATACAAGAAGCTGAGTGAAAGACATGCACGTGGTGTGGTGCACTGATGTAAAATGCAACGTTGTTAACAGATGTGCTATGCCACAAGAGAGTTTTCTAACAAATTAATATTGTTTTGAAATTGAATTCAGAAACGAGTCCCTAATTCAAATGCACAACTAACACATTATAATAATTAATACGAAAAGAAATTACCATATGCCAAGATGTGTGAATATCTACCGTTAATACTATTATTAAACTATTCCTCGTTAAAACAGTAGCTATATGAAGATACTAGGTGACCCTTTCTTCATAGTTCGTGTGGCGGAATTGAGAGACCAAAAGTGAAAAATGTAAGAAACTATTATGAACTCTTAACTAGCCTGGTTAAATTTGAAGAATTGTCTGAACATCTTCGTAGTGAGAAACCTGATGCATACCAAACCTATGTGAGTTCCAAATGTGGCCTCGGGGGCGATACAAATTCACGAGATTGGTTCACGACATGAGTTTACTTTGTTTATGAGAATGTTTGCATAGAGGAGAGTGTATCTATCAGTGGCCATATGCGCAATAACAACACTGTCTCAATGCCTGCCTGCCTGCCTGCCTGCCTGCCTGCCTGCCTGCCTGCCTGCCTGCCTGCCTGCCTGCATGCCTGCCTGCCTGCCTGCCTGCCTGCCTGCCTGCCTGCCTGCCTGCTTGCTTGCCTGCCTGCCTGCCTGCCTGCCTGCCTGCATGCCTGCCTGCCTGCCTGCCTGCCTGCCTGCATGTCTGTCTGTATGTCTATCTATTTGTATATCTTGCTGCCTGCCCGCCTGTCTGTATGTATATATGCCTGTCTATGTGTCTGTCTGTCTGTCATATATGTGTACTATTTACCCTTCTTGACAAGGAGTACTGCGATCTCCAAGCCTTTCTGAGCACACCTATTTTATGGCAATCACAACCATCGGCCATCCACGTTGCGCTACCATCACAGATAGTACGGGTAGTGTTCAATATAAGATTGCTTACATAAAGAGCATTACAATATTATCCACAGATGGAATACTTTATTTAAATAATGAACAAGTAGAATGCGGGAATGAAGACTGTCGTCAAAAGGTGAACCCATGGTTACTTTAAACGATACCCAGAGAGCGAGAATCATCAAAACAGATGACTAATAGTTAAGTGGGGGGGGGGGGATAAGGGAATGACGAGGCAGTTGACATGTACAAAGTAATTAGCCTACTAGATGAGAAGAGACGCATTATATGGGGGACTGTGTGATAGTTTTTTACCAAGGATCTGCATAATTATGTGTTTAATTTTTAAAACGGCTATTGTCATTGCTACTACTACTACTACTACTACTACTACTACTACTACTACTACTACTACTACTACTACTACTACTACTACTACTACTACTACTACTACTACGACTACTACTGCTGCTGATACTGCTACTGCTACTACTACTACTACTACTACTACTACTACTACTACTACTACTACTACTACTACTACTACCACTACTACTACCTTTTTTTTTTTTGGCGCAGTCGGACAAACTTCACGGAGGAACTCCTTTAACAAGGCTTGCAAACCCCCACACCGTGTAGTAGTAGGCCCAAATGGTGAGCATAGTTACCCAATAAGTGGTAAAGTGACTCATCAATAATTAGCAGTAAGTTACTGCTACTCATTGACGCCATTGAGCCGATTCATGACCGGCAGCCTAAGTAGATCATATGTAGTTTAACGTCGCACCCCATAAAGTATTGGGCCCAAATGGCGAGTGCAGCTCGCCAACTAGTGGCGAGGTAACTCGTCAATAAGTAACAAAAGGTCACTCATTGACGCCAGTTGGCCGGTTCTTAAATACCGAGCAGGCGTAGTAGCCTTTATGTCGTAAAATGCACAAAGCAAAAGTATACAAACTATGACTACATAGATGGCGCTCTAAGTTCACATTTTAAATTTACTTCATTGTAAGTTTTTGTAAATTACCCTGGAATAAATACACCTACAGTAAACATTTACAACAGGATGTTAATTGTATATATGTAAGATGTCATACTCTGTTAACCTAATGAACTCGAAAGTCGGATCACCTCCAGAATATTGACGCGATGCTCAATTGATATTTAAATATACCGATTCCCAAGGTCAGGTTATTCGTCAAAATTATCATCTCCTAAGATATTACAATTTTAAAATTAACTCAATTAAATAAAATAAAATACCATGTATCAATATACAACACGCAGCGATTGTCCTAGCGTATACAAGTTCTGCTTCTGCTATATCCATGTTCAATTGATACTAGGCCAGTTTTTCACCATATATCTTTAAATCTACTTTATTTTCCATGTTCCACTAGCCTGTACAATTCACAATGAATGCAGTTTATCAACAATAATCGAAATACAGCTTGTATTGCTCTGTGGTGGTTGTTTCCAGTTTTATCTCTGACCTCTGAACACCGATGTTTCCAAATGGCTCACACTCCTACAGATATCAGGGTTACTAACAATTTTTTATCCTTGCTATTACTGATTCGTCCGATAGTTGAGCACTCTTTGAACATAATTGTTTCAGCCATTAATTTCACATATTTGATTCCAAATTTAGCAAGGAGAATATTGATATATACCCAAAAGCCTGTAGCTATACAACACTGTGTAAACAGATGGTCTATTGTTTCCTCCTCGGTATTACATAATAAATACCGGTCTGTACTTGTTATTTTGCACATATAAGTCAGATGGCCGACCCATAGCCTTCGATGGAGTAATCGACATGCCAGGTCCCGTGCGTTTGCTTGTAGACAAGGTAAATGTATTGTTTTCTACGCATTTTCCCAGTTCTTTGGCGTGCATCCTAAAGTGTTCCAATGCCTAACTGCAACAGGAGTCTGTCTCCGACATTGCATTAGCATTCCATACCAGGCTCTAGATGCCATGTTGTATTTTATATGCTCTGACATAAATACTAATGTTGGTTGCAACATATCTCTCTTGCCACGTGCTTTCGGCAATTTGAACCATCCCCCAGGTATTGCATTCTTTATTCTAACAAATAAGCGTTGGGCATCAATATGCCTCATTGATGTTGCTTTTGCTACATCCTGCATCGCAATCCATTTGCGAGATTTTGGATTAACTAAATCACATGAATATTGAATGCCATTTTTGGCCATAGAAGGCAAATATAATACAGCATCATTATCACGAATCAACTCGTTGCCCCAAAGACGTTGCTCTAAGGCATCTTCCCAACAACTGGATTGTGGCATTGATTGTGTGAATATTTTTACAGCTTCGAACTGTTCTTTATATACGTTTGGTATCTTCTGATGGTTAGGTGGCAGTCTATTGCAAAAAAATAAACATTCTACTGGACATGGATCTACGTACTTTTGTAGAAGTGTCCTTGCAACACTTGACCACGCTGAATATGAAGTGAGTAACTTATTAAGGAATTTCAGTTTTAGCGAAGCACACTTTGCTAAAACATTAACCAAATCCAGGCCTCTATCATGCTTTTCATTTGTGAGGATTGACTGCGATACTAAATGTGCTGTGCCCTCCCATAAGAAGGACAAAAGTAACGTGTTGACCTTTGACTCTACTGATTTGGGCATATAAACTACAGAAGCGGTATACCACAGTCCAGATAAAATTAAATTATTAAGGACAAATTTTCTGCCAAATACAGTTAGGCGAAGTCGTTTCCAATTTACTAATGCACACTTTAGCTTGGATAGCCTTTCTTCCCGGTTTATTATTACATCCTGTTCTCTACTAAAGTAAATACCCAAAATCTTTATGACATCATCTGACCAGTTAATATCCATAACATTGTCAGTTCTGTCCTTCCATGCGCCCAAAAATAATCCCTTAGATTTGTCTCTATTGACCTTAAGCCCTGATGCTGTTTGAAAATCTGTTAATACTCCATTTAAAAATCTAAAAACTGAATTTTTACCTGCAAACCCAGTTGTATCATTTGCATATTGAGACACCTTTAGTGGCCTTTCTACGCCACGTATACATATTACTTGAAACTCATTACGTTGCCTCAATGTGGCCCCAACGATTCCATATCTATAACGAATAGAAGCGGAGACAATGAGCAACCCTCTCTGACACCTCGTTCCAACACTACAGGTTCAGATAGATGATTATTTACTAAATAGCAACTTGTTATATCAGTATATAAAATATTGACCCATTTAATAAATCTGGAACCATTCAAGTCTGTCAAACGCCTTCTCGTTATCAAGTGCTATTATTGCTGCTGGGATGCACTCCTTTTCAACTAATTGAATAAGGTCTCGTATAAGCAAAGTGTTGTTTAATATCGTTCTTCCTGGTACAGAGCACATTTGGTCATCATCAATTACTTCGCCTAGGACTGTGCCAAGTGTTAATGTTAGTGCCCGAGTAATACTCCTATAGTCTACACAGAGTAGAGAGATTGGTTTATAATTCTGTATTTTATTTCTGTCACCCCCTCTTGTATATAAGCCGAACATATGCTTGGGCCATCGATGGATAGAGATGCACTTGCTTAAAATGCTAGCTGCTATTTCTTCTAATACTGGACCAAATATGTGCCAGAATGTTTGATGCAATTCGACTGGAAGTCCGTTGCAGCCAAGAGACTTGTCTAACTTCATACCTTTGAAGTATTTGCGTTATATTAGCTAAAATATCTCTAGTTGCAGTTTCATCACTTCCCTCCGAATTATACAATGATTTGTAAAATGTGGATACTATTTCCATCATCTCGGCATTTGAGGACAGTGATACACCATCGTTAGTCTTCAGTAAGCGCATTTCTCTATACCTCTTGCTTTTCCCAAGTTACAAAAGTAACGTGTATGCCTTTCACCCTCGGTGTGCGTTTGTGCTCTTGTCCTTATTTTGGCACCATCTAACTGATATTTCCCTATTTCATTTAGTCTACCTTATAATTTAACTAATAGTTCGTAATAATAATATTCTCCATCATTAATTTTCTTATTCATTTTACACACCGACCGCTGACGCGCCTTTTTACGCTTTCGCATTTCTCGCGCTTTCCTGATGGAATACTGCCTTGAAATATGTTTCAGGTCGGATTTAACATCCTCCCACCAGTCTGTTATACATTCATACACACTTCTCTTTTCATCCCAATGCCTCCAACAACTGTCTACACATTTGTGATAGCAACTGTCTCGTAACAACGCTACATTGAGTTTCCAAAATCCATCTCCTCGTTTGATCCAGTCAGCATTATCTAATGTGATGGAACACATATTGTGATCCGAGAAAGTTACTGGTTTTATGTTAGTTTTACACATATAACCTTTCAATGATCGTTCTACATAGATCCTGTCCAATCTGGATGCTTTCGTTCCATCGGTTGAAAACCAAGTAAAGTCCCTGCCCTCTGGATTTTCCATCCGATAAGTGTCTAACAAGCTTTTATATTCACAGATGTGTTTCAAAATATTATGAGATGTGTCATTAAAATTAGACCTAGAGTTTCTGTCTTTAGCCTCGTCTAATATGCAATTAAAGTCACCGCCCATAATTAGGTTTTCAGGCGTTCTGTCTTGAATTATTGTGGAAACATAATTTAGAAATTCACGGCGCAATTGGTGATAGGTAGGTGCATAAAGGCACATCAAATTTAAACTTGTGTTTAGTACATCAATTGATACACAAATCCATCGTCCATTTGGATCTGGTGACGACGATATAACGTTAACATAGTTGAGACAGCGGGGCAGGATAAGAATGGCCACTCCCGCACCATTATCTTGTGATAAAGAAAAAAAAATCTGCCCTTTTGAAATATCTTTGAGAGATTCATACACTTCAGCTTTTTGAATTTTGGTCTCTTGTAGAAAAGCAATATCAACTCTCTCATTTGCTAATTCTTCAAGCAAGTGGCGCTGCTTGAATTCGGTATTTAATCCTCTGCAATTGATGGTGCAGATAATCATAATTTGTAAAATGATGTTTACAACCGCCATCATTAGATTAACTAGATTTGGGTTTTTTAGCTCGTTTCTTAGACCATTTACCTAATTTTCCTGCGAATTCATTATTTCCTAGTTCTACCACAGACAAATAATCATATTTGGAAATATCAGAATCATGGCGCAGTAGACGATATTTCACGCCTCTCGCCGTTACATATGGCACTAACACTTCACCCCCTTCTGATCGGTACATTACCATTTCATCTTTCATCTGTGAACTCTGTGTTTGAATGGACACATCTGATTCTGCAACTGACATTGTATCATCATCCATATCATTTACTTCAATCTCAGATTCTGAGCTATTGTCTTCTTTATGACACTTATTGCTACGTAAGTTACATTTGGCAGGAGCGTCATTTACCATATCTTCAAGCTGACTTAAATCAAGTGGGCTTAGCGGAAAATCGACTGAACTTTCCGTCTTCTGAGTCCTAAACTTGTCCTGTCCTAATTTTAATTCATCTTTTAAGGAATTGTAAACTGGCAGTTCTGTAAGATAATATAATTTTTCTGCGTGTCTTTTACAGCCACCTTTGGCTCCACTGCATTTTGATTATTTTCTTGACTTAAGGTTCTACCCTCCTCTAATATTTGAATGTCATCAACTGTAGTTACTTTAACAGGAGCTGATGATTTATGTGTGCCATTTTCCGTGGCATGAACCACGACAACAGCTTCCGTACCGATTGCTTCAGAAGCATTTGACTCAGTTGCATCCTTTAATGGACGATTATCGCCACATACCGAGGGATTGTTTTGATTTTTTGGACATCGCCATTTAAAATGGTCAACTGAAAACAGAGCAAGCATTTGCTTCGATTGGAACAAGCTGTTGCCAAATGGTCAGTACTTAGGCAGATCCTGCATTCTTTAATTTTCCCTCTATACCATAAGGGGAGGACAAAGCTGCCATCAAGCCTCAATCTGCTTGGTAAAGGGCTATCCACTTTATCAAATCAGATGCGTTTTCTAGCGTTCTGTCAAAGGGATACGTTTCCTGTTCAATCTTTTGCACTTTGCCATACTTCTTGAGTTCATTCATGATTCTGTCATCTGGAATTTCTAGTGGAACTTTCATCTTCACTATCAACATATCTGACTCGATTTCCTCTACGTTTCAAACTTCGCCTTTTACAATAATAACATCTTCTAGAAGCTTTTCCTTGACCCCCTCATTTGACACTGTTACATTCCATACAGTTTTAGTAACATTGATAAGCCCCAGAAAAGCAGCCGGTCCCGTGCCAACGACGTCCTTTAACCCATGATACACGCCGATAGCCTTGACACCCCACCCCGTAGTTGTTATTTTAAGGCTTAGGGTACGCTTATAGGTTGCCATTGTGTTTTATAAAAAGAGGAATCCCATACTATTACAATATATAATACAAATATATAACACCAGGACGTCGGGGGAAAGAGCTAAACTCTAAATAAATAGTGTCCCCTCATGAAACCCTGATGTCTACCAACAAATATACGAATAGAGTACAGTCGTATATGTGTTAGTTTGAAACACTTATTAAGTAGTTCACTAACACCTGACCGAATAAGGTGGTTTCCTAATGCATACTAACATATTACAGTCATATATTTGTTAGTCTGTTCGAGTTGACCGGGGACAGCCATCTGACTATACAGATTTATATAATCAAAGTACTAGGCGTGCGCTTACAAATGACAAAGGAACCAAATCTACTCATTCAATCGATCTTGCCAAATATAATGAGCTAGCCAACGAACTATAGAAATAGCATACGGGTGTGGGGAGAAAAGTATTGCATTGACCACAGTAAGAGGAGACCTATTAAATAGCTGAAACCGCCAGCTAAGAGGAGTGCCCTTAGAAAATGGAGACACAAAATGTGCTCCAACCAAGACAAGAATTTACAAATTAAACATAAAGTTTGAAAGGAAATACTAATACGAAATATATGTATACAATTTATCTACAAAATCGCGCTAGAAACTAGCAAATTCGGGCAGCAATTGCAGAGCTAAATAAACGTGTGCGTTCACTACTACTACTACTACTACTACTACTACTACTACTACTACTACTACTACTACTACTACTACTACTACTACTACTACTACTACTACTACTACTACTACTACTATTACGGCGACTACTACTGCCGCTGCTGTTGTTGCTGCATCTACCTTTCTAACTGTGAATTGATTTTTTACATCGCAATAACGCATCAAATGGATATGCCTATAAGTGGATTGGATGGAATATCCCGTAAAGTATACAAATTCTATGCCTTTGATGGATTTATTATTTATTAAACACCCATTTCAAAATTTTTAAACCAAATTGACTTGGCGCTTCTGCTGCCATAAGAAGCAACAGCGCCCAGTCAAATTACCTTCAAAATATTTTAAAAAGTCAGTAGCATACCTCTATAGTTACCTTGGTATTGGGGCTCTGGGAGGCAATTTTTTGATCGATTCTAACATGGGCAAAGCGTGGCGGACCTTCGCCAGAACTGAGAATGGCATAGCTAAATGTGGATTCATCGATTATATTTTTTTTAAACCAAGTACTGATTTATGTCATTCGAAGTCCTTGTGCACGCATTGGCCATCCGCGTTGCGCTACTATCAGAGATAGCATAGATAGTATTCAGCAAGATGTCATATATTAAAACAAATATGTTGTTTCTGCTTTGCAAGGGTTAAAGAGCTACACATTTCTCTGTCGAAATGACAACAATTACTTTGACAGGTCATCGCAGAGGTCGATACTAGAAGAATTAAGCGTCGAGCGGCTATTCAGAAAATGGCCTTTAATATCAGCCTGGGGGATTCATTTGGCGGGACTTCATAATAGCTCACGCTGACACGTCGTTATAAAAAGCACACGCGCATTATCATGGAATCATGAGCTGAATGATAATTAGAATCCGGTCTGGCAGTTCTCACTGATTTGAACAATTTACCGGCATCTGGAATTGCCATCGATTCTGTGCGACGCTTAAGAATGCGACAAGTGTTATCTTCGAATTCTGTCTTGCCAGACGTCCCCTGTCATAGTATATGACTATGCCTTTATTCATGCGTCATGTGTAATTGTTGGTATTTCGTTGCTGGCTAATATGCTTGGGCTGGAGATTGCCAGATAAGTGCGCCAATATGGATCTGATTGTATTCGAGTTGGCACTGTGTTTTGTCTTCCGTGGTCGTAACATTGTACACCTTAAGCATCTATTTAGCAATGGCCAATACGGCAATACAATATCCTTTTCTCCAGAACCACCAATAATTAGGACTATTTACAATATCCATAACTCTAGTGTTTGATATTGGATAACGATAATTTTCACAATGTAAATACAATATATTAAGGTGTACTTACTTATAATGGCAAATATGTGCTGGCTGAATATTTTATTTTTATTATAGCTCTACATATGACAAAGAGTTCCACGAAACGGTATCTCTTATCAAGAGAGGGGCCAATTCTTTCACTCAATTAGCTGACGTTATTATCAAATACATCACACCATACACACACGTCATACACCATCATACACACACGTCAGAATCAAAGAGGTGTAACTCTGTCAGGGAAATTCAAAAGTTGCAAAAGTGTACGAATGTATTTACAATTTAACACATATTCTAGTGGATCTTTTGAAACTAATTTGAGTGGAATTTCTTGCTGGCATAGTCACCAACAGCGTACATGTACAGTTACCTTTCGAGAATTCATGATTCAAAATTACATATCGATTCCAACATGCGTGTAACGTGTCCAGAGCATAGCTTGAAAATGGCTGGCATAGCTGCATTTCTACAATTGGCTCCACCATTATCAGGCTCAATAGTCGTGACTGAGAAAGTTTTATCAGAAATGTCGAACATTTGTCATATCGCCCGACTGACAGATAGACAGATCGATGTATGCTTGTTGCCAGTCGCCACATTAGAAGATATCCGTGCATCCATATAATGAATTCGCTCGACTGGATACACCAAATATGGGCTAAATAATCTATGCCTGTATCGCCGTTATCCCAACAGTTCACATGTCTAATGATTGTCTCGCTACACGTAATGATGGTCATATAGTGGTGCAAGTGTCCTCGATGGGCGTCGGAATAAAAGAACTCATGCCTAGCATTGGTCAATGGCTAGTTGTAGAAGTGTGCGATTTTGGATTCATGAATCCAATTCCATTGTTTATGCTAGCTGGTGCCCATTTTTGAAACGATGCTGTTGTATGATGTTGGTGGCCAAACATAGAATCAGAGTTGGGAAATATCATTGTAGAACTGTGCATAACGATATTGTTATATAGTTACTAAAGGTCAGAACACTAACAGCATTTATCATCGGAGTGGCAAGGTTTAAACCATTTCATGAAAAAATCAACTAACATCATTCCATGAGGTAGACTTGCGTGAATTTCCATTGGCAGGCCAAGTTATATAAGACTCTTTTTTGAAAAGGCATTACTGCAAACTGCAAAAATTGACTTCTCTTGTATTTTCTTGACCTAAATTAGGCATTACAAGAATAAACAACCAATTACTGCATATATACGTACTCGAGAAAAGCCTTATAGCGTAGTTTACTGGGCCACTACACAGATCAATAGCACACCAATACGACCAGCTGTTGGCCCTGTTATCTGCGTAATCACGGTAGGGTTTTTCTGACAGGATGAGGGCAGAGCAAACCATATATGATCAATTGACTCGGGCATTGGCACAGGTCACCGACGTCGTGGATTGTTTACGGCTACCAGTATGCAGATATTGACATCTCCCCAAGACACCTGTCTGGAGAGGATCCGTGATTGTCTTGTAACACAGATGTGTGTGTATACATATCTGTGATGTAGATGGCTCTGTCAATAACACATTTCAACGAATTAATGAAGAACGGTCATCAGCAGTATTCCCATTGGAACCTCTCCGTGGTATGTCCAACAGCTCCAGCCGGCGGCTCTCCGGTTGATCCCATTCAAATAGCTCCACCATCCTTGCCCTAAGTGCCATCTTCATATCCAGAGAGGATGTTGTTCTGTTATTCTTCGTTCTATTGGCGTAAAAGGTGGTCTCATACTCCACCTCAAACGGAAACACGCTTCGTAGTGGGTGGGATACATTCTTTTGGTAAATTTCATCAGGCTGTCGAACACATAAACCTAATGTGATCTTGCCATATTGACAAAGTCCCATTCTTCTGCACCGCTAATCTAAACCAAATTAATGGAGACCCCGCTCCAGACATTCAAAATACATGTTATCTGGGTGCGAAACTGCACCACGCCAGGACTATCATAATTAAATACATGGACTCCTGTCATATCTACCGAAGAAAACTGTGTGGCAAGCATTGGCAACAATTACAAGGATGAGCCTGTCTGTCTTCATCCACACAAGGCAAGGAATACAACTTTTTCCAGTGCAATCAAATTGAAATTTTCAAGAACTGCGCTTTATTTCAGTAAACACAATTGCTGCATATCTAACACCAGAATAGCAGAGGACGATTCCGTGTATTACTATTTATGCTGCATCCTTGAGAATACATGCATTAACTATATTACCTCTGTCTCTGGAAGTTTCTCTCCCGTTGCCGACAGCAGCAACCCAACCCACCGCACCTAAAGCAATTTTGTATCTTCCGATTGATTGGGAGTATTTTTGGAATCTTTTGATAATATTGTTCACGACTAATTCAAGAACTAACTCAGAACACACATTTGAGGTGAGGTCTTTCCCGGCCTAAATATGTGCTTCTACAGATGTAGAGGCAGCGATGTTCTTTGGTGGATGACTCGCCGGATCTGCCGGCCACGCCAAAAAGTGGTTATTCAACCTCCCCAGCACTGATGTTGTGCAGGTTTATTTACATTTTTTGATCGCGGCAAGTAAACTTTGCTCTGTACGTCTTAAGAGCTAACTGACGTACCCCACACCGTAAGCTTAGTTATGTATCTTCATCCGTCTTCAACAACCCCGCATATGAACGGGTTGTTCTTAACTTTGATCCATACCATCGGTGTATGGGAACTTTCTCCCTAACAGTAATGTTATTGTATCACTTACTGACTGCTCCTTAGACATTCTTATATTGTGATTACCGTCATGAGTTCAATCCGCTCCCATCCTGAACTGCATGTGGAAATCCTGTTTGTGGGAACCGCCATGTGGGAACTGTCCAGCTTCCAGAAAACGCGTCAACTCACGTCACACCAAGGGTGGCGTATCAATTTCAGTAACACGATAGCCATCATTAAGAATGGCTACTGACTATTCAAGTAGCTATACTTAACATCTTAATTATACCGTTAGTTACAGTTGTAATTATTATACTTTATTTGTGTAAACAGTTCAGATGACTAAAAGTTATAATTTCGTTATCTGTTTATAGTTATTCTTATTGTACTGTAAGTTGTTTTTACTAACCGCACCATAGTAGGTCTGCCAACCTGGACTTTATATATTCTTCTAATCATTTCACACCATATTACTCGTACTGGTTAGTTTGATATATGGCAAGCAGCCATTCGTTCATATGTTTTTGTTTATTTGCAGAAAACGTAGTACTGCAATGCGCGTAGGAAACACTATACAGCAACATTTATATATGCATCACTTTCTCCCGACACCAACAATTTTTCACTCAGGTCGCTGTCCATGCTATAACTCTGTTTAGCCCGGCGTACTATCGACTAAAAGCCTGTCTATTTCAGCTCGATAGGATAGGTTTAAAAAGATTAGAGATAATTTCTTCGTTAAGAGACACATAGTGTACGCCTCTTTTCCGGTAGTTGCGATAATTTAGCCCCGCACTCCGGCAAAGTTGTGTAAAATTGTCCAACATACATATTGGGCCTCCTAATTATACGTTATTGTCTCTCTTCGTGTTCCACTAAGCCTTATGGCTTCTTAATTGTTTGGATGTCCCTATCCGCATCATGGACTGATCCGACCCTGGGAAACTATTGGGGTTTCCGAGCGGTGATGGCCAGGGTGGGGTATCACATACATTTCCCGTGTACCTTCGGATACCTGGTAGGTAGTTATCCTTGCCAATGTAGGAAGCACTGCGAAAACACATTATAATTATTTTATTTTTATTTTTTAGGAAGTCTCCCCCGCACCGCAGTGCAAGGCTGGACAACTTGCGTTAAACCTAACATCAGGTTAAAAGGTTAGCTCCATAAGACCTGGTGACGGCGAGATATGCATCCCCACCGAATTCTGTAAGAATGTCTGGGCAAGATGTTGGGAAAATGAAATGATAGATCAGTTGACTAAACTTGCTTATGTGAAATGTAACCCTTGTTCTGTGACATGTTATGTGGTTATGGAGCAAGATGTCCGGATTCTCACCCAGCTCGGAGATCTTGTGAACTAACATGTATGCACGATGTCTCCAGTATTGATGTCTTAGGACATCCGTTCACTATCACAGTCGTATCTAAAGCTAGGTAGGGCACCTGCCATTTGTGGCATAAACTAGTTTGTGTAACTTTCTTCTTCTTCTTCTTCTTTTCGTTCGCTGATCATACCGCCAGTCCTGTAAGTGACTATCGACATGATCATAAGCATTAAGTGCGTGGATCCATGGTTTATTAGAGTGCGCCGTACGGCCTGGAACCCCCGTCTTCAGCACTCGAGGTTTCTGTCAGGGTTACCTCACCCTTACCTCCTTTAGTCGCCTCTTACGACACGCAGAGGATACGGAAGGTGTATTCTAAGCCCCACCTACAGGGCATATTTGTGTCACTAAAAACTAAATGTTAATTTAGACATAGAAAAAGGCCCGCATAAATAAAAGCGGCAAATACTAATTCGGCATACTTGAAACTACATAAGATGGTGGCGTGGGAATCCCTCGGGAATCACTCGTCCCGTCTTCGTGTAAAACAGTACGCAACATTATAATCATAATTTCACCAGGTATGGTCTTTTTTTATAGCATTTTGGTTGAATATTAGAGTGGACCCTTTCTGGCCAATACTATTCTCCCGCTTTAAGCCGTGGCAGCATTTTCCTGTGACGGAGGCCCGGACGATGCACTTGCCTCTCGCAAGGATTCAGTGACGGGCGGCCCACGCGAGGCTACTACTTATCACCCAGAAAGAGCATCAGAAGTAATGCCCGCATGACGCACATAACCTTTCGCCACTTCAACAAGATAACTTTCTTTCCTTTTCAGCTTAGTGGTATAATAACTTATATTAAGTTAATTAGTGATCTCGTGTACGTGAGCCTCCCTTGCGGGGATACATCTGTGGACATGCGGGTCTGTGTGGTACCTCCGGGAGTCCCGCATTTAAAAGTTCAGCAGGCTGTCTCTATGTCTTGTATTTTCGTATGCTCATTTTCTTTATCTAGCATACTTGACGGTCTGTTTAGTTGAAACTATTGTATAAACTTATTTTAGTTCGGTCACTGAATCAAATATTGTTAGTCCATAGATCACGAAATTGCTATGGACATGCATATCGGTGACACAAACACTTGGGATGAGACTGTTGTGTGTAATGTTCGCGACGATGGTCGCATGGCCCTAACGGAATGATTGAGTTCCACCGACCTTAGGAGCCAGTCTCTGTTGCCTGTAGGGTTGTATCGCATGGGATCCGTAACCCCGAGACCGGGAGCTATCCAAGGTCATCACTCGTTATGTACATGCGATGTGGCGAGTCGACACTATACACAGGAATGTCCCGACACTACCCCGCTAGCTACAAGTTGCTCCCAATGTGGGGCTCGAACCCACGACCCCGAGATTAAGAGGTAGCATCATACGATGGGCACCATGCTCGTATGCTCACCGACTATTGTAAAAATTATAATCGTGCGGGATCAACAACACCCCAATACCACCAGTTTTCGTCCAGCAGTGAGGGGAGCTTCCGGGATGCCTCACAGGCGGGAACAGAATTTCATACTATATCGGACATCTGCGATACGTCAACTCCATCAGGGCCAGATCGTGGATGATCACAACAAAGACCTGATTACTGGCATACCTACTATCCTTCATACCACTATCGTGCACCCATGCCATCTACGGAAACCGTATGGCAGGGCAATAATCCATATACTAGCCAACCTCCCGTGCCACCACCACCAAGTTTATCCTCCTATGCTAGGGGTACGCCACGGCACCATCTGGAGGAATCGGCACCACCATTCCAGCGGTACCTCAGTCATGCCACACATCACGACCTTCAGCCGACTGCAACACCAGCATATCAGGAATGTCAGTCTTCACCACATGAAGAACGTCTGCATAATCTCCATAATATTCCGCCTCCCGTTCATGGACCCTGGCCGGTTTATGGGTCTACTATAGGACAGACATCACTGGACTGGAGTACCCGCGCTCTCATTCCTCGACATCGACATCAACGGGAAACACCAACACCACCACCACCATCCGCACGACGACCAGCATCAGCGTTTTCGTCAGTCTCCCGAATGCCACCACCACCCGGATTTCAACCACTCAGTTCTTCCCGTGGTCTTGGCTGAGTCATTCTCCCTCCCGAATTCAGCGGGGCGAGTGATTGGGCCAATTAAAAAATACAGTTCAAGATTATAAGTCGGACTGACCATTAGAACGACCAACAAATGGGTGAATATCTCGCTGCGAAGCTTTCCGGAAAAGCTCCCCAAGTTCTCGCAGATCTCGGGGCTGATTACACGCCCACATACACACAATTGGAACAAGCATTGTCAGAACGTTTCGGCGACACCGCTCTCAGACAAACAAGCTGATTGCGGCTAAAGAATTTCCGCAATCGGCCAGAAGAAATCCTACCGGAGCTGGCTAGTCGCATCTGGAGACTAGTCACCCATGCGTACCCAAGCACCAACATGGAAGGCGTCACGCATCTTCACCTTAATACATCCAGAGATGTATTAAGGGTTAACCTGCTCTTAAGGAAAACACATTTCTTGTGGACCACGGAAGCCTGGTGCAATTAAAGCCATGGCTGTCCATATCAAAAACGTCCTGGAGTGGGAGAAAACAAACCGCCGCCAACTTCACCCTATCAATGAGATAGCGGGTGCTATCATCACCACTTCGACCGATGCTCCCACCACATCTACAACATCCACCACCACAGAACAATAGGCAAACCAGACAAAACCACAACATTCAAATTTGAATCAAGCGCCTAGAGGAAGGAGGCGTAGCCACAAAGGAGGCCACAACGGAGCGTGGACACCAGCACAATAATAACATTGCAGCAACATGCATGAGCAGATAGATGAGATAAATAAGCAAATCTTCACACTTATCAATTTAGTAACAACACCCAGCACTAATTTAGCCACCACATCCATTAGGACCACCAACACCATCAATCCCGCACCGCCACCCAACACCTGTTTTGGATGCAGTCAGCCGGGACATCGGAGCGAACGGTATCCTAACTGACCTCCATCTACAACACCTGCCCCCCGACTGCAGAACGCGGCAACCTGAGAAGCCGGCAAACTCCTAAGGGCACTGAGTAAAGAGTCACCGCGGTGCCCATATTTCCAACCCGGCTCAACTGCGGCCTCCATACAACAACGTCTTGTGCCGGACAATCACCAACCAAAATCAGCTTTTACACCTACACCAAAATGCACGGCTTAATATATGTCGATGCCTACGATGCCTCCCACATCCGTAGCATCGCCATCCCCCTCTATCCTCGCACATAACAAACCTTCTTTCCTCTGTAAAACGGCAGTGGTAGGTTGTAGCACCTCCGCTGAAGCAACGTTTTTGCAAGAACCACGTCCCGCCACCAAGACACTGGATTCTCAGTGTCCCTTGGTAGTATGCAACACACCCTCCCGCACAACATCATCTCCAGCATCTATCGACAGCAGCGGTAGGGTAGAAATTATCCCTCTGGGTCATGGACTCACAAACAACGACGTTTGCCGACGATCCGAACACCTTCTACGGCGCCGCTGCTTCTTTTGTGCCTCATCAAAACATCCAATGAGGAATTGTGAGAAGTGGCTTGCACAGGTGACTCTTATCCGTGAGCGGGAGAATCCCATCCGCGCCACTGTCTATACAAACACTGCATACACAGAAACAGCAAAAACTCAATTACCATTGCTACCACACCACAAGCTCCGTCTTCGCCAACGTACTCGCAGCAGGGGCGACGACAGGCTGGCCCTTTCCTCACTCAGCCACCACCAGCATTAAGAGAAGCTACTAAAAACAAGCCGACTATATACAGAATGATTCCGCTCCACGACCATTGTCGCAGATGGCATCATTGGAAACCCTTCCGCAGGTACACCGCAAAGTAATATATAAGTGTGCCTGTCTGATTAGCAGTATCCCCACCAGTGCCACTGTTTACAGAGGAGCTTCCATGACAGTATTTAGCAAGCGCGTATATGAGCGCATCCCACCTCATAAAAAGCTGCGCCTTAAACCTACACACACTTATCTACAGATGGCTACGGGAGCTAATGTGCCTGTAGCTGGTGTAGTTAATCTAGTCATCCAAATAGAGGAGATGCAATTCATACTGCGAGTTGTTATGGCCTCTATTCAAAATGATGCCCTTCCTGGCTTTGATTTTCTCAGTGCAAGCGAAGCCATCATACACTGCAAATAACATGAACTTGACATACACAGCCGACGGATACCTCTTGGACCAGAATCGTCATTATATGACATGTGTGCGGTAATACTATCAAGTACAGCCACAGCTGAGCCAGGACAGGAGCAAATCTTGTAGGCCACCGCACCACAGTTAGGAAGCAACACACACACATCGCCATGCTGGAAACCGATCATGATTACACGATCGCCTCACAATGCGTAGGTCCCCGCATGATCGTGGATACCACCAACAAAGAACACATACCAGTTCGTGTGTTCAATGGTACCGCAGACCCCATAACTCTTGAACCAGGGGTACGCTGCAGCCATTTGGTGGACATTATCTCTTTGAAAACGCCCGCATATACTACCTCACACACGGAAATGTCTGATGATTTACCAGAACACTTACACGATTTATTTCTATGTGCAATAGTAGGATTAACGCAATCTCAAAAACGACACATACGTGCACTACTTCTCAAATGTCGCGATAGTTTTTCTTCTGGAGACATGGACCTCGGAGAAACTCATCTTGTGTGACACTCCATCGACACAGGCAATAATCGCCCCATACAACAACCGGTATGACGTCTTCCCATTCATAAGAAAGTGGAGGCACATCAACAAATTAATGACATGTTGCGGACCGGTATTATAGAACCATCAGCATCCCCATGGGCTAGCACAATAGTACTAGCAGGAAAAAAGGACGGAACCTTGCGGTTTTGCATCAACTACCGCTGCCTTAATTATCTTAGCGTGAAGGACGCGCATCTGCTAGCACGTATAGATCAGGCCTTGGATTCCTTGTCTGAAGCCAAGTGGTTTTGTACACTTGACTTAGCTAGGGGTCACTGGCAAGTAGCCATGGATGAAGCTGACATGGAAAAGACCGCATTCGTGTGTAGGAATGGTCTTTTCCAATTCCGCAAGATGCCCTATGGCTTGTGCAACGCTCCTGGAACCTTTGAACATCGCATTGAGCAGGTATTAACCACCCTGCAATGGGAAATCTGTCTATGTTACATCGATGACGTAATCGTCTTTAGACCTACGTTTCAGCAAACATTAGCTACTTTGGACACTGTACTTTCTCGTTTCCGCATGGCCAATTTAAAGCTCAAACCAGAGAAATGTCATCTCTTCAGACAGAGCGTCGAGTTCTTGGGACATGTCATATCTGGTGATGGAGTGGCTACTCAGCCATAAAAAATTAAGACAGTAGCAGAGTGGCCGACGCCCTCTTCAATCATGGAAACATGGAGTTTTCTTCGCTTATGCCAGTACTATCGCCACTATATCCGTCACTTCAGTGAGATTGCTGCACCCCTCTACAAGATCACCGAAAAAGATCGACCATTCGAGTGGACGAGTGAGTGTGAAGGTTCCTTCAAGGCATTGAAGGACCTCTTGACGACCGCCCCGATCCTTGCTCATCCTAATCCAAACCTCGATTTCATCCTAGACACTGACGCATCGGCTTATGCTATAGGCGCGGTTCTATCTCAGGTCACAGAGAATGGAATGGAGCGGTGTTGGGTTATGGTTCACATATCTTAAATAAAACTGAAGAACGATATGCAACCACGAAGCAAGAACTACTTGCGGCGGTACATTTCGTCAAGTACTACTAAAACTTTCTGTACAGTCGCCCATTTACACTCAGTACAGACCATACCTCACTACACTGGCTCCGAAACCTTAAAAACCCGGAGGGCTAGGTAGCGAGATTGGCAGGAATCCCTGCAGGCCTATAACCTTAACGTTGTTCACCGTCCCAGCAAATTGCATGGCAATGCCGACGCCCTCAGTAGGATTGGGCAGGGAGGTGAACACGAAGAGGCCGCAACCGTGACACAATCTACACAGCCATCTCCGGAGTTCCCTGAATTGCGGTGCGCAGAGTGTAATCTGGAGAAAATTGCACACGATCAAGCAACAGACACGCAAACATGAAACATATATGCATGGATCCAGGAGAGGGTACGTCCTCCTAAGGAATCGGTAACACCCTTATCTACCACGGTTTAAATATTATTATCAGCGGTTCGAAGAATGTCACCTGTATAATGACGTTCTCTACATCATTAAACGTCTGGTAATCCCGGAAAGTTATCATTCTTCAACAACTACATGATAACACCGGGCATCTGTCCATTGTGAGAACTGTTACCCGCATCAAACAGAGATTCCACTGGATTGGGATTCGTGATAGTGTAAATGCATGGGTTGCCAAATGTATCCCGTGCCAAATACGCACTGTTGGCCAGCACCATATCGCACTCTCATAAATACAAATAGTCAGTGCACCAAGGGAGCAAGCGGCTATTTATGTGCTCAGACCCATGAATACGATGGATGATCGAAATAAATACATCCTCGTATTACAAGATTATTTAATGAAGTGGGTAGACGCATTTGCTTTACCGGACCAAAAGGCCTCCGCAGTAGCGGCGGTCTTGGAAAGCAATGTGTTCTGCCATTTCGGTATAATCTATAAGTTACACTCCGATCAAGTAATTTTGAGAGCCGGCTCATATCAGAGCTCTGCAAATTGTTTCATATCGTCAAAACAAGGACAACTCCGTATCACCCTCAAAGTGATGGAATGGTGGAGAGGTTTAATCGAACTCTCACGGAGATGCTTACAAAAGAAACACGCCTTGATTGTAGAGACTGGGATCTACGACTCCCGTATGTGCTCATGGCCTACTGCACTTCGCTACATTCAAGCACGGGTTATACCCCTGCTCGGTTAATGTTAGGCTGTGAATTAGCCTTCCCCACGGGATCTGGCTATGCCCCGAATACCAGGGGAGATAAATTCACCATCTCCCTATGTTGAACATTTGCGGCAGTGGATAGAACAGGATCATGAGTTAGTGAGAGAAATGTTATCCACTGCGCACCAGCGTCAAACGACATGGCATGACGGAGAGTGCATGGAGACCCATATGAAGCATGAAGGAGGGTTTTGGCACACGATTCACGACGATCTGCGAACATGCCAAGTAAACTGAGTAACCAGTGGAAAGGACCCTATGTGGTAGGTAGTAGGTAAGACGTCGGACGTGACCTACCGTATCCATGCTTCGGATGGCCTGACCTCAGTCATTCACTTCGATCGACTTAAACCGTGTGTCGATGACGACTCAGCACCAGAGCTCGGGCTGGGCGTTTCTCATGACACCGGAACCCAGACAGAAATTTATGCGGAAAGTAGTAGTCCCATGATTAGTGTAGAGCACCGCGGAGTCAGTTCAGCCTGTCTTCTACCAAGCCAGAACACCGATGAACACGTGGCTAATGCTGAGGATGATGACGAGATACGTACTCGGCCACCCCCCCCCCCCACCCCCATCAGCACCGGTCTACTCGATCTGGGAAGCTGTATCTGAAGAACCTTTTCTTTGTGTTGTCCAAGGGACCGGATGGGAAAGCTGTTCCCCCAATCTCTTAAAACTCCCACCCACTTCATGCTATGCGCCCCATTATAGAGTTACCACAAGCAAAAGCTGAGGCTGACCTACGCCATGCTTCCCGTGGGGTGGAACATGTGATGAATAGAATCGAAGTGAAGAGGCTAGATGAAGCCTTGGCGTGTCTAGAACCGCAAAACCGTACAACGGGGTGTACCCGACAATGCCCCTAAAACACGAAACCACACCCCTACCAAGGGACACCCTTGCACGCGGTCCCACTAACGCCATCGCTCCAATTCATGTCCCTCATCAATACACCAAGTTCGGATATCACTGACCCAGTCCATTTCACACTCCACTCGTCGTCTGTTGAGTGTCAATCTTCAGATATGAGAGAGACTGCTGCTCCCGAGGAGGTGGCATCCCGCACCGCACCGACCATCAATACCTCCTACGGTGGGCAGGGAAGCAGCCTGTTCAGCAGACTCTTGGCTCGAATTTTTCCGATTTCTTAAAACTATGACAAGACACCAACCGTCATGTAATTGGAGATGACCACATCCGCCTGTCCAAAGGCCACCCTCTCCATTTGGCAGGACATCACACCCCAGATAGAACATACAGAACCCACTTGCCCTCAGGGATGAATACGTCAATTCATCATTGCGCATACATCACATACATACTCGGTTATACTCAGCGTGACAGAGACATTCAACAACAGCAACACCATCGTTTAGCAGCACCTATCGGTATTAATTAATTCCAGGTAGAAACATAAACACTCCCGCAACTGTTCCACCAGCACATGATACGGGAGAAATAATTTCTCCCGCAACCTCCCACCTGCCGCAATAACAACAGACTCGGCGTTCACCAGCATGGAAAACTGGAATGCGCCCACTTCGCTTAACATTAGCATCATACAGCAGCCCGGACCTCCCGACAACAACATTATCGTCATCAAACAACAGGCAACAATTCTTGCACACATGGTCTTATCTAGTTACGGGAGAACTGATCATGTAGATATGAGGATAGCACTACAGCCATCTACAGTACGCATCACGGGAGAAACATCCATAACCTTCTTTCTCCTCTCCCGCGACGTCGTATGGGAACAGCCAAGACTACATACATCATGTACACGTAATAACAGTCAATATTATTAAGAGAGCAATATGCCCGCATTGTCGTCAGTCACAAGTAGGATTTTACTACTGAAATGTTGAATTCAATAATGGATTGATCAAAGTTACGACAGCATCCTATATTTCATCCGTGCTCTAAAATAACTCTGTCCCGCCCACGGGCTCGGCCATTACAGAGCGAAATATCTGCAAGGTTCGATAAAGCTGACATCACGCCGCCCCCAACCAAGCATATGGCGGCAATAAAAGCGCCACCTTCACCACAGCATAAGTATCATCCACAAATAACCAGCCACACGTATCAAACTCAAGTCACCAACATGTCAGAAACACAGACACTCAGGTTGACTGTATTCACAATCTCCAAACGACGGCATTGTAAATTGTAAAACTGTGTGCACTCATTTCCGAGGTGTATTGTAATTTAACCATTACTAAGTGGTATTAATGTGTCCAATCTAGGCAGGGACGGAGCTAGTTCTACCCATTGAGGGGAATGCTTGGCAGCCCTCCCGCTCGGAAAACACAGCAATTTTGTCAGGATCAATAACTTTGATGCCCCGCCTGAATAGATCTGTTTAAACCACACATCAAATTACCTACAGCTTTGCCGTTATATTTTTGATTAAGAACACAACTGCTCTACCGTGCTACAGAGCATTAGCGCACGGGCCGATAAAGCGGCATCACAAATCTAACAGTATAAATACAAAGAGAATTAAAAAAATTCTCTTACCTGCGTTCCAGTCCACAATCGACACGGGATGAGAACTGCTTATTACAGACAAGTACAAAGACGCATGTTTAAGAACCCACGCAAATAGGGACATTATTTTGTAAAGATTCATGATATAACATATATTTCCATTTCTCGCATCTTCAAAGACCACACCTCAGCAACAGTATTTCGGCCATCGCCATAAGCAGCACATACGTTTCCGATATAGCACGTGTTTCCAAGAGCCACGTGACTTTTACTGCTATTTCCAGTAAATTGGATCGAACTCTTTAAACAAAAGAGCCGCCCAAATACGCGACTACCACCGCGTGATGGAAGAGTGGCGAGGGTAAGTCGGGGTAATTACCGCTGACGTCACCATGCTCCCACATACCCCATCAGGCACTCTAGCGTGAAATTAAAACAGGCACGTTTATAAGCATCCAATCTGTAAAACCGCATCACACTAATTAAAAGGTGATGCTCCACGGGAATAGGTAATACCACGTTTTTATGTTGATCGGAGAATTTTAAATGCGCTAAATTGGGACTAAGTTAACAAGCCATTCCTCCTATAATTAAAAGTACTCCCTTTACGCGGGAAGAATTAATCCCTTGATGCCTAGAATGGAAAAGAGAAAAACTGTCCATACAGGGCTCACCGAATCACCTTCAAAACTTCCAGGTGTGGTCATCCGCCATCAGTAATGTCACTAAATCATGTAAAAGGAGGAAGTGCGATCTGAAACGTCATCCTCCCGTCAAAACTCGACACCATTGAAGAACAAATAGCATTAGGCTTCTTTCTCGTCGAAAAATAAAAGTTCTGCTGTTTCCTTATTATTAATTCATTATTATAATACTTGGCCTGGAAAGTTAAAAATGAAAAGATAGGGCTTTAGGTTTTAATTAGGTTCCCGCAACAACCTACGATGCGAGAACGAGATGTCACTCCTCGAAGATTTAGCATTGTCGGATTCATCTGAAGAAGAGTCACTACCGGTTGCAAAAAGATTCCCGTGCAGCTCGCTATTAGCTAGCGGGGAACCGTGTACCAGAACCTTTACGCGAAATTCCGAAATTCATGTTAACAAGGATCATCTCCTCCAGACAGCCTTCTGTATAATATGTCAATATCTCTACACAGCCACCCATTACGGAGTGACCCATGCCCTCCGTCATAAGCACCGTGTGTTAGAAGTGACATTAATTCCCGGAGAAGACACCCATTTTGGATAACACAGGTCGGAGTGATGCCAAAGACACTCATTTTGAATCTCGGTTACCAGTCAAAGTTCTCCTGATCGAGAAGATGGCCCACACGAAAAACACTACCCGCAGACATCCCGTTAGTCATCGTCCTCCCACGGCTGCATTAGCAACCGTGTTAGCAGCCAGATGTTAAATTCCGCATTCAATCATCTAGTCACTACATTCACACCGGTCCTAAAGCAGAGTAAGAAGCAGAAGTCCTCCGTGGAATCCAGTCCAGCAGCACCAGCATCATTAACCAGCAACATGACAATAGCAACTACGCCCGCACCCGTGTTATCTGAAGCAATCACGTCCAGTCAGCCTATATCGGTAGTCATCATGCCCCCTACGGAGATGGAGATCCCAAGCTACACACAGTCACCATCTCCTCCCGAGCTGACCATAGATAAGGGACCGGGACCATCAAAGCCTACTTCTATCAGCATCACTCCGACCCGTGTTATCCAGCATCCACATGCCAGTCATTCCAATCCAGCATTCAGGAAGGGGCCATGCCTGAGCGACCATATGCGGGAAAGAGACATATCAAGCACACACAGGACATACAGCCCGTGCCCAATGTCACCGTGAATCGCCTTCTGAAGTACGCCAAATCATGGAAGATGTCATTACCAACTGCATCCACTTCAACATCACTGCCTCGGCCCGCAATACGACTTACAGCCATCACCACAACAACCACCACAACCACGGCTACCATCATGAAGACCGCATCATCAGACGCCTTTACACCAACCAGCACCACCGCCGCCATATGAACAAACATTTTAACATCAGCAGTAAACAGTCAGAGACACTATAGACACTAATATTCCTGCAAGTATCACTTCAGAAATTCCAGGAAGCGGCAGTATAAGTGAACGCATCTCGCCATTAGTAATTCATCCGCTAACGACCAACCACCATCAGTCGCGGATCTAGACTCAGTGGGGAAATTTTTCGGCAGCGGTATGATCGTTTGTGTTACAGCAGAACATCAGTGATGCGACTGGTGGAAAATTAATTTTTATTTATTTTTGAAATACTTTTCTTATTATTATATATGTTAGAGCTATTGAATCCCGTCCCTAGGATGACTACGGTTATCATACACAGCGGCGGAGTTGCCCAGCTGTGTCTCACACGAATTGAGCACTATGGATTCCGGTGTTGTAAGAACGTCGTGTGCGACGTAAAGTATACAACACCCCGTAGTGCAATAATGTCATAATCCCGTCATGCAGTCTCAGCTATGCTGACGCTTCCTGATAAACTAACTTTTTTGGTTTATTATTATATTCTATTTTTCTTATTATTTTTCTTCCTGTCTTAGATGTCAGGACGGCTATGGGGTAAGCGAGAGCTGCCCATTGCGGACCCGCTATAACTGGCCGCAAATATTTTGTTTAATCAGTATACATGTTGCGTACCCCTTTATTTACCCGGGGTGCGCAGGTAATTAGTGATACTAATATCCAATAAGGATATGTTTCGTGGAACCATATATTTTATGTAAATATATTTTATATCTATTATTATATCTTAACTTAAATTGTGGTACGTTGGAGCTTGGGTGTTCTCTGCGGAGATAATAATTATCTGCACCCAAAGAGAGCACCCATCTGAACTATTGTTTAGGGAATCATTGACTAAATAAAGTTAAAAGCACGCACCAATATATTTTTTTAAAAGAGAAAAAAAGAAAAGACCTGGAAAAATAATTCCAGGTCAAAAATCAAAAAAAGGCTAACCAACCACACATAAAGCAATTTTGTATCTCCCGATTGTTCAGGAGTATTTTTTGGAAACTTTTGATAATATTGTTCACGAATAAATCAAGAACTAACTCGGAACACAAACTTGCGGTGAGGCCTTTCCCGGCCTAAATATCTGATTCTACAGATGTAGAGACAGCGATGTTCTTTGGTGGATCGGCCGGCCACGCCAAAAGTGGTTATTCAACCACTAATGTCGTGCAGGTTTATTTAAACTTTTTGACCGGAGCAAGTAAACTTTGCTTGGTACGTCTTAAGAGCTAACTGACGTACCCCGCGCCATAAGCTTAGTTATGTATCGTAATCCATCTTCAACAACCCCCGCTTATGAACGGGTTGTTCTTAACTTCCATCCGTACCATCGGTGTGGGGAACTTTCTCCCTAGCAGTAATGTTATTGTATCACTTACTGACTGCTCGTTAGACATTCTTATATTGTGATTACCGTCATGAGTTCGATCCGCTCCCGTCATGGACTGCATGCAGAAATCCTGTTTGCGGGAACCGCCATGTGGGAACTTTCCAGCTTCCAGAGAATGCGTCAAGTCATGTCACAGCAAGGGTGATGCATCAATTTCAGTAACACGATAGCCCATCATTAAGAATGGCTACCGACTATTCAAGTAACTATACTTAACATCTTAATTATTCCGTTAGTTACAATTGTAATTATTATACTTTATTTGTGTAAACAGTTCCGATGACTAAAAGGAACCGTAACGGTCTTAGGACCGCTAGTTATAATTTCTTTATTTGTTTATAGTTATTCTTATTTTACTGTAAGGTGTTTTTACTAACCACACCATAGTAGGTCGGCCAACATGTACTTTATATATTCTTCTAATCATTTCACACCGTATTACTCATACTGGTTAGTTTTATATATGGCAAGCAGCCATTCGTTCATATGTTTTGTTTATTTGCAGAAAACATAGGACTGCAGTGCACGTAGGAAACACTATACAGCAACATTTATATATGTATCACTTTCTCCCGCCACCAACAATTTTTCACTGAGGTCGCTGTGCATGCTAGAACTCTATTTAGCCAGGCATGCTACCGACTAAAATCCTGTCTATTTTAGCTCGATACGATAGGTTTAAAATGATTAGGGACAATTTCTTCATTAAGAGACACATAGTGTACGCCTTTTTTCCGGTAGTTGCGATAATTTAGCCTCGCACTCCGGCAAGGTTGTGTAAAATTGGCCACCATACCTATTGGGCCTCCCAATTATAAGTTATTGTCTCTCTTCATGTTCCACTAAGCCTTATGGTTTCGTAATTGGTTGGATGTCCCTATGCGCACCATGGACTGATCCGACCCTGGGAAACTATTGGGGTTTCCGAGCGATGATGGCCAGGGTGGGGTGTCACATACATTTCCCGTGTATCTTCGGATACCTAGTAGGTAGTTATCCTTGCCAATGTAGGAAGCCCTGCGAAAACACATTATAATTGTTTTCTTTTTATTTTTTAGGAAGTCTCCCCCGCACCGCAGTCCATGACTGGGCAACTTGCGTTAAGCTTAAAATCAGGTTAAAAGGTTCGATCCATAAGACCTTGTGACGGGCGAGATATGTATCCCCACCGAATTATGTAAGAATGTCTGGGCAAGATGTTGGGATCTTCCTGCCCTTATGAGAAAGACATTCCCGGTGGGTATTCGTCTCTCTTACCCCCACCGATACGATAGATCAGTTGCCTAAACTTGCTTATGTGAAAAGTAACCCATGTCCTGTGACGTTTATGTGGTTATGGAGCAAGATGTCCGGATTCTCACCCAGCTCGGAGATCTTGCGAAATAACATGTATGCATGCTGTCTCCAGTATTGATGTCTTAGGAAATCTGCTCTCAATGACAGCCATATCTAAAACTAGGTAGGGCACCCGCCATTTGCGGCCTAAACCAGTTTGTGTCACTAAAAACTAAATGTTAGGTTAGACATAGAAGAAGGCCCGCGTAAATAATAGCGGCAACTACTAATTCAGCATACTTGAAACTACATAATATGGAGGCATTGGAATCCTTCGGGAATCGCTCGTCCCTTCTTTACGTAAATCAGTACGCAACATTATAACCATAATTTTACTAGGTATGGTCTTTTCTTTATAGCATTTTGTTGATTATTAGAGTGGGCCCTTTCTGGCCAATACTCTTCTCCCGCTTTAAGCAGTGGCAGCATTTTCCTGTGACAGAGACATGCGCAAGGCACTTGCCTCTCACAAGGATTCAGTGACGACGGCCCACGTGAGGCTACTACTTCTCACCCAGAAATACCATCAGAGGTAATGCCCACGTGAGGCACATAACCTTTCGCCACTTCAACAAGATAACTCTCTTTCCTTTTCAGATTAGGGGTATAATAACTTATATTAGGTTAATTATTGACCCCGTGTACGGGAGCCTCCCTGCGGACCTGCGAGTCTGTGTGGTACCTCTGGGAGTCCCGCATTTGACAGTTCATCAAGCTGTCTCTATGTCTTGTATTTTCGTATGCTCATTTTTTTATCTAGTATACTTGACAGTCTGTTTGGGTGAAACTATTGTATAGACTTATTTTAGTTAGGTCACCGAATCAAATATTGTAAGTCCATAGATCACGAAATTGCTATGGACAGCCATACCGTTGACACATCTTGGGATGAGACTGGTGTGCTTAATGTTCGCAACGATGGCCGCACGGCCCCACCGGAATGATTGAGTTCCACCGGCCTTAGGAGCCGGTCTTTGTTACCTGTAGGGCAGTATCGCACAGGATCCGTAACCCCAAGACGGGGAGCTAGCCAACGTCATCACTCGTCATGTATATGCGATGTGGCGAGTCGACACTATACACCGGAATGGCCTGACACCACCCCGCGAGCTACAAGTTGAAAGATGTCTGGTTACTGATGCTATTCAGGGTAGCTGGGTGGCGGTTAGATCCCGGACTGGGAAAATGATGATCAACAAATGAAACTAATGTGTGGTTAGCACAGAAACGGAAGCCATCGCATTGCCAGTGCATTAAAAACTAAGCAAAGCTAATATTGCCAGTGCTGCGATGGAGCCCAGGTGAGGGCACAGCATACACACCAGATGGGGTGCATCCAAAAGATAGTCTCATATCAGGGTATCAGTATATATGGCATGTGAAAACTGGTCCACTAAACCACGATTATCTCGTCTTGACACGGTGGTCCAGTGGAAATATGTCTGGTTGCTGATGCTATGTGGAGTTGCAGGATAGTGGTTCGATCCCCGACCAGGGAAATGATGACAACAAATTAAAGTAACGAATGCACTCCGTAGGCGGGGATAGCAGAGAAAGTAAAGCCATCGCATTGCCAGTGCATTAAAAACTAAGCAAAATTACTATTGGCAGCGCCGCAATGGAGGCCAAGTGAAGGCACAGCATAGACACAAGATGGGATGCATCCAAAAGATAGTCTCATATCAATTCGCCACTGTAAAATTATATCTGGCATGCGAAAGCCAGTCCAGTAAACCGAGATTAGCTCGGATTGGCGCCGTGGTCCGGTGCAAAGGTGCTGTTTGCTGATGCTATGCAGAGTTGCAGGGTGGTCGTTTGATCTCTGACCGGGGAAATGATGATCAACAAGGTAAACAAATGGGTCCACCCCGTTGGCGTGGTTAGCACAGAAATTGAAGCCATCGCATTGCCAGTGCATTAAAAATTAAGCAAAACTTCTACATGCCGACCATGTGTGGGCACATCATACACAGCAGATGGGGTGCATCCAAATGATAGTCTAATATGAATTCCCCAGTGTATCAGCATATCCAGCATGTGAAAGATGGTCCAATAAACCAAGATTGCCTAGCCTTGGCATGGTGGTCCAGTGGAAAGATGTCTGGTTGCTGATGCTATGTCGGGTTGCAGGATGGTGGTTCGATCCCCGATCGGTGAAATAATGATCAACAAAGTAAACTAACAGGTGGACTCCATCGGCGGGGTTAGCACAGAAATTGAAGCCATCACGTTGCCAGTGCATTACAAACTAAGCAAAACTACTACTGCCAGTGATGCAATGGTGACCTGGCGAGGGCACAGCATACACACCAGACGGGGTGCATCCAAGTGATAGTTTCATATGAATTCGCCACTGTATCAGCACATCCAGCATGTGAAAGCTGGTCCACTAAACCAAGATTACCTAGTATTGGCGAGGTGGTCCAGTGGAAAGATATTTGGTTGCTGACGCTATGCGGAGTTGCAGGATGGTGGTTCGATCGCGTTACCAGTGCATTAAAAACTAAGCAAAACAATTACGACTAGGACTACTACTACTAATACTACTACTACTACCTTTTTTCCTTTTTTTTTTGAAAATCCGACGCTGACGCAGTCGGATACACTTCCCGGAGGAACTCCTTTAAAAGGCTTGCAAACCCCCATAAAAAATCGGTTGAAATAGCAGGCTTTATTAATAGAATAACAAAACAAACCTAACATGTCAAAACAGTGCAAGCTAAAATACTCTATTATCATATACCACAACCGTGGCATAACTACATAGAAAACATAATTAATAAAGAGCTGATAACATAACATAATTCAACAAAGACATTACTATTTGCACACCGTGTAGTAGTAGGCCCAAATGGCGAGCGTAGCTAACCAACAAGTGGTAAAGCCACTCATCATCAATACTTAGCAGTAAGCTACTGCTAATCACTGATGCCATTGAGCCGATTCATGACCGGCAGGCTAAGTAGATCATATTGTAGATATCGGATTGTCTGGTGGGGAGTCATGACCCTGTCGACATCTTATATTTATGAGTAAGACCTTAATGAAATTCACCTTTGAAATTACCAGGTGAGCTAATGAACGGGGTAGCACGATAGGCATCATCGTAGTATATACGCAGTAGGACGCTGCACTGGGTGACATCGGCCAGTGCTGATGAATCAGTGTTTCGCAGAAATGGATGCAAAACTGGTTTGATACTGTAACTATATGTAGTCAGAATTGAATAGGAATTGAATAAGATGAGAAAGGACCACCGGTTATGGGTCGATGATATCTGTCAATAGTTGAGGATGAAAGTTGGTGATGTGGGATCGGCACACACTTTCAGGATATTCAGCAGCTGTTTCGGCCAGTGGTTTAGTAAATAATCAAGCAATGATAATCGTAGGAATCGATAGGTTTGGACGTGACGGACTGAATGATGGTTAACATTTAGGGATGACAGTCAGCATGTCGACTCCCTATAGAAAGCACAACAACACCAGCTGGTGATGAGCTCATGTAGCTCACGTGCTATTAACCTTCCTATCCTACAGGCAGATGCCTAGTAGGCAAGGGACAGGACAGAGACATTGTAGCGTCCTGTAGGAATAAGTAAAACAATCTAAATTTATCTAAATTTGTATATCAACTATATGTCCCTCAAAAGGAGACATGCAAGAACAACACATTCGGTAATGTTGTTGGTTAGCTGACAGAGCGCATCAAAGCAGAACCAGCCCAAACCGGTTGGACCATGTTCAGGGTTCGCTTTTCGGAAGGAATAATCAGAGTATGGTTGGTCTGGATGACGTCACAATCAATGAGCATCCGGCCCGAATCTGGGAAAGAGAAGACAAACGAACATGTGCGGGAAACTCAAAGGAGTATATAAGGGGCATTTTGATAATCGTCGAGGTCCGTCGTTCGCATCGAAAAGCTATCTCTGAATATATAGGAGTAGGAGATAGCTAGTTAGGTTGCTAGAGTATAGCAGACCCGTTGTGAAGGGGAGTAATACGAATCAGTAGCAAATAGGAAACAGCCAAGTTAAGTAAAGTAGTATAAAATAGTCAAACTCGTATAAGTACTTATCTTTTACTCGTGGCAGCAAAAGCCACCATTAGTTATCGTGTACAGTTAGATTTAATAAAATTATCACCTTGATAACCTCAAGGCAAGAGTTTGAGTTGTGATATTAATTCTGGAGACTACGGAAGATCACCGTAGCTTACCTGCAAGTTCTAGTAGTCAGCCAGATCAGGCCCGGATATCAAATACAAGTATCGTTAAGTTCAGCTATAAACGAGGCGAGCTGATATCTATTTCTTTCGTTCTCGGTAAGGTGGGTTGTCGCAGCAACCTTACATACAAACCTTACCCAAAACGGAAGAGACTTCATAGTCAAGTATACCTCATAAGAACGTATACATAGCATAGAAACAGGAGACACATCAAAAATCTTCAATATGTAGTTTAGCGTAGCACACGGTATAGTAGTAGGGCCAAATGGCGAGTGCAGCTCGCTAACAAGTGGCGAGGTGACTCGTCAATAAGTAACAAAAAGTCACTCATTGACGCCAGTTAGCCGATTATTAAATACCCAACGGACGTAGTAGTCTTTATATAATATAATGCACAAAGCAAACATATACAAACTATGACTACTTAGATGGCGCTCTGGGTTCACATTCTAAGTTTACTTCATTGTAAGTTTTTGCAAATTACCCTGGAACAAATACACCTACAGTAAATATTTACAACAGGAAGCTAATTGTAAGTATCACACTCTGTTAACTTGAAAATCGGATCACCTCCGGAATATTGACATAATGCTCATTTGATATTTAAATACTCTGATCCCAAGGTTAGGATATTCGTCAAGATTAGAGTCTCCTAAGGCATTACAATTTTAAAATAAAGGCAATTAAATTTAATTAAAATAGCATTTATCAATATACAGCAAGCAACGAGTGTGCTAGCTTATACAAGTTCCGCTTCTGATATTTTTAGATATCCGTATTCAATTGATACTAGGCCAGTTTTGCACCACACGTCTTTAAATCTACTTTCTCTCCCATGTTCTACTAGCCTGTAAAATTCACAATGAATGCAGTTTATCAACAATGATCGAAATATAGCTTGTATGGCTCTCTGATGGTTGTTGCCGGTTTTATCTCTGGCCTCTGAACACCGATGATTCCAGATGGCTCACACTCCTACAGATAACAGGGTTATTAACAATTCTTTCTCCTTGCTATTAATGATTCATCCGATAGTTGAGCAATCTTTGAACACAATTGTTTCAGCCACTAAATTCACATATTTGGTTCCAAAGTTAGTAAGGAGCATATTGATATATACCCAAAAGCCTGTAGTTATGCAACACTGAGTAAATAGATAGTCTATCGTTTCCTCCTCAGTATTACATACTAAGCACCGGTCTGTACTTGATATTTTACACATATAAGTAAGATGACCGACCAATAGCCTTCGATGGAGTAATCGCCATGCCAGGTCCCGTGCATTTCCTGGTAGACAAGGTAGATGTATTGCTTTCCAGGCATTTTTCCAGTTCTTTGGAGTGCATCCTAAATTGTTCCAATGCCTAACCACAATAGGAGTCTGTCTCCGACTTTGCATTAGAATTCTATACCAGTCTCTAGATGCCATGTTGTATTTTATATGTTCTGACATAAATACTAATGTTGGTTGCAACATATCTCTGTTGCCACGTGCTTTCGGCAATTTGAACCATCCACCAGGTATTGCATTCTTTATTCTAACAAATAAGCGTTGGGCATCAATATGCCTCATTGATGTTGCTTTTGCTACATCCTGCATCGCAATCCATTTGCGAGATTTTTGATTAACTAAATCACGTGAATATTGAATGCCATTTTTGCCCATAGAGTGCAAATATAATACAGCATCATTATCACGAATCAACTCGTTGCCCCAAAGACGTTGTTCTAAGGCATCTTCCCAACAACTGGATTGTGGCATTGATTGTGTGAATATCTTTACAGCTTCGAACTGTTCTTTATATACGTTTGGTATCGTCTGATGGTTAGGGGGCAGTCTATTGCAAAAAAATAAACATTCTACTGGACATGGATCTACGTACTTTTGTAGAAGTGTCCTTGCAACACTTGACCAAGCTGAACATGAAGTGAGTAACTTATTCAGGAATTTCAGTTTTAGCGAAGCACACTTTGCTAAAACATTAACCAAATCCAGGCCTCTATCATGCTTTTCATTGGTGAGGATTGACTGTGATACTAAATGGGCTTTGTCCTCCCATAAGAAGGACAAAAGTAACGTGTTGATCTTTGACTCTACTGATTTGGGCATATGAACTACAGAAGCGGTATACCAGAGTCCAGATAAAATTAAATTATTAAGGACAAATGTCCTGCCAAAGACAGTTAGGCGACGTCGTTTCCAATTTAGTAATGCACACTTTAGCTTGGATATCCTTTCTTCCCAGTTTAGTAATACATTTTGTTCTCTACTAAAGTAAATACTCACAATTTTTATGACATCATTTGAGCAGTTAATATCCACCACATTATCAGTTCTGCCCTTCCAATCGCCCAAAAACAATCCCTTAGATTTATCTTTATTGACTTTAAGTATTGATGCCTTTTGAAAATCTGTTTATACTCCATTTAAAATTCTAAAATCCGTATTTTTACCCGCAAACACAGTCGTATCATCTGCATTTTGAGAAACCTTTAGTGGCCTTTCTACGCCACGTACACATATTCCTTGAAAGTCATTGCGTTGCCTCAATGTGGCCCCCAACGACTCCATAGCTATCACGAATAGAAGCGGGGACAGTGAGCAGCCCTGTCTGACACCTCGTTCCAACACTACAGGTTTTGATAGCTGATTGTTAACTAAATAGCAACTTGTTATATCAGTATACAAAATATTGACCGATTTAATAAATCTTGAACCAAAGCCAATATGGTCTAAAGACTTAAACAAGAAATCCCATTCTAGTCTGTCAAACGCCTTCTCGTTATCAAGTGCTATTATTGCTGCTGGATACAATCCTTTTCAACTAATTGAATAAGGTCCCGTATAAGCAAAGGGTTGTTTAATATTGATCTTCCTGGCACAGAGCAGGTTTGATTATCATGAATGACTTCGCCTAGGACTGCGCCAAGTCTTAATATTAGTGCCCGAGTAATAATCTTATAATCTACACTGAGTAGAGAAATTGGTCTATAATTCTGTATTTTATTTCTGTCACCCCTCTTGTATATAAGCCGAACATATGCTTGGGTCATCGATGTAGGGAGATGCCATTGCTTCAAAATGCTGGTTGCTATTTTTTCTAATACTGGCCCAAATATGTGCCAGAATGTTTGATACAATTCAACTGGAAGTCCGTCACATCCAGGAGACCTTTCTAACTTCATACCTTTGAGGGATTTTGTCAACTCATCAATTGTTATTGATTGGTCACAGCTTTCGCGACATGAATCTGGAAGTCTTTTCGTTATATTAGCTAAAACATCTCTAGTTGCAGTTTCCTCGCTTCCCTCAGATTTATACAGTGATTTGTAAAATTCGGATACTGTTTCAATCATTTCTGCATTTGCGCACACTGATACTCCATCATTAGTCTTCAGTGAGCGCATTAATTTCTCTATACCTCTTGCTTTTTCCAAGTTACAAAAGTAACGTGTAGGCTTTTCGCCCTCGGTGTGCATTTGTGCTCTTGACCTTATTTTGGCGCCATCAAACTGATATTGCTCTATTTCATTTAGTCTACCTTTTAATTTAACTAACAGTTCGTAATAATTATATTCCCCATTATTAATGTTCTTATTAATTTTACACAACGACCTCTGAAGCGCCTTTTTACGCTTTCGTATTTCACGTGCTTTCCTAATGGAATACTGCCTTGAAATACATTTCAGGTCTTATTTAGCATCTTCCCGCCAGTCTGTTATACATTCATACGGACCTCTTCTTTCATCCCAATGCCTCCAACAACTTTCCACACATTTGCAGTAGCAACTATCTCGTACCAATGCTACATTAAGTTTCCAAAATCGATCTCCTCGTTTGACCCAGTCAGCATTGTCTAATGTGATGGAAAACATATTGTGATCAGAGAAAGTGACTGGTTTTATGTTAGTTTTACACATGTAACCTTTCAATGAACGTTCTACATAGATCCTGTCTAACCTTGAAGCTAACCTTCCATCGGTTGAAAACCAAGTAAATTCCTGGCCTTCTGGATTTCCAATCCCATAAGTGTCTAACAAGCTTTTATTTTCACAAATGTGTTTCAAAATATTATGCGACGTGTCATTAAAATTAGACCTAGAGTTTCTGTCTTTAGCCTCGTATAATATGCAATTAAAGTCACCGCCCATAATTAGGTTTTCAGGCGTTCTGTCTTGAATGATTGTGGAAACACCATTTAGAAATTCACGGCGCAATTGATGAGAGGTAGGTGCATAAAGGCACATCACATTTAAACTTGTGTTTAGTACATCAATTGATACACAAATCCATAGTCCATTTGGATCTGATGACGACGATATAACGTCAACATAGTTGAGACAGCGGGGCAGGATAAGAATGGCCACTCCCGCACTATTATCTTGTGATAAAGGAAAAAAAATCGGCCCTTTTGAAATATCTTTGAGAGATTCATACACTTCAGCTTTTTGAATTTTGGTCTCTTGTAGAAAAGCAATGTCAACTCTCTCATTTGCTAATTCTTCAAGCAAGTGGCGCTGCTTGAATTCGGTATTTAATCCTCTGCAATTGATGGTGCCGATAATCATAATTTGTAAAATGATGTTTACAATCGCCATCATTAGATTAACTAGATTTGGGGTTTTTAGCTCGTTTCTTAGACCATTTACCTAATTTTTCTGTGAATTCATTATTTCCTGGTTCTACCACAGACAAATATTCATATTTGGAAAGATCAGAATCATGGCGCAGTAGACGATATTTCACGCCTCTCGCCGTTACATATGGCACTAACACTTCACCCCCTTCTGATCGGTACATTACCATTTCATCTTTCATCTGTGAACTCTGTGTTTGAATGGACACATCTGATTCTGCAACTGACATTGTATCATCATCCATATCATTTACTTCAATCTCAGATTCTGAGCTAGTGTCTTCTTTATGACACTTATTGCTACGTAAGTTACATTTGGCAGGAGCGTCATTTACCATATCTTCAAGCTGACTGTAATCAAGTGGGCTTAGCGGAAAATCGACTGCACTTTCTGTCTTCTGAGTCCTAAACCTATCCTGTCCTAATTTTAATTCATCTTCTAAGGAATTGTAAACTGGCTCTTCTGTAAGATCATCATTTTCCTGCGTGTCTTTTACAGCAACGTTTGGCTCCACCGCATTTTGAGTATTTTCTTGACGTAAGGTTATACCCTCCTCTAATACATGAATTTCATCAACTGTAGTTACTTTAACAGGATTTGATGATTTGTTTGTGTCATTTACGGTGGCATGAACCAAAACAACAGCTTCCGTAGCGGTTGCTTCAGAAGCATTTGACCCATTTGCATCCTTTAATGGGCGATTATCTCCTGATACTGAGGGCTTGTTTTGATTTTTTGGACAGCAGCATTTAAATTGGTCAACTGAACCACAGAGCAAACATTTGTTTCGATTGGGACAATCTGTTGCCAACTGGTCAGTACTTAGGCAGATCGGGCATTCTTTAATTTGCCCTCTATACCATAAGGGCAGGACAAAGCTGCCATCAAGCGTCAATCTTCTTGGTAAAGGGCTATCCACTTTATCAAACCAAATACGTTTTACACAGTTTTCTAGCGTTCTGTCAAAGGGATACGTTTCCCATTCAATCTTTTGCACTTTGCCATACTTCTTGAGTTCACTCATGATTCTGTCATCTGGAATTTCTAGTGGATCTTTCATCTTCACTAGCAACCTATCTGACTCGATTTCCTCTACGTTACACACTTCACCTTTTACAATAGGAACATCTTCCAGAAGCTTTTCCTTGACCCCCTCATTTGACACTGTTACATTCCATACAGTTTTAGTAACATTGATAAGCCCCTGCAAAGTAGCAGGTCCCACGCCAGCGACGTCTTTTAACCCATGATACACGTCGATAGCCGTGACACCCTACCCCTTAGTTGTTATTTTAAGGCTTAGGGTACGCTTATATGTTGCCATGGTAGTTTATCAAAGGAGGAACCCCATACTACTACAATATATAATACATATATACTTATATAACACCAGGTCGTCAGGGAAAGAGCTAAACACTAAATAAATAGTGTCCCCTTTTGAAACCCTGACGTCTACCAACAAATATACGAATAGAGAGTACAGTCGTGTATTTGTTAGTTTGAACCACTTTCTAAGTGGTTCACTAACACCTAGCCGATTAAAATATACTAACAAATATATGAATATATAGTACAGTCATATATTTGTTAGTCTGTTCGAGTTGACCGGGGACAGCCAACTGACTATAAGGATTTGTATAGTTAAAGAACTAGGCTTGTGCTTACAAATGACAAAGGAATTAAATCCACTCACTCAAGCGATCTTGCCAAATATAATGCGCTAGCCTACGAACTATAGAAATAGCAGACTGGCGCGGGGAGAAATGTATTGCATTGACCAGAGTAAGAGGAGCCCTATTAAATGCCGGAAACCGCCAGCTAAGAGGAATGCCTTTAGAAATTGGAGACACAAAATGCGCTCCAACCAAGACAAGAATTTACAAATTAAACATAAAGTTTGAAAGGAAACACTAATACGAAATATATGTATAAAATGTATCTATAAAATCGCGCTAGAAACTAGCAAATTCGGGCAGCAATTGCAGAGCTAAATAAACGCGTGCGTTCACTTCGACTACTACTACTCCTACTATTATTACTACTACTACTACTACTACTACTACTACTACTACTACTACTACTACTACTACTACTACTACTACTACTACTACTACTACTACTACTACTACTGCTACTACTACTACTACTACTACTACTACTGCGCTGCTGCTGGTGCTGCATCTGCATTTATAACTGTGAATTGCCTTTATACATCGCAATAAGGCATCACATGGATAAGCTTATACGTGGATTGGATGGAATAGTCCGTAAAGTGTACAACTTCTATGCCTTTCATGGATTTATTATTTATTAAACATCCAGTTCAAAATTTTGTAACCAATTTGACTTGGTCTTCTGCTGCCATAAGAAGTAACAGCGCCCAGTAAAATTACTGTCAACATATTCAAAATATTCAATAGCATACCTCTATAGTTACCTTGGTATTGGGTTCTGGGAGTTAAGGTTTCGATCGATTCTAACATGGACACAGTGTGGCGGACCGTCGCCAGAACTGAGAGCGGCATAGCTAAATGTGGATTCATCGATTATCTTTTTTGACACCAAGTACTGAAGACCAGACTGCTTTATGTGCATGCATGTGTTATGGCATTCGAAGTCCTTGAGCACGCATTGGCCATCTGCGTTCCGCTACTATCAGAGATAGCATAGATAGTATTCAACATAGGATTTCTTATATTAAAACAAATATGTTGTTTCTGCTTTGCAAGGGTTAAAGAGATAGACATTTCGCTGTCAAAACGACAACAATTACTTTGACAGGTCATCGCAGAGGTCGATGCTAGAAGAATTAAGCTTCGATCGGCTATTCATAAATTGTCTCACATATCAGCCTGAGGGATCATAATAGCCCACGCCAAGTTATACAAAAGCACATTCAAATTACAGTGGAATCATGAGCTGACTGATAAGTAGAATCCAGTCTGGCTGTTCTCACTGATTTCAACAAGTTACCGTCATCTGAATTGCCTTCGATTCTGTGCGACGTTTAAGAATGCGACAAGTATTATCTTCGAATTCTGTCTTGCCAGACGGCCCTGTCATAATATATGACTATGCTTTAATTCATGCGTCATGTGCAATTTTTGTTATTTCGTTGCTTGTCAGTATGCTTGGTCTGGAGTTTGCCAGATAAGTGCGCCAATATGGATCTGATTGGATTCGAGTTGGCACTGTGTTTTGTTTTCCGTGGTCGTTACGTTGTACACTTCTTAAGCGATCTGTTTAGCAATGCCCAATACGGCAATACAATATCCTTTTCTCCAGAACCACCAATAATTAGGACAATTTACAATATCCATCACTCTAGTGTTTGATATTGGATAACGATAATTTTCACAATGTAAATACGAGAGATATATATACACACCTATTTGGACATATTTGGTATACGGTTCACATACTTATAATGGCAAATATGTGCTGGCTGAATATTTTATATTTATTATAGCTCTACCTATGACAAAGAGTTCCACGACGTGTTATCTCTTATCAAGAGAGGGGCCAGTTATTTCACTCAATTACCTGAGGTTATTATCAAATGCATCACACGCTAGCATGCAACAGAATAAAAGTGGCGTAACTCCATCAGGGAAATTGAAAAGTTGCAAAAGTGTACAAATGCATTTACAATTTAACACATATGCTAGTGGATCTTTTGAAACTAATGTGAGTGGAATCGATTCCAACATGCGTGAAACGTGTCCAGAGCATAGCTAGAAAATGGCTGGCATAGCTACATTTCTACAATTGGGTCCCTCCATTATCACGCTCAATAGTCGTGACTGAGACAGCTTTGTCAGAAATGTCGAACATTTGTCAGATCGCCCGACTGACAGATAGACAGATCGATGTATGCGTGTTGCCAGTCGCCACATAAGAAGATAGCCGTGCATCCATATAATGAATTCGCTCGACTGGATCAATTAGCTGCACAGCAATCTAGTTCAATACACCAAATATGGGCTAAGTATTGCCGTTATCTAAACAGTGTGCATTTCTAATGATTGTCTCGCTACACGTAATGATGCCCATACAGTGGTGCAAGTGTGTTCGATTGGCGCCGGAATCAAAGAACACATGCCTAGCATTGGGCAATGGCTAGTTGTACAATTGTACGATTTTGGATTCATGAATCCCATTCCATTGTTTGTGCTAGCTGGTGCCCATTTTGGAATCAATGTTGTTGTATGATGTTGGTGGCCAAAGAGAATCAGAGTTTGGAAATATCATTATAGAACTGTGCAAAATGATATTGTTATATAGTTACTAAACGTCCGAACACTAACAGCATGTATCATCGGAGTGGCAAGGTTCAAACCATTTCATGAAGAAATCAACCAACATCAGTCCATGAGGTAGACGTGCGTGAATGTCCATTGGCAGGCCAAGTTATATAAGAATCTTTTTGAAAAGGCATTACTGCAAACTTTCAAAAATTGTCTTCTCGTGTATTTTCTTGACCTAAATTAGGCAATACAAGAATAAACAACCCATTACTGCATATATACGTACTCGAGAAAAGCCTTATAGCGTAGTTTACTGGGCCACTACACAGATCAATAGCAGGGCAATACGGCCAGCTATTGGCCCTGGTATCTACGTAATCACGGCATGCTTTTGCTGACAGGATGAGGGAAGAACAAATCATATATGATCAATTGACTCGAGAATTAGCACGGAACAACGACGTCGTGAGTTGATTACGGCTAACAGTATGCAGATATTGACATCTCGCCCAGACACCTGTCTGGAGAGGATCCGTGATAGTCTCGTAACACAGATGTATGTGTACATATCTGTGAAGTAGATGGCTCTGTCAATAACACGGTTCAACGAATTAATGAAGACCGGTCATCAGCAGTACTCCCATTGGAACCTCTCCGTGGTATGCATAACAGCTCCAGGTGGCGGCTCTCCTGTTTATCCCATTCAAATAGCTCCGCCATCCTCGCCCTAAGTGCCATCTTTATCTCCAGAGAGGATGTCGTTCTCTTCCACAGAGAGTAGGTACTGTCCTAAACGATGGTCTCATACACCAACTCAGACGGAAAAACGGTTCGTAGTGGGTGGGATACATTCCTTTCGTAAATTTCATCAGGCTGTAGAACACATACACCTAATGTAACCTTGCCATATTAGCAAAGTCCCATTCTTCTGCACGTATAATCTCAACCAAATTAATGGAGACCCCGCTCCAGACATTCAATATACCTGTAATCCAGGTGCGATACTGCACCACGCCAGGATTATCATAATTAAATACATGGACTCCTGTCCTATCTACCGAAGACAATGATGTGGCAAGCATTGGCAAACATTACCAGGATGAGCCTGTCTGTCTTCGTCCACACAAGGCAAGGAATACTACTTTTTCCAGGGCAATCAAATCGAAATTTGAAGAGCTGCGCTTTATTTCAGTAAACAAAATTGCTGCATATCTAACACCAGACTAGTAGAGGACGATTCCGTGCATTACTATTTATGCTGTATCCTTGAGAATAAAGGTATTGGTCATAACGAGTATTCCAATAGAGCAATCCAATCTGTCACTCGAGTTTATGACGTCACAATAAATTATGTGACAGGTAGACTGTCGTCACAAACAAAAAACGTAATGAATGGTGTGTCTACTTTATAGACGCGTACTAGTCCGTCAGGTGTACGAATTGTATGTCTTTATTATGTAATAACCATTATGTTTTATATTATGAAACTAATTTGTCTGGGCGGTATTGCTGTCATATGCAGCAATAATACGCAATCAAATTAGTGTCAAAATAGTTAACAGATTACGTGTATATTTCTCTTGATATTGGGATTCTGGGAATTCAGGGTTTGACCAATCCCGAGGCATGCTGATGTGAGATGGGTGGATACAGCTAGACGTGGATTTATCAATTGTTGACGTTCAGGTGGCTCACGAGGCCATCCATTGGTGTGGGAAAACTGCAATCGCCATCCTTTACAGTTGGCTAACTCGTTAAAATGTGAACTGCATGACGGTTAGCATACTCGCTACCCTTGATTATGGTTGGGCAGAGCTATTAGTAGACTAACTGGCCATATTAGTTCAAAGTGAAAATAATTGCTTAATCTTGGCCTAACACTTGTAATTAAAATTAGCATATATGCTCTTTTAGCTAAGGGCAGACACACGCTTCTGGAACTTGATCACTGTGTCGAATTAAACTTGTTAGTATTCAACCATATAATGACCACTTTTCAAAATCTCAATCTAAATTAGGTTGCATTAGACAACTGTCACAGCAGCGTTATTTGCGTATACATGGTGTGTGGCAGACCTCCCAATCGGAATACATATCACACAGAAACCGACTATTTATCCAATCATGATAACACTGTATCCGCCCATCCGCTGCCTTATGTTCAGATCACCCGACAACTCTACAAGGTCCTCGCAAGCCCGCCCGCCAACCCGGTAGCTCCCTCGTCCCCTCACAGACACACTCGCTAAGTGAGTGACTGGCTGGCTTGGCTCGCTCGCTCGCTCGCTCAATCAACACACTGCGTTGGTGTCGTCCGCAAACACATAGTGATACGTACCAATATTTGATAACTCATTTATGTGAATTAGGAAAGGAAATGGGTTAATGATAGATCCGTGGGGCACACAACAGTCCAGCTTTTCGCTTCTAGACTATAACTATTGCGCCAGTTAAGGGAAATGCGACCATGCCCATTATAGTGAAGTCTTTCTCCCTGAACCCATACTGATCCGTATAAACTAGAATCTGTATTTAGATATTTTGTTAGAGGGTTATAATAGAGCATTTCTAGAAGCTGTGAGAAAATGGAGAGTACTGAGCCGGTTCGATAATTTGTGAACTTTGAGCAATATTTTGCTTCATATAGTGGTGTTGCGTGTGCTACTGTTAGTTTAGTAGGAACTGCACCTTGCATTAATTACATACTGCAAATGCGATGTAAAGGCATTAGTAGCAGTGTAATGCAATCTTTAACAATTTACCACTTACACTTATGAATGCCCACGCATTTGGTTGTGGTAATTTGCATCAGAATTTAAAATATTATAATTTCATCAGCTGGTTATTGACACATAGTGTAGGCAGAAACAGCAACACCCACCTGCACACCCCATCAACCCCACCCACCTCACAAATTAGTTTAGTGTCCCAATTTTCAGCAGTCAATTTGTATAGTTACTAAAACATTCTAGGAATTCAGGTTTTAAATCTTCTCATTGATTGTAAAACGTGTATAATGTGTATGGCGGGGTGGGTGGATGCAAGAAGTGAATCCAGATAATGGAAGACGGACAATTCAACTGATAGTAACTAATGTTGCTATAGGTATTCGCATGACCCAGGCATAACACAGTGAAGAATCGGCTATGATATTCTAAAACAAATATTCCTATCTATATTCGTAGTATTCTGATCTATTGTCTTATAATACAATCCTAAATAGGGTTTCATATAATGCAAATGTCGAAGGTGCCATCGGGGGAATTTCCACTCTATACATACGGCTGATTACAAGACTCTATGTATTATTCGGTCACATAATCTATATAGAATGGCAGTGCCTTAAAAGGACATGACACGGATAACCGCCATTCCTATCACTTCTTCCTTGAGAACCAGTTAGCATGATTTATATTGCCAAATAAGACTGGTTGATTCTGAAATATTAGCCTTATATCAGCAGTCAGGATTGTGACTAATTCGTCATAATGGTACTTACGAAACATACAACTAATGTCTCATTTGTATACACAGATTGTTGACCTAGATGCCATCGATAATTAGTCCACTTGAGCCGATCCATGAGTACTTGCCTCCTGCCTGGAACCCAACTGGATGGTGGCCAATATTGCATTGCATGCACCTGACAAACTTAACGCACCCAACGTATGTTTACGCAATGCAAGACAGATTGTGCCACCTTATTACGAAAACATGTTGATTTCGCGCTCTATATCTAATTGGTCATATTCAGAAGAGTGCAGTTCATTCGAACTGGAATGTGTGATACATTCTACACAGTGTGCTTACATATAGCGATTCACTGAATAGTCGTTCGTGCCAATGCCCCAGTTTTCGTAGTCGCAACGTATTCCTAACTATTAGTGTTGCCAATTCACTGGCAACCGGCTGCGATGGCCATCCAGCTGTCCATGGTGCATCTACCATTTCTGCTGGTTTAAATCTTGTGGTGGTGGTGGTGGTGGTGGTGGTGGTGGTGTGTACCACGGATTTCGCAGGGACGGGCCAGATCGGCAAATTCCCCTTCACCTCCCTAATACGACCATTACGGAGTAAGTTAAAAATAATAGAGGCCGTAAGATCCCATAACGCATATGTGCAATAATATAGATAGGACAGGCACGCTGTACTGCACGTATGGAGCGGGCATCTTTTGTGTATATATTTCCCGTATTTTCTAAATTGTTAATACAGGTCCCGTTCGCTCCATCTTTGGGCGAATCTTTAGCTAAACTCCATCATGGTCCGCTTACTATATTGATGGCGGGCTTCGGCAAAGGCTTCTCTAAGTAGATGGTTATTTTTATACTATATATAGTGATTTATATTAAAACGAATATGAAGGCTCGGTAACCCCATATCCCGCTCCTACTGCACTCCAACCTCACCACCCCAAACCCCGTCTTTACATTGTCAGGTATTTTGACGATACGTCGTTCTCTGGCGAGATAGACATCGGCTAGAGATAGTAACTCATATATAACCAAGCAAGTAAAGGTCGGCTTAACCCGATATAAACCAGCATACGGCCAACACCAGCAGCTGAGCCAACTGTACGTCATATAAAGAAATCCTTTTTAGCGGTAAATATGTATTCGTATTTTCGCGACATACAGGAGTAATACATGGTATGGACGATACCGTGGTATGGACTAGATATGTATGCAGGAATCCCTGCCAGGGCTCACTGGAACGTTATTGTTCCGCCGATCTGCGAGATCGGCTTTTGTATCCTTCAGTGTTTGACTCCCATCTCTACAGAACAGGAAACCCCGAAAACTAACCAGCAATTTCGTTGGGCTGATTCGTACCCAGCGTACGGACCGGACCAACAACGCAGATTAGCTGATGATACATGAGGCTCCCCGGCGACTGCAGTAAGTTATTTTGCCATGCACAGATCATCGTCAACCACTGTCCATTGGCGATCGTTCATATCAACAGGCGTGTTGCATCTCAGCCTCATTACAATTTGTACCATCCGTCCAGAGGTGGTGATCGTGGATTCCCCTGGAGAGGGGACCGTCTCCTTTAATATGTAAGGTGGGCCCGGTGGTCAGTTTAACATGCTATCTGGTATCACAGGATCCATTCTACTAAAGAATGGAAGTGACTGTTACATAGACTATAAATTTGAGCAAGAAACAAGAAAAACATTATTGTTCATACAGTACTGGTAACAATGGGCGTTCGCTGGTGACGCTAGAGCGAGCAGTCGAGGAATATTAGGTCCTAAATGAGGTATCTCCGTCACGAAAATTCAAAAGTATGTTACAAAAATGTACGAATTCTATGCCGCTGATAAATGTATAATTTCGTTTAAATGATTTTTAATATTTCGACTAATTTGTCTGGCGCGCTTGCTGGTGTGGCATCTAATTTCTTTGAACGAGAAAGGTGTATATGTATCTTACACGATCTAAATGGTTAGGGATCTATTATTAAGTCTAATTTCGTCGGGGGAAAAGGTGTACATATAATTACATGGGGCAAGTGGAGTGTGGAGAACTATTTTTTGAATGGCCAGTTGTCCGCTCCTACCTTCAACAGCGCATCTATTAGGAACTTGCAAAACGTACTTGAACTAAATATGGCATAGTTTAACTGCCTATTCCTACTGTGTGACATCAGTAACCTTATTCAGGCAATCAGAAAGCCATTTCATTGTTATTGCCTCTGCCTCAGATGTCTACCGTGAAGCCATTAGTATAAAGTGTGATGACATTGGACGAAGGGTTAGCATATCGACTGTCCGCTGTTGAGCTGACAAATACGAGCTGTCGCCGTGGGGTTGATGGAACTCGGTATCCAATTATACATCCCTTTCTGAATTCCCTAACTTACGGACCTCATCATTTGCAAAACAAATCTAAACATATCCTTTGCAGAGCACTCACGGATGTTAATGGACATATTCATGACATGAGATCAGCAATAGGAACGTGGTTGCAATATAACCCTCTGAATCCGAAAGACCAAAACACCAAAATCATTGACGGTTATATAAATAAGTTGTTGAGTATTTTGAAACTAATTTGACCAGGAGTTATTGCTGCTATAGGAGGCAAGAGCTTTAAGTCAAAGTATTTTCAGAATAGTCAACAGCTTAGCTTACCTGTATGATTGTTTTAAAATTGAGATTCTAGGATGTCACGGTTACACGTGTTTAGGTACATACAGGAGACTGAGTGAAAGACGTTCACGAGAGGTGCTGCCCTGTTGTAAAAGGCAACGCTGTTAACACATGTTCTATGCCGCAGATAAAGTCTTATAACCTAATTTTATTTGAAAATAACATGAACTGATGCTGGCCAGTCATTCAATAAGTAGCTGACATATATACGCATTTTCGTTAGAAACGTTTACATGCAAACCGTTTTGGATGATCGTATTCATTATTTCTATCAATAATATTATTACACTACATCTCGGTAAACTCCACTGTGAAGAACGTAAGAGCCCGTGTTGCTGCTGATTAAACCTGTGGATTGTCCTTTTCTAGCATCTTAGCTACTTAAGCTTCTTTAGGTTCTTGTTTATCTTTAGTGAACTTTGATTACATGCTTTGAAGTCTGAACGCAAAACAGTCAGCAAGTTGCAGTTATGGCTTCATATACGTGCATTTACGGATGAAGCCGAGCTATCGATCAGCTATATTACGTTATCATCAATTACATCACGTGTAAATTGACGTCACAATCATAATTGACATACATGTTACGTCATGAAGATGGAATAATCCGTCATGTGTACGAATTGCATGGATTTGCTATTTATTAAACATATGCAACAACAGCACCAAATCAAATTGGTTTCAGAATATTCAACAACACACCTGTATAGTTAACTTGATATTGGTATTTTGTGAAGTCAATCGATTCCAATATAGGTAAAGTGTGGACGGGCCTTTGCTAGAACTGAGTTGGGCATAGCTAAAACCGGATTTATCAATTATCCCTACTAACACTGGCACTAAAAACCTGAATGTTTTCTGAGCAGGTGCATTTTATGGCATTCCAAGACTTTGCGCAAACATTGGCCATCTATGATTAGCTACCATCACCGATCACATGGAGATTATTCAGCATACGATTTCTTACATCAAAACAAAAGTATTGGTTCAGCTCTGCAAGAGTTACAGCGCTAGCCATTAATCTATCTGTGAAAATGACAGCAATTACTTTGACAGGTCAGCAAGGATGCCGATGTTGAAGAATTAAGCGTCGATCGACCATTCAGAAATAGTCTCAAATATGTGCTCGGGGCATTCATTTGACGAGACTTGATAATAGCTAACGCTGACACGTCGTTAGAAAAAGCACACAGAAATTGCACTGGAATCATGTGCTGAATGATAATTAGAATCCCGATCGACAGTTCTCACTGATTTGAACAATTTACCGTCATCTGGAATTTACATCGATTCCGTTCGATACTTAAAAATGCGATAAGTGTTAGTTTGGAATTCGGTCTTGTCAGACGTTCTCTGACATAGTATATGACTGTGCTTCTATTGATGTGTTGTGTGAGATTTATGTTAGTACGTGGGTGGTTAATACGATTGGGCTGGAGTTGCCAGATAAGTGCGCCAATATGGATCTGATTGGATTCCAGTGGACACCGTTTTTATATAACATTGTGTACCTCTATTATATCTGCCTGCCGCTTCTTAAGCGATCTTGCTAGTAATGTCCAATAAAATATCTTCTCCAGTAGAATCAATAGGTATGACTTTTTACAATGTCCATAAATCTGCTGTTTGATATTGGATAATGATACTTTTCACAATGCAAATACTAGATGTATATAAATGAGTATCTGGCCATATGTTGTTTACGGTGCACATGATTATAATGGCAAATATGTGCCGGCTGGATGTTTTATTTAGATTATTTTGGTTTTAATAGAACGATGCCATACTAAATCATTAGATAGCTTGTGATATGGCGTTACAACAAGCAATTAGATGGCACTAGCTATATGCACAACAAAGAATTCCATGCCGTATTAACCTTTGTCAAGATATGGATCCGCTATGCCACTCACTTATATGACGTAATTATCTAAAACACCATATGTTAGTATACGTCACAATCAAAATGGCGCAGCGCCGTCAGGAAAATTGAAAAGTTGTGAAAGTGTACGAATTGTATGGCTTTGCTGTATTTACAATTTAACACATATGTTTACCTTTTTGAAATTAATTGGATTGGAATTTATTGTGCCATAGCCACCAAGAACACCGAATAAAATTAGATTTAACAGCTTACATGTACAGTTACATTGCAAGTTATCTTCCAGGAATTCACATTTCAAAGTTACATATCGATTCCAACATGCGTTTAACGTGCTCAGAGCATAGCTAGACAAAGGCGGACATAGCTACATATCGCCCGATACTCAGATAGACAGATAGATTTATGCTAGTTGCCAGTCGCCACATAAGAAGTTATCCATGCATCCGTCTAACGAATTCAACCGACTCGATGCATTAGCCGCATAGCAATCTAGTTCAATAAACCAAATATGGGCTAATTAATCTATGCCCGTATCGCCGCTATCCAAACAGTGTGCATGTCTAATGATTGTCTCGCTACACGTAGTGATGCTCATACAGTGGTGAACTTGTGCTCGATGTGCGCCGGAATCAACGAACCCATGCCTGGCATTGGTCAATGGCTAGTTGTAGACCAGTGCGAAATTAGATTCATGAATAGCATTGCATTGTTTATGCTAGCGGGTGCCAATTTTGGAATCGATGTCGGTGTAAGGTGTGGGTCACCAAAGATAGAATCAGAGTTGAGAAATGTCATTGTAGAAATGCGCATACCAATATTTGTAGAGGATCACTAAAGGTCTGAACTCTAGCAGCATTTATCACAGGAGTGGCAGGATTTTAAACCTTTCATGACGAAGTCGGCCAAAATCAGCCCATGTAATGGCGGTGTATGGATGCCGATTGACCCATCAGTCAAGTGGTAAATCTTTAAAAATAGTCTTGAATTTTCTTAGTTTAAATTAGGCATTAAAGGGTTAAACTACCCATTGCTACATATATGCATATGCCAGACTGCCCTTATAACGCAGGTTACTGGGCCAGTACACGGATCAATATCGGCCCAATACAGCCTACTATTGGCCCTGTAATCTGTCGTATCACGACATGCTTTCGCTGACAGGATGGGGGCAGAACAAATCCTATGTGATGGATTGACTCGATTTTTAGAACACCGATGTCGTGGAGTTGTTACTGCTACCAGTATGTAGATATTGGCATCTCGCCCAGACACCTGACACAGAAGATGTATGTGTACATATCTGTGATGCATATGTCTCTGTCAATAACACAGATCAACGAGTTAATGAAGCACATTCATCAACAGTACTCCCATTGGAACCTCTCCGCGGTATGCCCAACAGCTCCAGCGGCGGCTCTCCTGTCGATCCAATTAAAATAGCTCCACCATCCGCACCCGAAAATGTGGTCTCATACTCCAAATCAGACATAAAAAACACACAGCTTCGGAGTTGGTGTAATACATTATTTTGGTAAAAGTTGGAAGGATGTAGAGCACATAAACTCAATGTAGGCTTGCCATATTAACAAAGTCCCGTTCTTCTGCACTTATAATCTAGTCAATTTAATGGAGACCACGCCCAAGACACTCAAAATACAGAACCACGCTAGGACTAACATACTTTAATACGCAGGCTCCTATCTACGGAAGAAAATGTTGTGGTAAGCCTTGGCATAAACGTCACGGATGAGCCTATTTGTATTCATCCACACAAGGCAAGGAATCACACTTTTTCCGGCGCAATCCGATTGAAATTTCAAGTTCTAATATTTATTTCGGTAAACGGAACTACTGTTTGTCTAATAACAGAACAGGAGAGGACGATTCAACGTATTATAATAACTGCTGCATCCTTGAGAATGAAGATATTGGTCATAAAGAAGTTTCCGATAGAACAATCTGATTTGTCACTCGAGTATATGGCACCATAATATATTATGTGACAGGTAGGCTGTCGTCACCATCAAACTACGTATTGAATGACGTGTCTACGTCATGGGTGCATAATGGCCAGTCAGGTGCACAAATTGTGGTATCTGTGATATATTTTTAAACCAATTTGTCTGGGCGATGTTGCTGCCATATGCAGCAATAATACCAGTCACATTAATTTCGAAATATTTAACAGCTTACATGTATATTTATCTTGATATTGGGATTCTTCGAATTCAGGGTTCGATCGATCCCAACACGTGCATATAGCAGGTGTGCGTGTGTTACTCTTGGTTTAGTAGGAAATGCACCTAGCATTAATTACTTATTACAAATGTGATTTAAGGGCGTTAGTATCAGCATAATGCAATTAAAAAAAAGCTACCACTTAAACATACCAATACCTACGCATTTACTTGCAGTAGATTATATCACACGCGTCAATAGTATAATCTCATCAGCTCAATATAGAAACACATATACAACCATAGCCCCCCCCCCGCCCGTCGGTCCAACTAGTTTCCCAATTTTCAGCAGTCTATTTGTATAGCTACTAAAAAATTCAAGGAATTCCGGTTTCAAATCTTCTCATTGATTCCAAAACGTGTTAATGTGTGCGGGGCAAAACAAGAAATACATCGAAATAATGAAAGACAATCTAAAGTTGCTAGGTATTCATAATGCTCATGGATAACACAGAGGAGAATTCGCTATGATATTTTAAAACAAATATTCCTATCTGTATTTGTAGTATTCTAACCTACTGTTTTGAAATGCAATGCTACATGCGTTTTCATATTATGCAAATGTCGAAGGTGTCATCAGGGGAATTTCCAATCTATGCATACGTCTGAACGAAAGAATCTATGTATTATTCGGTTGCATAATCTATACAGAATGGTAGTGCTTTAAAAGGGCGTGATATAGATGTACACCATACCCATCACTTCACCCATGAGAACTGGTTAGCATCATTTATATTTCTCAATTTTCTTTACCAAAACGATTGACCAATTAGTCCGGGAGCCAATTTTCAAAAGGGGTCTAGAAGAATGGTTTCGTAGCACACCCAGTATTCAGAAGGTTTGTCTCTATATTATGCTAGACCGATGTCTTGGGTATATTCTGAGCCGTGTTGTACAAGAAAATTGTGGTATCACTAACCCGTGAGAAGCCCATTTAAAATAGGTGTTGAATGTAGCTCTCAAACAATTTTCACAATGGTACATTTTTCACAAACTTGTTATATCAATACAATCTTAACCAAAATGGAAAGGAGTGATCGTATATCGCAGATGTATACATAATCAACCTCGTTTAAGACACCCGTATGTTGCTTTGTACATATTGGGGCACTTAGGTCTTCTTGTGAGTAGCAATACCTTAGCTACAACAATGCCCATGTTTTCTACATTTTTCATAATTACACTTTTAACTGACATGCAGTGCATGTCTACACAAGCTGGCAGGACATATTTATCACGTGCGCAAATGAGAGAATGTTACTCATCCGTGTCAGAGTCATCTTCGACAATTGTATGCTGAACATTGTCACACATTTCACCTCCCATACAAAGGCATGCTTCAGTGCAGAGTAGATTGTTAGCATTGCATTGACAGAGATCTGTTCTTTTGCAGGCATACTTTTGACATATACATGATGTGAGTTCAATTAATCCAAATGGAGCAGGATCCTTTGACATTAGAACAGTCTTGAGTAGACCATCCACTATACTCCAGCCATGTCCATTTGGAAATGGAAGATTCTGAACAGCTTGCAATGAACGTCTCCAAACAAGAGCTTGAAAATTGGCCCTTTCGGTGTGATGCTTTAGACTATTCGATGTAGGTGGAAGATTTTCATTTCTTTGTCTCTTTTGACAAAAGAGCCAATAACGGGTTTCATCAGCTGTCTTTCCCACATCCCTGGTGGTATACAACTCACAGACAAATTTCTCACATAGAATTGCAGTATTCGGTGATAAGTCAACATGTTCGCGGAGTTGGGCTAAGCTAAGCTGATGACATTCAGATGACTTTAAGAGATTGAATGCTTTTCTCTTAGCGACTCCAAATAATGCACTAGTGCTATCACAACCTGTAAGAGAATGAAACCCAGGCAAAGACAGACAGATAGCTGGGCCCAGTACTTGAGCAACTGTATGTATTGGTATGTATCGCAATTTGTCCTTTGTGCCCGTATGGAACCATAGTTCAGAACAGTGAAGCGAACGATACGTATATATACTAAGTACCGCCACGTCTGTATCAGGAGACTGTATAACAACACGCATGTGGTCTTTTGAAGCGTGTAGCGCGTGCAAGATCATACGCGTATCTGCTTCCTCGTGATCTGATCGAAGTTCTTCCAAATACGACGAATTGTGCGCTGAAATGACAACAATATCCATTCCATCGTTAAAGCCACCAGCAAGAATGACGCAATTGTCGGCAGATAGCATATTTGGACCAGCATCACGCCACCGCTTGCTGAGAAATGCAACCAGGTTACTTTTGTTGCTTGGATTGCTGATGTACTTGGCCCATTGCTTTGGAACGGGAGTATTTTCTTCAGCAATCTTTACTTCCAATGCTAGGCTGGCAAATGTTTTAAGTTTTAAGTGTGGCAACGTGTCCCAAAAGCTTCTCGTGTTAGTGTCCAGCCGCTCCTGAACAAAATTTTCCAAAATCTCCTTACCAATGTCACAGGCGGAAACAAGTCTCTTGGCGATTTCACTAGGCAATACCACGCCAGTTGCAATGTTTACAAGCGGAAGACCCTCGCTGTCGTCGTTTTCCGCAATATTAAAGGGATTGGTCATTATATCTGATGAGAACATCGAAAGTATCTTCTGCACAAGTGTTACAGGCATAATTTGAATTATATGTAGACAATGACAATGAGAGCGATGTGAGGTGTAGTATTCATTTTAATTTGCTTTTCCGCACCGATTACCACCACATCCATCTGTCTCATTCCAACCGCCATTACCTGGGTGCTTTGTCAACAGTGGTACAGCTGGATATACAGATTCCATGATGGAGTTAGTATACATACATAAAATATAACCTTCACATTTCAACCTCGCCTTTGGTATATGCATGCAAAATGCATGTTGGATATATGTTAGGTCGATATCCGTCTAAATATCATATATGGTGAATCTAATACGATATTACTTTGAATTATGACACGATCATGCGTATATCGTTGTGCACTGTGGATACAGCCAAAGCCTAGACCCCATATGCAAAGAAATCAGGATAACTAATTAGTGCTACCACAATTTGTTTGTACAACAGGGCTTAAAATGTGTGGGACATGTCCCCCAAGCCACAGCAAGTGTCAGACCTTCCGAATACTGGGTGTGCTACGTCACGATTCTGACCTAGCTTTAGCTCCTGGACTAAATGGGCAACCATAAACCCTAATGAGGTATGATCAGCCGTTTAAGACCGGGTGATTCTACAATATTAGCATTATATCAGCACCTATGATTCTGACAAATACTTTATGCTTGTACCAATGTCTCATATGTATACAAAGATTGTTGGCCTAGAGCTCATCGATAATTAGTCCTCTTGAGCCGATACGTGAGTACTTGTCTCCTGACGGGAACTCAATTGAATGGTGGCCAACCTTGCATTGCAAGCATCTGTCAAACTTAACGCACGCACTTTATGTTTAGGCACTATAATATAGGTTGTGCCACCTTATTACGAAAACATGTTGATTTGGACTTATGGATCTAAAGCTGCGTGTACCTGGCACGCGGGGTGCGGAATGCGGAACGCGGAACGGAAAGCGGGTATGCGCAAAGTGGGTAAAATCTCGCGCGCACCATTTACCTGCACGCAGTATCATTGCGTTATTTTATTACATTTTCATTGGTGATATTGCGATATTTCTAGCAAATATCTTTCAAACGCGACAACACATTATTTTACGCTTTAATATCTAGTTTTCCACTGAGCCCATTACAAAATGTGTATGTACGGAGGCGAGAGATGTAGCTCCAAAATGGGCGGATACTAACGACTAGATGTAAAATGATGCATTGGCCTAATCTAACGACATGGAATTATAATAATCCTTTCCGTCCAGACAAATCGCTACACTGAGCGATCGGTTTTTCCGCATCCCGGCGTTCCGCGTTCGGCATACCGCTTACCGCGTGCATGTAAATGGATGAAGGGAAATAGTAAAGGGGGATCTGAAGTATATTTCTCGTTCCGTTCCCGCAATCCGCTGTCCGCATTCCGCGTGCCAGGTAAACGCAGCTGACCCGTCATATCCAGAAGAGTGCAGTTAATCTAAGCGGAATGGTCGATGAATTCTAGAAAGGGGGCTTCATATGATAGCGAGTATTCGAATAATCGTTCGTGTCAATGGAACAGTTTTTGTAGTCGCCACCTCTTCTGTAAAATGTTGGGATAGTTTGTGTTACCAATTTACTGACAACCGGCCGCGACGGCCATTCAGCTGTCCAAAAAAGCATCTACCATTGCTGCTGGTTTAATTCCTGAAGGGGGTGGGGGGCGAGGGGGGGGAGGGGGGGGGGCGTAGGCGGTTGCAGTACGTCATTATACCATGCACGGATCATCTTTAACCAATGCCCATTGGGGTCACATCATCATATGTGTTGCATCTCATCCTCAACATAATTTGTACAATCCGTCCAGAGGTGACGACCGTGGATTCTCCAGGAAAGAGGGTATATCATGTTATACGAAACGTGCGCCCTGGAGTCATTTTAGTGTGTTATCTGCCATCACCTGGTCCATTCTACTAAGAACTGGAAGTGGCTTCTACCTATACTATAAATTCGAGCAAGAAACAAGTATACCGATATTGTTGATATAGTGCTAGTCACAATTGGACGTTCGCTGGTGAGGCCAGATCGAATAGTTGAGGAATAGAAGATCCAAATGTCCAAAAAATGTACAAATTAATGAATTTATAATGTATTTAAAATGATGTTCATTATTTGGAACTAATTCGTCTGTCGCTGTTTAATTTCTTTGAACGGGAGAGGTTTGCATGTAGATTACATTACTTATGGCGGGATGGTTACGTATCTATGACTACGTGTAATTTCCTCGGACATAAAGGTGTACTTATAATTATATGTGCCATGTGGAGAGGAGAGGAAAAATTCTTGGAAGGGTTATATGTCCGCCCCCACACCGGCACCCCGACCCACCCCTCCCCCACCCCGCCCTCCTCCAGCCCACCCAACTCCACACCAAACACACAGCCTAACCATTGCCCATTGCTATTGTATTGAATGTGTACATTATCAGCATTTAATTATTTCATACTGTCTGATAACCTGTTTTGCTGGTTTGTGAAATCGTTAAGCAACGAATTATGGTATAGTACATTGCATGTACTTGTGACGTAACCGGAAATCTGCTTTGTAAGTAAAATACAGGACCATTTTCGAAAGAACAAGGGCATCTATTACGGAGTTCATCGAGTAGAGGTATTTATATTTCAGGCCTCTGTTGCAAAGCTTTCTTGAACTATATCAAGCACCGCTTAACAGAGCGCTTTTCCAATGCTATCAGTGATAATTTTGCTATAGGTGACATTATTCAGTCAATCATAACGTTCTTTCTTTGTTATTGCCTCTATTGAAGAGTTCTATCCTAAAGCCATTCACTTCAGTTGTCGAGTCATTTGAAGAAACATGAGCATATACACACTCGACAACCGGGGATCTGACAAATACGTGCTGACTGCGCGAGGTGTGTGAAACTCTGTATCCAAGGACACATCTCTTGCAGAAGTCCCGAACGTCCTGGCATCAACATTGGTAAACAAATCTAAACGCAATTTCAGCTCCTCCGTATAGCAATCGCGGAGGTTTGATGGAGATGGTCATGACATGAGATGTGAACTTGTAATGTGATTTCAATTTAACAATCTGAATCCGAAAGGCACACACCACCCAACTCCGTGCCGATTTTATAAACACATAATCTTGACCGGAAGATATTGCTGCCATAAAATACAACGTTGTTAACACATGTGCTATGCCACTGTCTTCTAACCTAGTTTTATTTGGAAATGACATGAGCTGATGCTGGCTAGTCACTTAATACTTCCATCACATATATGTGCATTTTTATTAGAAAAGTTTACATGCAGCGTTTTGAAAGATCTTAGTCATTATGGCTATCAGTATTAAAGATCGATATTCACACTAGATTGTTTGAAAATGAAATTCTTAAAATTGTATATGTTTAGAGGCTTCCATTGTGTGCCTAGGTGTAATGAAGAGAAATAACTCGTGACATATGATGATTTCACTTCATATAATTAATACAATTTTCCAAGTTGCGAAATTGAATTAGAGATACGATTCACTAATTCAAATTCACAAATAAAAACGTATGATAATTAACACGAATAGAATTATATTATGTTAAGAGTTATTTCGTCCTATTGTGGATACGCACATATGATAATAGTTTTACACTACTCCTCTTTAAAGCAGTAACCATGAAGCTATTATGTGACCCTTTCTTCATATTAAGTGTGGCGGGTACAGACAGGAGGCGACATAAATTCACAAGATAGGTTCACTACATGACTTCGCTGTGATGATGGGGATGTTTGCAACGAATGGAGTTTAATAATCAGCATTCCAGGCTATATTCGCAATGACAACCCTGACTACACGAAACATTACGAGAAGTGCAACGGTAGCAAGACAATTTTAATGATAATTTCTGAATGTCGGTTTGTCAATCTGCTAAAGTCATCAATCTGTCTGTCTGTCTGTTACACCATAGAACATGTGTTAACAAGACAGTCTCGCTGTCTGTCGGTCTGTAGGACGTCTGTCGGTCGGTGGGTGGGTGGGTGGGTGGGTGGGTGGGTGGGTGGGTGGGTGGGTGGGTGGGTGGGTGGTTGAGTGGGTGGGTGGGTGGGTCCATCCATCCATCCATCCATCCATCCATCCACCCACCCACTGTCCCAGCCAGCCAGCCAGCCAGCCAGCCAGCCAGCAAGCCAGCCAGCCAGCCAACCAGCCAGCCAGCCAGCCAGCCAGCCAGCCACACTCCGTCCGTCCGCCCGCCCAGCCAGGCCCAGCCCAGCCCAGCTCAGCCCAGCCCAGCCCAGCCCAGCCCAGCCCAGCGCAGCGCAGCCCAGCCCAGCCCAGCCCAGCCCACCCACCCACCCACCCACCCACCCACCCACCCATCCACCCATCCATCCATCCATCCATCCATCCATCCATCCATCAATCTATGTGGCTGTCTGTCATTTATGTGAATTATTTTTTACGTGCTGACAATGAGTACTGAAGACGCCAAAGTTGCGCTACCATCACAGATAGTAAGCGTAGTATTCAAAATACTATTTCTTACATTAAAACATCACAACATTAAACACAGACGGAGTAATTTGTTCAAATACTAAACACATGGAAGTGAGGAAATGATAACTGTCATCAGCAAGTCAGCCCATGTTTACTTTAACCGATACCCCCATGTTTACTGTAACCTATACCCAGACAGCGAGAACCATACAGACAGATGAACACTAGTGAAGTGGAAGAACTGAGGATATATGCCCCTGGACCCATGAGCGGTCGTATGACGAGACAGTTGCCATTTAAAAAGTAATTAGGACTACTGACTGAGAAAAGACACAGTAAATGTGATATGGGGAATTGCATGATAGATTATTATGCCAAAATCCACATAATTACGTTTAATTTTTTAAACTGCTATTGTCATTGCTACTGCTTAGTGCTACAGCTATGGCTATGACCACGGCCACGGCCAGGGCCATGGCTACGGTTATGGCTATGACTATGGCCACGGCCACTACAACTACACTTACTACTACTACTACTACTACTACTACTACTACTACTACTACTACTACTACTACTACTACTACTACTACTACTACTACTACTACTACTACTACTACTACTACTACCACTACCTACTACTACTACTACTACTACTACTACTACTACTACTACTACTACTACTACTACTACTACTACTACTGCTACTACTACTACTACTACTACTACTGCTACTACTACTACTACTACTACTGCTACTACTACTACTACTACTACTACTACTACTATTACTATTACTAATACTACTACTACTACATAGGCTCATATACCTTCAATATTGTGAAGATGGCACGTGCATGTATGATTACTGTGTTCTGCGGCTGTATTAGTAGAAACATCATACAGCTGCAATCAGCCCTTCTTCTCGTGTGTCCAATGTGCCTTGTCCTCAGCCGAACTCCTTAGCCTCCTCAGGTCCATTCCTGTCTTGAGTGTACCGGGTCCTGCTTTCATGAGGTCACCGCGGAGCACGCTTATCAGGTTTATGCAATGACGTCCTCTCCTGCCTTTGTATTTGCTGGCTCCAAGCAGGGCGAATTCCCTGGCTCTCTGTGCTTATGTCTCTTCTGGCATTCTTAGCACATGGTCAAACATGGACCATATTTGCTGGGTGACTTGTACAGACAGCGGCGACGTATTACACATCTTGTATAGTGCATCGATGGAAATTATGCTGTCTGGTCACCGGTGTCCAGTGATTTGCGGTGGCAGGCATCGGGTTTATCTAGAGCTGCCTTTGGAGCTGCCCGGCTGTTATAGTTATATAGCAGCAAGGATACACATGTTGCATTGTATAAACGTAGCCTTTTTATTAAGAGAATCTTTGATCTACGACTCCATAGCTTCCAGAAGGACTGGACAGCTATGTTCCCCATGACGCTGCATACAGTACTGCAAAGCAGTGAGCCCAGGATTTTACTTTTCCCCCATGGTTCGCCGCCACCAAGTAGATCGTCATTTTCTTTAGCTGCATGCTTTACAGATAGTTATAAGTGGGTGAACTCTGTTTTGGGTTCATTCATAAAGATATTTTCAATTTGTCGTTTGCTTGCAGCCATTGGGGATGTTTGTCAAGGGGTTTCTTTTCCTCGTCTATGAAGTCCACATCGTCGGCCTATTCCATCTCTAGTGGCATACCCAGTATTAACACTGGGGGTGGGTGTGGGGTGGGGGAGGGGGTTTGGCTTGTAGAACCTTCCGCACCAATTTCAATACCGCAGCAAGGTAACAGGTGAAAAGCACCGGAGATAGACCATCTCCCTGTGGGGAGCCGATTGATGTCTCAGACTCTACACATGTCACTGACTTGACTCGTACTCTTTTCTTGGTGTCTGCAAGCAATAGTCTCACTAGTCGTAGCTTATCTGCATTGCAACTGGCCTGGCGTAGTACATCTCGGATCTTTGAGCGTGTAATTGTGTAGAAGGCGCATGACATGGCAATGCCCATTTTGTGGAAATCCTAGTGTTTGGACATGACTACCGACACAAGTATGCGTTGAGCCCATACCATATCTGCGCAGCTGCATCCACGTGTGAAGCCACTTTGACATGATCTGGTAAAGTCGTCGATCTTGTCTCGGATGCGGCATAGAGTAGCATTGGCAAGGACTTCCGAATGCTGTTGAGGAGCACACTGGATCGAAGATTGGCTGGAAGTCAGGTGGCTTCTGGGGCTTGGGTATTGCGATAAGGGTGCCTTGGCATACAGCGTCGATGGGAAGGTGGTGCATAACAGCTGAATTGATTATGCGCCTGGTCGGATTTGAGATAATGTCATTTTCATAATTACTAGGTCATTGCTCATAGCATCAAGTCCAGATGCACGTCCACTTTTCAGGGCTTTAAGTGCCTTCTCAACTTCTGCTGTTTTAATTCGTGTTAGTAATGGCCTGGGGTCTACTGAAAGCGGGTGCAAGGGCTCATCGTCGTGCGCAGCGAACCGTTCCTTGAACCATTATCGAATCGCCTCGGCTTTTCCCTGGCCAGTCCCGATAAAGTGTCCTTCATCGTTGTGTACATTGTGGTGGTGTGCAGTCGGTAACTTGCAGGGCTCAGGCTGTCTGAAACAGTTTGAGACAGACATCCGTGGCAGTGATCTCATCTGCTAGGGAGTCTGCTTGTTGAATAGCAAGATCCTTTAAGGGTTCACTAATGTGATACAGAATGTTATTGCACTCACAGCGTAGTTTGGTGTGGGCTTCAGTTTGGCCACTTTGTTCTGCTCTGCTTACCGTTTTACTACTAGAGGGTCGTCAGTATACATAGTGTGGTTGTTTTTAAGAACACATATGGTGCTAGTAGCTGACGACTCCATAGATTTCGATATTTTGGTTAGGGCTTCGTTTGGATCGGAGCTTGCGTCGACGTTTGCTATCTGCTCCCCGAGGGCCTTTGCGTATGACATGTGAGTGGCAGTGTCGCCTATGAGCTTGGGTAGGTTGTAGGTGACTCTACCGTCCTGCCTGTCATGACGTGTATATATTAGGTAGAGCTCGTTTATCTGAAGGCGTGTAATGACTGGCTTAGGGCCAGAATTGAGGTCTGTGCGTCCATAGGTGGGAGCATTCCGAGGTAGTGGTTTTGCTTCTATCTTTCATAGGATGAAGTCCATCTGGTGAAGACAGCTGCTGTAGCCTTAGAACTTGTTGTGGCTTTGTGATCAGTAATGTGCCCCATCCATGGTGTCCGGTGACGGCATGGGTATTTGAAAGCCGTATTTGTGGTAAATAGAACATTGGAACTAAGAAATGCCACCAAAGCATCTCCATCTGCCAGTGCTACTTGTTTAAATCTTGTTGTGACGGAGGTTCCCCGCTGGCTGAAGTAAATCATTGTGCCATGTACAGTTCATCTTCAATCACTGTCCATTAGCGATCGCTCACATCCACACGTGTATTGCATCCCAGCCTCAACAAAATGTGTATCATCCCTCCAAAGGTGGCGACTGTGGACCCCCCTCCCCGGAGAGGGGACTGTATCGTTTGACATGAAACGTGGGCCCGGGAGTCATTATATTATGTTATCTGTCATCATCTGGTCCATTTTACTAAGAAATGGAATTGGATCCTACCAATTCTATAAATTCTAGCAAGAAACAAATATAACGTTGCTGTTGATACAGTTCTAGTCACTATTGAATGTTCACTGACGAGGCTATATCGAACAGTTCAGGAATAGTTGATTCCAAAATGAGGTATTTTCCGAATCTCCTTCACGAAAATCCAATGTCTGTCACGAAAATCTACGAATTGTATGCCTTTGATGAATTTATAATTCATTTTAAATCATGTTTAATATTTTGAAACTTATTTATCTGGCAAAGTTGCTGGCATTACGTCTACTTTCTTTGAACGGGAGAGGGTTACGTCTATATTACCTGGTCTAATTTCTTATGACATGTACGGTTTACCTATGTATGATTAAGTCGAATTGTTCGGAGAGAAAGTGGTACATATAATTCTATGGGGCAAGTGGCGTGTGGAGGAAATATTCCCGGAAGGGTCATTCTGTCGGCCCCCATTCCGACACCCCCAACCGCCGCCCGCCCACCCCACCTTCCTCCACCCCGCCACCTCACCCCAGCACACCCTACCCCTTGCCTACCCATCACTCCCCACTCGTGCCTCAAATCAATCCAAATGTAGATTTCAACAGTTATATTTATGGAACCCTATCTTTGTCCATTGTATTGAATGTGTAAATTATCAGTATTTAATTATTATGACCTTAGTGCATACTGGCTGTCAACCGTCTTTGATGGTTTGTGAACTCGTTAAGCAACGGATTATGGTATAGCACATTACATGCTCTGGTAACGTAACCAGAAACCTGCTTTGCACATGCATCACAGGATAATTATCGAAAGGATAAGGGCATCTATTAGGTACGTCATCTCGAAGAGCTATTTATATAACCCGCCTCTGTTGCAAAACGTTGTTGAACTATATCGCGCACATCTTGCCTGTCTAGGGGATTTATTGCGGATTTGTGATACTTTTGCTATCAGTAACCTTATTCAGTCAATCAGAAAGTTCTTCATTTGTTATTGCCTCTACTTCCGAGTTCTACCCTAATGCCATTCACTCCACGCGTGGTGCCATTTGACGAACCTTGAACATATCAACAAAAGACAACCGGTGAGCTGATAAATGCGTTCTGACAGCATGAGGTTGATGAAACTCGGTATCCAATTATACATCCATTGTGGAAGTCTCTAACGTACGAACATCAACATTGGCAAAAACTCTAAGCGCAATTTCAGATCATTCACATAGCACTAACGGACGTTGATGGAGATGCTCATGACATGAGATGTGAAGTAGCAATGCGGTTTCAATTAAACAATCTGAATCTGAGAGATACAAAACACAAAAATCCTTGATGATTTTATAAATACGTTGAGTATGTTAAAACTTATTTGACCGAAAGGTGCTGCGACCCTAAGAAGCAGCAGCATCCAGTGAAACTAGTTTCAAAATACTCAACAGTCTACCCGAATGTTTGTTTCAAAATTCAGATTCTACGGTGTCAGGGTTCAAAAGGTTAAATAGCATAATGAGTGAAAGACGTTCGCGAGATGTGCTGTGCTGATGTAAACTTCAACGTTGTTAACGCATATTCTAAGTCTTCTAAGCCTAATTTTATTTGGAAATGGCATGGGCTGATGCTGGCCAGTCACTCGATAATGCCACCACGTATATGTGCATTTGTGTTTAAAAGGTTTACATGCGACGATTTGGACGATCTTATTAATTATTTCTATCATTATCTCCTATATAAAATACTTGAAATGAAATTGTTAAATTGGCTGCTTTAGAGGCTTAAGTTGTATTCCTAGATGTAATGAAGCGAGCTAAATCGTCGCTTATGATGATTTCATTTCATATAAATTAATATAATTTTTAAGTTGCGAAATTGAACTAGAGCCACGAGCCCCCTATTTGAAATTCATAACTAAAAGAATTATAATGATTAATACGGAATGGAATATTATATGTTAAGATGTATTTCGTTCTGGTGTGAATATGTACCGTTATTAACATTATTAGCCTACACTACCCCGCGTTAAAACGATAACAGTATTAGGTTTTTTTAACGAGTCAACGTTATGTTTAAAATCAGTATTGGACGAGACATCGAAGGCGTCAAGTTCAATACCGATTTGTAACCACAACACGGACGAGTACAATAACAATCAATATTGTACTCGGAAATGTTAAATGATATATGTATTATACACCCATATTCATAGTCTCGCACATCCTGGCATTTTGTGGTCGGCCGCCATTAAGGTTGGTACAACTTTACTACATCTTAAAGAGCACTGGCCATATTGCCACATTGTTTACATTTTCCGTGAAGCTCAAACCATAAAATCCTGTATCTGAAGAGCTGTGAAAAATACTCCGCCGGTATCAGAAAACATAAAACCACAAACGAATGTGGCAAGATAGTAAAGAAAATGTAATGATGGTGCCGCGACCCATTGCTCATAATGTTAAATTACCCCCTCCAAAAATGGCGTCGCTCCCGTGGTATTATGGGAAAATTGATCGTGATGACGTCTGCGCGATTCTATGAATATTGAAATAATTTGAAAATAAACGATTCAAAGCAATATGCTTATTGCATTTACTATTTGCCTAATATACAGCGCGAATGATACGAGTTAGCAATTCATATATGACGTAATACCGCATTGAGTAATACTATTATGGCGCAATGTTGGCATGATGCCACACTTCAGATGCAAATAAACCACGGTGAGGTAAACTGATTGTGACGTAATAAATAGCCTTGAGAGTCCAATAACCCTTTTAGACAAATATCACTTTTTAGATTCGAAAAACACTTTTCAGAGTATAATAACCCTTTGTATTTGACGGTCTCGTGGTAGTAATGCAGCCATTTCATTGGCTAATATATACAGAGTATAAAAATATGAATATATTAGGTGACACTGTCTTCATATTACGTGTTGCAGGTACAATAGAAAAGAAGAGATAGATTTAACAAACTATTCTAAAATCTTTATGAGATCAGTTCAATTTGAAAAATGATCTCTTCAACTTCGTAGTGAGAAACCTGATGCATGCCAAACACATGCAAGGTCTAAATTATCCTCGGAGGCGAGATAAATTCACGAGATAGGCTCACGATATGAATTTACTTTGTTTATGATGAGGTTTGCATAGAATAGTGTTTAATAATCCGCATTATATGATGTATGCACAATAGCAACACTGTCTACATGCGATATCACACATTTTTCGTGCAATGGTAGCACAAATATTTTAATCATCATTTCTGAATATCTGTATGTCAATCCACTGTTTGTCTGTCCGTCTGCCTGCCTGCGTGTCTGCCCGCCCGCCCGCCCGCCCGCCCGCCCGCCCGCCCGCCCGCCCGCCCGCACGTCCGCCCGCCCGCCCGCCCGCCCGCCCGCCCGCCCGCCTGCCTGCCTGCCTGCCTGCCTGCCTGCCTGCCCGATTTGCAGGCCAACCAAAAATTAAATTGAGCTGGCCTAACACAGGAAAGTTGCATAATTTTTCAAGTAAATTATTTTCTTGGATCCTAAGGCAACAATATATATCAGGGTTTTATCCAAGGTGGTGGGGGCCCCCACCCCAGTCCAACCCACATTGAGCATGCCCGCACCCCACGGCAGCCCTATGATTTTTCTGGATTTACACACTGTGTGATTTAATGGAAATTGTATAGGCTCTGTATCTGTATTCAATTAAGGTGCCACCCCCACCACCCCCACCCCTTGAACAAATTGCTGAATGAAACTATCACGATGACGTCCTATCAATTTCATTTCAAAATGTTCAGCAAAACAGGTATTCAATCAGAAATTGTGCATACATTTTTGAAAGACATAATTAAGCTCATAAAAGTGTTCTAACATTGTTTTCCAATTCTTAAATTGTATCGAATGCTTATATATCCTATTATATTATATAATTACTACAAACAGACAATAATTTAAGGATGGCCTCAGAGAGATGTCAAGATTGAATGTCAGGCTACAATTTCAATATACCGGTCCATATAGAATAATAGGTCTGTGGCATCAGTATTTGAATAAGAAACATTTAAAATTAGGTTGCAAAAACGCATTCGGGCTAGATTCATGGAAATGTGTACTTAAATGCAGAAATTGATGTTGAAATGCAACACAACATTTGTATTGAAATTTGTCAATTTTGTGTTAAAAGCAACGGTTTACAGAGACATATATGTATGTTGACAGTTAATATGCATATATGGGTTCAAAATGTTACATTTTTCAATGGCAATATGAATAGTTTGCTAAATATAGGCTAGTGTTTAAAATTTCAGTTGGAAATCTGAAAACTCTATTCTGAAACATGGACATTTTAGCTCCTTAAATGCACAACTCTTGATAGGAAACAAGAACAATTGGACGTATAATGCAAGAATACATGTATGTGTGAAAATGCACAAATTTGTTACTGAAATCTGTGAATTTGGGATTTAAGCAAGTGTTTACCCAGACATATATAACTGTTGATAGTTAATATGCATATATCTGGGTTAAAATGGTAAAAAGAATTTCGATGACTAGAAATATGAACATTTTAACAGGAAACATGAACATTTTCGGTAAAGAATGACAGAATTTAGGCCCAAAATGGAAACACTGGGATATGAAATGATGCCCACTGACCAATAATGCCAAATTCCTATTCAGCAGGCCCAACCCCTATATTATTGACATTCTCACTGTGCAAATTCATCAACTAACAGAGCCCTTTAATGGTCAAGCCAGCAAAAACCACCATCTGCGATGGTATTCAGAATATTTTCAAGAATGTATCACTAGAATGCTTGCCTCGGTAACCGAACCAGGCATTCCAGGGATAACTTTTCAACTTTTGGCCCGCAAATGGACATTCACTAAGCTAAAATGACAATTTTCTTAACCAATCTCTACCAGTAAGCGTTACATAAAACAAATTCAACTGGCTAGCATCCAGAAAGCACACAGTACTGAACACCCAGGCTGAAATCCATACTGCTATTGTCAACATGATTGTATTGTCGACAAAACAGCCAGACAAATGAGATGATGAGTGATAAATATGCATGTATGATGTCTGTGGCATATGTGGTATTGTTGGCTGAAATATAAACACCATGTTACATTATTAACCCTTAAAAGGGTCAGGATTTTTCAAGAAAATTGAAATCTTTGCTTATTGAAGTCCATTTGTAAGGCAAGATTCTGAGGCTATTTTGGAAATTTACCACTGTAGTCACTGATTTCGATTAATGACCTCAACTTTTCTTCAAGATTTTCTCAATAGTGGATGTCATAAGTGACTGGTACATGTGGCCAACTACTCATCATTTTCTTTCAGCTTTTGTCAAAATTTGTTGAAAACATGAGTAACTTGTATCTGAGGACTTGGTATTTAGCATTTCCTTAAGAGTTTCTCCAAATTAGATGGCAAAACCTAAGTAACTGATACTTGGAGGCTATTATTAAGCATTTTCTTCAAGATTTTCTCAACATTGTGTGAAAAACACATGAGGTACCTTAACTTTTCTTCAAGATGTTCTCACTAGTGGATGAAAAACCATGTGAAACTGGTTGTTGTGGTCAGCTACTCAACATATTCCTCAAGATATTTTCAAAATTTGATGAAAATACATAAGCAACAGGTACTTGTGGCCAACTACTCAATATGGTCTCACAGATTGTCTCAAAATTTAGTCAAAACACATGAATAAATTGTCCCTGAGGCCTTGGTATTTAACATTTCCTAAATATTTTCTCAAAATTTGGTGAAAACACAACTTTTCTTCAAGATTTTCCCAATGGTGGATGAAAACCCATGTGGAATTGGTAGTTGTGGCCAGCTACTCAATATTTTCTTCAGGATTTTCTCAAAATTAGATGAAAACACAGGAGTAAATGGTATCTGAGGCCTGTTTACTTAACATTTTCCTCATGATTTTCTCAAAATTAGATGACAAATCATAGGTAACTTTTTTTTTTCTCATTAAGTTTCATGGTAAAATGAAGAAAGACATTTTCCATTTAAATTTTATTGAATGTTTATATATAAAAATTATATCTTCGAGTTTAATATTACACACAAACCATAGTTTAAGGATAGCCTCAGTGAGATATCAAGATTACATGCCATGTTTCAATTTCAGTATACCAGTCCATATAGAATATGAACTTTCATGGTATACACAGCTCTTGAGAAATGGCACACTGACTGCCAGAGAGAAAAGTAGACTTTGGAATCAAAAGACGCAATGGGCATGATGGGCCGGTATCTCTCACCTGTGATATCATTATTTTAATAAGAAACATTTAAAATTATGGAATCATGAACATTTGTACTTAAATGCAGAAATTGGTGTTGAAATGCAAACAGGTGTGTCCTGAAACTGGTGAGTTTTGTGTTAAAAGCAATGGGGTTTTTTTACAGAGAAATATATAAATATTGACAGTTAATATGTACATCTGGGTTAAAAATTCTAAATTGTTAATGGAACATTTCCTTAAATATCAACTAGTCTTTCAAATTTAACAGGAAACAAGAAAAAGCGTACCTAAAATGCAAAAATATGTGTGAAAATTCAAAGATTTGGTACTGAAATCTGTGAATTAGGGATTAAAAGCAGATGTTTACCCAGAAATGTATACATTTTGACAGTTGATATGCATATCTGGGCTCAAAATGTGAAATTGTTCAATGGAAATATGAACATTTTGCTAAAAATAGGCTAGTATTTAAAATTTGTTGGAAATCTGAAAACTCTAGTCTGAAACCTGGCCATTTTGGCTCCTTAAATGCACAGCTCTTAACAGGAAACAACACAATTTTGACCTATAATGCAAGAATATGGTGCATGTATGTGTGAAAACGCAAAAATTTGGTACTGAAATCTGTGAATTTGGAATTATAAACAAGTGTTTAGCCAGAAATATATACATTTTGATAGTACGTATGCATATATCTGAGTTCAAAATGGTAAACAAAGTTCAAATGACTAGTAATGCGAAAATGTAAGTGGGACATGTGAAGATTCTGTTCAGAAACATGCAAAGCCTTTAACAGGAAACAAGAAAATCTGGACTAAAAAGCAACAAAAAATATGAAATATAAAATGCAAAAGTAAGAGAATTTAGGCTGGAAATACAAACATTTCTGTATGAAGAATTGATGTGTAAGTTCGAAATAAAAACATTTTAACAGGAAACATGAATATTTTAGCTAAAGAATGAAAGAATTTAGGCCCAAAATGGTAAACTTGGATATGAAATGATGACCACTGGCCAATAATGTAAAGTTCCTATTCAACAGGCCCAAGACCAATATTATTGCCATACTCACTGAAAATTCATAAAAAAACAGAGCCCTTTAATGGTCAAGCTGGCAAAAACCTGCCTCTGTGGTGGTATTGAAAATATGTTCACGAATGTATCACTAGAATACCAGCGATACATTATCAAAAAAGTATTTTCCTCGCCTGTAAATGGACATTCACTAAGTGAAAATGACAATTTTCTTAACCAATCTTTACTATTAAAGGGTTAATCAAAGAAATCCAACTGGCTAGCAGAAAACACAGTACTAAAAATCCAGGCTGAAATGCTCACTGCTATTGTTAACAAGAGTGTGTTGTAGACCAAATACACAGTTAAATGAGATGATGAGTGATAAATATAAATGTGTGGTGCCTGTGAGGTATGCTGTATTTGTCATGTAGCTGGTGTAATGGCTGAAATATAAACAACGTATTACATTCTTAACACTTAAATGGTCAGGATTTGTCAATAAAATTGAAATCTTTGCTTATTGAAGTATATTTACAAGCCAAGCGCCTGGGGCTACTTTTGTGAATTTGCCACTGTAATCACAGGTTCGGTTATTGACCCAATCATTCCAGGGGTAAATTTCCAAAACATACTCTTGTCTTGGCCTGCAAATTGACATTGGCACCACTGTAGAAGCTGGTTCTGGTCGGCTTGAACATTACAATGTTAATAAACAGAAACTCAACTGTGTGCATATCTAGTATATATCACCTAAAGAACCATCTTTAAACAAATTCAGGTGAACTACCACACAGATCAGACTGAACCATCAACACACACAACTTTTACTCCTTTTAAGCTTTAATGGCCAAGATTTGTCAAGACAATTTTAATTTGTGTTTAGTGGATGTCCATGTATAGGCCAAGAACAACAACAGGCTCCAATAACACTAGCTCAAAAACATTCAGAAGCTAGACATACAGTTGACACTTTGTGGTTGCAAGGGTTACACAATTAATGTTAGTGCACTACATATTTAGTTACATGGGTAGTGGAGAACACAGCATTTATATGGAGTTGCTCTATCATCCCTTTGTTGACACTTTGGGGTTTCAATGCTTAAAGGATCAATCACATTCCCCATGATGTAGGGAACATTTTGTTGAATGTTTTAAGCGGGGTGGAATGATGCTGCCCATGACAACAACAGCTTCCAGTCAAACTACATGTAGCTCCAAAACATTAAAACATGTCAGAGTTTAAACTTACAGTTGACACCAAATATAATTGGTAGTATAGCTAACACTATATATATATATATTGTTTGTTCTTCAACACCCAATTATATATATATATAATTGGGTGTTGAAGAACAAACACACATTTATAGTGAGTAACACTAGTCCAAAGAGCTACACTGGCTACTTTGAAGGAATACATAAATAATAATGCAGCTGCAGTAAGTATAGTGTTTAACAATAATAACAATTAGCATGGTTGGTATTTATCTAGACATATATTTAACACTCTGGGTTTTCAGGGATCTCTGTGGTTAAATTTAGGCTTACGTCTCAGTCCAAAAAGCTGATCATGAACCCAATGTGTGTCTGTCTTACTGCTGAATTTCTGCAGATCACATTTATTAGATGACGGTTAGCTCAGGGTATGCTTTGGAGTTTCAAGTGTCAAAGGAGCAATCACATCCCCCCTTGGTGTAGATTCATGTTGTTGACTGTTTTAAGCCAGTCTGAAGGGTGTGTGTGATTGTTACCTATGACAATAACAGCGTCCAGTCGGACTAGCTCCAAAACATTGAACCATGTCCGAGACTAGACATATAGTTATCACTTTGGGGTCTCAAGGAGTAAAGGATTAATCGGTATACAATATGGGTGTTTCAATATTATGATTGTTTGATAATAGGAAGTTTACACAATCCACAATCCGATGTTTTAGATCATAATAAAAAAAAAAATTTAACAATCTCATCACTACATACCCGATACAACAACAGATTATGTATGATGTATCAGCTCAAGCATAATTATGTTGAGTGATTTGAAACTAATTTGACTAGAATGTGTTTCACTGTGTTGCTACCTATAATTAAGCCAAACCGAGCAAGCCAAACTAGTTACCAAAATAGTAAACACGTTACCTTTACTTATGTTGGGTTTTTCTAATAAGCATACTGGTATTCCAGTTGTGAAAGCGTTCAGAGAAGTACTATTCCGAATTACTGCATCAGCTGCAGTACGAAAATTGGTGTCTTACAAACGTAAGTGATTCGTCAATCCGGATTTACACACACGAGCAACAGGAGTCATAAGATCTTCCAGCATATATGTTGATACATTGTGGTCAAACTTAATTAGACGGAGAAATAACATTTACAATTCGCGCAAATTGTCGAAGCGACGATAGGTTTGCTAATAGGATTTATGTTACTAACAGATGACTGTCAAAATCGACCGAAAACCGTAACGCGCATTTTCATTGGCTGAGTGACAATATAAGATTCCTTACATCAAACCATCTTAACATTAAACGCAGACAGCGTACCTTGCTTAAATACTAAACAAATAGAATTGAGGTAATGACGACTGTTGTCACCAAGTCAACCCATGTTTACTGTAAGCGATACCCATGCAACCAAACTCATACAGACAGATGAATAAAAGGGAGGAAATGAGGATATATGACCCTGGACATGTTACAACGGTCGTATGACGAAACAGTTGCCATTTAAAAAGTAATTAGGCCTACTGACTGAGAAAGGGCGCATTGAATGCTATATGGGGAATTGTATGATAGGTTATTACGACAAAATCCACATAATTATGCACTTAATTTTTAAAACAGCTGTTGTCATTGCTACTGCTTACTGCTACGGATATGGCTACGGCTATGGGCTCGGCTATGGCTAAGGCACGGCTACGGCTAAGACTACTGCTACTCTTACTACTACTGCTACTCTTACTACTACTACTACTACTACTACTACTACTACTACTACTACTACTACTACTACTACTACTACTACTACTACTACTACTACTACTGCTGCTGCTACTACTACTACTACTACTACTACTACTACTACCACTACTACGACGACGACGACGACGACGACGACGCGACTTCTGTTGCTGCTGCTAATTTTATAACTGTGAATTGTTTTTACGCATCGCAATAACACATTGAATCAACATGCCTATAAGTGGATGCCCGCCGTGTATAGGCGCATATACGTTCACTATTGTTAGGATGGTACGTATGTCGGTGCTCTAATATGGGAACCTAATGTGTCAGTCACTCTGTATGCCATTACCTCTATAGTATACATCATGTTTAAATAAAAAATATAAATATATAATAAAGAGTTCCTTATAATTTGATCATTACACACACAGTAGACCCTATCTGGTAGGCAAGACAACAGACGGGTCCGACCTGTCACACACGTATATAACGCCATAGTCGATTACCTCACTAGAGAGCTCCCGTCATAAACAGAATAACCTTAGACGTTGTCACTTAACTAGAAACGTCCATCACGAAGTGTATGAATTGTATGTCTTAGATGAATTTACATTTTAATAAAACATTAGCTGGAATAATTTGAAACTTGACGGTATTCACCAACATCCCCGGTCAAATTAATTTCGATATATTTAACAGCTTACCTGTATAATTACCGTAATATTTAGATTCTGGGAATTCAGCTTTCACTGTTATCTCTGGATGTGAGGAGTGGGCGTGTTTATCAGCAGCAATACGTTCTCTTTAACATTATCCACTGTGGGGTTTCCTTTGCTATCATCGTAACCTCTTAAGCTCATTTACGTTCGTGTCATCTTTCCTGGTCTTTTATTACGTGATTTCAGTTCTGATTACAAGGCAATCATTATGTTGCTGTTATTAAGTATGCATGCATTGGTGAATCCGATCTGTCAACCAACGTTATAATCAATTACGGCACATGTAGAGTGACGTCACAATCATAATTGAGAAAAATATTGCGTCATGAAGATGGAATAGTCCTTCAGTTGTACGAGTTGTCTGTCTTTGATGGATTTACTATTTAATAAACATTCTGTTGACAATTTTAAATCTAATTTGACTTGACGCTGTGGCTTCATATGCAGTAACAGCACCTAGTCAAATTAGTTTTGAAATAGTCAACAGCATATATGTATGGTTAACTTGATATTGGTGTTCTGGGATGTAATGGGTCGATCGATTCTAACACGTGCACAGCGTGGGTGGAGCTTCGCCAGAACTGTGCGCGACATATCTAAAAGAGGATGTGTCATTTATCCTTATTGCCACTGAGTACTGCAAACTCGAATGCATTTTGATCGTATTCGCTGACAGTCGACGAACGTGCCTACGCATTAGTCATCCATTTTGCGATACTGTCACAGATAACATAGCTAGTACTCAATAGAAACGTTCTTGCATCAAAACAAATCTGTTATTTCTGCTCTGCAAGGGGTAACAAGTTAGACATTACTTTCTCTGTCAAAATGGCAACAATTAATTTGACAGGTCATCGCGGAGGCCGATGCTAGAAGAATTAATTGTCGATCGGACAATCAGAAATAGCATCACATATCTGTCTGAAGCATTCATTTGTCGAGACTTCATAATAGCGAACGCTGACACGTCGTTATAAAAAGCACACGTAAATTACTGTGGAATCATGAGCTGATTTATAATTAGAATTAGGTTTGACAGCTCTCACTGATTTGAACAATTTACCGTCATCTGGAATTGACATAGATTCTGAGAAATGTTTAAGAATGCGACAAATGTTATCCTGGAATTCGGTTCTGACAGACGGTTCCCTTGCAATGGCTGGCATAGCATATAAATACAGTTCTCTTGATGATAGGTCTTGCTTGGTTAATATGAGTGGGCTGGAGCTTGACAGAAGAGTGCGGCAATATGGATCTGATTGGATTCGAGTGGTCACCGTTGCTATATTCAGTGGTCGTAATATTGTCCAGCTCTATTATATCTATCTACGCGTCCATCCATCTTCTCGTCGAGCACGCTTCTTAAAGGATATTACAAGTAATAGCCAATAAAACTACCCTCTTTTCCCAAAGCACCACTAATCACGAATGATTGCAATGTTTATAACTCAGTGCTTGAAGTTGGATAAAGACAATACTCGAATGCACATACTTGAGGTGTATAAAGGTGTGTATGTTCTTATCTTATTTAAGTTGTACACAAAAAAGACAAACATGAACTGCCTGTATCTGTTATTTTTGATTGTGTTAATATAACGAAATTATACTAAACCATTAATATGTAATGCATTCCCTAACGTTACAAGCGCCAAGTAGATGCCACTAAGTCTATGTATGGCACAGGGTCCCATGACGTATTATCTCTTCTCACGGGCAGCAGCAGCTGCCATGGTATCTGTGCTGTAACTATATCTGACGTCATAATCACATGTATCACGCGTTACCTGACGACACAATCGCAATGGTGTATCTCCGTCAAGAAAATCGTAAAGTGTGTCACAAATGTATGGACATTGTATATGTGTGACGCACTTACAGTTTGTCAAATCAGTTCATGAATAATTTGAAACTCCTCTCTTTGGGAGCTGTTACTGGCATCGGCATCAACATCCCCAGTCAGGTTGTAACAGCCCCAGTCAATTTGGTTTCGAAATATTCAGCAGAGTACCTATATACATGCAGCTATACCTTGAGATTTAGGTTAAGGGAACTCATGTTTCAAGGTTCCACATCGGGAACTCATGTTTCAAAGTGCCACATCGATTCCAACAAGCATAACACGTGAACTGAATATAACCAGAACAGAGCGTGCATAGCACCAATTCGGCAAATGGATCCATCAACTGCGATGCCTTTTAGTTGTGACTAAAAAGATCACAACCTTGTTAGCTATACCGACAAACAGACAGATCAATTTAGATTAGTTGCCAGTCACCAACTAGACTCAATACGCGTAGCCATCCAGGCAGCTCGGCAACTGCACAATATTGGCCACATATCAAGCTAGTTCAATAATCCAGCGTTTGGATTAATTAGTCTATTCTTAGATCGCTGTTATTCGAAATATGTACATGGCTAATGAGTGTCTCGCTATACGTACTGGTGTACGTAACCGTGGTAAAAAATGCGCTCGGTGCCAAGCATTGATGTACATCTAATTCTAGACTACTGATGTTTTAGATCCGTGAATCGAATTCGATTGCATATGTTAGCTGGTACCCATTTTGGAATCGATGTTGTTGTAGGATGTTGTTGACCAAAAATAGAATCTGGATTGGGAAACATTGTAGAACTGTACATACCGATATTGCTATAGAGACAGTACAGATTCAACAGTAGGATCATTTAGCATCGGGGTGGCAAAGTCTGAAACTATCCCTTACTACAGAGGTACGTATGCGAGACTACCCGCATAGAGCAGTTTACAGGACCACTAGACAAGTCAATAGCGGACTAATATGGCCCGCTTTTGGGCCAGTGATCTGCGTTACCACGGCATGGTTTTGCTGACAGGATGGGTGCAGAACAAATCATATATGATCGATTGACTCGAGTATTGGCACGCAACACCGATGGCGTGAGTTGATTACCGCTACAAGTATGTATGTATTGACACCTCTTCGAGACACCTGTCTGGAGAGGATCCGTGATAGTCTCGTAACACAGATGTATGTGTACATATCTGTGATGGATATGTCTATATCAATAACACGGTTCGACGAACGGAGGAATCCACTTTTAGCTATGCCCCGCCCACCTCTAGCTAAGCTTCACGCATATATTGCTCGTATTGGTATCAATCGATCCATGAGCTCCATAACCAGCACTTTCTAGACAACTATTCGGGCAATCTGTTGAATATTTTGACTAGATGCCGTTGTTGCGCATGGCAAATTCAAAATATTCAACGGCATGTTTATTAAATAATAAAAAGCATACAATTCCCACGTACTAATCAACAGCATTCATAAAGTCATTCATTATGACGCCATTCTAAACGGCTCGTAGTTGATTATGACGTCATATGATAGATGAGCAAACTGGAAAGGTGCCTTACCATGTATTTCAGTAGGGTAACATACTAACGTTTAAACTACGTGATGCTCAGTGCACTAACCAGTAACCATCACGAAATATAGCTGGGCAGAGATATTGTTAGTCTAACTGGCTCAACATTCGGCGAATGGGACAATCGTCGTATAATCTTGTTTGTTCATTTTGTTCTACCACCAAAGATCAACGTTGGCATTCTTATATTTGACCACTGAGTCGAATTAGCTGACCTTTTCGCAACTCCAAATGTAATATCCAACCGTTCATGGGCACACACATAAGAATTGTCTACCAATTCCATCCAGTCCCACTGGTACAAAGATAGTATTTGAGATGAGGGCAGGTTTTTTTTCGCGGCTATGGATGTAGAAGATGCCTACTACACAATTCTCATAAATAAAAATGACCAAAGATATCTAAGATTTATTTGGAATGGCTGAAGTATGAATTCTGTTGTTTAGCTAATGTATTTTCGAGGGCGACGCGTATATTTACAAAATTGATGAAGGGCATATTTTCGACATTAAGAAAACAGGGGCATGCGAACAGGAAACTATATCAATGATTCTTTATTGATGTCAACCACATATTGTGAATGTCAACTAAATATTGCAGAAACAGTGGATATTATGGACAGACTATGAGTCACTGTCCACCCTGATAGATCAATATTAGAACCTACTACAGAAATTACATTTTTAGGTTTCATATTAAATCTAAGAAATTTCGAAAGTTAACCAGCGACAAAGCAGTTGAAACCAGTAACAAGCTTGATCAGCTGTTAGACAAAAGGCAATGCACAAGTAGGGAGTTTGCTGAAAGTGCTGGAATATTAATAGCTTCTGAACCAGCTGTAAAACATGGACCTATGTATGTAAAGCGACTGTAAATTCTAAAAAATTTGACGCAACATTTTTTCTGAACTTGGAACGCAGAGAAGACTTAAGATGGTCGATTATGAACATTGCACTGTTCCCACCCATGCCATTATATTAACTGGTGATGCCTCAAATTTAGACTTGGTGGAACATATAATGGGCAATCGACTGGCGGACTCTGGAACGAAGGAGAGGCGTGCACACATATACACTATTTAGAATTGTATGAATCATTACTAACTCTTAAGTCATTTTGTAATACTATGCGTAATGTTCATATCAAAGATTTTCGTGGATAACACTGCATCTATGATTTATATTAGCAAACAGGTTGCAATGTAGTTGTTATGTAATAACATTGCTAGGGACACATGGGTATGGGCTATCCCGGGAAATGTGTGGCTATCAGCTGCACACTTACCTGCATGGATCCATGGACACAGAAGCTGACTTGGTTTCACAGGAACATAATAATGACACAGACTGAATGGTAAACAAAGTGTTTTAAACAGCTCATGTCAGCTTTGTGAAACCCGATATCGGCCTATTTGCATCCAGGTTAAATAACCTATTACCCAATTATGTGTCGTGGAAGCCAGACGCTAATGCGTTAGCTGTGGACGCCTTTGCTATACATGGGGCGGGGTGGAGGGGGCGGGGGTCACTTAATTACATTTTCTGCCCTTTTTGTGTCACGGGGCATGTATTAAGAAAAATGGAGGAGAAGCGATTTTAATAGCACCCATATGGCCAACACAGTTTTGGTTTCCGAGCCTTCTAAATTGTACCTCGGCCTTCCCACACATTCTTCCAGAGAGTAGGGCATTGTTAATAATGCCAACAACAGGGCAATGCATTGCCCTTTGAAGCGCAATCTTCACCTAGCTGCTTTCAGAATATCTGGAACACACTCCGCAAGAGAGGCATCTTTTGCAGGCATGGCGCAGTTCCTCACAATCCCAATATCGGGTATATATAAAAAGGTGGATGTGTTTTTTGTAAATAACGGAAACTTGATCGCTTTTCACCATTTATAAACAATGTGTTGCATTTTTCTCAATTTTTTATACACGTCTGGAGTAGACTGGTGTGGTCTAAATTCAGAAAGATCAACATTATCTGCCTTGCTTAATGTTCAGTATCGGTAATAATCATTTGATAAAGAGATTTTTGAAATGTGCATATAATATTAAACCAGCACTACCGCGGTGTACCCAACGTGGGATGCCAATTTAGTTATTGACTATATTAACAAAGAACCAGATGTAAATAGTCTAGCATCGACGCAATTAGTATTAATCCGGGGCCAGCGACTTCAATCGTTATATTTGATTGGCATTCATAATAAAGATTAGATTTGGTGATCTGCTGAAGCAATCAAAGCCTAGCAGGCAGCAACCGAAACGTGTTTTCGAAAAAAACCCATTCTACTAATGAAATATTGTGAGTTATGAGTTTATTGGAAGAATATGTACATTGAACCAGCGGATTGCGCAAGTACACGTTTTTTCTAGACATGCCAGAGTAGATTGCATGTACGTCCTAACATCGCTCATTTACAGGGAAAATATTTGACTGTTTCAGTACAGAAATCAAATCCATTTCTCTAAATATCTCAAATAATATATTTGTACCTAGGGACTGGATAGAATTATTAAATTAAATGACATTTATTGACATTTGATTGTAATTCTATCCCGTCCCATATGGTACATAGATATTATGTTCCCTCCCTTAATTTCACAATGAATTTGTGCTAAAGCCTGTGGTGCTGTCTTCATCAAACTTAATATCTGTGTACCATATGGGACGGGATGGAATTACAATCAAATATCAATAAATTTCATTTAATTTACTAATTACTCTGCGGCGGTATAAACACTATAAGAGAACATGTTGAACACGGTTTTTTTCAGAATCGAAATCTAAATTAGGATGGATTCGGCAACTGTCAAAGCAGCGTTATTTATGTGTACATGATGTGTCACAGTAATCCTATCCTGAAAGCATATCATACAGAGACCACCGATTTATCCCACAATACTACCAATAGATGAATCCAATCTAATACTCAAGTATATGCTGTCATAATGAATTACAGCATGTGTAGGCGGACACCACAATAAATGAGTAATGAATGGCGTAGCTAAGCTAGTCATCAACTCTTTTTTGAAAGTCAGTCAGTTTTACGAATTGTATGTCTTTACTATTTAATAAACAGTATGTTGAATGTTTTAAAAATAATGTGGTCGTGCGCTGTTGCTGAACTAGGCAGTAACAGCACGCAGTCAAATTAGTTTCAAAATAGTCAAAAGATTACCTGGATAGTTACCTCGAATTCGGTATTTTGGGATTTTGGTCCCAACCTATAGAAAAAGATCCCAACAGGCGCAAATCATACACGAAGCACTGCTTACTTAGACATGGGCGGGGCGCGGGTAAAAGCGGAGTCATCCGCCTTACACCGGCCATTGTGGTATAGAGGACCGCTAATCAATAACGAGCTTCCACGCCATGAAACTCATGCACTCCACGGCCATGTCTCTCTGAGTGTGGTCATCATGTGTCGAACCGCGTTCGGGCGGGTTTTACTGTCTCCTATACTACACGCAGAATCTGCAATGGTTCGACAGTTGTCTTATCATTCGATATCAGCTAATTACGCGCCTTGTTGTATCCGCGCCCGTAGGATTACGAGGACAACCCGTAAAACTAACGTCCAGTGTTTGAGTCTTGCCTCTACCATAGACAGCAACAGTTCCCAGTCAAATTAGTTTCAAAATATTCAAACAAATATTTATTGAATTATAAATGAGGTTTTCGGGCACTGTTTCCCAAGTCATCTACATTTTGACGGTTCCATGGACCTTGAAATCTGGTGTCCCAACCTGAAAGTCTGGTCTCATCTATGCTACAATTTAAATGGTACCGTGGACTCAGAGCTATGAATTATGGGGTTCTTATTCTAGAATATGTGAGTATGTATGTGCAAATACCTATACAACTAATTAATGTTTAATAATGCCACAATATGTTCAGGGGTACCATAGGACAAATACTAACACTGTTACAGGCTCAGAGTTGCATTTTTTGGTATGTATCATCCTATAGCCCTTGTGGCAGGATAATCTGGCGTGTATCATAACTATGTCAAAGATGTGTATGGCGGGAGCCGATCCGTTGCTGCAAATGCTCGACGGCAAAGTCAATTTCGTCACTAGTTAGCTGATTGTCAAAATCAATATAAATAATATTTTTTGATTGTACAAGTTACAAAGCATGTTGTTGACTATGTTGAGACTATTTTTACTTAGGCAGAACATCGCGCAAACCAATTAGTTGCAAGATAGTCAATAGCTCACCTGCTTTGGGGTTACGATTCCGCGAATTGAGTTTTCAAAATAAACATCGATTCCAATAAATGCACAATGTGGGTGTTGCTTAGCTAGAATTGGGTGTGGGACAGCTATCAGTGAGCTCTCAATTACCGTAAAATATGGACGCACATTGTGATCAATAGTGGGTAGGAATATTACAGAAGTGTGCCCTCTTTGTAACATGGACCACTTGCTCCGGACGTCCATGATGTTGACGGGGTAAACAGTCAGTACATAAAAGGCGTTCTGAAGATGTCTCTTCTCACCTATAAAAGGCATGTGATCTCAAATTATGTAGCAGGACGAATAGAAAGCATACAAATGTGTATATACTATTTTATATTTATTTGCAGAAAAATTAATCAGATAATCAATAATTAAAGCTTTTGGGTTGTATTGGATTGTTTTCATTATCGACGTCCATTACATTTTAAAATATTGTTTTCGAGATATAACAGTTGTCTATATTTTAAAGTACAACGTAGACACATATCTTTAGATGATTGCCATTGCGGACCCCCCCCCCCCCCCTTCATCAGTATGAAGGTGCATGCCATTAATAGCGTGTACCCGTGTATAGCTTGATTTGAGTTACCCGTAGTACCGGTGTTCATATTGGAACGTTTCGTGTTGTATTCGTTTGATGTCGTGGACATCAACAACCTTTTAAAAAAATGTATCCATCGTCGTTGCATCGGCTCATTTAATATATGCACTTCCTAATTGCAGGAAACCTGCACCTGTTTTGGTAAATATCCCTGATTACGCAAGTTACTGGGCCGGTACTGGGCATTGGTCAAGTACGGGCCCAGTAAACTGCGTTCTCGGTAATGCATCTGTAAGAAGTGTCCTACAACGCCATCGTTAATGGAAGACAGTCTTAGTGCATCACGTTACTGAGAAATACTACAGGTTGACACCAACAGTAATATAGTTCAATTATCACACATAGCCAACACCAGAGGGAGACAAACGAACTCAAAGAAAGTGATCCCGAGCAAACTCTGTTTTCTCGTTGTCGAGTATTCTTTGTAAAGGTCTGTTATAATTAAAGCTGTTTTCAGAAATAGAGTAAAGAAGCGTTAAACTGGTCCACGCTGAAATCAACATTTCAAGTCAAATACATAGATTAGTATTTTGAAAGGAAAACGACTGGAAGCTATAAGTAGCAATACGAGAGGACTTATATTAGTGTTCGATATTCGCATAAAAATCGGTATTCGAATATTCTTACAATTATATTGAATGACTACTCGAATTCGTCGAATATTTCAAACGACAGCTAAACAGAAACGAAATATCGCTAGTAGGCCTATACAAACTGGGCTGTTTTGTCGGGGTAAAATGCGATTGACACATTGACACAATAGGGTCCAATATATGCTAGCTATCTGTCAAGATTCTAATCATTCGGATTAGATCTTAATGAGAAAATTTAAATATTGCTATAAAACATGTCCTATATTTCCCCTGGGAGACACATTGGATAAAGGAAAAAAAATATTTCTAGAAAACCTTTGGCGGTATCTAATATGAAATTGATACCTAATCAAGAAAGTATAATCAAATGTGACTTTCGCAGGCTTCTAGTCGACCAGGCGAAACACATGTTGGCGGCCATTTTGAAAAAAACCCACATTTTCTCTTCAGCGTATCCCTATAAGGGTACAGGCCTACTCTTCTGTCGGTAAGAATATAAGTTATACGGCATCGTCTAATACGCTCATTGCACTTGCGTGATTTAGAGACTTCATTTCTGGTAAAACCGAAATTTCTAACATTGATGACATAAAGATTTATTTTGAGACTAAGAATAGATGCTGAACTTTGCCACACAAGTTCACCTGCTTCTTTAGGATAAGGAAAGTCATGGACGTAGATGCAGCTCAGACATTGCCTTTAAAGAGACGACTCTGGGTGTCAAGGGCTCACATCTAATATGTCCATTGAAATGTTGATACCAAGAGGCAATCATTTCAAGCTAAGAACATTAAAAACAAAACTGGTAACATTGACCTTCTAGGTACAGTTTACCTTTTGCCATTAACTGCAAAATCATCAGGCATCATCGGGAGCCAATGGTACCGTCCAACACACGTAATGCGTATACAAGCTGTAGGCGTAGTTGCAGTTCAAATAACCATAATGCAAATTCCGATGCTTGTTATGGGTATCTAAACACACTTTGGATCCCAAACGAAATCAATAAAGGCGCTACAAATTGGCCAATGTCACATTGATCTGACTAAATAACATTTGATAGGTAATCTGAAAAACACATTTTAATTTTAATCCAATTTCGGACAATTTACTATTTCTTCATATATATATTCACTGTCGGGAGCGCAAAAGCAAATGCATCGTTATTAAAGAATGTTGGTAGATTCGCCCTAGCTACGCTTTTCCTCATTCTTTCGAATTGTTCAGATTTTTTTGGATTTTCCGATTTTTTTATCACATCCAAAGTTGCGGTATCCTAGTGTATGGTTACACCATTTCGTGTGTTAAGATTCGAGCCAAATGAGACCAGTTGTTTCCGAGATAACCACAGATCCAGAACTTGATCCAATCCGGATCCGCGTTCAGTTATCTGGTTCACGGAGCACATCTTGAAATCCGCTGGCACCCCAATATCCTTCGATGTATTAAGATTTGAGCCAAATGGGATAAGTCGTTCTTGAGATACTGCCCAGAATAAGCTTTTCTGACTGACAGGTTAACTAAGGAGCATAGCGGTTTATTGAGCTGGTAGCCGCACCTACAGCTTAATACACGGTATGCATGGTGGTAAATATGATATACGTGTTGCACCAGGCGTGCATTTCATGGCATTGCGGCACATTTTGCACTTTTACAAAAAGCGCACAACGCGAGTTACATGATTAGATGGATGGTGCAACTTGTTGTACGACGTGTACTAATAAAAACTATGCGGCGTACGACAAATTGTACACTCTATCTGATTGTGTAACTGGGCCATAACACAGTTTGAATGACTAGCATGGTCACAGTGACACGTACATGGGACAAGCCAAATAGCGTAGCTAGAACACGGTGATTCATGATACAGTTATTTTAAGCATCAGATCTATTAAACAAACCAACTCAAGAAGCAGAGGTCAAATGCTCATTTATAATTTAATACACATTCAGTAGAATAGTGTGGCTGCAACAACTTCCAGTGTAATGTGTTTCGAAATAGCCAACAACTTACCTGTATACATTCCTTCAAATTAAGATTCTGTAAATTTAGAGTTCAGAGGGTTAATGGAAGAATCCAGTTTTAGCTTTGACCAACCCCCCCCCCCACCCAGCACTCACCTCAACACACCCCATCTCTAGCTAGGCTCCAGCCACGCATTGCCAGTATTGAGATCAATCGAAATTGCACTCTCTAAATCTCAATTTCCAGAAAATTATACGGGTAAGCTGTTATATATTTTAAAACTAATTTTACTGATGCTGTCTATGGTGGCAACAGCGCCCAGCCGAATTTGTTTCAAAATGGTCAACATAATGTTTATTAAACATTAAAGGCATACAATTTGTGTAACGTGGAGTATTACACACTTAAGACATTCATGACGTAATTTATTATGACGTTAGCTTGCACGTGACGTTGTTGAGTATGGCGTCGTATGAGTAAGTGATACATCTCAAGCAGGCGTTGCTAGTAAAGAAACGCCAATTGTTGCTGGCTTTGTCTCAAGAAGGTGGCAACATTGGACAAGCCGCTACTGTTTACGGCAATATTGTATATTGGCTATTGGAAAGCCGGCATTATTAACCCTCAGTGTAGTCATCTGTGCTTAATCTGCTATGGCATTGGCTTAGATAACACACGCATGATCTGGTATTTCCCTTACGCTGTTATTGGCTGTGGATGCGTAACAATCATGCTTGGGAAATACCGCATGATATAACCTGGGCAGATGAGTTCATTTAACCATACTGCGCATCGCAATTGTAATGACTCACAGCTTGTCTAGTTCAGTGATTCAGGCGCATCTAAAGTATTGCATAATATTACTTGATTGGACCATTCCAGCTTTAGCTACGCCCGCCCATCTCTAGCTAAGCTCCACCCACGCATCGCCCGTGTTGGGATGAATCGATCCCTGTACTTGCTAACTGCCAGTTTCCAGAAAACTATACAGGTAAGCGGTTGAATACTTTGAAACTAGTTTGACTGGGTGCTGTTGATGCGTATGGCAGCAACAGCGCACGGCCAAATTAGTTTCAACATAGTCAACAGCATGTTTATTAAATAGTAGACACACAATTTGTACAACAGCGCGTAGGCCGTCTTCAAATAAGGGTCGTCGCGTACCTATCTACGCCATTCATGTTCTCATTGATTATACATACATCATCCTCCACGTCACGTAGTTGATTTTGCCGTCATATGGTGGATGGATACACTGGAAAGGTCCAATGTCGACTGAATATATTCCTTTAGTTAAACAAGAGCGTGTACTGGCATCATATACAATAATACTGCGCATCTATTTCAAATCAATATGTCGATTACCATATTTGACCAGAATCATACGCTAAAAGATGACATAGTCTTGCAAATCAATATTGCCGCAGTGTGCTGAAATGTACTTCACTGTGATGGCCAATTAACCCTTTCATAATGAAGCCCGCCAAAACCGGACTATGCAGTGGTCTCGAGGAATGGGCATTTTCAGGCCAAGGGAAGCCAAGTTTTAGACAAAATACCATTAAAATGACACACTGGGAAACATTTTTCAAAATAGTCTTCTTTTCGCCTGCAAATCATGAACACTCAATAAGGAAATATACATTTTTCTTGACCAAATTTAGACAATAACAGGTTAATAGAGGGATCCATTCCCAGCTATGCCCTGCCCACATTTAACTACGCTCCACCCACTTTGTACACGTATTGGGATCGAGTTAACTTGTTGAAATATCAATTCCCAGAAACTAACTTGCAAGGAAATCGAAGCTGTTGCGAGCAACAGTGTCTAGTCCATGTTATTTTCGAAATATTCAAAAGAATGTTGATTGAATCGTAAATTCCTCAAAAACAACCTTCTTAGACGCTAGCTACCCGTCTTTCCTGACGTCATTTTAATTTTGACATCAGTTTACAAGTGACGTATTTGATTATGACGTCAGATCCTAGAGTGCCGGATTAGATAACTTCCTTTGTCACTAGTATGCGGTATTTGAGCCTAAATATGACGTCATGGCCGGGTAGTTAGACATATTTGACCCGTATGTGACTCAACGTTGCTAATAACGTCATTTGATGCCAATCATGTTCAGCAATAGGGGGATCCTATTAGTCATTCAAGTAAATGACCCAAAATAAAACAACCACGGGCTAACTGACGTCACAAGGAAAATGGCATAGCTATGTCGCGAAAATCTAAGTCTAATGTGTAAGAATTGTAAGCCTGTGCTGAATTTATAATTTAACACAAAAGGTCTTTACTATTTTGAAACCAATTTGACCGGAAGGAATTGCTGCCATATGCAGCAACACACATCCACTTATTCTAACGCTTACATGTATAGTTGAGTCTACATTGAAATTTCGATACTGAGAATCCCGGTTTCAAAGTGTCCAATCGATCGCTAAACGCCGGAAAGGTGGGCGGAGCATAACTTGACATGGGCGGGACATGACGAGAACTGGATCCCTCTGTTTTTCGTATATAATGGGCCGTTCCAGTTATAGCTATGCCCCGCCCACCTCTAGTTAAGCTCCACCCACACTTCGGCGTATTAGGATTGATCGGTCCCCCAATGCCCTGACTATCAATTTCCTGAAAAAGGTAACAGTTAATTTGTTGAATATTTTGCAACTAATTTGACTGGGTGATGTTGCTACCTATGGCAGCACCAGTGCCCAGTCAAATTAATTTCAAAATATTCTACGGGATATTTACTAAATAGTAAAGGCATACAATTCGTACAACAACGGATAGTCCGTCTTCAACTATGCGTTTGTCCCGTAGTTATCTACATCATCCATGAGGTCATAATGATGTCATTGATTGCGATGTCATTATATACGTCACATAGTTGATTATGACGTCATGTGATGGATGGATAATCTTGGAAAGGTCCATTAGAACGTTATCGTGCTTTGTGCGGAGTGCAGGTGTAGGCGACACTAGGATCTGCGCAAACGTAGTGTTTCAGGAGGGAAATATAATTTGCATTTCCATGAGCGAAGTAAGAGGAACACATTGCTTGCGCAGTCGTAGAAGCATGACCCCTTTAAGAGAACTTGTCGGATATAACGAGTGCATTTTTTTTCTGTAAAACGGGATTATTTCACCAGAGTTCAGCACATTTTTATGGACACACTAGCTATGCCCCAATCTTTCTAACTGTGATACATGCTGGTGTTTAAAGCACATGGGCCCCACTGAATAACAAAAACACAATTTTGAAAATAATCAATTGTTTATGTACTAGGATAGGCATTCTCTCTCTCTCTCTCTCTCTCTCTCTCTCTCTCTATCTATCTCCCTGCCTCCCTCTTCCATCCCCCTCCCTCCCCCATCCTCTCTGTTTCTCCCTCCCTCCCTCCCCCTCCCTCCCGCCATCCATCCCTCCCCCCCCCTCTCTCTCTCTCTCTCTCCTCTCTCTCTCTCTCTCTCTCTCTCTCTCTCTCTCTCTCTCTCTCGCTCTGCGTGATAACAATATAACCTAAATCTGGAGTTATTACGACATTACGATATTACGATATTATTATTATCAAGCAGGTCTGAAATTAATGATCAAATTAGTCATACTATATTGAACCAACGCCACTTTTGTTGAGTTTTGGCAAATGACAAACAGACAACACAACTGAATTACACATTACAAACAGTATTAATTCTTTTTGTAACGAAAAGCAAATTATAATTTCCTTCAATTATAGCTTCATCTCAAAGGTATATATCTAACGTGTCACGAACTGATGCGTGAACACAGTTACATGCCTAGTTATCAGAAGTTAATTATCGCATAGCCACAATTGGTCATGGCAAGTGTGATGTAGCTACAAAGAAGGGGTTATATTTGTAACAACGTCAATCCACCAGTTGAGGCGTTCCAGACATTGTAATGACTGTACCCAATCATGCCCAGAATAAATGGAATATGGCATATTACATTGTACGCACATGCCATCCTTCTCCATATCATTACACACATCAACATGCATACCGATCGCAGTGCTGGTGCAAGAGCCTCTAGAATCTGATGCTCCTGGTTGATTTACCGCCTTGCCTGGTGAAATAATGTCGGCGCTCAGTCCTGCTACGTTCTCATCTGTCTATCTCCGCCGTCCACGTGCCACTTTGGTTTGGTTAATGTTGTTGAGGTTATCCATTCTCTCCTCTCTTTGACTATCTCTATAACCCGACTTTGAGGCTGTAGTTGTATCGTAAGCTTCCAGGCATGTGTCGTGTGTGTCAAATAGCACCATTAAACACGTTCCTTTAGTATAGGGTCGGCCAGGTCGGTGGCGAAGTTACCTTATAGCGTCAAAGTTATGCAGTTTTATGTTACCCACCATAGGTGCCAAAGGATGAAACTAGTATTAGCTTTGGCCCGCCCATCTTTAGCTAAGCTCTATCCACGTTTCGCCGTGTTCGGATCTGGGATCCCTTAACTGCCTGACTATCAATTTCCAGACAACTATACAGGTACGCTGTTATGGCAGCAACAGCGCCCAGTCATCTTAGTTTCAAAATATTCATCAGCATCTCTATTAAATAGCAAAGACATACAATTCGTACAACAGCGCTTAGTGCGCCATTAAGCAAGCGTTCGTGACGAACATAGATAGGTCACGTAGTTGATTATGACGTCATATGATTGATAGATGAACTTGAAACGTCCAATACTCATCTCTCAACCTGATGTACCGGTCATCGCATCCCAACTATACTGTCCATCGAACACTACACCGTCTCTCGGCGAGATAATGTTGGAATACTTCGCGCTGGACATTAACCATAGGAAATGGAGTAATCATAGCATTGGTAATACGAGAAATGCTTGTATAATTCACATTTCCAGAGTATCAACCCATCATATGTCGTCATACTCAACTACGTGATGTGTAGAATGACATCATAATGACTGGCGTCATGAATGATGTCGATAAGTACGTCACGGACGCATATTTGAAGACGGTCTATGCGTTGTTGTACAAAGTGTATGCCTTTACTATTTAATACATATTCTGCTGAATATTTTGAAACTAATTTGACTGGGCGCTGTTGCTGCCATAGGCAGAACATCACCCAGTCAAATTAGTTACAAAATATTCAACAGCTTCCCTGTGTAGTTTTCAGGAAATTGATAGCTAGGGCATTCGGGGATTGATCAATCCCAAAACTGCGGGGTGTGGGTGGAGCTTAGCTACAGATGAGAGGGGCATAACTAAAAATGGAAAGGTCAATTAAAAATAATACATTCAGCCCAGAATTACGGTTAAGTGAACACATAGGCCTCAAATTCTTACAATGCGTTATCATGATGTGGCTGATAGCGGAAACAGGTGTGAAACATACTACATTATATCAATGTAATCTAGACCAATCAATGAATGAATTCGATCTGTCGATAAATTATATAACGCCATAATCTATTGCGTTACTTGAAGGTTGACAACACAATCATAATTGACAGAAGTACTCTGCTGTAAATAGTGTACGAAGTGTATGTCTTTGACGGATTTACTATTTAATGAACATTATGTTGAAGATTGTAGAACGAATTTGACTGGGCGCTGCTGCTGCCTTAAGAAGGAAGAACACCGAGTCAAATTAGTTTCAAAATAGTCAACAACCTACCCGTATAGTTGCCTTGATATTAGAATTTTGGGAATTCAGGGTACGATCGATCCAAACACGGGAACAGCGTGGGAGTAGTTTGGCTAGAAATAAGGCGTGCACGGCCAGAAATGGTTCCATCTATTAAGAGTACTACATCGCGCGGTGCCGTTGTGTAATACACACTTGGCTAACCTGAACAACCAATGTATGTTCCTCAATTCGCTCAGGGAAATACAAATTGTGGATTACTAAATAAGCTCGTGAAATACATTCTTTGCGCATGGTTTACACGCTGCCCACACCCTTCACCCCCACCCTATCCACCCACCCACCACCACCCACGCCGCCTCATTCCTTTGTTACCTGGCTACTATATGTTAACCCACTGACCATGACCATGCATGGCCACTCGCATGCGAATCAGTACCAACCCCCCTTGGAAGGGAAAGAGGATATTGTGATCGAGTGTGGGTGTCTAACTGTCTGTCTGATCCGAAACAAAATCCGGAAAATCCAACAAAAATACAGAAAATCCGAAAACATGCGGCTTATCCGAAAGGATTTTACAACGTGTCAAAAAGGATGCGCCGAGAATATACAATTTCTGATTGCACTTGTTTACATATTATGTTGAATATTTTGAAGCTACTCTGACTTGTAGAAAAAAACAATTCTGTTAAATTTGCCTAGAACGTCTTGACAGCATGACCATATGCTTTTTTTAATATGAGATATATATATATATATATATATATATATATATATATATATATATATATATATATATATATATATATATATATATATATATATATATATATACCAATTCCAGGTTCAAATGGTTGCGATACGTTGCTGTTCGACTATCTTATCTAAAGCACCACTCCAATTCGTTCCAGAAACGTAGTTGATAACACGGGAGGTCTAACACTATTTACATAAATACATCCATTAGTGTGTATATACTGTACCATCATTGATGCATAGATTATTGTTGCATGTTTACTGTTTCCCGAGGCCTGCTACAAAGCTGTTTCCATGCTCTGAACACTTTGCTGTTCTATTTGCACTTGATCGGATATATGTTCTCTACTTTGACGGATTCTATCTCTGAAAGGATTAGAATGACGACCCACGGATCTTAGAAACCCGAGTCCCCGCATCCAAATAGCGTCCTCATATGCTGGAGGCGGCTCCTCGGGAGAGCTACACGGATATATCAGCACGGGTAATGGTGAACAGACACGCTGTTGGCCATCCATTCGAATTGTTATGCTAGAATCCGAGCGATCTATTGTAGTCCGAGAAGCTATTGTCTCTGTTGATAGAGCACTTACACGAGGCAATATTCCGTGGAAACTGCTACTGTTAGGAGTATTGCTTCTATTTCGTCTTAGAGGACTGTCTGTATCGGCAAGAAGAGGCGCTGTTTGTTGACTATCAGACAACTGGCGAAAATCTGGCGTACTGAGAGAACTTCCCCATCTTTTCTTACGCCGAAGTTTACGGCGCCAAGATCGCCTAAATAATGGTGGGGTATCATTGTCAATTCCAATAACATCGTCCCGTACACCCGTATCTAATGCATAGTTCTGATTAATAATAAAATACCTGCTACTCATAGAACCATTTGGAACACCACTTTCAGCGCTACCTAAACTATCATTTAATCCCATGTTCTGACTCGGCAATATAAAACTGTTAAAAGTAATACTTCTTAAGGGAGCACGGTGATTTTGGATCATAGTAAAGTTAGCATTGGCATCTTGTACAGGTCTCGCGATAGCTGGGTCCATGAGAAGCGCCTCTGAATAGCTCGGTACGATGACGTAATTGTTCCGTATTGTCGCTTCAAGGTCAGCACTGCCAAATGTATTAACACGCGATATAGTACCATTCATCGCGGAATTGTTGTTATTGTAATTGTCACCGAATAGTTTATGGATATGGTAATGTACGTGCGCTGTCTTGTACTCTATTACGACACGGAGCGGCCATGACAGTAGCAGTACCGATGCCACCCAGAATATGAGATGCGACACATACCACGGCAGATGATCCGGATCCGCGAAAGCGATGAGATAGCCCTTAAAACTTACGTTCAATAAATCCATCCCTTCTCTCGTTTCCATATAATCATCTCTACGTTCATGTTCCTGAAAGAACTGGGCTCGTTGTTCCTCAAATTCGTTTTCAGCATCCCAATTTGCAAAAGAAAAGCCCTTCGAAAACTTTATCTTGGTAGCCGGATACGTTTCCAACTCAGTCAATTGTTTGGATACATCTTTAACACCACACGCGCAAAAGTTAAAAGCTGAGCCAGCGGTATGCGTATTTATCCGTTCATAGTAGACTTGGGTCGTAGTAAAAGCGTCGCCGTTTCGGTAGCGAGTCACCTGTCGAGTTCGTCGTACGTAATGGTAGCACACAGCCTTCCACCATATAATTGGAAGCGCCTCTCGCATTAACTGTATTCTTTCATATATATTATTCACATCCACTTTATACTGAAGTTCAATTCGCGTGTGGCAATGCCAGCATTCAACCAAATACACAAGATACAACATTATAACAAACGCAACCGGTATGTAGACGTAGCCATCGTCGCAGGGAGATGCGGTCAGCCGTTCCTGGGTCGATTCCAATGAGTACGCCTCGAGCATTTGCGCAATGGCTGAGAGTCTGCACCATGCAATGGCGGTGAGACAGCTATAAATGAGCATTGACAGGATAAGGCATTTCCAATGTGTATCACGCACCAGTGACCGACAAAGCGACTGCTTGATTGGCTTTTGCTGAAACACAAAGAAATAATATGCATTAATCTTTCAGATCATCGATGGTTCACTCCAGGGACAACCTTTATGACTTTTAGTTGAGAATCGTATCTAGGGTAAGTCAGCCTTTCAGGCCCTTTGCCCGCCCGTCTGAGGTCTGTCCCTCTGTCGATGTGGACTCTGTTTCACCTGTCGCAACAATAGCATGCTCGCAGTTGTTTATTAAACAGCCCATGTTATTCCAATACCTAAGGTGGCATATGGCGTATGTCACGGGTCGTTGGCAAGGGATTCTAATCATATGCGTTTCTTTGTATTGGCACCTCCAACGACCCGTGACAAATGGTACCTCCGACGGGACAAGGAAGGATTGACCAGCGATCATACCGGTAGCACTATTTCGTACACAATCGTCATACACCGTACTAGTTAACGGGGCGGAGTATGCGATCAGCACTCACGCCAGATAGGCCTGTTCACACTATTTTTCAAATGCCGGTACATATATACTTCTATGTGGTTAAGCACAAGCACGTCAGTCGTAGAATAAGGCGCCCTAGCAAAACATAAATATCATTTAAAAACCGCTTAGCGGGTTGATCACCGTTAGGTCATTGCTTATATAGTTACGAGTTGCACGTTACATATAGTCTTGGTATATATTTATGTGGTGATACACACCTATATTGTATCCTTTGCCAAGCTGACGCTTTATACCATAGATTTGTGTGACTTTTTATTAGTGTATGGGTTAACCTAAGAACGTGTGCGATATGTCTGCTATTTAATTGTGACGATATATTTAGAAACTGAACCAAACCTGTGTATACCTGTGTATTATAAATTGACACGAACATTATCTTGGCTTTTACAATTGGTAGAAACATTTAAATCCAAAAAGAAATTATGAGCAATTACTACTTTCATAAAACATATGATCATTAGTTTCATATTTATTAGCTAATTGATTAATTAATTAATTATTTAATTAATTTTACATTATTAATTTTTTTTTCGACAGTTATGGCTAAATATTTGAACGTATATTTCATAGGATAGGTTACTTAATTGTCGCCTAAAATATTATTCTTAGATTAATATTAAGCAGCAATGGTACATTTTGGAAGAGCGGGAATTTAAGTTCGTTTAACGACGCTGAATAACTTTTAGCATTTTAAACATATTTAAAAATATAGTGTAGCGGGTATAACATTTGCATATATTTGTGTGTACTCTGCACATGCATCCATGAGTCCTCCTTCACTGCCTAGTACATGCCCATCCCGCACAATGCACTGCACTTATCACGTATGACTGAGTATGAAATAGGGACTGAATAAATGGTTTCTTTATTACAGATCATCATTGCTTTAACATGTGCCGGGTGATATATAATATGTACCAACAGTAACTTATTTTCATTTACATATTAATCAGCGATATTGAAAGATCATTTTCATGTCAGGAAATTAGTTTTGTACATATCCTTGCATATTATATCTTCACCTAATTTATTAACGATGGCTACAGATGGTGACAAATTAACACAGCCCGATAGGGATCTTATGTTGCACACGTTGAGAAATACAGGTGACTGTGCGGTATTGAGCAAGGATGAGTTCGAGCGGATGAGACAATCTACCACACCAGTCTCCAGTACACCCGCCCATAATGCATTTCCATTTCAGTCTCAGGAACCCAGGGTGAGTGGTGGGAATAAACTAAATTTTCGCTCACCTGGTCTAAATAGTTTCAGATCCAGATGTCCTTTTCAGCCAACTGACGGTCGATATAACACAGGTCAAAGTTATCATTCACATAATGCCCAATATGCACTGGAAATACCCAAACTGCCATTCTTTTCAGGAGATGATCCACCACTGAAAGGTTATATCTCATATGATGGTTGGCGATTTGAAGTTAGGTGGACTCTGTCTAATGAGGCCATTAGTGAACATGTTCTTTTGCAGGCGATTAGAAAATCTCCACGAGGCACTGCCAGGCAAGCATTGATACCACTTGGTGAAAGTGGCAACACTGCTGACGTATTGGGGAAAGTGGACACTTTGTTTGGCAATGTCAGTAGTAACGAGTCTATCATGCAACAATTTTGCATGGCATCACAGAAAGAACGTGAGTCAGTAACAACCTTTGGTTTTAGGTTAGAAAATGTATTGCAAGTTGCAATTGCCAATGGTCATGTGGATTGTGCAGTAAGAAACGATATGCTACGATCCACATTTTGGACAGGGCTTAAAAGTGAAAAGCTTAGGAACCAAACTCGTCATATGATTCAATCAAAGAATATGCTACCCTTCTGAAAGATATACGTATTGTAGATCAGGAGATTTGGCAGAACAAGCCACCATTGCAGGTAATGCATAATACAGTACAAGCACCAGCAGAAAAGGATAAAGTAGACACATGATCTGACCAAATGAATGCCTTGGTGGAGAAAGTTAGAAATCTAGAAAGACACACTGAGACTAATCGTTTTCAATCTGTTTTAGCTCCTACCAATGTGTACCACAATGCTGGGAGAAGTCGATACCATGGTAACCAAGAGGTTCCAGATGATTACCATGGCAACCCTGGACGAGGGCTCTACAGATGCACTGGACGCAGTACTTTTCGTGGCCGCCCACACAGCCGAGGAACAAGGCAACCCACATATTAACCAGAACAACCCGAACATTGTAAGCAAGAGCTAAAAGAGTAACTTCCTCTCTTGTAGGGGGAATGGAGGAAGTGGATACTAATTATCGCCCTATGCTAACAGATGTGAATAATACAAGTCTTCGTCATAGGCGTATAGGTTCATCCAATAAAGGAGTGATAAGGATATGTGGTATACAAGTTAATGCATTGATTGGCAGTGGATCAATGATTACTTGTGTATCACAGGATTTTTATCAATCTATAAATCCGAAACTAGAACTTCATGACATTGAAGATTTTGACTTAAGGTTGTATGGTGCTTGTGGTAGCAAGCAGCCATACTTAGGATATATTGATGTGGAAGTTATTATCCCCTTTATATCCAATGATGCTATTTCTATTCCAGTACTGGTTGTACCTGCAACAGAGTACAACCACTCAGTACCTGTTATAGTTGGTACAAATGTGATAAGACTATGTAGCAATGTTATTCATACAGAAGTATCTGTGCCACTTGCAAGGCAAATTGCTATAGATATTGTGTGTGAAATTCATGCAATTACTGTCAAGACCACTAACAAATATCCAATTAAATTACATCTGCGTGAGGTAAGAAAGCTTTCTGGTGGTGCTAGGAATACAGACAGGTTTACTACGGCCATTGAAGAATCCACAAATACATCTCAATCTGGCAGTTTAAGTGAAAGTCCTAGGGTAGTTGCGTTAAAACAACATCGTAATTATGCTCGTGTTCCAGTTAAAGTGTGTAATATATCGAGCAAAGTGATTCGGATTCAACCTAATTCAATAGTTTCCCAGCTTAGTGAAGCAAAGGTGACTGATTCCTGGGATCCAGAGAGTTCAACTCCTTCAAATGTTAGAGAGAAACCACATAGTGATTCCATGGCGGACATTGGCGTTGTTGTGAACACAGAGGCTTTGACAGAATCGCAGCTGCAGGGAACTCATGAACTTTTGAGAAGGTGGGAGCACATCTTTTCACGTTCTTTTAAGGATCTTGGAAGAACAGATTTAGTTGAGCACGCCATCAATCTGGCAGATAGCATAACATTCAAGGAGCCATATCAGAGAATCCCTCCGGCTGTGTTCGAAGAGGTTAAACAGCACTTAAAGGAGATCGTTGAAGCTGGTGCAATTCGTAAATCAGCAATTCGTGTCCATCGAGTGTTGTACTTGTGAGGAAAAAAGATGGTTCCTTAAGATTCTGTATTGATCTGAGAAAATTCAACAATAAAACTATTAAGGGTGCTTATAATTTACCGAGAAACGACAGCGCAATGGGCACGTTGATAGGCGCCAAATACTTTACTAAACTTGACATTCGTTCAGGATATTGGCAGGTGGAAATCAAAGAGGAGGACAAACACAAACCTGCATTTTCGGTGGACCCTCTTGGTTTCAGGGAATGTAACTGAATGACTTTTGGGTTGACTAACGCACCAGCAACGTGTCAGAGGCTAATGGAAACATGCCCGCGTGATATGAACCTACACAAGTGCTTATACTTTATAGATGATATTCTTGAGTTTTCAAGTACGTTTGAGGAACATTCAATTCGTTTGGAGAAAATGTTTAAGCGCTCGATGAACATAATCTTAAGCTTAAGCCATCGAAGTGTGAGTTCTTCAAAACAGAAAAACAGAAGTCACTTATCTAGGTCACTTGGTGTCAGAGCATGGTATCCATACGGATCCGGGGAAGATTTCAGCACTTGCCACATGGCCAGTCCCAACTTCTGTGAAGTCTTTGAGAATATCCCTATGGTGTACTGGATATTTCAGGCGATTCATCAAGGATTATGCAAAGATAGTTAAGCCACTTAATAACCTTCTTGTAGGCCATTCCACCAACAGTGTATTAAAGAAAACAAAGAGGCAGAAGTCACACTGGTTATGGGCAGATGAACAGCAGCAAGCATTTGGTACCATAAGAGAAAAGCTAACCTCAGCGCCAATGTTTAACTTATGCAGACTTTACAAAACCATTTATAGTAACATTGGATGCATCAACCGATGGTTTAGGTCAGATCAAATCTATCAGATTCAAGATAGGAAGGAATGTGTCATAGCATATGATAGCCGAGGTTTGCATGGATGTGAGAGCAATTATCCAGCCTATAATTTTTAATTCTTGTGTCTTAAGTGGGCATTATCAGATACGTTTCATGATTACCTTTATGGTAATACATTCGAAGCACACACAGATAATAATCCTTTAACTTATGTGACGAAAACAGCTACGCTGGATGCAACAAGCCATCGGCGGTTAGCTTCCTTATCTAATTACAGCTTTAAGCTAATATATAGCCCAGGGAAATCGAACAGTGATGCTGATGAACTTTCACCGCGGCCATATCAAACAGAGGAGATGTTTCCAGAGGTTGTGAAAGCTATCTGTCATGCAGCTTTAGCACCGAGTGAAGTTCTTCCACTAACGGAGAGTGTAATTATCAGTGACAAGCTTTATTCGGGACAGGCAGAGATAGAGTCCAACTTAGAGTCTAGTGAGTTGAGTAGAATTGACTGGGCCAGAGAGCAAACTACAGATCAAACTTTAGCTAGAGTTATATACCTATTAAGACAAGGCATACATCTAAGGCTAACGGATCTAAGAAACTAACCAGCAGAAATACAGAAATACACCCGTCAATGGAAGAAGCTGAAGATTTGTGATAATATTCTCTACCGAGCTACTCAAATAGATGGACACCCTAAAGACCAACTAGAATTGCCACTGTCCATGAGAGAAATTGTTTTGAAAGGGCTTCACGATGATGTCGGTCATCAAGGCAGAGCTAGGACCTTGTGGCTAGTACGCCAATGATTCCTTTGGCGTGGCATGGCAGCGAGTGTCAAGGAGAAGATTGTGGAAGATGTATTCGACAGACAACCCGACCAACTATTGGTGCTGAACTTGTGTCTATCCAAAGTTCGCATCCAATGGAACTAGTATGTATTGATTTTCTGTCACTAGAGAAATCAAAGGTGGTTTTTTAAAGATATCCTAGTCATTACAGACCATTTCACACTATATGCGCAAGCCCTGCCCACTCGCAACCAAACCGCCCAAACAACAGCTAAAGTGGTGTATGAAAATTGTGTCGTGCAATACAGTTTTTCAGCAAAGATGTATAATCACCAAGGTAGGAACTTCGAGAGTAGGGTAATTCAAGAACTGTGCAAGATTGCTGGAGTAGAGAAAACTCGGACAACTCCTTACCATCCCATTGGGAAGGGGAGGCCGAAAGATTCAATCAGACACTCCTGAAGATGCTTGGAACGCAAGAAGAAGATAAAAAATCTGACTGGAAATCCTATGTATAGCCATTAGTACATGCATATAACGCGACAATACATGAGTCAACAGGTTTTTCACCTCATTATTTAATGTTCGGGTGGCATCCCAGACTAGCAATAGACGCCTACTTAGGAATTGAGTGTACCACAGACCAATCAGTGAGTAGGCAGAGCTATGCTAGAAAGTTACGTAAAAGACTAGACTTTGCTTTTAAAGTTGCCGCAGCTCAAGCACAAAAGAGTGGCAAGCGATACACAGTTTGCTACGATCTCAAAGTAAGGGAGTCTACTCTTGAAATTGGTGACAGAGTTCTGGTACGGAATGTTGGACTCAAAAGTAAGCAGAAATTAGTTGCCAAATGGGCAAAAGATACTGGAAAAGGATTGGTCAGAAGCTTGCACCGTGATCTATTGTTACCTTTTATGGCGATTCCATGTGCAGAATCTGTTGAGACAGAAGATGAAGTGCCTGTGTCAAATAACATGGGCAAAAGGGGCAGAAGTAAGCTGGTAAGTGGGAATGGTCAAATAGATTCAAGAGCTGAAAATTGCTCTGACTCAGATGGCAGTATGGATAGCGATGGAGGTCGTGAATCAGCATCAGTAACTCACCAAATTTCAGCAGAAGTAAGCAACACAGGTAGTGTAAGTATATCGGGTAGAAGGAGCGCGCGGTTAACAGGTAATGGTAGTATTGTTGAACAATCACCAATACTACCTAGACGATCGAGTCAGCAGAAAAAACCACCGGACCGATATGGTGAGTGTGTTATGGGAATTTCTGCAGGGGAAGTATTCGTTTAATATATGTGTATTGATAAGCCATTACTGTACATGTATATATTACTGTGTGGTAAGTTTATAAGTATGTTTTCAACCTTGTTTTTAGTATGAACCAATGTTGTTCTGCTGTATTTAAGATGATGTAGTAAGGACAATATAGGCCTGCATGTGGAAACCGCCTAATTCACATGTGGGTTATGTAAGTCAAACCTTATGGTACGGGCAGATATATTGCATTCCATTGTATCATACTATTTATACCATATGCAATACTTATGCTTAAATATTAAATATTAACATATGATATATGTGAGTGAATATGATGGTGTTGTACATAAATATTAACTGTGATAATCTATAATGGAGCAGAAATATAAATATTAAAATTTAAATATTGAATGTCTGTCTATTGTGTATCTATTGCACAGGGAAAGGTCAGGAGACATTTTCTCTGGCCAGGGGAGTATGTCACAGGCTTTATATATATGACTGTTACTTTCATGGTATATTTATTTGAATTATAAGTTATGTCCCCTTTAATAGTAGAGTATATCCCCTTTAATGCATATTGATTCATGTTTCATAGTATGCCTTTGTATTTCAATGACATTTTAGTATCATCACACCTTTAATGAGTCACATGCAATGCTGTTGACTTTTATTTTTTTAACAGGAATCTAGTCATGGCGAATATGCTTAAGGCATGTCAGCTTGTGATAGCAGCAATGGGAGTGTTAATGTCTTTGTAATGTGTGTCTGAGTAGTATTTACTGTAAGTTACCACTGTGTTTTGTCAATGTTGTGTATGAGGAGGTGAGTGGCTTGGGATGTGTTTGGTTGTATGTATGGTAACCAATGCGCTCCTATAACATCGGCATACACTAAGAAACCAGTGTATGCAGATCAGTTTTCAACCTTCAAGGAGTTCGGACGTCAAATCCGATTATATATTTGTGCATTATATATGCGTGTGTATCAGTTTGGCTTGAAAATATTGTGGATTATTGGAAGTATTGGAGATGCTGGTCGTGTATCCCGGTTTGAATCCCCTTGTTATAAACAGAAGCATCAAGACACCATATGCGTTTCTTTGTATTGGCGCCTCCAACGGCCCGTGACACGTATATAATTAAATACACGATCATCAGTTTGACAGCTGGACGGATATTTGAGGGTGCATGGCGCATTCCGTGTGCGTGCGTATGTGCGGACGTGCATGTGTATGGTCTGTATAAGTATTGGTGTTCGTGCGGGTGCGCTTGCGTGTACGTGTGCATGCGCATGCGTTCATGGGTGTGTGTGCCTATAGACATCCATTCCGCGCAAGGGTCATGTCAGCCGAGGTGATACAAATAAGGTCACATTCTATCATATAAGATAGTTCTGCGTGTTGCCATTATCCATTCCAGAAAAGATTTACCATCACGAAAATAGTTGTATATGTTTGCTCTCTGTACATAACGGTCTAGCGAGATGTTTGCTATTTCCGCTAGACCGTGCTTTCCGCTATAATAACAGGTCGGGATAATGTCCGCCGTTCTTGTGCTATAACCTGTTTCCTTCCCGCTGCCCGGATCAACACTGGCGTCAAATGTGTAGTAACCCTTTCAACGCGAGAGGTCGAATATAAATCTCATTTACAATTTAACAAATACACTATTGAATATTTTGAAACTAATTTGGCCGGGACCTGTTGCTTCCTATGGCAGTAGCAGGTTCCAGTCAACTTAGTTTCATAATATCTAATATCTTACCGGTATACTCTCCGTAAATTAGAGGTTATGGCTAGTCAGAGTTCAAATGGTTAACGAGAAGAGTTTAAATATCTGATTTAGATCATTAACTATTCAGTCTATGAGGATGGTTACAAAGCAATCTAGTTTAGAAATTCAAAATTGGGTTAATTAATTACTCCGCTATCTGATCGTCGGCAACTCGACCAATACACGTGTCTAATGATTGGCAGGGTGCAACCACTGCTCTATACTCGATGGAGGATCCTGCCACTGATTAACGAATAGAGCAAAAGTAATATCAGTTTTTAGAATTCTATTCTAATGTTATGAGAATTAGTGAACATGTTGATAACAATACTGTCGCTTTGGCAGCAGCAACGTTTAGCTACATTGCCTCTAGTATGTGAACCAACAGTTCTTATTACAATTATGAAACATCAACGGTACGAAGGTTATAACTACCTACATTTTCGAACCACGCGTATGCGAGACTGTGGGTATGAGAGACAATTGCTTAATATTTGCCCACAGGTCTTTGTTGACTGGGCAAGAGAAAGGGAACTCACACGTGCGTACGTCCGTATGTGTGACACATTGTTCGCATGCGCAAACAAATAATGCATATTGGTTTTCTATAGATGTTATTCTACGTGTTCGTAATACGTATTCGCAGTGCGTAATCCGTGCACGTGAACCGTACGCAGAAGTAATTCGCTTGGCATGGTGCCAAGTTACGACACTCTTTGTCGTCGACGCCTAGAACAAATTGGCGCCCTCTTTCATACGGGTCACAGACCGGTTTTCAGGTACTTGTAGGTCTGTTCATTAACGCGCACGCGCTGACGGATACGGACGATGCATCACGTACATGAGAATTCCCTGCTTTTAAACACACCGTATCGGCTCCAATTCATATATTATTGGCACGATGTCCTGAATAGTGAAGTTAGTCAATCATGTCCCAGAATGCCAGTTTTATAACACAAATTGATAACTTCATTTCTACCAATGCCGCGCCATTTCTATATAGTTAACAGAATCGCACTTTCAAGGTAAGTATACAAGTAAGGTTTTGGATATTTTGAACAGCTTGTTTATTAACTAGTAAAGACATAGCATGTGTACAGCAACCCTCAGTCCGGCATTAAGTAAGAGTTCGTCACGCACTTAGCTACGCCATTAATTACGTAATTGATCAGGACGTCGGCCTACGCCTGTTGTTATTGATTATGACGTCATGTAATTGAGTGAGAACATTTGGCACTTTCGTTTTTGATTCTGAAGTGAGCTAACAAATGGTGTATTTACATTATGACGTCAGATTGTTGATTGACAGACCTGATCGCTTGATGGTCATCGAATGTTTATCGTTTAGACCACTATGTCAGCTTCGCTATACAGAAATGTACACATAGCATGGTGGAAATAAAATTGAACCAACAGTTGTATGGTGCATGCTTTATTGCACTGGATAATGCATCTTGGAGTGGTCTAGAATGATACACCCCCTGTCAACATTGAGGAATTTGTGAAATCCAAGACGACCGTCAAAATGTCTGCCATTCACTCCCCACGCATGCGCCAGCACAGATATATCAGCATGTACATTTAATATTTGAGTCAAATCAGTTTTGATCTATGATCTATAAGTTGTTGAGCTCAGCAGGGAATCCAATTTTAATTTTTATGATGATGGGCTACTTCCGTATGTAAACATGGTGACGCTGCCAAGTGTAGATTACCAACCTTATCTTATGAATACGGATCTCGTCCGTATTTGGCCAGATGGGGTCATTTAAGTAGATAACCATGTGAGCATATGAATGAGCACCCTGAGCACAGACTCACGCACGCACACGGACGCGACGGCATACACCCCCCTTTCCTTCGAGATCCATGCCGATAATGCTGTAGCTATCTACAGCTTGCACACATAATTACTTATCCTGTACCCATGTATTGAGCGACCTGGCTACTTGCTTAAAGCTTTAATGACTAAATTTGATCTTAAAGATATTTGCTTATTAAATGCCAATTTGAAGGCCAAGAGATGGCTGTATTTGAAGATTTACAACTGGAATGACTGGCTCGATTATCGAGGCAGTCGGCCCAGTGGTAAAATAACGAAAATAGGCTTCCACTGACCTACAAATTGTCATTTCTTGAAGCCACTGTAGAGGTTGGTTTTGGCCGACTTCGGCATGAAAGGGTTAATCGATATACACGCACGGCTCTCTAACACCGATGTGGCATTGTTTCTACATGGCTGACTTATGCTTACGTCTGAAACACTAACTAGCGAGTGCGACAGCCAATCTATATCTGTCGCAGTATGCTGTTACCGCTTACTCGAAGCGATCCAGCAAACATTAATTACCATTTTACAGTAAAACCGATGCCAGTATACGGCTGAATGGCTAGACGCTGATGGCAAATATCACGTGCAAGTTTCGGTTATTGACCAAGCGGTTTGTTTTATTGCGGCTTCCATCAGCCGGGAGAGTATTTCAGACGCGTTGGATATATCTAGCACAAATGAACCCAATATGGCTAAATTTGGTCTAGAATATCAACATACTTGCTTATTGATTGCGCATTTGCAGGACAAGAGAAGACAATTTTTAAAAAACTACCGCTGGGATGACTTGCTCGATAACGATAACGGTGCCAGTCATTCCATTGCTAAATTTACAAAACCGCTTCTCTTGTTATACAAATGAACATTCAATAAGGAACTGTTTTGATGTTCTTGATCAAACGCCACTTGCCAGTTTTGGCAAGTCTCACAATGAATACGTTTATTGATGATGCTACATACATCTCAAAACACACTGGCGCGTTGGCTCGGTTGGCAAAAGCGTTGTGCCGCGTATGCGTGGATTTTCAATCCAAAAAGAGCCGGTTTCGATCCCGTGTTCAGACATGTGATCACGGTGTGAAAACCTGCGCCATTCTATACGTCATTCACATGACACGTCCTTCGGAGGGGACGTAAAAAAGCCGTCGGCCCCGTCTCATGTGGTGTATACGTCATGGGGGACTTAAAAGAGCTAGCACTGAGTGGCAGGTCATGTCGCGCTCGCTCGCACACTCGCAGTCGCTCTATACTAGTGTGTTTTGAGATTTAGGTGAGTTGTTGTTGTTGTTGTTGTTATTGTTGTTGTTGTTGTTGTTGTTGTTGTTGTTATTGTTGTTGTTGTTGTTGTTGTTGTTGTTTGAATCATCCTCCTCTTAATAGGAGCACCCACGTGCAGTGGTCCGTATAAGTCTACTGACACAAAAGTCGTAACGTAAGGTTAATAGTTTTCCATTCGTCTATATTACATACATGCAAGTCCGGGCATAAAGGTCCAATCTACAAGTCCTATATAGCTTGTACGTGAGGTATTTCGCGCAGCGCTGTTTTGGTAGTAGGTCGATAAGGAAGCACCTACCGCAGTGTAGTCTGAGTGTTGTCTGAGTTGGCCCTTCGACCACATGCTCTCTAAATAAGAATCTACATGTTACGTTCCATAGTGGTAAATTATTGTGTAGACATAGGTATGACATTATCGTTAGCGCATATTAACCTAGTTCGATTAAAATATATCACGTGTTATGTTCTCTTTCTGTCAAATTAGTTTCAAAATGCTGAACAACCTATCTGTATTATTTCTGCTGAATTCAAGTGGATTACCTACTGGGACAGATTCACGGTTCAAAGTCTAAAGATGTTGAAAAACGGGAGACAGTGTCCTCGTACAATCAATTTCAAAGAATTTGGAGAGCATGTGTGCCCCCTACCGTAAAGGGTGTGGATACGCATGTTAGGACTCCAACAATGTCCAGATCTGTGTAAGCTTTTTGTCATCCATGCAGTTTAGAAAACGTTATAAAATTAAAGATGAATTGAAATCGAGGAGCCAGTGTTGGAATCGATCGATCCTTCACTCGCTGAATCGCAATGCCCAGAAAACTATACAGATACGCCATTGCCAATTTTGAAACTAACTTGACTGGGTGCTGTTGCTGCCTACGGCATCAACAGCGTCCAGTTAAATTAGTTTCAAAATTTCCAACAGCATGCTTATTAAATAGTAAAGACGTACAATGGGTACAACTTGACGGACTATTCCAGGCTAAAGACGGACTATTTCTATCAATTATGAGTGTGGTTGTATCAAAGGATTGTGATGGCTAACCTATACCTTACATAGTTGATTATGACGTCATATGACTGACCTATACACTGGAATCATCCATTGAAATTGAAGGAGGCATGCACTTCGATTTTTTCTTACAACGGTTACATATATAAGGCTGTAAGTAAAAAGTTGCTAGAACGTAATGATCATAAGCTATCTAATACCAATCGCAAAAAAGGCAATATACATTACGCGTTTGGTGAGGGTTCTGACAAACTGTATCATAGTTTGCGTCTATGATACCACATTAATATGATGCGCACGTAACTGGTTCTCTTTGAGATTAAATCTGCTCTCGCTTCCAGAAAATAATAAAGCCAAACCGATCCATCGTCTGTTCCGCAATCTATACTCATTATGCCATAATAGCCTTTTCCAAATAATAATTGCAAATAAATTCATAAGTTCATTAGTTTTCTGGTAAAATATAAATATAATAAATATCGTGTATTCACTCAGAAACCCCAACGGCGTGTGCGATATCACGAGTAATGCGTTATGGAATAGATGACAAATGGGAATCCTAGAAAATTATAACCTTCGCATCAACGAAGCGCAAAAACAGCTTACTCTTCCTAGTAAATCGTAACTAGACGAAATAAGCATAGTGTATAGGATGCGTTTCGCTGGAACGATGCTACGATAATGTATCTGAAAAATGTTGCGCAATGATGTTTTTAAATTATTCATCGACCCCAGCCGTGTATCAATAAATATTGCCAGTAACTGTGGCATTCATTGTCACGATGCTGTGCATGTATATGGCAGTCTGATTTCGCGTGCTGGGTGACTGAATGAAGGGGTCAGCCCATTTCAATTGTATCACTTCCAAACCTGAAAGGAGGAGTCCAGTTTATTCACCACCTATACACTACATGACGCCATAATCAACAACGTGGCGTGTATGATGATGCCATAATCAATTACTGTAAGAATGACGTGGATAAGTTCGTCACGAGCGCGTAATTGATGCCGGGCTAAGTGTTGTTGTAGGCCTACGATTTGAATGTCTGTACTATTTAATAAACATGCTGTTGAATAGTTTAAGCTAATTTGACTAGGTGCAGCAACATCACCCATTCAAATTAGTTTCAAAATGTTCAATAGCTTACCTGTATTGTTTTCTGGAAATGGTTAGTCAGAGAGTCCATGGATCTATCGAGCAAAACACGCGCAAAGTGTGAGTGGAGCTGAGCTAGAGATGGGCGGGGCATAACTAAAACTGCATTCATCTATTCGCAGAATATACATTCCAAGACACGTATACAAATAAGTTGTTAACATTTTGAAATTAAAATGGCATGGAGCTATGGCAGCAACCTCTCCCAGTTAAATTAGTTTTAAAATAATATTCAGCATAATAGATATTAAATTATAAATTCGTCAACGCCATAGAATGCATGCACTTTCCTAGCGGTCATTTCGACATTGGTGACGAAGATACGTTATTTGATACCGATGTCACCCAGCAAATAAAGTAATTGTGTATGACGCTAGATATTTGACTGACAGCTCGGATTCCTCCATGAGAAAGTCCTGCGGGTTGATTTCCTATCCAAGCCTGCATGCATGCTGATTAATACAATGGTTGGATCAGAACTGTCATTCACGTATCTGCAGCCTCAATCAATGAACCTTTCCATGTTATCCATCCACCATATGACGTCATAATTAACTACACGACGTGTATGATGATCTCACACTTAAGTTAAAAGTGTAATGGTCCGAAACATGGTACGAACTCTATGCCTTTACTATTTAATAAACATTCTGTCGAATATTTTGAAACTAATTTAACGGGTTGCTGTTGCTGCCTAGAGATTACGCGTATAGTTTTCTGGAAATTGATAGTCAGGTTGTTCAAGGATCGAGCGAGGTGTGGGTGGTTGTTAGCTAGAGATGGGCAGAGCATAGCAAAAACTGGAAAGGTCAATTGCCTCACTAGTTGGCTAAAGTTGCAATCAAAATGGCGTAGCTCCGTCACGAAATTCGCATATTCCATTTTGAAACTAGTTTGGGCGGAAGCTCGTCCTACCACAATTGCAGAATTTTCGACGGCGTACCTGCAACATTAACCTGGAATTGGCATTTTCGGAATGCAGTTATCAAGTTATGTAACTAAGTCTCAGTACTCGTGTAATGTGGGCGGAGCTTAGTGCGTGTGTTGTAATCTTTAAGGCGTTTATTTGCTAGTTCCCAATGCTAGGGTCTAGACTCACGCCTGGCCTTTGTGGTTTCTGTTGAATTCTTGTGAATTCTTGTGACGTAAGTGTGTTCATTAGCTTGTGTCTCTATGTGTGCGTGCGTGCGTGCGTGCGTGCGTGCGTGCGTGCGTGCGTGCGTGCGTGCGTGCGTGCGTGCGTGCGTGCGTGCGTGCGTGCGTGGTGTGTGTGTTGATCATTGTCTCTCGATTTTGTCTCATGTTGAAGATGGCATGTACTGTTCTTGTCCATGGCTGTTCTGTTGCTTCTCATGTTTGGGCGTGGGGATGACGAGGGCCTAACCTAGACCTAAAGGGGGTGATGAAGGGGATGGGAGTGGGTGCTGGGCGGGGGATGCGTGCGGTCATATGACCTGATATACCCTATCGGGGGGTGGGGGTGGGGGGGGGGGGCTTCGGGTCAAAGACCTCTTGGCCCCTTTGGTGGTGCGAGGAGGGTAGGGTGTGGGGCCTTTAGGATCCATTTGCCCTTCTGCCAATCATCCGAAGCAGGCACCAACGCGCACTTGTTTGACTTTGATTGTTTTGGCAGCCCGTATGGTGATTGCATCCGTCCGAGGCCGTACTCAATCAGTCATCCGGGTTGCATTACTCCACAGACCCATTGTTGGGTTCGTTGCCGCATTTTAGCACTGGCTCTGGATCTGAAAGGAAAAAAGGAGAACAAAACTGAAAGAAAAAGAAAGAGAACAAAAGAAAACAAACACATAGACAAACAGATGTTTCGGGCATATACTCACGTACTCTGGGTCATCAATTCATGACGCAGGCACGTACGAGTATGTTAACTATAGTTTGTTTATAAGTGTTTGCAAGCTCGTTTGAACGTTTACGACCACAGCTTATCGACACGCGTGAATAAGACTGATGTGGCGTAATTTAACGCTAACATTTACTGGTCAAATTTGTAAGATTATTCATTGCGACCCCAGCTTATCAACACGCATGAATAAGACGGATGTGGCCTAATGAACGCTAAACAAAATGTGTTCTGATTATGTGATGTGTTTGTCCGATGCAAGCACGAGCTCGATTAATTCCTGGTTGATCTGTCGGTCACGCATCGCTATAATGTCTTTTATAGGGTCAAGATTGAAATTTCCCATTCTCAGCGTATTGATGAGTTCCTTTCTAATGCCTGTATATTCAGTGTACCGTAGGAAGCAATGGTCTAGAGTGTCAGTCTACATGCAGGCCTCACGTTGGTCTGTGTCTGACAGGTTGAGTTTTTCTCGTATCTGGTTAACGCTGAACCGACCCATTCTGATGTGGCGTAATACAATGTCGTCTTGGCTTCTTGGGATGTGGTTTTGGTATTTGCCTTTGACTCCAGGGACGATTCTGAACAGGAATCTGCCAGTTGAGCTTTCGTCCCATTGTCTTTGCCATTTCCTGTTTGTGCCTTTTGACTAGGGCGTTCGCTTCGGACTTTGAGAGCCCTATGCTGGTTCTAGTTCCATCTTTGAGCGCTTGTTTTGCTGCCTCGCCGGCCTGCTCATTACCTTTGATGTCAACGAGGCTTGGGAACCAGTCGATGTCCACAGTTTTGTTGTAAGTCACCACAGTTGCATACAGCTGCCGAATTTCATGGATTAGGTTGTCCCTGCTCTTGCTGCTGCTAGATTTGAAGCTCTTCGCCGAGCTTAGTGAGTGTGTGAGGGTAACGTATTTGCCTGGATTTGCTGTTTTAATCCATTCTAGAGCCTTTTTAATTGCCACCAGTTCGGCTGTGTATTTCGTCAGGTGATTGTGCTTGATGACTTCTTCCTGGTCGCCTATGATTACTCCTGCTCCGCATTCGCCGGAGTTGGGGTTTTGGAAGCGTCGGTATAGATTTTCCTGTGCTCCTTCCATCTGTTGTCGATGTTTTCCAGAGCGTTGCCTCTGATTAGCGCCGGAGGGTCCCTCTTGCTTATCTGTGCGGATAGGCTGTCATGCGCCTTGATCTGCGGTAGTAGCCATGGCGGGTCAGGAGCCCGCCTTGGGCTTTCTATTTCGACGTTTACCAGTTCAGTGGCGCTGGCGAGCTCTGTCAATAACAGGCCTGGTGGTTTGGTCATTTTGGTCATTTTGGGCAGTACCTTGTGTCTTAGGTGCTCCTTGCATGGAAGACATACCTCTCTGGTAGGGTTGGTGGGCGCAGAGCTTTGTATGTATGTCCAGAATTTGAGAAGCCGTTCCTCTCTTCGCAGATCTAGTGGTATTTCTCCGCACTCTACGTTGATTGCGTCTCGAGGGCTGCTCTGTGAGGCGCCACAGCAAATGCGCAGGCATTTTGTTTGGATGGTGTCAATGGTTTCTAACAGAGACTTGCTCGCCGTGGCGTGTGCTTCGCATCCGTAGTCTATCCTTGATAGGATTAGGCCATGATATAGCATAAGCATGCTCGGAATGTTTATCCCAGGAATTTGGGTTCAGCACATGACTTGATTTTCTGTCCGTTGAGGAACAGATGTGCATCATAGCCTACTTATTTAACATTGGTAAAATTGATTTGAACTGTTTTTTCAGCAGACAGTTTGAAACCATTTTTTGCACCACCGTGAGGCTATGTCAAAAACTATTTGCATGGTCTTTCGTGCCCGGTCTATCTTCGCATATTTGTTTCACAATGCTGTGCCATCAGCGAAAATAAACCCGTTTATTGCGTTGGGACCCAGTGCATGGTCTTTTTCGATGTCTTTGGGTAGATCACTCATCATGATATTGAACAGTAGGGGCTTATAAAACCACCCTGTGGGTTGCCGTTTTCCAATGTGTGTTCGCTAGACATGTGTCCATTAACACGGACGCTAATCCTTCTGTTATCGAGAAGATCTCGTATCCAGAATAGCACGCGGCCGCAGTAACCAACGTTATAGAGCCTTTTTAGAACTCCATTTCGCCACATCATGTCAAAGGCTTTCTCAACGTCTAAGAAGACTCCTATTGTTATGTTTCCTTTCTTGGCTGCCTCGGTCAATCTGACTATGTGATCAGTATTGCGTCTGCCCTTTCTGAAGCCACTCTGCCATGGGTCGAGTAGACCGTTTTGTTCGAACTCATGTTCTAGGCGGTTTTTGACCATCATCTCCATGACCTTGCACAGACAGCTCGTTAGGGAGATTGGCCGGTATGATCTTGCGTCAGTTGTGTCCTTTCCTTGTTTTGAAATATGTACCACGATCCCAGTTTTCCAGACTGAGGGCATTTTGCCAGAGCTCCACACGAGGTTGTCGAGATTAAGTGACATTTTTTTGCCCTCCTCTGGCATATTACGAAGCATGTCGGGGTTCAGTCCATCCTCACCTGGTGAGGAGCTTTTGCCTCTGTCAAGGGCTTGCTCGATCTCCATTCTGTTGAAAGTTGTGTTGATGTCTCGGTTGTTAAGGTCTTCGCATTTCCCTATGCTGAACAGGTGATTGATATGCTCATCAACCTTTGTTTTGGTTGCTAGGAAGTCAGGGTCATGGTTATCATTGCTACTGGTCGCAATGAAGACTGATGCAAGCGCTTCAGCGTTTTCCATGTCATTGGTATGCTTTACCCCCATTTGTTATGAGGATGCGTAGAGGTTTTTGATCTTGTTTTTTTCACTGGCAGTAGCTTTCACTTTGCGCCATATTTGGCTCGAGGGTGTGAACCGAGTGATTTCAGAGCAATATTGCCACCAGTGATCGCGTTTTGCCTTTTTGATGGTTCTTGTTACCTTGGCCTGGAGTAGCTTGTGTTCAACTAGGTGTCCAAGCTGAAGTTTCTCTTTAGTCTATTACAGGAAATTTTCTTGAGCTTTACTGCTTCTTGGCATTCGCCATTCCACCAAGGCACGCGTGTGTGTTATTGTCTGGCTTTTATTGGGGGATGGCTGAGTTGGCAGCCTTATAGATAGTCCCCGTACATTGTTCTTCCCTCGGTGCTGGTACCGGTGATCGATGTCTCAAACTCCATGGCCATTGTGTGCTTGTACTCAGTCCAGTTGGCATTTTTCGGATTTCAATTGTTCCTGTGCAGTGGCGCCTGGCTCTTGCTCTGTTGGCTTCCTCCCTGTATTTTGATAAGGAGGAGGTTGCTACCGAGTGGTTGGTCTTGAACGTCCCAACTGGGAGTTTGTCGAAAGCCGGGTGTTATGAGGCAAATGTCCAGTACCGACCATTCACCATCACTAGCGTGATATCTGGTGGGTCTATGGTCGTTTAGTAGGCACAGGTTTTGATTATCAATAACCGGTTCTATTATGCGGCCTTTGGAGTCCGTGGTTTTGCTCCCCCATAGGGCATGGTGGGAGTTGAAGTCGCCCACAAGTATTGTTTCACTTTCTAGGCCTTCAAGGAGCTTGTCATAGTCGGAGAATGAGTGCAACTTGGGACTATAGACGTTTACAATATTAATAGTTTCATGATTGATGTCCATTTCTATTGTAAGGTGCTCTACGCTACTCTCACGTTGTGGCAATCTTTTGTAGGAAAGATTACTTTTTATGTATGAGGTCGCTATGCCGCGACCGACCGCCCCCATCCCCAAACCCAGAGGTGATTGCAGATGTTGCGGTACGGCCTTGTCTTTCGACATTGTAGTTGTACCTTTTGTAATCCTGGTTGGGTTTCAGACGGGTTTCCTGTAGACATATAATGTCTGGGTGGTCATTTTCGTTGTTGAACGCGTTCCACGATTCGTCAAGGTTGGTATTAGACCGGGTGCCTCAAACGTCCCATTGAAAAATGTTGAAGCCCATGATTAGTTTGCAGAGGAGCGAATCTCGCAACGAGACTGTCGACATCAAAATTGCTCCTGGCTGCCTCGTTGCCCATGCAAACTGTTGCTACGATCGTCTCTATGATCAATCTGAAAGTCTGAATATTTAATACAATTTGATAATCTCCACCAGCTGTGGTGGGACTCACCTTGTTCGCTGGTGTCTCTCTGGTAACCTCGGCTGGTGTCTCTACGGCTGCCAGCACTGCCAGTGGAGTCCTCAGTTTTGTTAACCTGTTTGTCCACTAGTGTTGCCTACATTGTACCAATTGGCTCAGCCCTTTGTTTCAGGTCCCTGCTATTACCTGTGACTTTACGCCCTGCTGGGCAAGCGGGTTTTTTTGGCGGCTGTGTTTGCCTTGTGGCTTGTTTACAGGCTTTGCTGGCCATGCTCACCTGAGGGATGCTGGGCGTGGCTGTCGCTATTGTGGGGTGGGGTGGGCGGTCAGTGGGAGCCTCCTCCACTTTTCCCTGCTGTCTCGTCCCTGAGCGGTCCCTCCTGGGGTGGCTAGCTTCCTCCTTACGGATTCAGCCCTTTCCCACCATGCCGTCCTTTCAGGAGGTGTGGCTAGTCCAGGGGCTGGTATCGCAGCCGGCCAGTCAGGGCCCCTGCGTATTTGCTGTGTGACCCTCTTCTTGGCCTCCCCATATGTAACCTGATTTATCGTTTTTACCTTCAGGATGTCCTTGGCTTTTTGCAAAGTCGAGCATCCGCGATATGGGGCACTGTGGCCCAGTCGGTTTTTCTACAGTTGGGGGGGGGGGTGTGTCTCCTGGCAGTCCTCACGTTTATGATTCCCTCCACAGTTTACGCATGATGCGCTGGCTTTAGTTTTGCAGTGCTTGGCCACGTGGCCCAGTCGGTGGCATCTAAATCATGGGACCGGTTCTGGGATGTATGGTTTGACTTTTAAGGTCATCCATCCCAGTTTAACCTTGCTTTACAGTGAGTAAGATTAGAACACCAGTTTCACTGCGTAGGTGGGTCTGGCCGTTCCGCCAATCCGCCCAGTCCACTTTATGTTCCCCTTGCTCATTCATGTCTTGCTTCATGTCGTCATTCGTGATGTCCCTTGGGACTCCCAATATGACACCTACCTCGCTTTGCTGGGTCTGAGGTTTTTGGTGGTGTACACTTCAATAGACAACACGTGGCTGCCTATTGTTGTTATTTTCAGCAGCTTTTGAAACTGCATTTCGCTTGTTGAGGTCACTCAATCCTCCCCGCCCCTCTTGTCCAGGCCTACCAGCATGCCCACCATGGCATACAGTAGCCTGTAAATTACCATGCGGGTTAACTTCGCAAAATCGTCACCCACGAGTCCCTTGACCCTGACCCTCCTCCCCTGGGTACCACCTCTCGTCCCCCCTACCTTATGACCCACCTCCCTCCCTTCGCTACTGGCGTACCACCCCCCCCCCCCCCCACCCCCACCCCCACCGGGGACCGCCCGCTCTGTACAATGAGTGGGACTCCCCCCCCCCACCACTTGAGAAACCCCACTATCACGGCACCTCTTGCAGGGGTTACCTGCCCCTCCCCCATCTCCCCAGCCCCTAGAGCACCCCGACCCTCCGTTTACTTTCGGGGCCCAGTGTGCCCCCCCCCCCTTCCTAGGGTGCTTCGTGGTGTCTTCTGGAGATTCCTCTCCATAATCACCACCTCCTGGGCCATCTGTCCATGTGAGAATTCTCACATCGTCAATTGGTCGGGCAGACCCCCCTCGCCTGCCCCTACGCCCCCTTTCAGGATAGTGGCGCTAGCCCCCTCACTCTCCCCTTCCCGGGGAATTACCTCCCTTTCCTTCCCACCCCCGCCTGGACCAAGTGGGTTGAGTAAGTCACCTTTCTCCATGCTGATTGCCCTACGGTGTGAAGAATTTAGAAGGTAGTGTGTAGTAGGAAGATTTAGAATGTACAGTGTGATAGATAGGGTAGAGTGCAGTAGAATTAGTGTGTGATGGAAATGAGTGGAGCAGGCTGTGAACGATGGTGGTGTAGAGGAATAAGAGGTAGAATTAGCATGAGAGTACTAAGTAAATTTTACCAGTATACCAGTGCGGTGTCGTCCCCTCAGGTAGGCCTGATCTCGCGACAATTCCACAATTTGTTTTCGAAAATTGGTATAAAAAACTAACAAAGCTTGCACTAATGGCCGAAAAATGCAGCTGTTTGAGTGGCGAGAAATCTAGTGGTTTAAAGCACGCAAACGAACATCCAAATGAAAACTCATCAAAAAAGGTTAAAACCACATTAAAATTAAGTAAATTATTAAAATAATTTAATAACAATTCTTTATAATTACGACACAGGGAAGCACAGTAAAAAAACGAAAAAATAAAAATTTGTTTTCGAAAATTGGCGCCAAATGAAAACGAACAAGACAGCACTAATGGCCGCCGAGAGCACGATTTAAGTGATGGGAAATCTAGTGCTTGAATGCACGCAAACGAACACCCAACGGAAAATGATTAAAATAGTTTAAAGAAATATTTTGTCGCAAACGCAATAAAGGACGCGCATTAAACTAAACTAAAACACGTCTATCATCAACGAGCGAAAAAATCCGAATGCGGGCGGAGCTTAGCGAGCAATCGGTGAGTCATTGCTCGAAATGAACCGCTCCTTTTGCTTAACCATTTAATGACTAAATTTGTTCAAAAAATTAAAGTATTTACTTATTGAATGTTCATTTGCAGGCCAAGAGAAGACTACTTTTTATAAATTTACGGTTATCGAGCCAGTCATTCAAGTGGTAAATTTGCAAAAATAGTCTACTCTTGGCCTGCAAATGGGCATTCCTGAAGACCACTATATAGGCCGGTCTTGGCTGGCTTCGTCGTGAAATGGTTAAAACAATATTCAACTAAACGCATTCAATCACAGAATATGTCAGAATATGAGCCGTGCACCGCTAACAAATTGTTATACGGGTCGGCACCATTTACGAATGGTCAAAATTGTTATTGGGTCGCTACATCACCACGTAAGCGGTGTGCAGTAGGTTAATTTCTGCCATACCTACTACATTTTCCTCAAACATGCTAGCTACAGTAGGTTTACATTTCAGCAAATGGTATCAGACATTGTTTCTGAGTATCGACTCCGTTTCAAATGTCTTATTTATAGGCTTCAATCCGGAGTGCGTTGGCATTACAGTTGCTGAGTGCATTGCTTTATTTAATGGCATGTGTACGACCAAACGCACTCCACACTTGCGCATTCTGAATCATAATCTGAATAGTGTTTAGCAAGTTAGAAATCTGGAATTGACAATGATGCTAAACTTGGGCCGAGCGTCATAACACGGCTTTTGTATAATTCGATCTGGGTAATGCAATTTGAGCGTATTTTCCCAGAAATGGAATGTGGAACCGCAATATGATTGCAAGAGTAATGCCGTTCAGTACAGCTCATAAATAGGTTAACGCGTTTCCAAAACAAACACAGAAACATGCCAGATAGGACACTTTTGAACATGATTTAAGAAATGCTCCGTTGAAAATTTTGAACATAATTGATTTGGAAGGGTGTGCTGCGTTAGGCAGCGATGTCTTCAACTCCAACTATGTTCAAATTAATCAGCATTTACTTGGCATTATTTGGAAACAAACCCAGTCACTTATGAGTTGTGCTGTAGACTCGATCGATTGCCCTGGGCTGGCTTTGCAGTATAACATTATTGCAACGTATTCACTTGTAAACTTGAGCATCGGACGGAAAATTATATTTGATGAGATTACTGACGAAATTAGGTTAGATGGTAATGTAGAAATATTCCTATAATTGCATTACGTAAACAGCTTATATGTATGTTGTCAGGACTATTTCCGTATGAGGGTATCCACGCGTTATTTGGACATTAACGACTCATTTTCAAGCGAACCGTAATAGCAGTGTTTATTCGCAAAACTTGTATTATTTGTATTACAATTGCCACATGCTATTTATATCCGACACGTTATGCACGTCTTTCATTGGTCCAATATCGCACGCATACAAGGCTTGCCCCTGCTTAAGGGTCGCAAGTGAGACGGCGAATAACTTATGTTGACAAATAACGGCGGTACGTTAATGTGACGGGTGGCCACCATCCGTCACAATGTATAACTAAGTTTGCATGCGCACGCGCTCACACGCACACATATAGTTACGCGTACGCACGCACATGAGTGTGTACGTACGCATGCATGGTCGCACGCACTAACACACCCACGCAACCACGCACGCGCGCGCCCACATACACGCGCACTCTGATTATGGAGTCAGATACTTGAGTGACAGATTGGATCGCTCAATTATTTGGATTGGTTGATTTGATAATGAAAAATAAACATTGATTACTAGATTGGAACTATTATGGTACAAGGCGTCCACGCCTAACGCACATACGGACGACGCCACAGACACGCGAATGGACACATGCAGTGGCAAAACAAGGACCTCGCACATGCCGAGGACAATAACTATAAAGCACGTGAACGGGCAGGATAGAGCTACCCACATACATGCGCATCATCTAATAGGAATCAACAGTTGTATCTACGTACAGCGTGGACAAGAACACTCGGCCCAGCGGATACCAATAAACAACCGACATGCTATATGGGCAATGTGTGTCTCAGACCGCGTACACAACGAACACTACATAGACACCAACTAAGCAACACTGTAACGAGTTTGTAAACGGACTCCAACATTATTGACTGGCCTGTAAATTAATTATTCATATAAAGTATTATCAAATTGTACAGTGTCTTGAATCTACATGTATTTTCCTGCATTGATTAACGAGCCGCGTATTGCGTGATTACCTATTTAATTAAGAATTGTATCAATTTCAGTATTCGAATACTGACTCATGACCGTTGTTATATGACTCGGCAGACACTGTGACGTCGCTGTAACATATTTAAGTAAAACAGAATGAATGGAAGGGGGGGGGGCGTGGGTGAGGGGTGGGGGGTGGAGGGCGCTGGGGGTTGTCCGTGGTTCGTCGCTCGGTTAGTCAACTAGGTACTGGTTACGATATTGTATGGATAATATCAATAGTCAGAAAGGGATTGATAATAATTCTTAGTAGGCGCGGCCGCTGTGTTTGACAATCCACTTACCAATCGCCGGGCATTCGTCACTAGTGCTAACTAATTCATTCATTGCTTACCTGATTACCAACAGTAGGCCTATGTATTTAAGCCATGTGTTGTAATTAGCGATACTGGTGTATTAAATCAAGATTATGTGTTTAATGAATAATTGACAGATTAGCCGAATTTCAAATTAATACCTCTGATACATTTTCTAATTCAAATGGCGGGAAAGTGTCGCCGTTTTCAACAAGATTTTAACCCCTTGATGCATCAATTGCCGAGACGGTCACCGTGTTGTCGACGCGGAATGCATCTATCTTCTGGTAATCAAGGAACCCACGAGCAAGACATGTTCAGTGTTGAACATGTCGCTACTGTTGCCATTTGTCTAGAAACTGTCTTTTCCGCCGGCGTCATCGCATCCTTTTATTCAACAATCATCGGCGCTACCAACGCACAAGAAATTGCAAGCCACGATATAATACTACAAATCAATCTGGGACTCGTTTACACGAGTGACTTGGTTCCTGACCCAGGAGCCACTGACCACGAATCAGAAACGACAACACGGCATTTTTGCAAATTGATGAGGCTTGCCGATTGCAATTCCGTCGCAATGTTTTGAACCCCCAAGCATTGCAAATTGCGTTAACGGTAGCAATTAATTTGATCGTAATTCGATTTAGACTTTAGTTTCAGTCTATGCAAATCTCAGACGACCGCATACACTAAATTATTGACGAGATTTCATCATTCAAATAAGTTGTAAATTTTGGCTGGGCGACGCCATCTTGAAATTTACGAACCAGTAACCATTGGCAACAACGAACCGATATCAACACTCGGTCACTAGTACGACGAACCTGGGCCCATACTCCCGAAGCTATCGTTATCTAGCGATATCGTTACAACCATTGCTTTCGTATGGTGTACCGATATCGCTCACATAGCGAGAGCTTCGGGAACATGGGCCCAAGTTAGTAAATTTTCAACTTCTGGAACGTCAACACGTATGTACCACGGACTGCGTCAGTCAACCACGAACCAATTTAATCGCGAAAACGGGACCCTAATCAATCAGAATCGCTACCACGTCACAATTCATGGCCCCCAGTGCAAGCTCGGTAGAGGAAGCGGTTAATACATTTACTTTAGCGATATTTATTCCTTAAATCAAACCATAACAAACGCCGAAAACATCAAAGAAGCTTACCGCAAAACTACTCAGCTGATTGTGAAATAAAAAGAAAACAATTTTTTAATGCGTTAAATGCCTTCAGAGCCGAGAACACAGAATTAGTACGTATAAATACGGTGACGGCGCGAACGGAGTTTAAGAAATCGGTAAAGAAATTCAACAATGAGCAACGAGCCATTTTAACGAATCAACTAATTAACGCTCAATATACGGATACAAAATTATACTGGACATTGCTAAAAACCAAAGATAACACGAAAATGGAAAATATCACCGCGGATGATTTTGTGGAATTTTTAAAAGCAGTCAGCAACCCAGATAGTGAATTTTACAGCCCGGATGCTGATGTTAAAGACTATATCTCCGAATACAGCCGAGATGAAAATGTGCAAATTATGTTCGAACAGTACGCTGAAATATCCGGTCCGGCAATTCTGAAGGCTATTTAACAATAAAAAAATAATAAAAGTGCTGGACCGGACTTACTTATTAATGAATTTTATATAAATGCATTAAACGAGTTATTGCCACATTTGTCAACATTATTTAATACAATTTCCCCCATACTTGGTCCGAAGGCATTTTGATACCGCTGATTAATTATAGGGATATCACTTTATTAATTATACTAGGACAATTGTTCACCAAGGTTTTGAATAATAGATTGAACAATTGGGCAGAAATTAATACAATTTATGTTGAGGCGCAAGCCGGGTTTAGGGCAGGGTATAGCACCATAGATCACATCTTTGTCTTAAGTGGGCTTATCACACATATTTTAAGTAAGGGTAAGAAATTGTATTGTATTTTTGTAGATTGTGTGTGATATAAGCTATTAAAATTAGGGGTTAGGGGAAACATAATTAATATAATGATGTCAATGTATAGCAGCCTTAAAACCCGCATACGCGTAAATTCAGAACTATCTGCCTCTTTTGCTTGTAGTACAGGGGTACGACAAGGCGAACGCGTGTCACCGTTGTTAGTTGCCATGTATGTGACTGATTTAGAAGGGGAACTAATCAGGGGATAGGTAGATGGCATTGCTTTGACTCTGTTAAAGCTGTTTTTAATGTCGTGTGCAGATGATATTGTTTTAATATCGGAGTCAACTCAGGGAATACAAAATGGAGTACATATCTTAAATGACTACTGCAATAGATGGCGTGTGACGGTAAATGCAGAGAAGACAAAGGCCATTGTTTCCAGACGTGACGGACGCATAAATCAAAGAGAAACGTTTCAGTACGGGAAGTCGGTAAAAGTTCAAATATTTAGGTATCACTTTTGCGACTTCGGGCTCATTTCTCGCGGCACAGAAATGTCTCGCTGAGCAAACTCAGAAAGCCAGGTTTTCCCTAAAGAATTTTGTTGCAGATTTGCAGGGTTAACACCCAATCACTTGTGTATTGTAATCGATAAATTAATTCTACCGATTCTTTTTTTACAGCAGGGAGGTTTGGGAGTTTCATCCAGCAATGTATGTAGAAAAATGTCACTTACGTTTTTGCAAGCAATTATTGAAGGTAAAACAAAGCACATCTAATTGTGTTGTCTATGGTGAATTGGGTAGGCTTCCGTTATGGTTTAATAGAGAAATTAGAATATTAAAGTATTGGTTTAAAGTAATAGAAGCACAGCCAAATAGGTTAATACGATGTATTTATGATGTTTTATATACTGATTGTACTGCCCATGCCCGGCCTAACTTGGTGAGTAACCTCAGGGACATGCTATGTAGACGAGGCTTTAATGATGTGTGGACAACTCAAGCTAAACATGTAGACAAGACTATGTTCATATTGTATTATAAGCAACGCATATATGATAACTATTTCTAAGAATGGTCAGGAATACTCGCTAACAGCAGCAAAACCAGGTTATGCAATTATCTTTGTAATGAAATAAGCTATACACATTACCTGAACAATGTAAAAATAATTAAACATAGAGAGGCGTTAACGAAAATCCGAACAGCAAGCCATCGATTGCACGTTGAAACAGGCAGATGACACACAGCTGACACAACGCCACTGTCAGAGAGAATTTGCCCATTTTGTAAAGATGATATAGAAGACGCGTACCACTTTATCTTCATATGCCCACAATATAAGGCTCTACGTAAATCTCTTAGTAAGCCCTATTATTATATGAGACAGAGTGATTTTAAATTCACTGAATTATTCCAACATCAGAATTCTACAGTCCTGAAGAAACTATCAGCTTTTATTTACCATGCTTTAAAGGCGCGTACTGATTTGATAACTTGAGCATATTCTCCGACTAACCATAAGTCTAATCTGTCTATGACTTCCTTGAGTTTACACGATAATAATAATTGCATAGAACAAGAGAAAAACGCACAATACATGCTCATTTGCAGTCCAAGAGAGGAGTGTTTCCGACAATTGAGCATGGGAACGTCTGGCTCAGTACTGAGCCAGGGTTACGGTGCACAATTCTCATAAACACGCTTCCGGTCATTTCACACCAATCACAAACCAGCATGTTACAGTTTTCAAGACTGTCATCATTTGCAGACCAGCAGGGAAAATATTTCGTTTATTTTAATTAATAGCCTGTGTAATTATATATGATTTTATTGCAAATTGTACTGTGCAACTGCATAGTATTCTCGTGTCCGTCACAAAATGACTATGTGATTGTGCATACTCAATGACCACGCGCCTATTGCGGAATAAAAGCTCCCTCCCTCTCTCTCTCTCTCTCTCTCTCTCTCTCTCTCTCTCTCTCTCTCTCTCTCTCTCTTGAATCCATTTTCTCACGCAATCATATGACGCTATGATCAACTACGCAACGCCGGTGCTAACATCATAATCATGACGTAATGAATGATACGATTAAGCCCGTCTTTAATGCTTAATAGTCCGGTACGTTGCACGAACTATATGTTTTTACTATTTAAGATGCGCGCAGTTGAATACGTTGAAACTAATTTGACTGGGCACCGTTGCCATAGGAAGCAACAGCATTTAGTCAAATTAGCTTCGAAATATTCACTATATTTCCCCGTATACTTGTGTGGAAGTTGATAGTCAAGAAGTTGATGGATCGATCGATCCAAACACGAGCGAGGTGTGTGAAGAGCTTAACTACGGATTGACGGGCCATAGTTAAACCTGGAAAGGTCTATTCTAGAAGCAGTAACCTGAAATGCGAGACACATTCAAGTTGTTCAACACACACGACTGAACAATCCATAATGACAGATTTTGTAACATTAAAATGTCAGTTGTTACAATTTGAGCCACGTTTAGTACCAGAATGCAGCACCACGTGCATGGCCGGACATCATTATGTAGCAGATGAACCGCAAAATGACGCACATTCAGACTGGTCTTTGTCATCACTTGATTCGTCAGCCATGGTAACCTGTTTAGACGTTCAAAGTGTCGTATTATTTGCAATCAAAAAGCGACTTAAAGACAAAGAGCAACGAACTAAGACTCTCCAGAAGGAGAATCGCACGTTAAGTGACACAGCCGAGACATTAGAAACTGAAGCAACAATGAATTTCGTCGAGGATACGATATGACCACTAGGTACGGGAAAACAATGGGAATTTTCCGAAATGAACATGAACAGTTGAAGTAGGCAAGAGACGAGTAACACAACTTCAGGAAACCAAACCACCAACATTCTCGTCATGCAAATCAGCGGTCATTTTATAGGTAATTAACTGCCACAAATTTAAATTGAAATTGTAATATTAATTAGGATAAATGCAAATTTTACTATTTAGAACGATATGCTGCCGCCAGTGTCTATTTGTATTTGGCATGCTTAAACTGGGACAGATTGTAGGTGTAATGTAAATATTGTCCTTCCTGACTAAGGGTATGTAAACAATATAGCATTACCTGTAACGCAGGTAATACATATGTCTAAATATTGTAAACAGATCTATGATGGAAGGGAATGGAACTTTCCAGTTTCAGGTAGGCGCCGCCCATCTCTATCTACACACCACCCAAGCCATGCTCGTGTTGGTAGCGATCGATCTGTGAACTCCATGACTATCAATTTCCAGAAAACTATGCAGGTAAGCTGTTAGATATTTTGAAACTAATTCGACTCGGTGGTGCTGTTGCTGCCAGCGTCCAGTCAAATTAGTTTCAAAATAGTCAACAGCATGTGCATTAAATAGCAACGACATCGGCTTGCACAATTAGTCAATGTAATTGATAATCGCAATTATTAAAAAAATCGCGGGCAATGCTAAATTCAAATAATTGAAAATTGACAAATGTTGAAATTAAAATTACAAATATATTTATGTTGAACTTGTTGTATGGAAACCACTATGCCGAGCGTGTCGAGGCCAGTGGTGTGCTCGGTGTTCAGAATCTTTAGCTACATCCATCTTAGGCCCTACATCTATACATGTGCACACATAGTGTGAATAAGGCCCGTTTCATAAGTCGAACTTTCTGTCGCTCCGCGCCAATGACGACTGGTTGATTTATATAGTGGACCCTGCCATTTTCAGTCAAATTTAGCTGGCGCGGCACAAGAGAAGTTCCAAATCGGGCTTTAGATAACTTCTATGCTTCTAACTTTCAAAAGTTGTATTGCTAAGATAGAAAAAGGTAATATTTCCGAAAAAGTTGGTTCCGATCCCAGGATGAATCATAATAAGGAAAGATTAGTTACCTCTCCGGGATGTAGAACGTCAATTTGGGCGGAAGAAGTGACCGTGATGGTTACGAAAGCTACACTCAAATAATTTCCACATCCCGGAGTGGTAACTAATTTTTCCTTTTTAACATAAAGTAACGCTGGTGCTCAAATGTACACCAGTATTTCTGGTACTGCATCTGTTCGAGTTAATTTTTTTACACAGGATGGGTAAGGGTTGAGTGTTAATTAATTGGATAATCGCAATTATTTTTTTTAAATAATCGCAATTATAAAAATTGCATAAGTGTGCAAGCCTATAAAGACAGACTGTGTGTCGGACAATTACGCGTTAAAGTCGAAATATTTCTAATTATTCTTGACGACATGATTATGACGTCAGCATGCACACCACTTAGTTGGTTATTCGTACATAAAGAGTTTGAATTAGTTGCATCGCAGCCCATATTGTAAACGTAATAACGTCTTAGGACGATAATTAGCGTGGAAGACGCAAAAAAATGTTTTAATAGTTATTTCACATATTCTGTTCAAATTGCCCAAACTCCAGAAGCTATGCTGTCAATCACACGCTTGCTGATAATGGTCAAATGCATAATTATGATAATCATAATTGATAGTATTCTACACTTTTACTGCTGCTGTCCTATTTTATTTTTTTAACATGGTGCACGGCGTCCATGCATAGCGCACATACGGATGAACCCACTTACATGCGGACGGACACACGGCGCGGCAAACCAAGAACACTTGCCCATCTACAGTTGACTCCACGTACAGTTTCGACAAGAACACACGCCCATCGGTAAACCAGTCAGCAACCTAAATACAGTTTGGACAAAACGATTCTCTGTGTGTATGACTGACCTGTAAATTAATTATTTATACAACTGTATTATCAACATGTACAGTACCTTGCATCTGTACGTATTTTATTGTATTGATTAATGATCAGCTTATTTCGTAACTAACTGCTGTATCAATTTTAGTATTCGAACACTGACACATGACCGTTCTTAAATGACTAGAGAGCCGCTGTGGCGTCGCTGCAATATATGTAAGTGACTCTGAATGCATGGAGGGAGATCGTTCGTGATTCGTCGGTCGGTTGGTCGGTTACTCACCTAGGTACTGGTTAGGATATTGTGGTGTGTTATTATCAATTGTCAGGAATGTTTTAATATTAATTCTTAGTAGGTCCAGCGGCGGTGTTTGCCAATCCAGTACGGTCGTTGGACATTCGCCATTTAGGAGAATGGGTTAGAATTAAAATATGCGTAAGTCCAATCAGTATTAACGTGTTGCATTGTTTAGCGTAAAGGTAAGGTCCCCATGGGTATGACACTATTGCAAAACTGTAAACTTACGCAACCTATATGTTCCAAACATGCATTCTTTCCCGGATAAGGCACGTTACTAGGCGGCGGGTAGTGGGCCAATACCGGGCCATTCCGGTTCGTTATTTGCCAACTACCGACACAGTAACCTGCTTTATGAGGGTAAACTATGTTCACATGATGCCACGTCAACTGATGTCACGACCAAACGCACCGCAATGAAAAAAAACGACACTTGCGAGCGGAGGCTGGGCCAGACATGCACAATGCGACACGACACGGCACGGCACGACACGACACAACACGACATGTGACACGACACGTTGTTAGTTTTCTGGCCCGACATACGCTACAACATAAGGACTACATGAGTAAAGCAATGTAGTAGTAGTAGTAGTAGTAGTAGTAGTAGTAGTAGTAGTAGTGGTAGTAGTAGTAGTAGTAGTAGTAGCAGTAGTAGTAGTAGCAGTAGTAGTAGTAGTAGTAGTAGTAGTAGTAGTAGTAGTAGTAGTAGTAGTAGTAGTAGTAGTAGTAGTAGTAGTAGTAGTAGTAGTAGTAGTAGTAGTAGTAGTAGTAGTGCACTAGCAGTAGCAGCGGCAGTAGTATCGGCGGCAGCGGCATCAGTAGCAGCAGCAGTGCGCTCATGCGCGCTCATACGCGCAAACTCACGCACATAACCGCGCATGCGCGCACGCAGACTTGAGCTTGATTTGACATGGGAAACAAGTGTTTGTGATAGGCTTGCTCGTCATTTCCTTACAGCGGCAAGGAAAACAATCGCTCCGTATTTGATTTTAGTGTGTGTGTGTGTTGTAATATTTAAGGCGTTTATATACTAGTTCCCAATGCTAGAGTCTAGACTCACGCCTGGCCTTTATGGTTTCTGTTGAATTCTTGTGAATTCTTGTGACGTCGGTGTGTGCATTAGCTTGTGTCTGTGTGTGTGTGTGTTGATCGTTGTCTCTCGATTTTGTCTCATGTTGCTGTTCTTGTCCATGGCTTTTCTGTTGCTCCTCATGCTTGGGCGTGGGTGATGGGGATGGCCTAACCTGGACCCAACGGGAGTGGGGGAGGGATGGGGTAGGTGCTGGGTCCGGGGGGGGGGGAGTAGGTGCGTACGGTCTTATGACCTGATGTACCCAAGGTCGGGGGGGGGTGCTTTAGGTCAGAGACCTCCCGGCCCCTTTGGGGGGAGTGGGGAGGTTGGGGTGTGGGGTCTTTCGGGTCCTGGGACCCATTTGCTCTTCTGGCCATCATCCGAGCAGGCACCAGCGCGCACTTGTTTGATTTTGATTGATTAGGTAGCCCGTATGGTGACTGTGTCCGTCCGAGGACGAACTCGATCAGTCATCCGGGTTGCATCCCTCCATAGTCCCATCGAAAGTCCGAAAGATTCTAATTCTAGTAATTTTGTTTTGATTTTGTAATCCGTATGTTGCGTGGTTCCATCCGAGGAAGAATCCATTCAGCATCCGATTTACTTTGATTATGCCGAAATTTCTTGCCTACCTAACCCTAGCTCACGTTCACGCAGTGATGGGCACTGTATGACGGGACCTCAATTTAAAGTCCCATCCGAGAAGACTATTTGATTTTAGTTACGTGTCGTTGATATCGCGGAGTTGGTTTCACATCGGGCGTGTATAAACTGTACGTTGTAAATCTATGGTGAGCGGCGTGTATAAACTGAACGTTGTAAATCTATGGTGAGTGATAAGCATAGGTGATGCCCTGTCTAGTGTCGTGTCGCGTGGCGTAAATGTGACCTAAGATTTTTGGAACGAAGTGCAATACATAGAGAATGAATTAGAACAATATTTCATTCTACCATTTGCGTCCGTATTCCAAATTTGACTATCCCTATGCCCCGTAATCGGCGAGGTGAACAACACCAACGACAAAGACAAGGCTAGCACCAGCGCCAAGAAGAGTAACAGCAAGAACACTAACAATACCAATATAAATAGACAATGATAAGTACCAACAAAGCAACGGCGACGACGTCGCCGCCGCTGACGACGACAACGGGAGGAAAAATACCCTGACGAGCAGCATCTGGTGACGTATATTTACTTTCTGAATACCGACCTGGCTAGCGTGATACGCCTATTCAAAGTAGATAATCGCATAACATTGTTATCGCGTGCATGGACCGAAATATATCCGTTGCTAATTATCCTGTTAGGACAAAAGATGATTCTCGCTCTAGGCGGAACGGTAAGATCCAGATAATGACACTACCTTTCAGAAATCTTCCGTAATCCATCCATTTCATTCCACATTACTAGGCGTTGGCTTCACCTGTCGTAAACCTCAAGCAATCCCGTTGCTATCGAACTGGCCCTAGATAGGCGTCAGTTAGATAACAACGACGTCGCAATCAAACTGTTTGATGTATGGATATTACTTCGGCAAAGGCTTGTTGCGTGTGCCATAAACGCCATAGACAATGACATGTGTTCTCAGATTTCCCCTGGTAGCGAAGTTAGCCCTATTCATATGTGTATTGCTAATAGGTAGGCTAATATTGGTATAGTGCACAGGTTAATTATGAGGTGTTCGCTTTCGCCCATTTAACCCTTTCAATCATAGCGACCAAGCTGAGAATATTTTAAACCTAATTTCACCGGGAGTGGATGCAGCCAGTGGTAGTAGCAGGACCATGTCAAATTTGACCTCACTGCCCGCTCGCCCGTCTACCCATCGGCACGTCCGGCAACCAACCCGCCTGCCCGTGCCGCCAACCCGTCTGGCTACCTGTACAACGTCCATCTACCCACCAGTCCGTCCTCCATCCAGCCCATCCGCTCGCTCGCATGCCCGCGCATCCACCCACCAGAGTGACCGACTGACTGATGGACCGACTGACGGTCCGAGCGACCAACCGACTGACTGCCCGACTGACCGACCGACCAACCGACCGACCGACCGACCGACCGACCGTCCGACCGACCGACGGACCGACCGACCGACCGACCGACCGACCGACCGACCGACCGACCGACCGACCGACCGACCGACCGACCGACCGACCGACCGACCGACCGACCGACCGACCGACCGACCGACCGACCGACCGACCGACCGACCGACCGACCGACCGACCGACCGAAAGACAGATCATCGAGCTGGCCCTAGCGAGGCGAATGACTGACTGACAGACTGACCGATCGACCGACTGCTTGACTGATCGCTTACCTACCTACCATTCTCGCTATCTATTTATCGGAATTTAGGTCTTTCTGTGGAATTATCCTACAAGTATTGAACAGATGTCACATGCTATGAAGGCACACTATCCGAGTATTGTTTATGTACATGACCATAGAAACTATATTGTTTAAATAGATTATTTATACCTCATAGATAAAAATAGCTGTACTCAATCCGTGCGATCAAAAAAGAAACTTCTCACAAATGTCTTAACATATATTCGCGTGGGCCACGCGTGGTATTTCTCTCGTTGAAGACGCGATGACAGATCGATACGTTGATGAGATAAGATGTATTTTAAGCTTTTATTTTTCTATGATGTATAGCAATATGGATGCGATTTAGGGATGACGTCAAACAGATAGTCTAGCCTTTTCAAAAGCTACTCAACGAAGATGAAGTCAGCGATATGAGTAACGGTGTGATTTCCAATGATTAGAATATGCTGAATTGGGAATGACGCGTCGAGATTACCGCTTTAACACTCATATCAGCCAAAAAACGGCATCTGCCGTGATCTTTATAAATGTACATTTGCAAACCAAGAGAAGTCTATTTCTGAAAATCTACCGCTAGAATGACTGGCCAGTCATTCCAGTGGTAACTTTTAAAAAAAATGTCTTCTCTTGGTCTGCAAATGGACATTTTCTATGAGAAAATTGAAGTTTCCTTGAACAAAATTGAGGGTTAAAGGGTTAATGGGTGAATCCGATCTGCAATTCAAGTATATCATGTCGTGATCAATGACGTCACATGTAGGCTGGCGTCGCAATAAAAAATGCGTAATGAGTGGCTTATTTGATTTAAATCCGTTAGAAACATTGACCAGTCAGTCAGTTGTACGAATTGTATGGTTTTAACTATTTAATGCACATTCAGTTTAATATTTTGACACTAATTTTACTTAGCGCTGCATGCAGCAACAGTACGCAGCCAATTGGTTTCAAAATGCCCATCAGTTTACCTGTGTAGTTTTCTGGATATTGGGGTTCTGTGAATTTAGGGTTCAAACCATCTCAACACGGGCAAAGAGTGGGCGGATCTTAGCTAGAAATTGGCCGGGCATAGCTAACTGTGGATCCCTAAAGTTATAAATAACCATTTGATCCAGAAAAGTTAAACACCAAAGATCTTTCGCAATATTAAATGATTCATTTGAGGATTTTGAAAGTAATTCGCCTGGGAGCTGTTTGTATGTTCTGGAGAAATTAGTTTCAAACTGTTAAAAAGGTTACACGAATAATAATCTTGAGCTAGAAGGATACGTTTCTAGGTAAGCCATGCTCATTTCTAGCTAAGTCCCCACCCTCTTTATAAGCGTGCTTGGAAAAGTTGGAATCTAGCCTAACCTTTCCAAACCTGGCATCACAAAATCCTAAGTGTAACACCCACTCTCTAAACAGCGCCTCACATCGCTCAAAATACTACTTGCTATATCAATTACACATTTTAATGGTCAATATTTTTCAAGATATTTTAATTTTAGAAGACTATTTTGTACATTTTCCACTGAATTTCTTTTCGCCAACTTGACCATTGAAGGGGTAATGGTAAAGAATAGTAAAGTGTTTTATTTAGCCAATGTCTATCTGCAGGCGGAGAGAAAGTATGTGTGAACATTTACCATTGGAATGACTGGCTCGATTACCGAGCCAGTCATTCTAGCGGTAATTATTCAAAAATACTCTTCTCTATGCCTTTCAAATAGCCATGGCTGAAGACCACTGCAAAGTTGTTTCTTGGCCAGTTTGATCAGTAAAAGGTAAAGTTGCCACCGGAGGGGTTAAGTTGAAACTAATATGTGGTGGTGTTGTTGCTGCCTAAGACATCGAAATTAAGTCCCCAGTCAAATTAGCTCTATAATATTCAAGAGTATGTTTATTACATCGTAAATCCACCGAAGACATTTAATCCAACATTTTCGTGACGAACCTGCGAATTCCACCTACTCTAATAGAGGACTCCCGTTTTAGCCATACCCCGCTCATCCCTAGTTAAGCTCCACCCACGCTTCGCCCATGTTGTGGTTGCTCTATCCCTGAACAGTCGGCCGATGAATTTCCAGAGAGCTGTACAGGTAAGCTGCTGCTTATTTTGAAACTAATTTGAATGGGCGCTGTTGGTGTCTATGGCAGCACTAGCGCCCGGTCAAATTACTTTCAAAATATTCAACAGCATCGCTTGTAAATAGAAAAGGCGTACAATTCGTACAGTGACGCGTAGTCCGTCATCAATCAATTAACGCTTTCGTGACGAACTTAGCACCTCACATTTATCTGAGTGACAGATCGGACCCGACCAATAACGTTCTTTGAAGTCAGGTTTAACCCCTCTTGTGTCAACTTAACCCTTTAATGGTCAAACTGACCAAAAACAAGTTTGCAGTGGTATTCAGACACGACTATTTGAAAGACGTAGAGAAGAGTATTTTTAAATAGTTACCACGAGAATGACTGGCGAGGTAACCGAGCCAGTTATTCTAGAGTTAAATTTTCAAAAATACGTTTCTCTCGGCCTGCAGATATACACTGGCTAAGTACAAAATTGATTGTTTTTGCCATTACCATTTTAATGGTCAAGCCGCCGACAAAAAATTAAGTGGTACATTTACAAAAAAAACCAGTCTTCTAAAATTAAAATATCTTGGATAAATATTAACCATCAAAATGTTTAATTGATATAGCAAGTGGTATTTTGAGCGCGTTGATGCGCTGTTGACATTCTACTTAGGCAACTCATAATTTAACCATTTGGCCACGCTGTAATGGAAGGATTATTTTCTAGCCACGCCAGTCCATTTCTAGATACGCTTCGTCCATGTATTTATTGTGTTGGTATCGAATATGTGACTTGGAAATCTGAAATCGCGGATACTAACTTTCAACTTAACTAATGCAGGTACCGGTTGGCTGTTAAACCGTCCGCGACTAATTTTCCTGCGAGCTTCTGCACTCTCTCAATCTCAATTTCCTGAAAACTATACAGGCAAGCTGTTGAATAATTTAAAACAAATGGCTGGGCGATAGGCAGCAGCAGCGCTGAGTCGAGTTATTTTCAAAATATTCAACAGCATGTTTATTAAATAGTAAATGCATACAATGCGCACACTCTGACGGACCATTACGCTTTTTAGACGGACTAAATCGAGTCGTTCATGACGTACGTGATTATGGCATCATCCTACGAGCCACGTAGTGAATACGACAAAATATGTTTGATAATATAGTATTATAAAGCGCACGGGGTCCTTTCTTAAATATGGCACTTTGGGCGCGGAGGTGTAAGCGTTGTGTAGGCCTTCATTAGGCCTAGACGTATTTGAGAACGATTTGTTGATGAAAATAATACGAGTTCATTCAAAGGGATTAGATCTGTCATTCAAGTGCCTGACATCATAATCAAACGCGTCACGTGTTAGCTGACGTCACAAACAAAATTACGTAGCTCCGATATGAAAATATAAATATCCATCGCGAAGAGTGTGCCAATTCTATGTGTTTGATGGATATACAACGTAGCTGCTACAGCAGCAGCCAGTCAACTTAGTTTGAAAAAATGTTCAACACCATATCGGTTTCAAAGTATCAGACCACTCTAGCATGCCAGAAAAGTGGGCTAGAAATGGTAGTTACACTCTGTAAAGAGAATGAGTCTGCATTTGCTATTCATGGACCGTTCCAGGTTTAGCTATGCCCCTCCCATCTGTAACTAAGCTCCGCCCACACTTCGCTCGTGTTCGGATCGATCGATCCCTGAACTCCCTGACTATCACTTTTCAGAAAACTATACACGCTATTCAGTTGAATAATGGGAAACTAATTTGACTGGGTGCTGTTGCTGCCTATGCCAGCAACAACACCAAGTCAAATTAGTTTCAAAATATCCGGCAGCATGTTTAATTAAATCATTTCATTTCATATTAGTATTATACTAAAGACATACAATTCATACACGCTGGCGGATTATTAAGCATTTAAGACGGACTAGATCAAGTCTTTCATGACGTTAAGATTATGACCTTAGCCTACATGTCACGTAGTTTATTATGACGTCATATGATTGACTGAGTAAATGGTTTCATGAATTGCGTGCTATAACGTCAACGTCTACTGTTTTAAATCGAAGGCGATGTATGTCACCGCAAACATCTACACACCATTACACATCATCGCTTGCCGCGCCGTCTAAGTTATCAAATGCAGCATGCCACGAACAGGGTAATACAGGCCCACTACACGTGAGGGTCACGTAACTAAGATGATCTATGTTCGGACATGTTCTTCGAATGCCAGAACATACGTCTGCTCAGAAAGGAGTAGAATTCGTCGCACGTGCCAACCGATATCATGCATGCAAATTACGCCACGACATCAATTTCCTAAGTGCTTTGCGTCCATACCTCAAGGAACGTAATCTAGGACCAGTAACAGACTAGAGAGAACATACAGGAGCTTAAGACACTCGCAGTAGACAGCACGCAGTGGAGAAAGGTGAACTAAAATTGATTGCAGTAGGAAGAAGTGTTTTACTTCCTCAGCCGCAGGACGCAGTTTACTCATCAGCATGCTATCGGGTCTTCTAACATCACAGTGCGTTCAAGGTATATATAATAATCTATAAGAGATGGTATAGTTATACACTGTATTTGTGAAACGAATTTGAGCGCATATCCTTGAGGAAAGCCGTTTTCAAAACACGCTGTAAATATACATCTTTCCAGAAACAGCTGTTAGCCTCAATCAGAGATAGACTACAGCTCAGAAATAACGTATCGTGTTTCCAAATTTAAAAAAAAGAAGCATGTTGCTTTGTTAGCAAGGTTATGTTATGTATGATGAGCACATTGGATTGGAAAACATTGTCCTCCAATTCAATTATGTTCATCGTATTCAACAGTACGTTTTATTTAGTTTTGGAAACATTCTAAGTTATTTCCAAGCTACACTGCACGACAGCAGCAAACATTAAATGCACTTACTATCGTTTGCCACCTAGACATGTTTGCGCATTGGAACATATCTGGTGAATGTGCATGCATGCATGATGGATGCGCTGTTGTGGACAAGTATGCGCGCGCTGTCGTATAAGTTACCGTTATTGAAACTTTTGTGTTGACCTTTACTTAACACGTAAACCCAAGTACATTTGTACCTGTATGTCTTTGGTTTATGTATCCAGATTCAAGACTAACTGACGGCTATGGATCTATTATAGGTATTTAATTAATTATTTGCTTAATTAGGAATGAGTAGAAATAAAATATCTTATTATGTGATGCTACTTACGTCATCAGTTTGCGAGTCCTGGTGGTCTAGGCGCATGCTGCCCCATGTGGGCACACTGCACTAATCGTATCTACCAATCCCTGGTCATTTCTACCTAGATGTCCTTAGCATATATCCATCCTTATCACGCATGCATTCCCTCTGTCACAAATGACCTGGCATTGCCCGTGTGTGAGCTATCTTCTAATAATGTACTATCCAGTCTCCGTTAGGCTGTGTTATCAGTTCAGCGCCGCGATAAGTTCTGTCGGTATTGGTGCCAAGACAACACTCTTCTAGTGCCGCCAGGGTGCCGAGACACGAGACTCGGGGATTCCATCGTGCTTATACAGCCTGAGCAGCCACGACGTTGAGGAGAAGTATCACTAAGACTGCCGGTCCGGTATATCGATTGGACGTGATAGTTGCTGGAATTCGACTTCCTCTATTTCAGCCGCTTGGTGGAATAATTAACGCTGTATCGTGTTGTCGCTTTGTATTGGCAAACCTCGAAGCGTAATCTACAAATCTTATACGGCATATCGTGGCATGCTCGCGGAATTTTGGACTAATTTCACAATTCTCTCCGCATCATGTTTTACGGTGTTTGGGAGTCGTGAATTTCGTGCTAATTTTCACATTACCATAAACGGATTTAGGGGTCGAAGAGAAACCCGTTGTACGCGATCAATGCGTATGCGATCGTCAAGAATTTCGGAAAGGAATTGTATAATCGAAACATCCCTAGGAACCGTCTGGCTAATGGAACCGACATAGTATGGCACTGTCTTTTAGCATGTGGTGGAGAGACAATTTGCTTTAACAAAGCTACCATATATGGTCACTAAATAGGGGTCATATGGCAAGTAATCTACTGTGACGTCCCAAAGCGCGCTCAACACGCTATTTATATTAATTAAAGCGTCATTAGTCAATATATGTAAGTCAAATTACATTTTTTGGTCCAGTGAATGTCCATATGGGGCCAAGAGAAGGCTATGTTTGTAAATTTAATTTACATAGTTTTCTGCTGTCCAGCAAATAGATATCTTTCAAAGTCACGGTAGAGGCTATTTTGCCCATTTCCATAGATTAAGAAAATCATATTTGTCCTCTTTTTGCTTAGTCAGCATCCATGTACATGCCCAGAGAAGAATATTTCTTTAAAGTGTACCACTCGAATGACGGGCTCTGTTACCGAACCGGCTATTTCAGTGGTAACAATTAAAAAAATAGTTTTCTCTTGACTTACAAATGGACATTGATCAAAAGAACTGAAGATACCGTTTGACCGCGTTGATCAGTATACGGTTAAGTTGGCGCAAGAGGCGTTAAGATGGCTCACACTTGTCTTTGTTCAACATGTTTTACCATTCGATAAAACGCTTAGTTAAGACGCAGTCGTTTATATTTCGATTAGTTAGAGAGAAAAACCCGAATTTATCCCTGGTAATCCGGTTTGGTAGGCCGGTACTGGGCTGATACGGGTCCGTAGTGGTCTAGATCTAGCCCAGTAAGCCCTACTACGGTATCCGAGCGTAGACGCTAACATAATACGTCTGGTACTTGTTACGTATCTATAAGATATGCCATTCGTGGGCCAATAGAACGCACTCGTTGTTAACATTTTACCAAACCAAATGTCCAACGCAGCCCTTTGTCTTATCCGCGTGACTGCTGATCATCCGTGATTGCGTACATGATGTTGAAAGTAATTTGACTGGGCGCTGTTGCAGCCATAGGCATTGCATGTGGCTAAGGTAGTCTTAAGACTTCAGTGACAACATCGGGCGCCATTTGAAGACTATGATGTAGTGATGAATACGAATTCCAGTGCTGGTGATGACGACGATTGTGATGATGACGATGATGACGACGACGATGATGATGATGATAGTGTCGATATGTACACCATGTCTGCGGAGTCAATATTGACTAACACGTCACTTCGCGGTGCTCACGCCTATGTGAGTAGGCATGCAACTGAGACCGACCGTAATCGAATGGCATTCTACAGGTATTATAAAATCGAAATCTAGAAGTCAGACGCAAGAGACACGACAGCTAATGAGGCATAATGATGCTCTCAGAGGAATTGCGCAAAACAAGGCGAGCCGTTAGAGCTAGACGACAATGTGGGTAGCATGGAGGATCAAGGGGTGACATGCTCGCGATGGTATTCTAGGTCCGTATTCGATGTACATATATATACAGACGATTCAGGATGGTGATGTTTAACCTGAAAGAACGCATCTGATATAGATCCGAATGGGAAACTCCGGAGTGGAGTAGTCTTCCACGCAGCGGGACGAGGGACAACGGGACGAGGTTCTAACGATAGCATGATGAAACAATGACCGGTTAGGAGTTACATAAACATGTCCAACTAGCGTTTTAAGCGATCGCCGTTGTAAATGGTATGCTAAATGAGTTATCCGAAGACAATAGATGAGTTATATCACTCGATCACGAATATGAGGTCATAGTCAAACACATCACGTGTAGGCTAATGCCACAATCAATAATTGACCGAAATACTCCGCCATGACGCTTGAATGGCTCATCAAGTTTACGAATTGTATGCTTTGACGGATCCACGAGTTGAGTTATTCGCACACCGTCAGTAGCCTTCGACAGGAGCGCCGATTGGTATTCACAGTACGCCATATAGATAGAGGCACACATTCAAACATAAACGTCATCAGAATTAGTCAAATGTGTATACATCATATTGTCCTACAGCCGTAATATAAACCAAGCTCATATCCTTTTAACCCCTCTTCTGTCAACCGCGCCTCAAAGCGCTCAAGGGCGACTTTTATAAATTAAGCCTTCAATTTGTCAATAGTGTTCAAGAAAATTAAAAATTATGCTCAGTGAGTGACAATTTGCTGGCCAAGAGAAGACTGTCTGTTTTGTAAGTTTGTAACTGGAATTTAGGAAACTCGTTTTTAAGGAGTTATTTGACCGGTTTGACGATCAACGTGTTAATATTCAAGAAAATCTAAATTTTAGTTTAGTCGGTGTCCATTTGCAGTCTAAGAGAAGAATATTTTTGAAAATGTATCACTGGAATGACTAGCTCGGTAACCGAGCCAGTCAGTCCAGTGGTAAATTGCCAAAAATCGTCTCTTAGCCTGCAAATAGGCAGTCCTCAAGACAACTGCAGAGGAAATATGGCCGGTTTTACCATTATAAACCACAAATTGACACAAGATGAGTTAAATAAGCATTCATATTTAGTAGAATGGTGTAGTTGAAGTTGATGATCCATAACTAGGGAAGGCGTGCCGTGTATGCCCTCGTTACGCTACCATACACCGTGATTGCTACGTTATTGATGACACGTTATTAGCTGACGGCACACTACACAGCTGAGAATCAATTCCATCTTTATATTGTTGTATTAACGTAGTGCTAGTACTTTCATTGAGCACACATATTCCCACGGTGACAGGTGCATTAGGAAGCAGCATCTTCCAGTTAAAATAATTTCAAAATATACAACAGTTTGACGCTGGCTTACATTGCCACTAACCGCTGTGTACCACGCTACCTATGCTCACAAATTTGTTTCGATGTTAGAACACACGATATATCGATAAATCTGGCTATTGCGCTAAGAATCGCGGTATTGCCAAAGCAAAACGTGTGCAAAAGAATGGAGAGGTCCGATATGTCGGTCAAGTGTATGCCATCAGTCTCACTTACGTCAACTGTAGGCTGACGTCACAATACAACTCCGTCATGCGCATTGAACAGTGCGGCAAGTGAACGCATTTTATGCACGTGGTGGATTTCATATTTAATGAACAATTCTATACAGGTAAGTTGCTGAATATTTCAAAACTAAGTTGATTGAACGCTGCTGCTGCCATTGGTCAAATTAGTTTCAACATATTATACAGCCTGAATTTGGGATTCTGGGAATTCAGAATTCAAACTATATACATTGATTCCAACACGCGCACGTGAACGGAGCATACCGATAAAGGGACGGAGCATAGCTAGAAATGGATCCCTATATTCATGGATAGATGTACACGTCACGTTATGGATCCACTTTTACGTTATCTAAACTGTAATACGCCGCTTTAGTGGAATATGTCGTACAGACACCGCAGTGATGCCATCGATTTACCCGATTAAGAGACGGCATGTGAGCCATAGAAAACAATTTTTATTACTTTCCGGAGAATCGATCAGTTGTAAATTAACAATACTTTGGGTGGTACCTTATTTCTGGTTTCAGGAATTTTCTTGGCAGACAACAAGATCAATAGGATATTAAAACACTTAACACGTAACGTTCCTTTCAAGATTGCATCCGCTTACACGCTGTTGTTCGGTATTGAGCTGAGCGCTAAAAATCAATTCTGCTGCTATCATAGCGCCAATCCCTGACATGTGCGAAATTCATGCCGTCAAAATACAAGTTAACACATTACTCAGGGAACGGATGAACCTAGTTTTAGCTATGCCCCTCCCATCTCTAGCTAAGCATCACCCACACATATCCCGCGTTGAGATCGCTCGGTCCCTGAACTCCCTGACTATCAATTTCCAGAAAACTATGCAGGTACGCTGTTGAATAGTTTAAAACTAATTTAACTGGGCGCTGTTGCTGCATATGGCAACAACAGCGCCCAGTCAAATTTGTTTCAAAATATTCAACGGTATTTTTTTATTAAATAGCAAAGGCATACACTTCATAACAGGTAAGCTGTTGAATATTTTGAAACTAATTTAACTGGATGTTGTTGCTGCCTATGGCTCAGTCCAAATTATTTTCAACATGTTTCTTAAATATGAGCGACATACAATTCGATCAATACAGCTTAGTCCGTCATCAATTAAGCGTTCATGACGAACTTATTTACGCTATTCATGACGTAATTGATCATAATGTCATCCTAGTCATCACATACTTAATTATCACAGCATATGATTGAGGAATAAACTGGAAATCTCCATTAGACAACTACTCAACCCCCGGAAATAGTTTTAGCGTATGCGTTCATGCTGCCAAGGATAAGCTGGAATATACCCCCATACCTCTGCGCACAGTAATACGTTTCTCATAGCACAAAATTAAGAGCCCAGTGCTCGATATCAATTCTTAATGCACTAGCTTGGCTAGGGCTAATATGATGTATGATATATAATTACGTACGGCGCAGCACGGTCATACGTCAAAGCCACAAAAAACCCACAGCAGATGGCCTAATTACGACGTGTCGAATTAGAAAAAGATCAGTTGCAATAGTGACAACAGATTAGACGAATAGCGTAATGCCTGCCCACATCGACCAAAGAGAAGTGGGTACGTTCCACGCACATTTCAAAGTAGTGGACATTATTTACTGAATAGAGACGGGACCTATTTCCCGGTATGCCGTAGCGATTTCTACTTAAGCTCAGTCTATCTTTTACACATTGTGACTTTCCGACCCCAGGGGCAGCGGGCGTGGCCATGCTCATTTTATACTGGATTGGAACTGCGTATTTCCGTTCTATTTTTCAATAACAAACTCAATTTGTACACTATCTAGTCCTAGAATGATAAGTATTATTAAACTAGGAACTTGGTGAATTCGCATGCAATATAACGCAATGCCACAAACCAAAAGCATAGGCTAATAATCTTTATATCAAAAATATATCTAATGGTAAGATTAGTAACCAGGCTTATACACGATGCATCAGGCATAGGATCAGATGGGCGAGTGATGTATAGAAGCAGCATCTTCGAGTCAAATTAGTTTCCAAATATGCAGTAGATTATCTGTGTGATACTCATGTAAAGAGAGATTTCGTATACAATTTGCCACTAGAGTTTAGTAATGTCTCATTTTGAATGCGTGTGATAAATGTGACATGAAACGTCAACGAGTGGGTGATTCTATTTATCACATAATGTATATTATTTGTTGTTACACTATCTGTTTGTTATCGCAGTGGCGCTTGACGACTACGAGCTCTGGCAAATACGTAACACAATATAGTTACAAATACAACAACATATTATCTCAGGTATTACGTTATTTTTAAGTGCTCGTTTAAAAATGCCCAAGCTTCCTAATAAAATTAATCAAAAATCGCCATTCTACCCCATCTTAACAGTAATATTATAACGACATAGGTGTCTCGGTAATATTACACCAGCACTGCGTGATAATATATTTCTGGCGAATGAAGTAATATGTAATGGTCTAATGAATGTTATGCAATGAAAGACAATCTTACGTATGTGATATACAGCGTTCTGCGGGCGCATTAGCTTGAAGATATCCTGCTGCAGCAGCATATCCTTCTTCTTTTACCACCGATTCTTCTCCTTGGCGAGAGTCTTTAGATCACTCAGGATCTTCTTCACTGTCTGTGCGCCAAGTCCACGGCCAATGCACCTTTCCACGTTATCCACCCCTCATAATCAACTACGTGACGTGCCGAATGTCGTAATAATGAATGCCTAATTATGACGCAGATAAGTAAGACTCGAACGCATATTTGAAAACGGACTATGCGTTGCTGTACGAATTGTATGTCATTACTATTTAATAAATAGTCTGTTGAATATTTTGAAACTAATTTGATGGGCGCTGTTGCTGCCATAGGTCAAATTAGTTACAAAATATTCAAAAGCTTACCTGCATAGGTTTAAGGAAATTGATAGTTAGGGCATTCGGGGATCGATCAATCCCAACACGCGAAGTGTGGTTGGAGCTTAGCTAGAGGTGGGCGGGGCATAGCTACGACTGGAAAGGTCCATTAGATTGGTGCATAGCACATTTTGTAGGTATGTGCAGTGGAACCATCTACACGCCTTGTCAACGGCGGCATCGAGTACACCAAATTTCAAGACGGTCTGTGTAGGGACGCCGTATGCATGGCATTCGCAGAACATGGCCATCCATAACGCATCTTTGTTGGTCACATTCTTTATGAGTAGGACTGTTTTGCACATAGAATATACTGCATCATTGGACACTGTACTGCCTAGTCAGCTTATCTAGGGCTGCCTTTGGATCTGCTCAGATATTACATTTGGAGAGCACGGTGATAGTCAGGTCGCATCATACAGGCGTTGATTCTCCGGCCAGAGGGATCCGTGACCCACAGATCCATAGTTACCAGTAAGGATATATGATTCTTCGTGTTGTAGTTGTTGTTGTTGTTGTTGCTGCTGCTGCTGCTGCTGCTGCTGCTGCTGCTGCTGCTGTTGTTGTTGTTGTTGTTGTTGTTGTTAAGACGCTTTAGAATAAATCTATTTTCTACTAGACGGATCATCTCAAACTTTGGTGGGAATTATTTCAGTGGAGTTCTAAGCATATCTGCCAATTCTTGGATTGTAATAGCAGCAACCTTTAGCAACAGTTTACTAAATAGACATTTTACACATTCTTCAACAACTCTGGTCTTACCGGCGCAATCTTCTCCAAACTTGGGTGGAAACGTGTCCGTATCGTACCGAATACGTGTGTGTGTGTGTGCGTGCGTGCGTGCGTGCGTGCGTGCGTGCGTGCGTGCGTGCGTGCGTGCGTGCGTGCGTGCGTGCGTGCGCGCGTGTGTGTGCGAGTGAGTGAGTGAGTGTGTGTGTGGGGGGGGGGGGGGGTTAAGCTTTAAACGCAACAGCAACAGCTTTCAGCAACATTGCTTTCAAAATATACATTTTAAAGCATTTCTCAATAACTTTAATGGAGCTGGCTCTTCTGAACTTGGTGTGATGCGTGTCTGTGGCGTCCCGAAGACGTATGACATTTTTACTGTCGACAATTAATACGTAACAGCAACAGCTCTCACCAATATTGTTTGCAAAATATACACTGTTGACCTTGCGGTGGCTCGACTGAATGATTTATCGCCGACACGGTTATTGGACAAATGTGTCCTTTTCGTTTGACGCATCTTGTGTCAACTTAACCCTTTAATGGTCAAGTTGCCAAAAACGACTTGTGCAGTGATCTTGAGAAATGTCCATTTGCAGAGTATAATATGTTTTAAAATTTTCCACTGTAATGACTGGATCGGTAACCGAGTCAGTCATTCCTGTGGCAAATTAAAAAAATACTCTTCTTGGTTTGCAATTGGACACTGGCTAAGCAGAAATTGGAATTTTTTTTACTATTACACTTTTGATGAATGTCCATTTGAAGAATAACATACATCTATTTTTTTTGTAAGTTTTCCTTATAAATTTACAAAAATACGCTTTTTGGCTGCAAAAATCAAAATTCCTTGAAAATTATTGACAATTAAATGGCTATTTAAATAAATAGTATATTGGGCGCTTTAATGCGCTTTTGACACAAGAGCGGTTAAACTGTAATGATTGGAAGGCAATGATTCCCGTGACGCGATGCGCTGCGATCTCGGAGGTGCCGCGCATTATTGAACCACGGTTTTAAAACCTCCTCTTTACCCTGAATTCGATATTATGGGTATTTAGGATTCAAGGGTTAACTTCAAGACTAGATTTGCTCAAATAACACATATTTATCCTTTATCCAACATCAGACGCGGAATTACGAACTTAGAGAAAGTAATCGCGACGAAAATGGTTTATTTTAGCAGAAAAAGCCTTGAGTAAATTTGTTTAATCAAAAACATTTTCCGACGTAGAGGAAGTGAATCACACGAGTCGAAGCTGCGCAACAATTTCATCACATATTTGCATACTTTTGCAATATCCGAGCGCGGTAGGAATCCCTTGACAATCCATGGGCAGAAAGGTTGCCGTAATGAAACATCAACCTTTATATTCCTGAAATCATAGTTTCGCAAACTCAAGAACCACTTCATAGATAAATACATTCAGATGAATATTTTGAAAAGAAACTGACTTAAAGCTATCGTTTCTTTAGAAAAAAATACCGTTTGCTGATTTTTTTCTTCAGAATATCGATCGCATTGTACATAATTTCTGGCAGCTATAGTATAAGGTATCTAAGTGGAAAATATAATTTGGCTATGAAATAGGACCACGCATTACACCGCGATTGACTGCTTTTGCTGGTCCCGGCATTTGGAAATGGCGGTTCACAAAGCATCATATGAGAATTGATTGGAAAATCAGCAATAAAATGCAAGTGACAAAAACGGTATATGTGTACGAGACCAAGCAATGGAAGTCTGGATGTCAGTCTACTGCCAAACATTAGTGTAACGTTCATAGGAAAAAGCGTCTACACATAATGGTTTGTTCGGACCGTCAATAAATTGGATGCACATACATAATAGGAAATGAGTGTTTGGATCCACAGCACTTGCATACTAATGAGCAAAAGAGTTTCGAACTACACAGTTACTCTCCTGATTTCACAGTATCCCACTTGTAAGGTGATTATATAGGTAAGCTGTTGACAATTTTAAAACAAATTTGACTGGGAGCTGTTGCTGCCATTGGCAGCAACGGCGCACCGTTACATTGCTTTAGAACTAGTATACAATATGCTTATTGCATAGTAAATTCATCAACGACACACTTCGTACACTTGCGACGCCAGCTTACACGTGGCGCAATTGATTATGACGTCATATAGTTGAGTGACAGATGTGATCCTTGCATTACCTCGTAATGGATGGATCCAACCATTCACACAAGTATATGACGTTATAATCAATTACGGCACACGTGTCATTCATGACGTAATCGATTATAACCTCTTCCTACAAGTCGCGTAATTGATTATGACATCATGTGATTGTTGCATAAACTGGAATCCGGAATTCTAACTCTACCTTGGACGATCCCAATTGCTGCTGTGAAAAGAGGACGGTTAGGCTTGGGGCTAGCAGCCCTACACTAGACAAACCCATAATCGCTACATATATATCAACGGCAAATAAACAGACCCATGATTTGAAAGGCGACCCTGATAACACCGTTTACTGGGGTGATGCTGCGCCGATACTGGGCCGATACGCTAAGTATCGGCACGGTATCGGCCAGGCATCGTCCCAGTAAGCTGCGTTATCAGGAGAGGTACCTTATTTAATAGGCCGCATCTGGTGTGGAGAAAGCCGAAAGGAATCCATAACGCTAACCACAACTTTTTACCCTGTGGAAGACGGAAGAGAGAGGGCCAAGGAATACTCGGAGGTGTGACCTTGAGGCCGACATCAGGAAGACAGGCTACAGAGGACAATGGCTGGAGAAGATTTCCCCGGAGAGGAAATTCTACAAATTCTACAAATTCTACTAGCAGGAGTAATGTCATTGCTGAAACAAAAAAACACAAAAATAACCCAACTGCTATAAACGTGTACACTTGTACACCACTAGTATATATCTATATAAATGTAAATATGTTACTCACGTACTGTGTATACAGTCTGGGCGTAATAAATTGAATTGAATTGAATTGAACATAAAATCTCAGTATCCACACGTAAATATAATGCTCATTTTAGTGCAAGTCAATTCGGCGCAATTTTGTTCTACAACGTTACTGATATGTTCAAAGCAGTTCCTTTGCGAAATCATGAGTACATATACCATCTTTAATAGCATGGTCTTTTTAGGAATCCAATTTGTCGAGCAAGTATATGACGTCACAACCGATTACGTGACATGTAGATTGACGTTGCAATCATACTTGACAGAAATGCTCCGTCGTGATGGCAAAATAGTCCGTCTGGTGTAAGAATTCTATGTCCTTGATGAATTTACTATTCAATAAACGGTCTGTTGAAAGTTCTGAAACTAATTTGAATGGGTGCTGCCATGTTGCGACCGATGACGGCCTGGCGTAGGCAGTGGCGGCGGCGTCGACGGCGCAATAGAACAAGAACGATGCACTGTCGCGTTGTTTGGACATTTACTTATGTCTGAGTAGGAATCGATTTCGCTTCTCGATGCTGATGCTCGTCCATCATAAGCTGACAATTCACGTACAGATATGTCCATCCATTTCCAGTATGTAATACAGCGCAAACTGGGTCTCCTCTGGCTAGGTCACGTCAGTATATATGTCACCCAGCGCTGTTCTCTACTACAGAACGTAGTAGATAATCTCGCCTTCAATTATAGATGGCAATGTTGATTGAAAGTAGGATCTATCTAATAGAGGAATTCAGTCTATCTATCAAGCATGTGAAGTTATTTTAAACTAACTTGACTGGGCGCGGTTGTTGCCATAAGCAGCAACAGCAGCCAGTTAAAACCGTTTCAAAATATTAACCATCTTACTTGTAAGTGTTTTACTGGTAATTGAGATTCAGGAAGTGCAGGCATCGATCCCAGGAGGAGCAATGCGTATGTGGAGCTTAGCTAGAGATGGGCGGGGCATAGCTAACATGGGATTCATTCATTGCACTGCTCTCCGGAAACGCGGATTTATTGCACGACGTAAGATACTTGCAGTTGTTCGGTGGTGCGGCGTTGAATGCTGGTTCTGTCAAAGACATCGTCACAAGGTAACTGGTTTGCCGAGTTACTGGTGCAATACGACGACACCTGCGTGTAACACTCTCTTGGTAACGCATCACATACATCGCAAAGGCAGGGATCTCGCGGCCCTACTAATACTAATGTAACTATTACCATACTGGTAGCATGCCACTCGCGCGCACTACACACTAGAACAAAGTTATGATGCAACTGAGACAAATTCAATTTTACAATAATTTTGCTCAATTTCTCTCTCCCTCCCTCCCTCCCTCCCCGTTCCCTCCCTCCCTTCCTCCCCCCTCTCTCGCTCTCTCGCTCTCTCGCTCTCCCTCCCTCCCTCCCTCCCTCCATCCCTCCATCCTTCGCCCTCTCTCTCTCTCTCTCTCTCTCTCTCTCCCTCCCTCCCTCCATCCCTCCTCCCTCCTCCCTCCCTCCCTTCCTCTCTGTCTCTATCTCTCTCTCTCTCTCGCTCTCTCTCGCTCTCTCTCGCTCGCTCGCTCGCTCTCCCTCCCTCCCTCCGTCCCTCCGTCCCTCCTTCCCTCCCCCCCTCCCTCCCTCCCTCCCTCTCCCTCTCTCTCTCTCTCTCTCTCTCTCTCTCTCTCTCTCGCTCCCCCGCGCTCTCTCTCGCTCTCTCGCTCTCTCTCGCTCTCTCGCTCTCTCTCACACGCCTTTCCCCCTCCCTCCCTCTCTCTTTCTCTCCCTCCCTCATTCCCTCCCTCCCTCCCTCCCTCCCTCCCTCCCTCCCTCCCTCCCTCCCTCCCTCCCTCCCTCCCTCCCTCCCCTCTCTCTCTCTCTCTCTCTCTCTCTCTCTCTCTCTCTCTCTCTCTCTCTCTCTCCCATATATCAGTAACATGACCAGTACAAGAGCTGTCTTGCGTTCATCTGAGATCGCAACGTGCCACTCACGCTCGGTTCCAAAGCTACACAGGGTCTTATCGGAATTAAAAATATCCAATATTACGTCGTGGGATGTTATATGATTATGGGGTTAGTAAGTCAGAAGATTGGCATTTATCTCTCCTACCCATCCTACCTTCCTCCTCTATTTCCAACTATATTATTGCCATCTTCAGCGCCGTTATTCTGTGTCAATGGACTAAGGAGATACCGTATGGGAAGTAATCATTCTGTTAAACATTTGGTAAGCTTCATTTGAACACCTCCATAACGAAATCGGCCAAACCGGCCTCTACGATGGTCTTGTGGAATGTTCATTTGTATACCACCAGAAGAAGTATTTTTTGCCATTGGTATGACTAGCTCGATAAGCGAGCCAGTCACTGCAGTGACAAATCATTAAAAATAGTATTCTCTTGACTTGGAAATAAGCACATATATTGATATTGTTGACCAAGTTTAGTCATTTAGCCGGTTAAAGTTAATGTTGACGTATGCTGTTGCTGTCTAAGAGGGCAAGAGTTGTCATCACCGCTTTTCCTCCTATACCCGATCCCCAAATGCATTCCTCTTGCAATAGCGTATCAGCTCCATTAAAAAACAATACATACGCAGTTAAACAGTGCCCACTGTTGCCATACAGAACCAGGTTTCACACTAAAGTTATTAATGACATAACTCATTTGATATAGATTGAAACTATGGTGTAGAGTAAAGCACGCTACAATACATTAATCACACAGCATAACAACAACGAAACATGATGCACGTGCTTGGACGCATGGCAAATCAGAGCCCGCAATGATACACGTGCACGACCACACATCAGCAATGGTACATATACATGCGAACATGCGAATGTACTATTATCAACAGATCATCAGAATAAATGAGAATAGTATTGCCACACTAGTTTAGGTTAGCAGACGGATCATTGGCTTTAATTAAGACCCTTTCCCAATGCAGAGTAAGTGAGTCCCTACTGCATAATCAATTACATCACGTGTAGGCTGACGTACCAGTCATTATGGCGTTTAATAACTCCGTCACGAAGCAGGAAACATTCGTCAAGTGCGTGACTTGTATGTTGTTGATGAATATCCAGTTTAATAAACATTCGGTTCAATATTTTGAAAATAATTTGACTTGAAGCTGTTGCTGCGATCTGGAAAATCTGTTTCAAAATATCAAATAGCTGCCTTGTATAGATACCATTAAATTGGGAATCTGGAAATCCTTGCTCAAAGTATATAAATCGATCCCAGCACGCGCAAAACGTGGGCGGAGCTTAGCAGAACTAGGCAGGGAATAGGTAAAAATGAATCCCTGTATTCACTTCGATGTTTTCCAGAATATGCTGGTGGAAATCAACATCAGCCATTCAACCAAGGCAACGCCGAACTACACGTAGTGGAAGGTTTTGAAATAAAATTAACGCGAAGCGGCCATTGCTTTAGAAAATATCAACTTTCAGTCTAATGTCCCTCCAAATATTGCTCACACAGTATATAATTTCTTATAGCTAGAATACGGCTACAGAGAGTTAAATATGATTATAGATAAAATAAGACAAGCTAGTACACTGAAATACACGGCTGTTGCCGGCCCTGGCCCTAAACAATATCAGTTTAGAAAGCAATATATGCGTATTGATAAGATAAATAATTCAATGTGTATCATTGTTCCCACCAAAACGACATATCCATACCAGACCATGCATTGGAATAATGGTTCATTGTCAAGCATTACATTGTTCCGGGAGATAGAGTTTATTCCACGTCACCACCTTTCTCTATCACTATCAATTTTCAGAAACCCATACAGGTAAGCTGGTGAATATTTTGAGACTAATTTGATCTGATGCAGTTGCTGTCTATGGCAGCAACAGCGCCCAGTCAAATTAGTTTCAAAATAGTCAACAGAATATGTATTAAATAGTAAAGACATACAATTGTTACAAATTGACAGTATGTTTATTAAATATCAAAGAAACATAATTCGTACAACAACGGTTTTCCCGTGATCGACTTATCTACGTCATTCATGGCGTAATTAATTATCCCATCATCATACACGCCACGTAGCTGATTATAACGTCATTTGATGGTTGGGTTGTCCATTGCGTGCACACATGGTGCCGGTTGTATCAATTGTACATTTTTCCCGGTGATGGATGCGCGGTGAAACTGTTGGGTAAGGTGGTGCAAGTTTGAAGATATTGCCACTGTAACTGTATTGTATGCTTCTAGGGTGCAGCTCATATATACAATTGTCGTCTTTGAATCCTAAAAACTAGGTAGAGAAATACTTTTTTTAAATAAATGGATGTGCCGTCGTCTATGTTGAATGGCATTTGACAGAATATTTATTAATTGTGTATTTGATATTTATTGATGGCTTGACATCATAAGATCATAACTCATTGTATTCAGAGCGTTTGTATTTTGCCAAACGCGTATTCATGTTCACATATAACAAATGTCATCTAACCTAGCAGCAGATTATAGTCAGATTAGTTTCAAAATGTTTGAATGTTCTCCCTGTATGGTTGCGCTTGCACCATTAGTGGACAACGCATTGCGATGTTCCTGGAAATTATTAACACATTGTTTTTTTTAGGAAATTAAAAAAACCCACTATGTGCTATTCAGTTCAACGATCTAATATGTGTTAGACGACTATATGCAGCTTTTTCGTCGGCAGACGTGAAACTGGAGCATCCTTGAGAACATGTACTTGTCACGCCAAGGTCAGTCAAAATCAATACAAAATTACCAGAACTGAATGAAGCGTTATAGTCTAGGGAGCGAAAGCATTCAACCGCGGTCTTTTAAAACATATTCAATGGGCTTCATTGGGATAAGCTAAGCTCCATCCACACCGCGCTTGTGTTCGGGGTCGATCGATCCCTGAACTCCCTAACTACCACTTTCCAGAAATCTATACATATAAGCTGTTACACATGTTGCAACTAATTTGACTGGGTGCCCAGTCAAATCGGTTTCAAAATATTCAACAAAATATATTTTAAATAGTAAAGCCATACAATTCGTACAACACCGCATAGCCCGTCTTCGAGAATGCGGCCGTGACGTACTAAATTACGCCATCCATTACGTCATAATAACATCATTTATTATGAATGCATTCTACACGTCACGTAGATAATTATAACGTCATATGATGGATGGATAACGTGGAAAGGTATGTTATGCCGTGACCCAGCTTAGTTAAAAAATAATCATGCCATATACATACATAAATATACGAACTTTTTAAAGAATATACAATTATTATATTGAAAATTCGGCGAATCGTGCTTTGTGAGATACACTTATTCTGTACATACCAACAAGCAGTAGCGTCCGCTCCAAAAAAAATCAAATAAAAAAACGTATGCACGTGCCTGAGAAATAGTGGGAGTATATAAGCAGCTCCGTACATGCCGGTGTGAGGACTTTATCTTAGAATCTGGAGATCCATTTCAGATATACCACGCCCTCTTCTAGCTAAGCTCCGCACATTTTATAAGAAGACGGTAAGTTAATATTGACCATTTGGAACCACAAGCGTATCGCTCTACATAGTGCATGCATTGCTCTATACAGAACTGTCAAATATATTAAAATGACAGATCAATCAATGGATAGATCCGACCTGCCACTCAAGTATATGATGGCATACTCAATTATGTCATATTTACGTCACAATCAAAATGTAGAATGAATTTTGTATCGTTGTCAGTTGTGAGCTTTGAATAGTCTGTCAAGCGTATTTATGCTTTAAGACGCATTCTGTTGAGTATTTTGAAACTAATTTGACCGGGCGCAATGTTGCTGCCAATTAGTTTCAAAGTATTCAACTGGTTATCTGTATAGTTATATTGAAATTGAAATTCTAGGAATGTTGGATTCAGCGAACATAAACACACCCCAACATGTGCAAAGCAGACAAGGGTGGTGCTTAGCTAGACATGGGCGGGCATAGCTAGACATGGATATATGCAGGGAGTTCGTGGAAGTAGTGCATGCAACGCTGTGCTGTTACTTCTCTATAGTATGTGGTGGTTAGGTCTGAATAGCATTTCTGGAAGAAGTTGCAATTTACTACAATAGGCAATATGCACTATTTCTAGTGTTGTATATAGTTTGCCAATATAACTTGTAATGGTGAATATATCTATGGAGGGGAGAAGGTTGCTTTAATTGTCTCTATAGGCATCACTATACTAGTGGCAATATATTCTGATCAATGAATGCATGCGTGGATTGCAACAATGCAGAGCTAAGATTGGCACCTTCTATGACTCTCGTTACAGTACTCGTTTTAGTGAATTAAAAACACCCTTTTCGTGTTGACATTCCTCATTTAGCCCAATCGCCGATAAAAAGAACACTCGCACGTCCTGCACAACTCGTTCGCCGAATTCATGCTTACATGAACTTGCAATGTATTGATTGAGCAGATAGATTAGTGACTCTATAATTGTATTCGTGTGAAGTCCGGATACAGATTGCGCATGCCGAGATAATATTTTCATACTACCATGTACCGTATTGTGCATTGTTTTTCCATTCTCCATGCACACTTGTGTAGACGGTTCACTTAATTTGATGTGAGCGATGACACAGCTTCTTACATCGGTCTGTATATGTTCACAATTTCACATTACTAAGAGTGTCAATAAAAAACAGCGTCAACTGTTGACTATTTTGAAATTATTTCATGCTGGGCATGTTGCTTCTTATGGCATTATACGTCAACAGATTCCTGAAAATTATGTTTAAATTAATAAAGAGAAATAGTGTATATTTGCTTTTAAATTGATATGCTGTTGGCCAGAGCCAAAATCGCTGAATATTAGTACAGATACTTGAAACAATGGCACACTTCTGTAGAAATCACCACCTACGCCTACCATCAGCCTTCTGCAAATAAACAGTATTCGCGTGCTGTGTTCAGGTGAATAATGTCACGTAAACATATGATGTAGCGGGAAAATAATAAGCACGACTCTTAATAATATGATTTGTAGGAATTAAGAACGAATAAGTCAGCTTTTAATTGGACTGGACATGTCGGAACAATTCATTATTCACAGGTGCGCACTAGTCGCTTAGCTTCCTACACGACTGTCCAATTGTTTCACTTGATTGCCACACACCCATTTGAATAGTCAATTGAATGATGCATAGATTTTACAATTTCCTCCAAAAACCAATGTTTTGACAATGCAATGGCAACTTGTGAGCGTTATCCGTTATCCGCTATATTCCCAATGTACATTGTAAGGCACACGCTGACTGGCGCTTGCTGCAGTCAAATTATTTTGAGAATAGACACTTTTTACGGTTTAGTTAATTTTTGGCACTGATGCAAGGTAGAAAATCAATGATGGTCTTCCAGATGGCCATAGTTTGAAATGCTATGTATACAACCTCCTACAAGCAGATAATTTGCACACAACAGACATATAGGGGAGCAATGGACCTTTCAATTGTTAGGTATTCCCCGCCCATCTCTATCGATATATCTCTGAACTCCCTGACTATCAATTTCCAGAAAACTGTAGAGGTAAGTAGTTGAATATTTTGAAATTAATTTGACAGGGTGCTTTTGCTTCCTATGAGCCCACCACCGTCCGGTCAAATTAATTTCAATAGTTTCAACAGCACGTTTCTTAAATAGCAAAAAACATACGATTCGTACACCGTGGCGGACTATTAAGCCTTAAAGACGGGCTTACGCGAATCACTCATGAATGCATGATTATGACGTCAGCGTACGTCGCGTAGTTGATTATGACGTCATATGATTGAGTGGGGAAATGGAGTCATGAATTGTTATTTCTATAGTTCTACCATGCGTTCATGATGAGAAGTAATCACCGTCTTAGGAAGACAGATGTTTATGGCTACTGGAGGCTGACATTGATCATGCTCTGCAAATTGCAACATTCGATTTGGACAATTCCCAATCAGCCTATAAGTAAGGTTCGAGTCTGGAAGATGATTAAATGGCGTGGCGCTCGATAATAGTAATTTGATTGCCACTGCCATTCCCTTGTTAGTACCCCGAAAATGGCCATATGAATAAAAGTGACAGCCTAGGCTTCTGCATGGCTATGCAACATAATATAAACCATTAGTCGTCATTACCATTTTGTATAAGAAATGTGCGTTATGTAATCACACGTGCGTGGCGTTAGGTGGGGATATGATGCGCATTACCATGCTACCCGAGCCCAGGGAGCCACCGGCTCTTGCGCGGCCCGTTGTGCTCCGCAACTGTATACATGTCAGAAAATCCTACCCAACCGTATCCCATGTCGCATTTGAGAGAGAATCCGTGACGTAAATGGATCATGTCACAGTGACGCGAGCCAGTAGTTATGTTCAAATACTGGGATTTCCACAAGATGGGCATCGCCATGGCACGAGCCTTCGACACAATACACCTTGCCCACAATAGCGTATTTTTGGGAAATACCTTCCCGGAATGCGTCACGCATACCACCTCCGACTTGTAACAGCGATAGCAGACGAACAAACAACATTACTTTACTATGGGAATCAGATACAGTGCACTTTAGGCAGTCCATATGAAAAACTGTGTTCATAATATTTTTGAAGTCATACATCATTGGACAGCTAAGCCAATAAGGACATACGTTTCTGTATTAAGTTTTATAGTTTTATAAAATGTAATACAGTCGAATCAACTTGATTGCAATTTTAAAATATCCCCTATTGTCTACTTGCTTTAATGAATCTAAGCCGAATGGTGAATTTTATATCCGCAAATAACTTAGTGTAAACGTTACACAAATATAAGAAATAACGCATTAATGTTTCGGCAATTGATTGCGCTTTCCAATGATATATGATTGGAACAATAAAATGATTTAGTTTAACATAGGAACGGTTTAGATTACGGTGTATTTTAGTGCGAAAGTAACTCAACGCGGGTCAAAGGCTTGTTGGCGGTGAAACCAGCCAGCAGTTTTGCTCTGAGCGTTGATTTAGGGGAATCCCGGCGTAATGACGTCGATGTGGGAAAGGCGTACTAAACGGATCTAGATGATAGATGTACGACAGCGCACAATGGTCATGCGCTGTGATTAGTGGGACTACTACTTGCAGATACCAAGCTGAAAGTAGGAGACACGACGGTGAAGTCGACAGAGTTTGACACATGACTCCGCTCCCCGCAGGGAGATGGTGTATCCCAATTGTGTTTCGCTTACTAACTTGTTGCTGCATTGAAATAGTTGCAGGAAACCTCCACAAGATAACATCCTCCAGTGCCCATACTTGATAAGCCGCTAGAGATGAAATATGCCGACGATGTGAACGTCATAGATGTGGAAAAGAAATACATCAATGAACTGTCCCGAAAGCTGCTGACAAAGCGTGATACTACAGACAATAATGATGGACACAGCAAACGCATGGGCGCATTCAATGTGCGGAATTAATACAGAAATCGAAACGCTGGTCTATTGTTAGTGCATGGTAAAAAGCTTACTCCTGCCAGTGCCAGGATGGGGACTGGGAGAGGTCCCAGAAAACACACTATGTGGGTGGATCCAAATGATAATTCCATATGAATTCGCCAGTGTATCGGTATATCCGACATCTGAACAAGTAAACTTACGCGTGCATCACGTGGGCGAAGATAGAAGAGCAATTTAAGCCAATGTGTAGCCAATGCGTTAAAATAGGAAAGACTGCTCCCACCACAACCACCACCACCACTGCCGCCGCCGCCGCCGCTGCAGATGGGACGACAACAACGCTGTCGAGGTCGCCGCCGCCGCCGTTACTACTACTACTACTACTACTACTACTACTACTACTACTACTACTACTACTACTACTACTACTACTACTACAACTACTACTACTACTACTACTACTACTACTGCCACCCCGCCGCCGCCGCCCCCACCGCCGCCGACGACGACGAGGTCGCCGCCGCTGCTACTACTACTACTACTACTACTACTACCGCCGCCGCCGCCTCCGCCGCCGCCGCCGCCGCCGCCGCTACTGCTACTACTATTACTACTACTACTACTACTACTACTACTACTACTACTACTACTACTACTACTACTACTACTACTACTACTACTACTACTACTACTACTACTACTACTACCACTACTACTACTACTACTACTACTACTACTACTACTACTACTACTACTACTACTACTACTACCACTACTACTACTACCACCAGAGGTCATGTATCACATAGATAAAAAGATTCATAAACGAAAATATAGCAGGGGGGGGGGGGTCCTTATTTGCGTCTCCTCACTTTTTTTCTAACTCAACAAACGCATTAAATACTTCGCTAAAGCAACGCCCACAGTACGCAGATAGGCAATTACTAGAAAACAGGTGTTTGATACAACTGAGCCAAATTAAATTTTACGAGATTTTGCCACAATCACTCCCTCCCTCTATCTCTGACATGACAATAGCATGGCCAAGATAAGAGTTGCCTAGCTTTCATTCTCTATTACAAAACGCCATTCGCATTCCAACTTGATTCCAGAGCTACTCCAGGTCATATTCGTATCACTAATATCTCATATTACGTCGTGTGATGATATATGCTTGTAGCTGTTAGCAAGTCAGGAGATTGTCATTTATCTTTCCTACCCATATTCTTCTTCATTTTCCTTGTTCAACTGTCTGGACGTCGCTCTTTTCATTGTTGTCTTCTGCGCGGTTATTCCTCGCCAGTGAAGTAAGAAGATAACTTAATGAAAGTAATCATTCAGTTAACCATATGCCGAGCTTGATTTTCACCCTGTCATGGCGGGACCGGCAAAACAAGTCAGTATGGTCTTGAGGAATGTACATTTGTAGGCCAACAGAACACATTTTTTTTTAACTTTGCCACTTGCATGCCTGGATCGGTAATAGGGCCAGTCACTCCAGTGGCATATCCTAAATAAACTCCTCTATTCTCCGTCAATTGGGCAGGCGATACACGAATATATGGATATCATTGGCCAAATTAAGTCATTAAAGGGTGTACAGATAATGTTAGCCTATGCTGCTGCTGCTGTCTAAGGCGTCAGCAGCTTTGAGCAATGTTCTTACTCATTGGTTACTCATCAAAGGTGTTCTCTTGCAATGGTGCCTCGGTTCCTTTTAGAACAAGACATATAACCAAGGTCCAATGTTGTCATACAGGTTCCAGTTTCACGCACGCACGCACGCACGCACGCACGCACGCACGCACGCACGCACGCACGCACGCACGCACGCACGCACGCACGCACGCACGCATGCACGCACGCACGCACGCACGCACGCACGCACGCACGCACGCACGCACGCACGCACGCACGCAGGCCCGCCCGCCCGCCCGCACGCAGGCCCGCCCGCCCGCCCGCCCGCCCGCCCGCCCGCCAGCACGCACGCACGCACGCACGCACGCACGCACGCACGCACGCACGCACGCACGCACGCACGCACGCACGCACGCACGCACGCACGCAGGCACGCACGCACGCACGCACACGTTATTAATGAAGGATTCCAGTTTATCCATCAATCATATGACGCCATAATCATCTACGTGACGTATAGGGTGACGTACTACTGCAGGACGTAGATAAGTTCATCACAAACGCTTAATTGATGACGGACATAGCGTTGTTGTACGAATAGTAGGCTATGTCTTTACTTTTTAATAAACATGCTGTTGAATATGTTGACACCGATATGGCCTGGCCCAGAAACCAGTTTCAAATTAGTTTCTAAATATTCACCAGCTTACCTATACCTTCTGGAAATTGACAGTCAGGGAGTTGATGGATCGATCGATCCGAACACAGGATAAGTGTGGGAGGAACATAGTCAAATATGGGTGGGGCATAGCTTAAGCTGGATTTCTCCAGTACTGAAATATTCGATGTTGATTAGAAAAATGATAGAGAGTATATAACACAGGCAATATATACGCTCCAATACACATGCATGGACGAGTAGTAAATCCACGCGCGATGCCCACGAACGACCACATGCACCAGCAGTGACACAGAGTCATGTAGGCTATACGAGCATACGAATGCACTATGGGCGTATTCATCAGAATAAACTATACACATCTAGACGAACACTACTTATTTTAGCCGAATACAAGTTTTATAAATGTGTTTGGTTCAACACATTAACCAATGTAGAGTAAGTAAATCCCTGTTGCAAAACAGTGCCACCAGATATATGCATACTGCTACAAAGATCCGCTGGACTCTATAAGCAATGGATTGGGGTCCGCGTTTTCACGCAAGTATACGACGTCATAATCAATTATATCATATGCAGGCTGACGTAGCTACCATTATTTCTTTTCACAATTTCGTCGTTAAGAGTAAAAAAGATTACGAATTATATGTCTTTGAGGAATTTACAATGCAGCACAGATTTTGGTGAATATTTTGAAAGTAATTGGACTGGAAGCTGTTGCCAACTAGTCAGCGGCTTACCTGTATAGTTACCATGCCCTTGAGAGTTGGGGCTCAAGGTAAATACATTAATCTAACACGAGCGAAACGTGGACGGAGCGTAGCTAAACATGTTTAGAAATTTATCCCTCTATTCATGCCGTTGTTTGGGAGAAAATTTCAAAATAGTAAACTACATGTACTTCGCGTTGCCTTGAAACTGAAAAAACCCTATACTGCTAGTGTTGAATGGGCTAATGTTGATCTATAAATCCACATTAGCCCGTTCAATGCTGACATTATAGTTTTTCAGTTTCAAGGCAACACGAATGACATATAGTGTACTATTATGAAATACAATAGAGGAGGAGCTGCCATTGATTTAGCAAACATAATCTTCTAGTCTTATTTCGCTTAAAATCTTTCTTACCTGGTATGTAAGTTCTAATGGCAAGGAAACTGTCTGGAAGCGTGACATTTAATGGCGTGATCAAATACGTAATGCACCATTGTAGTTGGACCTGCCACTAGACAATGGCATTTAGAAGGCAATATAGGCGCATTGAAATGATAATGAAGTGTATGTTATTATTCATTTTTAGCTATGCCTCACCCATCTCAACCTAAGCTCCACCCACACCACTTTTATGTTGGGATCGATCGATCTCTGAACTCCGTGACTATCAATTTGCATAAAACTATACAGGTAAGCTATTGAATATATTCGTACAACGTGTCGGACTATTAAGAGTTAAAGACGGGCTAAATATAATCATTCATGACGTAATTATTATGATGTCATTCTACACGCCGCTTAGGTGAGTATGACGTCATATGACCTCAGATGATCGATGGATAAACTTGGAAATGTCCATTGGTGATGGCAATTCGCTGCCAGAAATAATTAGCAGAGCAATAGTTGATACGGCAATAGATTGTTCAGGGCAATATAGTGTTTTCCATGTTACAGCCAGTCTTCTTAGGACTGTTGTAACTCATCATCAGGACTGGATGGTTGAATGACTGAAATAACAAGTGTTTGCACACATGGTGCTGTGAGAAATGTAGATTACTTCGAGGATGAGTTCACGTTGTTGGGAAAGGGGGTATCATGTTGACACATCGTCACTGTTACTGTCCATGGCTGAATTACACGATTCAAGCTGCGAAGACAATCCGCTGTTCGTCTCTTTGAATCCGCATGGCCAAGTACAGAAATCAACTTGTATTAAATACAGGTAATTTTGTTTATGGTGAAAGTCATTTGGCTGAAAGCCGCCGTGTCTTTGATATTGGCTGATGACTCGACGTCACAATTTCATAGGTCGTTGTAACTCGAACCTAATTGTATTTTACAATTGTGTATTTGTGTTTATTAATTGTCAGAGAATTGTATTGGGGATGGCAAATCTCATCTAAGATAGCAACCGTTTCTACTCAATTAGTTTTAGAAGGTTCAGTGTCTTAACTGCACGGTTACACTTTAATAGAAATATTGCTCCTTGGGATGTTAAATGCCTAAATAAAGTAGGTACATATGCAAGGTCTACGTAAACGTTTTGCGCACCCATCATCAGTGATGCGGCGTAACTTCCCTATAAATGGGCCCTTCCATTGTATCCATTCATCATATGACGTCATAATCAACTACGCGGCGTATAGAATGAAATCGCATTCAAGGACGTCATGAATGACGTCGATAACTACGTCATGAACGTATAATTGAAGACGGACAATGTGTTGTTGTACGAATTGTAAGCATTTACTATTTAATAAATATCTTGTTGAATATTTTGAAACTAATTTGACTGAGCGCTGTTGCTGCCATAGGCAGCAACAACACCAAGTCAAATTAGTTACAAAATATTCAACCATGTAGCTGCATATTTCTCATAGGAAATTGATATTCAGGGCATTCGATGATCGATTAATCCCAACACGGCGAAATGTGGGTGCAGCTTAGCTAGTGATGGGCGGGGCATAGTTAAAACTGGAAAGGTCCATTGTTACCAGATTGAGTTTTCTAGGAAATTAAACAAATATGTCGCATTCATTTCAACGTCCTAATATGTGTTATACGGCCATATGCAGCTCTTGCATCGACATGCATGTATCTGGAGCATCCTTGAGACTAATGACTTGTCCGCTCAAGGTAAATTAAAATCAATAAATAATTACGAGATGTGAACGAAGCATACCGGTATAGAGAGCAAACGCTTTCAATCGAGGTTATTTTGAAATAGTCAACGCGTTTCATTGGCATCATTGGGGCGCGGCACACCTTACCTCACACGGTTATCATACAAAACAGTTGAAAGAACCTATGTTTACTATATTGTAACATCGGCGAAGAATGCTTTTGGGGTTAGAATCAGTTTTGTACATGCCAACAAGACGGACTATTCTGCAAGAAAAATCATATACACAACATATAAATGCGCCCATGACGTATTGTACAAATTTGACTGCGTCCAGTTAAATTAGTTTCAAAATATTCAACAGCATGATTATTAAATAGTAAAGACATGCAAGCCATGCACAACGGTTAGTCCGTCATCAAGTCAGCGTTCGTGACTAACTTAGCAACGCCATTCTTAGCGTAATTAATTATGATCTCATCCTCCATGCCACATAGTTGAGTATGACGTCATATGATTGATGGATAACTGTAATATGCCAATACATCAAAATAACAGACTAATCCATACCGGATATATGAACGGAATGGCAGTAGCATCTCCACTGTTGATATGCTCATTATTTTGATTACTTCTCGGCAGTATATGGCTGAAAGTGGTGGGTACTATTCCTTACATACGTTGTTATTGTTATCTACTGCCTATTCACGATTATACATTTAAGGCGTTAAGCAATAGTTACCGATTCCAGCGTGTGTATATAATTTTCCAAAGTAAGTTGTAAGAGTCACTATATCTGCCAAGATTGTTGCCTTAATTGCAAAGTGCCATTGCCACAAAGTCATCCCATAGTTCCGTGATTCTATAGAAATCACTATACTGGTGGCAATATATGCGGATTACAGACAGGGGGCAAATGAATGTATGCCTGAAGTACAATACGGCAGAGCTAAGATTGACACCTTTGAAGACCCTCGTTACGGTAATCGTTTTAGAGAATAATAAACGCCCTTTTCGCGTTGGCATTCTTGATTGAGACCATCACGGAGAAGAGGGCACTTGCAGTTCCTGCCCAGCTCCTTCACTGCATTAATGAATGAATAAATGTACACTGTATCGATTGAAATACTTCGTTTCGTGGCTCTAGCGTTGTGTTCATTTGCAATCCAGAAAGAGGTTACAATGTCTGAGAAAATATTTTCAAACTGCCACGAACCGTATTGCAATGGATCTGTCCAGCTTATCCACAATCATATGACGTCATAATCAACTACGTGGCATGTATGATGTCATTATCAAGTACGGCATGCATGTAGACGTTGTTGCAGGAATTGTATGTATTTACTATTTAATGAAGATGATGTTGAATATTTTGAAACAGGAGGCAGCAACAGCGCGCAGTCAAATTAGTTTCAAAATATTCAACAGCTTACCTGTACAGTTTTCTGGAAATTGATATTCAGGCAGTTCAGGGATCGATCACAACACGGCGAAGTGTGGGTGGAGCTTAGCTACAGATGAGCAGGGCATAGCTAAAATTTGATTCCTAATTTTTCCATAATTCCTCATGTCCACATGTGCTTGCCGTTTCGTGATTGAGGGCACGGATTCTTGGCCTGTACAGTGTCACAAATAATGTGCATCAACCTATTGACCATTTAGAAATTACTTCGACCGGGGACTGTTGGGGCCTATGGCATTATCTGTCAGCAAATAGCGGAAAATTGTGTTTAAATAGTCAACATCCAAAATAATAGGCTCGCTTTTATATTCATTTATGTTCAGAACTGCCATTGTTGAATTGTTATAAAGATACTTGAAGTAATGCTACGCTGTAGACATCGACACCTAGCAGCACACCTGTTGTGTATTCCGGTGAACAATTGAATTGGACCCAATGATATAGCAGACACATACTGTACTTGTTATTATTATTAGCAGAAAGCAAGCAATATTTACAAGTTCCTCGATTACTTCAGCTTTTAATTGGCCGGGCCGAAAGAACGCATATGGTGTGGCGCGGATTGACCGGTCAGGTACGAACCGTCCCAGCCAGTCTGGGTACGAGCCGGCAGGGCCGGGTACGTCCCAAGTGCGCCCCCCCCCACTCTGGGTAGGACGATACGCGTGTGTAGAGCCGAAACGAGAGGATAGTAAAACGTCCGTAAGATCGCGTAGCGCGCATGCGCGGGCGTCAGAGATTGCTTAACGACGTGCGTTAGTATTGAGCAGAAAAAAGCATCTCATATAGTACCAAATCGGTACGCGTAATCATTTTAGATTGCACCCTTGCCTCAGAAGTGAGCTCGCTGATTGGCGGTGGCGTTCCGTCTGTGACGTCACAGGTAGTATATAAGGGGTCGGAAAATCCAGTTTCAAGAGCACTCGGGTGGTGGTTAGGTGTCTGGGCTGAGAGGACGAGCGCAAGTTACTGCATTCCGTAAGGCAGGCATCCAACGTCTGCTGCGGATCCTTTCGGTTTTCAGACTTGTTTGCTCTAGGGTACAAGCCACCACATCCGCAACCACAGTTTTTGCAAGTTCCCGGGAAGATATCACCCGGGGGCAATACACAATGTATAGTCAGGTAGCCCAAGCCACTACTTCCACAAAGGGACCTTTCGAGCAGATGGGCATTTTGGGCCAGATGGAGCTCGCCGTCCAGTATGTGGGGCGTGTGGCGTGCTCTGTGATGACTCACCAGATTTGCCGTACCACGCAACCAGTGGTGGAAATTAATCCGCACATCATGTGTTAGCCTTTTCACATTTTCGACCGAAGTTATGGGAACATTGCTTGATACATCGTGTGAGCTATTCGATGCATCTCCTCTTGTGGACGGTCGGAATGCATCTGCATGAACTAACATTCATCCGTGACCCGTCAAGAACTGTAGGACACTTGTCAACTTCCGCACCAGTACGGAACTGTTGAGACCATTCAGTTAAATTAATAACTTTTCATGTGGACTTGACTATCTACTAGCCATCTTCTTCCGCGAAGGCCTGTCTTCACTATTCCTGAGAATGAGCCGTATCTGTAGTATGTGTGCAGTATTTTCCTAGCAGCAAACATCCGCATTATGCCACCTCGCGTTCCAATTGTGTTACGCTTTCAACTATCGTGACTATGGGACATCTTCCGTAACTGTGACGAATAGATACTCTGTCTTATTATATTATTATTGTATTACTTGTACATAACAGGTTCTGATGACTAATAGGTACCTCCCGATCATTTGAGACCCCATTTTATAGTTGTTTATAATTATTATTATTAGTATTATTATTATTATTATTAATATTATTATTATTATTATTATTATTATTATTATTATTATTATTATTATTATTATTATTATTATTATCCTCATTTTCCGTGCCCATAAGCATCGTAAGGTCGAGTGATCTTCTATTTCCTGTATTTTCTAAAGTTAGTGATATGGCAGCAGCCATCCATATTAAATTGTTTTGTTTATTATAAAAAAAACCCTCTTGGACCTCAGTATCACTAGGCTACACTATACAACAACAGCACCCGCACAACGTTGTTCCCCGCACAGTATCACTTTTTCACTGAGGTCGCTGTTCATGTTCTCATTATGCGAACATAACATGCGGCCGACTACACCTGGACTGTTCTAGCTCGATAGGATAAGTTTATAGTAGTAGGGACGATTACTTGGTAGGATACATTTTGTGCTAGTCTCTTTTCTGGGTAGATTGTATAAATCGGCCATTTACATTAGGGCCTCCGTTATGAGTAATTGTCTCTGTGTACGCTCCACCAGCCGTAGGGTGTATTAAGTGTCTGGACCTCCTTCCGTCACACGTTATTTAAAGTTAGCTCTGGAACTATTGGGGTTCCAGGGTGGCTAGAAATAAAGTGACGACCACCGTATACATCCCCCCATATTCTTGGATACCGGTTAGAAAGAAAACGCCGCCAAAGTAGGAAGCACTGCGAAAATATTTATATAATTATTTAGTGGCCTGCAGTGCATCTATGGGCGATTTTACATAACCCTAACGGCAGGTAAATGTTAGCTCTCCGGATACGGATCAGTAATAATCCGTACCCGACACACTGGTGATGGAAGTGACCAAGCTCTCCATCTAACTCTACCAGTGACTGGGTGCAGTCTTAAAACCCAAACACCCTCCGGGGAAGGTCACTATAGTTGGATAGCTGCATCTTTGGCCCCACCATAGAACTTGAATGTGCTTTTCAAATGAGTATGTACCGCAATTTGTCCTTGTGATGATATGTGTGGTTATGACCTGATGGTGACATGATCGTAATATGTTTCTGGAGCTCTCATCTCATGATAGGTACGCATGCGTCTACTGAGGGGGATGTTCAATAGGGTAGCATCATGGTGACCGACTATTCTCACTCGTCAGACTTATATGTTAAAAAGTAGTTAGCTTACATTGCCAATTGCGGCTAAAACTAGACTTGGACCCAAAAACTAAAAGATTGTGTAGGAATTAGCAGAAGGCCCGCATAAAAAAAAGCGGCAACTACTAACCCAGAATCTTGGAACTTACACAAGATGGCGGTGTTGAATTGTGCGCAAATCATCCACCCACCTTCACGTAAAACTGCGTGCATCACAACAACCATAGAGCTTCACTAGTTTATCTCGTTTACATAATTTGTTTTTAACAAGAGAGTGGCCCTTTTTGCCATCTCTTTTCCTCCGCTTCGGTGTTGGGAACATTTTCCTGTGACGGAGGCCTGTGCGAGGCGCTTTCCTCTGTTAACAAATTAATGTTCCATTAATTTGGTTCATATTGAACTAGACAAGAAGCTGCGCTAGTACCCTCCTTTGCGGGGATACCTCACCGATCTTAATCTGCGAGGTACCACTGGCGGTGACCTCGATGATGAGTCGTCAACCCAGCCCCATTTACTAGACCTCCTCTCCGGCAGCAGGAAACGAGTGTGCCCATTTGATTGTTACCTCAGTAATTAGTGTATGTATGTTTAGTATTATCTCCCAGCCGTAAAATGGACCCGTGGAACCGTTACACCGCTGACACAAATAGTGTGGACGAAACAGTAGTTTAACTTTGGCGGCGATGGTTGCACAGCCCAACTGGAACGTGAATGGTCCACTGGCTCTCGAGGTCTCTTTCTGTACGATCCGGCTATGTGCAACACTGGCTCTGCAACCCAGAGGTCTGCGGCTAACAAGCGCTTCCGTCCCGCCCCGCCACCCCATGCACTTGCTGTGCTGCAGAACAGAAATGACAGGCGGACTGGCGCGCAAGCCTGGAGGCTACAAGTGGCACCCGATGTGGGGCCCGAACACAAATTGAACCCACACACACCCGCATGTTACAGTCTCCATTTTACTACAATCTGTACGCTCCTGACTCAGAGGTGGAGTACTATGATGGAAGGGCAGCCCAAGAACTCACCGGTGACGAGCGAAATTATTCTGAATTAGAAGACACACCATTATTACGACCTCAAGCGTACTCGTCGGGCAGTGAGGTTTTCCGTTATGCATCCCAGGTGGGTGCATCTTTTATAACCCTGTCTGACATCCGCGCTAGGTGTTATACCTGTACCGTATCATGGAGATCAGCAGAGAAGTCCCCTTTGGAGCGTAATATACAACCTACACACCAAGATGGTTTACCGTGGCAACTGTATGGTGACCAATGGCCCACCAATCATGCGTAGTGGCCCGCATCTCCACCAACAAGAACCTCATCTCCCCCCTACCCCTCAGTACATCAGTATGGAGATAGGTATGCAGAAGCGCCACGACAATCATATCCCAAAAGCGGCACTAACACCACCGCACTCAGCGTCCTCGTCATTCTCCTGGACCTCCGCTGTACCGAGGGAGACCCGAGCAACGTCCTATGGACCCGCCACGACAGGTGCACAATACACCACTACCGGTGAATCATCCTATACTGAGGCGAAAGCTTCTGGATTCATCCATTCCAGCCTATCATACGGAACCTCACAGATGGGAATCTTCCCTTCATGTGTAGAGGAATCAGGATATGTGGAGCCGCGTCCACCCACATCGACCTTCCTCTGCATTCACCCCATTCTCCCTCCCACCCCACCTGGATTAGCGCCCATTTTACCATATCATGGCACCTGTCGAGTTATCCTCCCACCCGAATTCAGCGGTGAGGGTGACAGGGCCAATTATTGATGCCAGTTTGAGATCATAAGCCGTACACAGTGGTGGACGTACCAGCAAAAATGGGAAGTATCTGGCCGCCAAACTGTCAGACCTCACACCCGCATACACCGAGTTGGAAAGCGCTCATTCCGAGGTGTTCGGAGATACGGCCTTGGGAGAGACGAGCCATCTTCAATTAACATTCTAAGAAGACACGCGGAAGAAACTCTGCCCGAATTGGCCAGACGCATCCGACGCCTCGTCATCCGAGCGTACCCCAACACAAACCATGAAGGAGTCACCCACCTCCATTTAGGAACTTTCATTGATGCTTTGAGCGGAGAACCGGCCATCAAGGAAAAACTATTCCTTTTGGAGCACAGAAACCTTCACACTCTCACCACAACAGCAGTACGAATCGAGAACTTCCTCGAGCGAGAGAAGAACACTCGCCGTCAACTGCACCCCATCAATGAACTAAATCACACTAAGATCTTCACTGATACGGACCACCCACACTCGGCAACCACCATAGACAGCAGCACTGCAACACAACCTGCACCCGCCCCCCGAGGAGATCATGCGCCTCGAGGAAGACGACGTGACCAGTCCCATCGCGGAAGCCACAGCAATGCCCCAGGTTGGGGAAACCAGCAAAATAACAACAATAGGCAGGCAACACATGACAGATTAGAAGAGATCACAAAACAGATCTCCATCCTCACCAATCTGGTCACCACACTCAGCACAGCGGTGGCAACCCAACAAACTACGCAACTGCCCCAAAGCGATACTACTCCACACACACACAACCACCCAACACGTGCTATGGATGTGGTCAGATGGGCCATTGGAGGGAGCGGTGTCCAAACTGCCCCTCCGCTCCATTGGCCACTGATCGACAGTCAGAACATTCATTAAACCTGAACGGGCACTGATTAGAGAGTCACCTCAAAGCTGGATCAACTGCGGTCCTTCAACAGCAACTTCAGGTGGATGCATCAAATAGCACAAAAACTACACTAAAACGGCTTCACAGAAGTTGGGGTTACGATGCACATTGCATCCGCAGCTCTGACAATACTTCCCACTAAGGAAAATTGTGACCCCGCAATAACCATATCTACTAAACCCTCTTTCCTATGAAAAACGGCACTGATTGGTTGTAGCACCTCCACTGAAACAACGCTTATAGAAGCACCACCACCCACCACCAAGGCATTTAACACCCGGTGCCCTCTGGTGGTATGCAACACACACCAACCATCATCATCATCATCTCCCGCACCCAGTAGCAGTAGTAGTAGTGGCCTGGACGGAAGCCAGGACAGCGCATCATGGCCCGCAAATGACATCACCACACACATCAGCATAAATAGTGGCAATGACGCTGTTTTGTTTGTGCATCCACTAAACATCCCAAAATACGTTGTCAAAATGGCTGCCTCAAATAGCACCGCTCCATCCCAGTCCACTTCAAACTACTGTATACACCAACTCACAGCACACACCACCAACTTCAGATACAGCACCACTGCTATCTCCAGCTTCGCCGTCGCCCAAGCAAAGTCAGCAGCAACGACGACCAGGTGGCCCCTTCCTCAATCAGCCACCAATCACACTAATGGAAGCAATAGAGAAGCAGGCCACTTTCATATACGGTCCCACCGCAGCAAGGAAGGCTCCACAGACCACAATCTTGGAGATTCGTCCGCAAGCACACCGAAAGGTTATCTACAGGTGTGCTTGCTTGTTCGGTGGGATATCTAACAGTGCCACTGTAGACATTGGGGCTTCCATCACCGTCTTCAACACGCATCTCTAATAGAGCATCCCATTTTCTAACATATTTTTACAGACAACCACGGGGGCTGACGTTCCCGTGGCTGGGACAGTTAACATCATAATACAGATAGAGGAGATGCAATTCATTCAGAGAGTTGTCATCGCCTCCATCCAAAACGAAGCCGTCATTCACTGCCGACAACAGGAATTAGACATACACGGCCGTTGTATACACCTTGGACCGGAATCATCGCTGTACGATACATGTGCAGTAATTCTAGCATCAACTGCAACAGTTGAGCCAGGACAAGAGGAAATCCTATGGTCCACGGCACCACAGTCAGGAGATAGCACACACATAGCCATGCTGGAACCCGACCCTGAAGACACGATCGCCTCTCAATGCACAAGTCCATGGCTGATAGTGGACACCACCACCCTACTGGGTATTCAACGGAACAGTCGATCCTATAATGCTTATCCGCTGTGTTCGCTGCGGCCAGTTGGTGGACATGATTTGCCTGGAAGCAGCTTTTGACAACAACATACCGGAATACCTGCATGACCTATAGTTGCATGCCAAAGTTGGACTGATGCAATCCCACAAACGTGATGTACGACGGATCTTGTTTAAATACCAGGAGAGTTGTTCCGCAGGAGATATGGACCTGGGAGAAGCTCACCTACACCACTCAATCGACACTGAGAACAACTGAACTGTATGACAGTCGGTACGTCGTCTTCCCATACAGAAAGAAACAGATGCACATCAACAAGTAAACGACATGTTGTGGACAGGAATCATAGAGCCCTCAGCACCCCCCCCCCCCCCTGGGCCAGTCCCATTACACTTTCAGGCAAGAAAGGTGGATCTTTGCGGTTTTGCATCGACTACCACTGCCTTAATGATCTAAGCATCAAAGACGCATATTAGTTACCCCGAATAGATCAGGCGTTAGATGCATTGTCTGGAGCCAGATGGTTCTGTGGCATTGACCTGGCAAGCAGTTACTGACAGGTAGCCATGGATGAGGCTGACAGGGAGAAGACCGCCTTTGTCTGTAGAGACACCTTTTTCCAATTCCACAAGATTCCCTATGGCTTATGCAACACTCAAGGAACATTTGAACATCTCATTGAGTAGGTATTAACCACCCTGCAATGGGAAATCTGTCTCTGCTATATTGACGACGTTACCGTCTTTGGGTCTTTTTGTTTGAGCATACCGTGTCCAATCTGGACAACGTCTTAATGCGGTTTCGTACCGCCAACCTAAAGTTCAAACCCCAAAAGTGCCATTTCTTCTGTCAGAGTGTCGAGTTTCTCGGACATGCGATATCCATAGATGGCGTGGCCACTCAATCTTCCAAAACTCAGGCAGTGGCAAACTGGCAGATGCCAACTTCTGTAACAGGGACACAAAGTTTCCTCGCGCTCTGCCATTACTATCGCCGGTACATCCATCGCTTCAGCGAGATTGTGTCTCCTCTGTTCCAGATCACCGAAAAGGATCGATCCTTTGAGTGGACGAGTGAGTGTGAGGTTTCCTGCATGGCGTTGAAGAACCTATTACCAACCGTACCTATTCTTACTCATCCTAACCCTAACCTCGATTTCATCTTAGACACTGATGCGTCTGCTTTTGTGATTGGCGCTGTTCTATCACATGTTAACGCAGATGGAATGGAGTAGGTATTTGGTTATGGGTCGCATACTCTGAACAAGGTGGAGAAACGATACGCAGCCACTAAGCGAGAATTATCAGCTGCAGTGTACTTTGCTAAGTACTGTTAACACTTTCTGTAAGAACGACCATTTAGACTTCGTCAGATCACGCCTCACTATTCTGGCTCAGAAACATAAACAAATCCGGAGTGCCAGGTAGCGAGGTGGCAGGACTCCCTACCGGCCTTTAACTTCAATGCTGTTCACCGTCCCGGTAAGTTGCATGCAAATGCCGACACCCTGAGCAGAGTGGATCCAGGAGTGGGGACACCCTCCAAAGGAATCTGTTGGTCCATTATCCGCCATGGCCAAATATTATTATCAAGGTTTTGGAGAATGCCACATGGACAATGGCATTCCCTACATAAATAACCGGATAATATTTCCTGAGCGTTATGTGGTCATAATACTAGAACAACTACATGAGCGCGTCGGACATTTGGCCATTGAAAGAACAACAGAGCAGATCACACATAGATTCCACTGGATCGGGTTACGTGATAGTGTCAAGGTTTGGGTTGCCAAATGCGTCCTCTGTCAAAGACCAGCTGGCCAGCACTACGCTGTGCCATTACAAATTAAACTTACAGGGGCACTGTGGGAGCGACTGGCTATTGATGTGCTTGGTCCCTTGAATACGATGGATGCTGGAAACAAATACATCCTTGTATTGCAAGATTACTTAATGAGGTGGGTACAAGCATTTGCTTTGGCAAACCAAGAGGCATCCGCAGTGGCGGAGGTTCTGTCAAACAATGTGTTCTGGCATTTTAGAATGTCATATGAGTTACATTCTGACCAAGGTAGTAATTTTAAGAACCGGTTGATCTCCAAAGGCTGCAAATTATTCTGTATAGTCTAAAAACGCACCACACCATACCACACATGTGGCGACGCGATGGTAGTGAGGTTCGACAGAACAGGCCATGAATTAGCCTACCCCTGGATCTGGCAATGCCCAGAATTCCTGGGGAGATAAATTCAACATCTCTCTATGTGGAGCTCATGCGACAATGGATAGAACAGGCCCAAGAGCTCTTGAGAGAAACTCTTTCCACTGCACACCAGCGCCAGAAAACATGCCCCAAATAAGGTGGGGAAAACGGTCTGGGTTCATGATACGCGATGTTCTGCAAATCTGCTGAGTAAACTGTGTTGCCTGTGGAAAGGCCCCTATGTGGTAGTAGGTAAGAAGTTGGATGTGACCTACCAGATCCGCGCCTTGAATGGCATGACCTCAGTGATCCACTTCGATCATCGTAAACCTTGTGTTAGCAACGACCTGGTACCAGAGCTTGGACCAGCCAATACGCATAACACCGGTACCAAGACTGATGTCTCTATGGAAATAGGTATTCCCGACTTTAGCGCAGAGCACCAGTTCGACCCTTCTCCTACCAAGTCATGTTTCTGGTGAACAAACAGCTAATGCTGAGGACGATGTCGAGCCACGTACTCGACCTCTCCCTCCTCAGAGCTGGTCTACCAGGTCTGGGAAGTCTTATCTGATGACTTTCTCGTTTGTGCTGTCCAAGTGGGCGGACAGAAATGTTGTTTCACCGACCTGTTCCCATTCCCACCCAATGCATGCTATTACCCCAATTATAGAGTTGCCATAGGCGGAGACTGGGGCTGTCCTAAGCCATGCCTCTTGCATGGTGGAACATGTAATATGTAGCATGAAAGTGAAGAGGCTTGATGAGGCCTTGCCCTGTTGTGGAAAACAGGACAACTGCATAGCTCGGCGCACCCCCTGCCCAAGACACGAAAACGTCCGTGACACCACGCCCACTCCAATTGGCGTCCCACATTTCAGCAACGAGCTCGGACATCACACGTCCCATCCCTCTCACACACCTCTCGTCTGTTGAATGTCCATCTTCAGATATGAGAGAGAATACTGTTTCAGAGGAGGGAGCCTCCTGCACCACGGCCGCCCCCACGGCTGGTGGTGAACAGGTGTACCTTGCGGGGTAGCGTCGGGACGTTCCGGTGTCTGTTGTCGATTCGCCGCGCAACATGTGCATGACGAGTGATAACGCTGGTTAGCTCCCTGTCTCGAGGTTACGGACCCCTTGCGACACTGCCCTATGGCTAACAAAGACCAGTTCCTAAGGCCGGTGGAACGCAATCGTTCCAGTGGGGCTGTGCGACCATTACCACGAACATTAAACACAACACTCTCATCCCATGAATTGGGGTCACATGTATGCCTATCCATAGCAATTTTGAGATCTATGGACTTACATGATTTGATTGTGACATAACCTAAGTAAGCCTATACAATTAGTTTACCTAGAACAGACCGTCAATTCTGCTAGATACAATGAGCATACGAAAATACAAGACATAGAGACAGTCTGATGAACTTTTAAATGTTGGACCACCGAAGGTACCACACAGACTCGCAGGTCGGCAGCGGTACCCCCGTAAAGGAGGCCCCCGCATACGAAATCACTAATTAACTTAATATAAGTTACTATATCTCTAGGCTGAACAGGAAAAAGGAAAATATCCTTTATCGTGGCGAAAGGCTATGTGCCTTGCGTGGGCATTGCTTCTGATCTCTGGGTGAGAAGTAGTAGCCTCGCACGTGCCGTCGTCACTGGATCCTTGCGAGAGGCAAGTGCCTCGCATGGGCCTCCATCACAGGAAAAATGCCACCATCGCTTAACGCAGGGGAAGAGTATTCGCCAGAACGGGCCACTCTTATGTTCAACCGAAGTGCTGTAAAGAAAAGGCCATCCTAGTGAAACTATAACTAAAAGGTTGCGTGCTGTTTTACGTGAGGACGGGACGAGCAATTCCCGAGGGATTCCCATGTCACCGTCTTATGTAGGTCCAAGATACTGAATTAGTGGGTGCTGCTTGTATCTCTGTGGGCCTTCTGCTGTGCCTAACCTCTCAATTAAGTTTTAAAGATGAGAACCATTTTAGGCCGCAACTGGCGGGGTTCTTACCTATCTTTGAACATGGCTGTCCGAGGGTACAGATGCCACGCCTCCCGTGAAAAGCCTTGGAAAGCATCTACCTCCAAGGACAGTGCTCGTACATGTTACTAGGTAAGAAATCCGGATGCCCGACTTCGCAACCACATAAAACGTTACAGGACAACGGCTGCTTTTCACATAAGCAAATTTAAGCAACTGAGTCATTGTTACGGTGGGGGTTGGAGAGACGAATATCCGCCATGAATGTCCTTCCCGAGAGGTCGTGGCAGATCCCAACATCTTGCCGAGACATTCTGACAGAATCCAGTGGAGATGCGCATCTCGCCCGTCACCAAGTCTTATGGAGCTAACTTTTGACCTGATGTTAGGTTTATACACAAGTTGCCTAGTATGCACTGTGGTACGAGAAAGATCTTCTAAGGGATGTAAAAGATCAATAATCAAAATATGTTTTCGCAGTGCTTCCTACCGTGGCAAGAATAATTAATTACTCGGTATCAGAAGATACACGGGAGGTGTGCGGGACACCACACCTTGGCATCACCGCTCGGAAACCTCCAATAGTTTCCCAGGGTCGGATCAGTCCATGACAGGGATATCCAAACAATTAAGAAGCCACAGGCTTAGTGGAACATGAAGAAAGACAATAACTTTATAGATGAGTGGCCCTATGGGTAAACTGGCCAATTTTACACAACCTTGCCAGAGTGGGGTCTAGATTACCACAACAACCGGAAAAGAGGCTTACACTATATGTCTCCTAGCGAAGAAATTGTCTCTAAGCATATTACACCTATCCTACGAGCTGAATAGTCAGGTTTAGTCAGTAGCGTGCTGGGCTAAACAAAATCATAGCACGGGTAGCGACCTTAGTGAAACGTGTTGGTGGCGGGAGAAAATGATGCGCATATAATGTTGCTGTATAGTATTTCCTAAATGCAATGCGGTCCTAAGTTTTCTATAAATAAACAAAAGATATGAACGGATGGCTACTAGCCATATACTAAACTAACCAAATACAAGTAATAACCATGTGAAATGATCAGAATAATAATAGTAATACAGGTTGATAGACCTATTACGGTGCGGTTAGTGAAAACACCTTGCAGTAAATACAATTGACACAGTCTCTGAAAGCTGGAAAGTTTCCGCATGTAGATTCCCGCAGACAGGATTCCCACATGCTGATCCAGAACGCGAGCAGTGCGAACTCAGGACGGTAATCACAATATAAGAATGTCTAATAAACGGTTAGTAAGTTCTATGATAACATTACTGCGATGAGAAAAGTTCCGTTGAATGACGGTAGGATGGAAGTTAAGAACAACCCTTTATCAGGGGGTTTGTTGAATACTGTTGCAGATACATAACTACGCTTAACGGTGCGGGGTACGTCAGGTAGCTCTTAAGACGTACCAGGCAAAATTTACTTGCTGCGGTCACAAAGTTAAAAGAGACACACAACATGCAGTGCAGTGGTTGAATATCCACTTTTTGGCATGGCTGGCAGATCCGGCGAGTCCGCCACCAAAGAACATCGCTGCCTCTACATCTGTAGAATCACATTCTTGGACCGTAGACGGCCCCACCACAATATTGTTCCTTGTTGGTTCTTAACTAGATGTGATCACTAGTATTTAAAGTGTTAATGCTGCCCCCGAACGAATTTCTGAGAGCTTACAACATTTAGGTTGTGGTGGGTGGGAAACTGCTGTGGTACCACCGGAGACAAACCAGCTGAATATATATATATATATGTATATATGTATTTGAGGGGTTCGTTAACCTGTACTAACATATATATATATATATATATATATATATATATATATATATATATATATATATATATATATATGTTAGTACAGGTTAACGAACCCCTCAAATACATATATACATAATCTATTCATAGAAAATATAGGACTGCAGTGCACGTAGGAAACACAATACAGCAACACTTATGTATGCAGCACTTTCTCCCGCCACCAGCAATTTCTCACTAAGGTCGCTGTCCGTGCTATAACTATATATAGGCACCTCCACCCCCTCCACAACCGCCTCACCACTACCCCGTGAGCAGTCAGAACATCACATAAAGACACAAAAGCAACAGAACTACACTTGCCCTCATGGCTGGATACGTCCATTCATCAATGCGCGAACACTACATACACGTCCGGTTATAGGAGATATAATGGAAACATTCTACACCCCATTACAACGAACAACTTATTCGTCACCAGCTAGTACGTCATCAACATTATATCAGCATGCACCTAACTTGTGTAACAGAAAATGTTAAGGACACACTTTTCCGCAACATTCCCTACCACCACCACCGCAACCCCTACTTTTTTGCAAAGCAACAGACTCCGCATTCCCCGGCTTGGAAACCAGGATATGCCCACCGCACAATACACCCGCATCATGCAGCAACCCAGACTTCCCTACAACAGAACGCTACCACCAACAGCACAAGTCAACATTTTCCGCAAGCACCCTCCTCCATGGTATACAGAGAACTGATCATACGGTGAGGAGGAAAAATTGTAACCACCAACAATACACGCCGCCAGGACCACCTCGGAAGCGACACACATTCGCTAAAAGACAGATAGTTCAATTACACATAAATACAGATTTCTTTTTATTGAGAGAGCCGGATGACCGCAGCTGTCATCGGCAGCTGGTATGAGGTAGGCACCGAATGTGAACTTCGATAATGGTCTGATTCAAGCTACGACAGACCCCGTCTTGGTCATCCCCGGTCTTAATACCACGGTCCCGTCTTTTTAGGACGTGGCCATTACAGTGAGAATACATTCAATGCCCGATAAAGTTATTATCGCAGACACTGCAGAGCCCCTCCCCCAACTGTAATCAAACTTCGATACCTCACGACAGCGCCGGAATCATCCGAAGAAAACCAGTACGCATATCTACAGACAATTTCAAAACGACAGAAACACAGACACTCAGGATGACTTTCACAATCTCCTTACGACGGTATTGTAATTGTATAAACTGTGGCACGCATTTTCCGTGTTTTACTGTAATGATTAAGTTTGTGTCTAGGTGTGGTGATACTAGTCCTACCCACAGAGGAGGATGCTTGGCAGTCTTCCCACCTGGTAAATACAGTCTTGCGTGGCGGGGTCAGTATGCTTGACACCCGCAAGATATGGATATGTTTAAACTGAGCAATACATTACAGTTAGGATAAACTGTTATAATTTTGATTGGGAACTAAAATGTTCCACCGCGACTACAATTCATTAATGTGCGGGCTAGCCAGGCGGCATCAACACTTGAACTGTTTAACACACAAGAGACGTTTCAAAAGCTCTCTTACCTATAAGTTCCGGTCAACAATCGACAAGAGCTGGAATAATATATACCGTATACGGAAAGGAATGAGTGCGCAATTAGGGACGCTGTTCCTGGGAACAGATTTTTTAGGAAGACGTGTTTCAACACAATACAAATCAGCAACGCTAATAGCAACAGACACAACTAGTCCGATCAGCCACGTGCTTTAAAAACAAGAAAGCACGTGATCAGCACCACGTTTTCTAGTAAATGACATCAACGACTATAACCACACGAAATCGCCCTCCCACATAGCTACCACACGTGTGACGGAGGAGGCAAGAGGTGATGGGTCGGGTCACATACTACTGACGTAATCACGCTCTCCCCCACTCCATCCCATATCGCGCGTTCCAGCCTGACATTTGAGCAGGCGAGTTTATAAGCATCTAACTTGGAAACGTGCTCACTCTAATTAAAAAGTGAACGTCCACAGGAATAAGTAGTCCCAAATTGTAATGATGATTGGAGGACATATTTTCCGTTACATGGAGATATAAGCGATTCTCCTGTATTTATATAATTAATATTTGCCTTCTATTTACGAATCCGACTCCAGGATAATAAAACTGGCAGAATCCTTTTACGGACCTGACCAATTAATCCCAAACCTTTTGGGTCTGGTCATCCACCCTCCTGTGGCGTCACCGAAGACTATAAAAAGAGGAGATCGTGCATGGAAAAATCATCCTCCCTCCAAACTCGACACTAGGGCAGAGCGGGCATTAGGCCACTTTCGTGTTGCAAAGCAAATTCATGTACCTTATTACTTTAATTGGCCATTAGGAAAGTTATGAAGAAACGTACGGTTAGGATAGGTAGGTGTTTTACTGTCCCACATATAACAACGATGCAGAAATAAAGATGTCTCTTGTCAAAGATCTGACTTTGTCTGACAGCTCGATAGAAGAAACTCAGAGAAGAATGGTGAAGAAATTTATGTGTACTTCATTATTATATAATGGACAGCCGTGCCAACGGGGATTTTCCCGCAACTCGGATTTGACATTACAGATCAACCGAGACCATCTTCTTAAACGCGCATATTGTTCAGATTGCAAATATTGTTTTCGGCAACACGGTATGGAGTGACTCACGCCTCCACATCTAAGCATCATGCTCTCGTGGTTAATCTTCAACCCGGGGAACAAGACAAGACAATTGACATTACAGCTCCAAGATTTGAAGGGGCAAGACAAAATGAACGAAGGGATGCCAACCTACTTCTCCACGTTCTATCACCACTACAACAACAACAACACCAGCAACAACTTCAGAAGTTACCACAACCCCAGCAGATACCACGCCAGAGACCACAACACCAACCACACCGACAACACCCTCCCGTTCCAGCAACATCAATAGCTACCATCGTTCACTCAGCCACTGTTGTGACAAGTGGACCAACAGTAACTGTGCCTAGGCTTTCATTAAATTTAAAGAACATTTCCGATAGTTCCACATCTCCACCAGACTTAACCATCGACGAGGGAACCACCCAGAGAAACAGTATGACGATGACGCCATCGAGCAGCACTACTACCACCACTGTCCCAATGGCAACACACGCAACCAGCACTCCTCACACCATATCCATAGATCCCGCAATTTGTAAGGCCACTACACCAGATAAAGTGTACTCAGGGAACCGCCGCAACGCGCACCAACCAGATATCCGAGCAGTTCCACATACATCCTCCAGCAGACTCATTCAGGCTGCCAAGATCTGGAAACTCAGCACCTGCACCAGTTCGTCACTCCTCATCACCGCATTCCAAAGGACAAAATCTACGGCAACTACCATCACTACCACCATGAGGACCACCGTGATGACAACAACCACCACGACCGACCGGACACTCAGCACCAGCACAATTCATCACATCACACCAACGTTGACACCTCATGCGCTAGACAGAACCTTTCCAAATCTATCCGCTATCTCATCAGACACCAGTGCAGAAGATGTTACTGAAAGTATCTCAGCATCCCGACTTCATCAACCTCGTCCCACATATGCAGACCGTGGTACCCACACCCGGTGGGGTAACTTTTCAGCCGATACCTGAGGCCATTACTGTCGCGGATGCAGCAGAATGTGTTATTAAGTTGTGCGGAAAAATGAATTATGCTTATTATGTTTATTTTTTAAATACTATTTTATTATTACTGAAAGTTTTTTTTAAATTGAAACCCCGTCCCTAGGCTGACCACAGTCATCCTACACATATATGCTAATTATCGCATAGCTGTGTCTCACAAATAATCACTGCAGATTCCTATGATGCAAGCACACTCTATATGGTGTAGGTATGCAGCATACTGCAGTGAACGTGTCAGTATGCCGATCAGGCCGTCCTGGCTATTGCTGAGGCCCCCTGATGTCTTTTTAACGTTTTAAAAACAGTATTATTATTAATATACTATTTTTCTTATTATTTTTCTTCTTGTTACAGATAACCAGCTGGATATTGGTTGGCGAGCGGCATCCGTGTGGATTCGCACCAACGGGCCGCACTGTACGCATGTCCTCATATATCGACAAGCATACATAATTTACTGTTTTAGAACTCGTGATATGTACATTATTATATATATCTTTATTTTTATATGTTCTTATTTTTATATAATAACTTGATTCGGGTACATTGGAGCTTCGATGTTCTCGGTGGAAAACTAATTATCTGTCACCCAAGAGAATGCCCATGCGAACTATTGTTTAGTCGAATCATGATAATAAACAAATACAAAGAGCACGCACCACAGCATGCACAAACAAAAAAGATAAAAGGCCCAGAAAAATAAAGACGACCACAAATCAAAATCAAAATATGCTACCCTCCCCTTCTCCCCACGCCCCTCCCCCCCACGCACCCCCCAACTCTTTCGCACTCCTATGCGCCTTCTCTGATAATCTATGCATCTCTTGCATCACTATTCCTCTCGGCTACGCGCCTACCCGAGAAGTCTATAATTCTCGTCTAGCGTGTGCCCGGTAGGTTCGATCCACGACTGTGGTATCATTTGTCACAGGTGCTAAACTAGGAGGTGGTGGTGTATCGTGGATCGACCAGACAGTTATGGACCATCCCAGCCAGGCTGGGTACAGGGCGACATAGCAGGGTATGTTCCAAGCACGCCCCCACCCCATTGGTAGGACGATAGGCATGTGTAGAGCCAATTACGAGAGGATCGTAAAATGACTAAGTCCGTAGGATCACGTAGCATGCATGCACCGGCGTCAGAGATTGCTTAGCGACGCGTGTTAGCGTTGGGAAGAAAAAAGCATCTCATATAGTACGGGGTTCGTGCTCGTAATCATTTTAAATTCCAACTTTCCAGCCGTTCTTGGTCATGATCATAACCAGAATGATGCGAGAATTCCAAAATTCTACAATTTTAAAATCAGTTAAGAATTAGCCGAGTTATGCGTAAATGAGCCCACTTATTCTATTTTCAAAATATTGAACCCCATAGGCTTGGCGCATGTTTGCTTTCAGTGCGTGGGTACCATAGTGCGTCACGTGACCTGCTTCCCTGCCTCTGAGGCGCGTTCGCTGATTGGCTGTGGCGTTCCATCTGTGACGTCACAGGTAGTATATAAGGGGTCGAAAATCAGTTTCTGGAGCACTCAGGTGGTGGTGAGGTGCCTGGTCTGAGAGGACGAGCGCACGATACTGCATTCCGCAATGCAGTCATCCAACGTCTGCTGTGGATTCTTTCGGTTTTCAGACTCGTTTTCTCTAGGGTAGAACCCACACAATCCACAACCGCAGTTTTTGTAAGCTCCTGGGAAGATATAACCTGGGGGAAATAAGCAACATACATTCAGGTAGCCCATGCCACTACTTCCGCAAAGGGACCTTTTTGAGCAGATGGGCCTTTTGTCCCCAATGAAGCTCGTCGTCTATGAGGTGGGGCGAGTGACGTGCTCTGTGATGACTTGCCAGATCTGCCGTACCGGGCAGCCAGTGGTGGAAATTAATCTGCACATTATGTGTTAGCCCTTTAACATTTTCGACCAGAGTTATGGGAACATTGCTTGATGCAACGTGTGAGCTATTCGATGCATTTCGTCTTGTCGACTGTCAGAATGCATCTGCATTAATTAAGATTCATCCATGGCCCGTCAAGAATTGTAGGGCACTTTTCAACTTCCGCACCAGTATGGAACTTTTTAGACCATTCAGTTAAATTAATAATATTTCATGTGGACTTGACTATCTACTAACCATCTTCCTCTGCGAAGGATCGTCTTCATTTTTCCTGAGAATGAACCGTATCAGTAGTATGACTGCAGCATTTTCCTAGCAGTTAAGGTCAGCATCGTGCCATCTCGCGTTCCAATTGTGTTGCACTTTCAAATATCGTGAATATGGAACTTCTTTCATACCGTTAGTAGGTACTGTCTTATTATATAATTATTGTTTTACTTTTATGTAACAGGTACTGATGACGAATAGGTACCTCCCGGTCATCTGAGACCGCATTTTATAGTTTATTATTATTATTATTATTATTATTATTATTATTATTATTATTAGTATCCTCATTGTCCGTGCCCATAAGCGCCGTAAGGTCGAGTGACCTTTTATTTACTGTATTTTCTAAAGTTAGTGATATGGCAGCAGCCATCCATGTTAAATTAGTTTGTTTATTAAAAAACCTCTTGATCCGCAATATCACTAGGTTACACTATACAGCAACAGGCAGTATATAAGCACCACCTTGTTCCCCGCACAGCATCACTGTTCACTGAGGTCGCTGTTCTTGTTCTCATTATGCGAACATGACATGCGACCGACTAACCTGGACTGCCCTAGCTCGATAGGATAGGTTTATAGTAGTAGGGATGATGACTCGGTAGGAGACATGTTGTGTTAGTCTCTTTTCCGGAGTATCGGATATGTAACACCGCGCTCTGAGTAGATTGTATAAATTGGTCATTTACATTAAGGTCTCCGTTATGAGTAATTGTCTCTGTCAACGCTCCTCCAGCCTTGAGGCTTATTAATTGTCTGAACCTCCTTCCGTCACGTTATTTAAAGTTAGCGCTGGAACTATTGGGGTTCAGTGTGACTAGATATAATGTGACGGCCACCGCATATATCACCTGCATAGCCTCGAATACTGGTTAGTTAGAAAACCCCGCCAAAGTAGGAAGACCTGCGAAAATGTTCATATAATTAATTTCTGACCTGCAGTGCATCTCTGGGTGATTTTACATAACCCTAAAGACAGGTAAATGTTAGTTCCCCGGATACGGATCAGCAATAATCCGTACCTGACACACTGGTGACAGAAGGGATTCAGCTCTCCATCTTACTCTACCAGTGACTTGATGTGGTCTTGAAACCCACCACTCGCTCCGGGTATGGTCACTATGGTTGGATAGCTGCATCTTTCTCCCCACCATACACCTTGAATAGGCCTTTCAACCGCTTATATACCGTTATTTGTCCTTGTGATGTTATGTGTGGTCAGGACCTAACAGTGACAGGATCGTTATATGATTCTGGAGCTCTCATCTCATGATAGGTACGCACGCGTCTACTGAGGGGGGGGGGGGTTGGTCCGTAGGAAGGCAGGCCTCATGGTCACCGAACTTTCTCGCCCATCAGACTAATCTGTTAAAATGTAGTTAGCTTACATTTCCAATTGCGACTAAAACTAGACTTGGACCCGGCAACTAAAAGATATGGTAGGAATTAGCAGAAGGCCCACATAAATAAAAGTGGCATCTACTAACCCAGAATCTTGGAACTTACACAATATAGCGGTGTTGAATTCTGCCGAAATCATCCACCCAACCTTCACGTGAAACAGCGTGCATCACAACAACCATATAGCTTCATTAGGTTAACTCGTTTACATAATTTGGTTTTAACAAGAGAGTGGCCCTTTTTGTCATCTCTCTTCCTCCACTTCAGCATTGGGGGTATTTTCATGTGACGGAGGCCCACGCGAGGCACATTCCTCTCGCAACAAAACAATGTTTGATAGGGTTTAATTTGGTTTATATTAAACTAGGCAAATAGCCATGCTAGGACCCTCCTTTTCGGGGATAACTCACGGATCTTACTCTGTGAGGTACCTCTGGCAAGGACCTCGATGATGAGTCATCAACCCGGCCCCACATACTAGACCTCCTCCCTGGTAGCAGCAAACGAGTACGATTGCTTGACTGTTCCCTAATTAATTATTGTATGCATTTTTAGTATTATCTCCCGGCCGGAAAATGGAGCCGTGGAACCGTCAAACCAGTGACACGTATAGCGTTTACGAAACCGTGAGGTTCAACTTTGGCGGCGATGGTCGCACGGCCCCACTGGAACGTGAATGTTCCACCGGCTCTCAAAGTCAGTTTCTGTACGATCCGGCAACGCACAACACTGGCTCCGCAACAACGAGATCCACAGCTAACCAGCTGTCCCGCCACGCCGTGCCGTGCACTTGCGGTGCCGCGGAATGGGAATGTCCGGTGGACTAGTGCGCATGCCAGGAGGCTACACTACACAGGAATGCGCAAGTTTCCTACACGCCAATGCAATAGATTCATTTCATTGCCAAAGACCCACTGGAACAGTAAAATAAATTATCCATAGGGTTTGCAATTTGCTCCAAAACAATCTGTCCACAATGCCCTAGAAACTCGTAAAGCGCCATCCGTTATCCACGCGCTTACCAATATGCAGTCTGCATTTAGACATTGCAAAACTCAGAAATGATATCTCAATTACACTGTAACAACGTTCGCACATTTTTAATATAATTCGACTGGATGTTGGTGCAGTCATATTAATTTCAGAATAGACAATAACTGCCTTTATTACGTTTTAGTTGATTTGTTTTACTTGGTATTTAGATTCAAAAGACCAACTAACTTAATATCGTCAAGATGGCATCACCCTACAAGGCAATGCATGCAACATTTTACACAATCTGTTTTCCTCGCAGGAACATGTGAGGAACAATTACTATTCCAATAGTACTACTATGTTTCCCTGATGAGAACTAATGCCCGCCTTACGAAGATACTTGGTTATGGATACTGGGGACTGACATTGAACATGCTCCGCAAATTGCAACCTTCGTGCTGGACAATTCTCATTCAGAATACAAATGAGATGATACTCTGATAGATGGATTGCTTGATAAGACCACTTTGGTTGCCACTGTCAATGTTGCGTTAGTAGCCTGCTAGGTTGGATGTTTAAACGTGATGACCTAGGATTTTGTGTGGCGTTCCAACATAATCTGAAATACTAGCCACCAACAGCACCCTGCACTGGCAATACACGTTGCGTAATCGCGAGCGTGTGTCGCAACATGGAGATATGATGGGCATATTCTTAAAACTAATTTTGCTAGCTATGCACAAAGTTAGGGTTCATATTACGGCCCATTTGACATAATTCTCATATTTTTTGCAAAGCCTAATATCGGGACAGTTACTGAGCCACATTTTGCCCGTATTAAAAATATTGATGGCAACTTTTAACCGTCACTCTTTGCCGCTTCAAACACTAATCTGATAAATGCACAAATACCTCTTCTGAATTTGAATTGTTTCCTATGCTTAACTCTGGACGCCCAACGACAGAATTATTGTTATTCATATTACAAAAAGAAAATCATCAAACAGGCCCACCAGACGTATCAAGACTGGCCTCCGACTACTACCCTGAAAATGCCTGAACATGTCTGTTACTGGGTCCGTACTAGACCAGTCTTTTGCCACTATGGTCCACTGTTGGCACGACAATAGCTCAGTCACTTCTGTTATTATGGTATACAGCTTGAGTGTCGAGTTGCTGTTAATAGACGGATGTTTGTCTAGAACTTTCAGTTCTAACGAATATTGCACTGCTACCAGCATTACCTTCACTAAAATAGTATGCTGACAGGTGTGCTATTTTACCAAATTGCCATGAATTTTAGGAAGATATAGATATGAATATTCCGATTAGAACTCGAAGTCATTCTTTCACGTGCACATGATAATATTAAAATGACATATGCACTATAAGATGGAAGTTATATTATTTGGTGTTTACAATACAATTTTGGATACTATGACGATTCTGTTAAAAGTACTTTTAAACAACGGGAACGCATTGCGTATACCTGGGCATGCGTGCGGGCGGGCGGGCGTGTGTGTGTGTCAGCGCGCGCGTGAATATGCGCGCGTGCGCGCGCGCGTGTGTGTGTGTGTGTGTGTGTGTGTGGTGTGTGTGTGTGTGTGTGTGTGTGTGTGTGTGTGTGTGTGTGTGTGTGTGTGTGTGTGTGTGCGTACGTTTACACCCAAGCATGTTCAAACAGGCGGTAGTCCTGCTCAACGGAAACTGCTTTCAAAATACTCCAACCCCACCCCACTCCTCTTATGTGGTACTCATATCGGTGTCCAGCTCATTATCTCTTTCAATAGGGTATTCGTCAAGCAAATTTCAATGAATACGTCAAATGGTCGCCTGGAACACAATATTCAAGTTATATTATTAGACCTTATTTCTATAGCGTTCTATTCCAACATCAAGTCGGTTCTAAAACGCTTTACAATTTTACAATTGCAAACAAATACAAAATTTAGACAATATTAAAAATATAAACCTAAGACATAATTAGCCTCTTTAAAATACTATATGACAAAATTTACTATGCTAGTATAATTATGTAGTAAGTTAAAACCACAGTACAGAATGACACGGCATTTAAAAGGGATAACCGTAGAAGTCTTTAAGAATTTTCAAAGCATGATTTGAAAAGGTGTGTTTTGAGAGATGTTTTAAAGGAGGACAGTTTGTTAGTGTTTCGCAGATACAGTGGCAGGGCGTTCCATAACTCGGGTGCTCCTATTGAGAAACATCTTTCGCCATATGTTTTTGTGCGTGAACGTGGTACAGTCAGTGCGATGGAATTCTCGGACCTTAAGTTCTTATTCGGCTTGTATGGCTGCAACATGTCGGTGATATACGTTGGTGCTTGATTATGCAGAGCTTTGTAAGTTTGAATTAAATGTTTATATTCCAGTCTTGATTCTATTGGCAGCCAGTGTAGCTCCTTGAGTATTGGCGCGATGTGACTATATCGAGATGTTCGTGTGATAATACGCGCCGCTGTGTTTTGCACCCGTTGAAGCTTGTGTGTCAATGTTCTTGGAATTCCGTACAGCAGCCCGTTGCAGTAGTCTAGTCTGGACATAGCAAGACAATTTACTAACGATTTTGTAGCATCGTGTGTAAGGTAGCTACGAATTTTGCCAATGTTCCTTAGCTGCGAGTGAGCGGATTTCCATATATAGTTTACTTGTTTTTCCATTGCGATTATGGAGTCGAATAACACATCTAAGTTGCTGACAGTAGACGTTGATGTGATATCTGCGTTTTCTACAGTGACTGGTAGGCATTCAATGTGCGTACTTGAATTGCTAGACGCGAGAATAATTACCTCAGTCTTGTCACCATTTAGTTTCAGCATGTTGTCTGTCATCCAGATATGAATGTCTTTGATACACAGTTCGATTCGACTGATTGTATTCTTATGATCTGTATTGTCGAGCGCCTGTTTCTGGCGGTCACATTGAATTATGGAGCAGGCATAAACCAACGAATCTATAACGTTCCAAATCAATCGAACAAACGCTAGCGCCATATTCAAATTAGTTTCAATATATTCACCAGCATGGTTATTAAATAATAAAGACATACAATTCGTACAACTTGACAGAGTATTACGCGTTTAATAATGACTGACTCGCGTCATTCATGCCGCAATTGACTATGACGTCAGCAAACATGTGGCTTAGTTTAATATGCGTTAATATGACTGACTGAGAACCTGGAGTAATCAATTTTTCCCGACAGCAGAGAACCAGGATCAGCACAACCCAAAATCTTGGACAAAATAGACACGTGGTTAATGGGATATGCCCGAACTGTGATTGTGTCCCGTTACCTGCTCTGAGAAACGTCTTATCGGGCAGTCGTGTATTAATGAAAAGTCAACTCTTCGCGACGCCTCTCTAGTATGTAACATTTGAGTATATATGTCTTTCTATCGCTGTGCTGCACAGCACAAAACTATGTTTATACGGACACATTCGCCATACAATGGCGCGCGGGCGATGCCGTCATTGTGTCACAGAGTAATTATACTTGTACGTACAAGTACATAATATAGCTGTGCTAGTTCCATGTCTCCTTGTGTCGTTGTTATTATAGTACAGCTAATAAATAAATTAACATTTTTCTAAAACAATGTAAAACGTGCTGCTGACTATCTTGAACACAATTGGATTGGATGAGATTGCCTTTCAATCAAATCATGTTCAAAGTATTCTTCAGAACATTTCTTGCATCGTGGCAAAATTGTGTTAAAATGTTTCCGTTTTGTGTTGGACACATGTTATTATATTTATGAGCTGTACTTAGTTAGCGTTTGATGAGCAATATCCATCGCTGCATTTCTGATGTAGACCACAGGCGCAGGAGGCGCTGACTCACGGATGTTTGATCTGTTTTGGCAACGCGCATAGCATCCACATCCGCGCAGCATCAACATCCGCGACGACCTTGTTATCCACAGTACGGTCAGGACACATACGGCCCTGTTTCACGTTATTCTCGGATGCACCGATTTAAAGGAACACGCTCTACGTTAGGTCCTCGTTAACCCCTAGTCAACCCTGAACGATGTTTTATTGCTCGTGTGGTGTGCGCAATGGTCGTTGCGGTAGTGGTTGTTGGTGTGGTGGATTTGGCAGTTGTGCTGTTGTTGGTGTGTGTGATGGAACAGATGCTGTTTATGGTGCTGAATAGCGATGACGTTGGTAATTGCAATAGCATGTAATAAAATGTGTGCTAGGTCGTGTCCCTCCCTTGAGTTAGTCCATGGACGGGGGCTGTTTTTCCAAGTCCGTCCTCCCTATTCTTGCACATTTACATGTGTTATTTCTTCACCTGGCAGATAATTAGGAGGGGTTTACGATGGTTAATGTAGAACGTGTTCCTTTAAATTGGTGCATCCGTGAAACAGGGGTGTGATTGTCTTGACCGTATGTGGATATCAAAGTCGTTGTGGATGTTGATGCTGCGCGAATTGCTTGCTCTTAGGCTGAAGGGCAGCTCGTCCGTCAGGCCCTGGCAATTCGTGTACATATATCTCTATTCCTTCATTTGGTTAATTGCTAGCTGCTGGTTCACATCAGCACGTTCCATTCAGTCAGCGTTATAGCCAGTCGTAGAATGTGAGACCGCAAGTCGCTTCCGTGTGAAAAATGTGGTTGATTAAATCTTGTATCTATCCAATTGCCCTGGCTCCCACAAATACTGAGCATTTACTCGACGTAAGATGTATATTGATCATTACTAATGCCCAGGGCTGACGTAAACATTACAGTCGCTGTCTATCCGTCCGTCCATCGATCCATGCGTCCGCCCATGTGTACGTCCGTCGATCCTTTCGTCCGCCAGTCAGGTTGGTCAGACGATCAGTTGGTCTGTCCGTCAGTCAGAAGTCAGTCTGGCAATCAGTTTGTCGGTTGGTCGGTTGGTCGTTTTGTCGGTAGTTCAGTTGGTCTGTCACTTGGTCAGTGAGGTGGCCGGTCAGTTGGTTTATCGGGCGGTCTGTTGGTCAGTCGGTTGGTTTGTCGGTCGGTCAAATCGTCGCTCGGTGGTTGCTCCGTCAGCCGGTCGGCCAGTTAGTCAGTCAGCCAGTCGGTTGGCAGTCAGTCAGTCGGTCAGCCGGTCAGTCGGTTGTTCAGTTCGTCATGCTGTCAGTTAGTCGGTTGGTCATTCCTTTGGCCAGTCGGTCAGACCGTCGGTCAGTCGGTCGGTAGTTCAGTCGGTCAATTAAATCCCAGTCAGATTCCTTTCAAAAGATTCAAGAAAATGTGTATTAAATATAAATCTTATCAAAGATATACTATTCGTATGCCTTTGCGACATAACTTTCGATTTTAGTGAGGGCTCAACATCATATTGATTGTGACATCAGCTCCCTAGTGACGTAATAGATAACCCTGTCCTATACATCAGTGGTAAATAAACCCCCTCCAGAACGGCAGCAATGTGCCGAATGGACGCAGTGTCAGTAGCGGTTGTTATCACTAAGTGGGCACACATCCTTGAAGGTATAGCTCTTTGTGGCTTACCATGAAATAGTACGTTCTGAAGCGTAAAACTCAAAATCAATATGGCTTCGTAAAGATCTAAATCCCCTGCCATAAATAAAGAGCGAGTGGCCAGGCTTTTGCTGTGTCTGAGCGTGTCGTCATAGTTTGGCCTTCACCCAGTAATGAACTTTGTCATCGTCAATTGGATCAAGATGATCAATCCCGGTTACATCAATACATTGCTCTTCTTCATATAGAAATACGGCATTAGTTTTATTTTCCGTAATTAACCTTAGCTGGCATTGTCTGGTCCGTGTCTGGGGTGATTATAGAGCAAATACGTCCAAACATCTGATCTACATCAGATCATCCCTGCTTGACTCGGAAAATGCTACTCTCATTTTTTTTGGAAAAATAAACTTTCCAGTTTTAGTTATGCCCCGCCATGGCAACATGTCAAGCTGTAGATGCCTAAGACAACACCAGAATCCAGTACAATTGGCTACAAAATATTCAGCATCATATTTATTAAATGGTAAAGATATACAATTCCTACAACGTGTCGGACTATTACGCGGTTAAGCCAGACTAAATCGAGTCATACATGCTGTGATGAATATGGAAGTCATCATACACGTCACATAGTTGAGTGTGACGTCATATGATGAACGGGTGCACTAGGAAGGTCACTTGCTTTCATAGAAAACAATCGAACACGGCAAATGATAGAGCACGAACGGGAGAGGTGGAGGGAAATTCGCCCCAGATGTGCCCCAACTGTGCCGCTGATATACAGTCAGCAGTTAGTTTGGGATTATGTAACTGAGTCTAAGAATCGTCCATTCAGGCATAGTTATTTGATTGAAACATTTACAGACTGCGCAATTGACGAATCCAGTCTCTCAATCAATCATATGGCATCATCATTAATTACGGCACATGTGGGTTGGCGTCATAATCAATTACGTCATGAATGACGCGATATAGGTCGTCACAAATGCTTGATAGTCCAACAAGTTGTACGAAGTGCATGTCTTTACCTTGTAATAAACGTTATGTAGCATATGTAGAACAGCACCCAGTCAAATTAGTTTTAAAATATTCAACAGCTCACTTGAAAAGTTTTCTGGAAATTGAGATTCAGAGAGTGCAGGGATCGATTGATCCAACATGGGCAACCCGTGAGTGATGTTAGCTAGCGATTGGCAGGGCATTGCTAAAACAGGGATTCCTCCATTAAATATGTCATTGACTAAGTACGCATGAAACATCAGATGTTGCAACGAATCAATTTTAAAATCTGCATAGCTGAATATAGGGATCCATTGCTAGCTATGGCCCGCCCCTTTCCATCCAAGCTCCGCCAAAATTGTTATGCCCATTGTAATCGGGTTGTCTACTTTAAATCATGAACAAACTACAGATAAGTTGTTGAATATTTTGAATCTAATTTGACTTGGAGCTCTTTATGGCTTTTGTCAATCGTTTTGTAATAACAAACTCTCTCTCTCTCTCTCTCTCTCTCTCTCTCTCTCTCTCTCTCTCTCTCTCTAAAAGAATTGTCACATAGAAGATTAGACAATGTATTATTCAATAGCATTGATAAGGCCATTCATCACTATCCAACGGCTAAAATCACTATCCAATGGCTAAATATCATCGAGTCCCCTGTAGGCCATAACAGTGAGGATATTGACGCAGTTGTCACACGGTGTTCACCGTCACCAGTGATGCTGTAGATATACGTATGCTACTAGCGATATACTCTGATTGTTGACGCCAGCCGGAATGGAATCATGCATGCATCGCACTAATCCAGAACAACGACTGACAATTCCAACGACCCTCGTTGCATTAATTGATTTACCGATGTAATAAATTAATTTTCGAGTTGATATTCCTATTTGAGACCATCGCTGGGAAGAGAACATGTCCACATCGGCCACCCCACTAACGAATTATCGAACTGCATATGTCCTGATTGAACAGAAATGCTAAAGTGCCGTCGATTTAGCATTCTATTTCCGTGCGCTCTGGACATGACGGGAATTTCTGGGCTAATATATTAAAACATTCGTTCACGGCACTGGATATAATTATTAAGTGATATTGACTATCGTAACACCCTGATAAGCCAAACGTTATTATAGTTACGTGTCTACATTAAGCGCATTTATGGTCTCATGTTGATCTCGTGAAATATGTTTGTGTGACATGGCTCACGACAAAAGATACGCATTCCCGTTAGTACTACTATACAAGCATGCTACGAGAATGTACCATGCATACATTCCGACAGACACATGCAGTTAATATACAAGGCCTACCAGGCAACACGCAATGCGTGTGTGCATCACATAGAGCCCAGTACGCATATACATGTACCTACAGATTCATATGTTGATACACTGTCTTCTACGGTTCCTGTAGTTTGAAAAAAATCATGCAGCTGCTGTCAGTCATTCTTCTTCGTCTTCTTCTTCTTATTTGCCCTCCGTTTCTTGTTCACAATGAGAGTTCTTAGCTCCCTACGTGTTCCCTTAGTTGTCAGTGTACTCAATTCAGCTTCCATTAGATCTATACGTAGTGTACTTAGCAGGCTCGTACAGTGACGTCTTAAACGGGCTTTGTAGATGTTGGCACGGAGTACAGAAACTCTCAATGGCGTTCCATGTAGTGGTGGCTTGTGGCATTCGGAAAACATATCCAAACACAAGACCATCTGTGTCGGCCAACATTCACTACTGGCTTCATATACCGTTTGCATATGCACAGATGCACGCGTGCATACGTTACACATGTGCGCACACGCGTTTATGAATAAAAGTTCAAACAACACGATCTGGCTATACGTGCTAAGATAGTGATACACGTATCTATAATATGCAATTTGCTTTCAAAGCTGCCTTCTGTTATCTCCTGCTCGTGGTTGTAACTGGTTTAGACTACTGGGAAGAGGGATTGACATAAAGCACCTGTGAAACCACCAAACAGGTTACTGATTGATTTGTGTATGACTGGACTCAGATTGTGTCTGCGAATATGTTTGGCAGACTAATCCACAATATAACGAGCAGTCAACCAGCCATTAATAACAAATCTCAATGGCATACAGTACAGCTAATAAATAAGTGAACATTTTTCCACAACAAAACCAGAAACATGTTAGCAAGCACACTTTTAACATGGTGTAATTAATGTTCTGTTTTGACCTAATGTGTCCTTACGCAGCAATGGCGTCCAATACAATTAAGTCCAAAAATTCAACAATACGTTCAATTATAACTATTCGTGTTTCTCCTTCAATGCAGCGGAAATATAACGAAATACCCCCATCATCGCAGCTAACCGTCGCCAGCATAATGAGCAATGTACGGCTGATTAGAGAGATGCTCTATTTACTCAACAATAATTTGTCAACAATTGGAAACGAAATATTGTCTGGCGATGTGCAACTGCCCATAACATTGAATGAAGAATTCACGCAACACAACAATACGAACCCACGATTACCGCCAGCGCTGCCGCCGCCACGACCATCACCACCACAGCACAAATATCACCACCACCAATGCCACCACCACTACCAGAACCACTACCACAGCCGCCGCCGCCACCGCCAACACCACCGCCACCGCTGCCGCCGTTGCCAAGTTGACGATGACCACTACAACAGCAACTACAACCACAGGCATCACCACCTCTCCACCACCATCACTAACACCAACATTACATTGCCAATTTATTACACAGGCCATGCATGTTCTTAGTTCTTAAAATATATGTAGTTCTATACACTCATTCAACACTATATCAACACAAGATAGTACACATGTATATTTTGAAACTAAGTGGACTTGGAGTTGTTTCTGCCATTACCTGGACCACCCCATATAATTTAGAAATAAAATGTCATAATAATGACTCGATGATTTCAATATTTGTCAACTTGTGAAATAGGTAATTTCATTTTTTTAAATAAACACAATAATTTAACGATGAATAATACATATATAAATGCAACTCTTTTCTAATAGGATAAAAGGATGTTTGATGTATTTTCCCAGCATCGTTGTATATCGGTCTGACCTAACATTGTGGTCGAAAATGCATGCTATAGCGTATATTGTGAGTGTATTGCCAATGTCGGCACTGGCATCAAGATAACCTCTTACTGGAAATCCGTTCAACCAGCGTCTAGCATACCATTTATATTGCAATTACTGTACTACGTCGAATCCCAGGATGTTGAAATCTTGATCAATTATATATGCACATGTATGTTATGTGGAGAATACCATGCACCGGTTATATTCAAATATAGGGTTTAGTAATACTAATGTCGAACTGGATAGTATCACGAGATACAAGATGGACATCTGCCATGGCCAAATCGTAACTGTCAGCTAGACTGTTTCCTATGCAAGTAGTTAATTTGGTAAACATGGCAGTATGTCATATTTGACTCGCTGCTGATGGGTTACTCTGACTTTGAAATGTCTCACGTGTTTTAAAGAAGCGCATGCATCGTAACTCTGGTAGATGAATGCACCTATAGGCGAATGTTACAGTCTACCGATGATCAGCATAATTGAAATTAACGCAATCGCTACACGATTTGAAACAGTACGTACACATTGATGACAGAGACTGACTCAGGAAACTCATATGAGATAAGCAATTGGAAGAGCACACGTATGGGTGTATTCCGTATCCATGAACGCCTTGCCTGTAATATAATATGCTCATATCCATTTACTTATCATTATAGACATTGGCGATTCGAGGGTGTTCTCTTCTCCATTCTCCTGACTAATTTATGGGAAATCAATCAATCACCATTCAAATCTTTTTGCATCATACATTATCTAATTAGCTCGGACTTACATAACGGCTCATTCGCCAGCAAGAACCATATCACTACATGGTATTTAGTAACGTCAGAATACCCACATATTGATAGTTATGCAGCCAAAGCAAGGATCACAACGCAGATGTAACCATTTGCGATATCATAACAATTGTGTTGTTTCAATCGAAAATTATTTTGTGATGAATTTAACGTGTTCTCGACAGTGTACCTCAGCAGCACATTGTCAAGCTCTGATGACCCTATTTGACGAGAGCCGATCTGTCTTCCTATCATCTGATGCCATAATCGAGTTCGTGACTTATTAGCCAGCGTAACATTCGAGCAGCTTATGCTGAGTGTTAGTAAATATATTTTGCTTGTGTTTAGCTATCTACCAAATTAGATTCTGGAAATCCTAGCGCTAAAGCTTCTGATCGATTAGCATGCAAAGTGGCTGGAGCTCAGCTAGAAATGTGTGTGGATAGCGAGAAATGGATAACTCCACAAGTCCAATGTTCTTCTGTAAATACTTGACATTAAATCGTGAGATTTCATGGAAGAGAAAGCAATGTCTCAACTATTATTACATGAGTGTGTTTCATTGAGGGCGTGGACAGAACCTGAAAAGTATGCATCATAATAGGTATGCAATATTTTATATCACGCACAGCGAGTATAAGATGAAATGATGGTATATTTGATGGTAGATTTTTGTGAATGCAATGCAGAAGGAGCAAAGGTAAAACGTATTCCATACAAAGAACACCACACTGTTGGTATCATTATGCAATATATTCTTACTGACCAGCTACCTTTTCCAAGAACACGAAAAAAACGCTGTCATCACTTAGCGGATATTATGTGCCATTATATCGAGCCCGCTCTCCCAATTCAGACGATGCAGATAAATTGTGCAATGGTGCTACTAATGTGATTCTCAACATATTTCCCATAGGCATATGCTGTGGTATTGCATGCATGGCAAAGGAACAATATACTTGATTCATTGTTATTGACAGGTTAGAATAGGAAAGAAACAATGTATTTGCCATCCCACGTCCAGTACCAGCTGTCATGATCACATGATATCTTATCATTTCCATGCAATACATGATAAATATCTCACACGTGAGGCTGTGACGGCGTGAATAGCACAAAATAGCGAATGGGTGTTCTAAACAACTGAAAGACATGCCCTGGGATACAGCTTGAGTTCTATCTTACCGGAAATCACACGCCTAATAATGTAGATTAGTGGGCGGTATCTGCCATATTATTCGCCCAGTACCGACACATTCTATCATGGAATGTTATGCATGCGGCGGCTCCATAGTTACAGCTAACACCCAATGTGCTTTCACATTGAGTTGACACAATTCAGGCCCTATAGCACAATCATATACGATATTGATGTGGGTTGACAGATTCGGAGACTGAGTCTGAGCGAGTTGCCTTAAGGCACCAAGGAATTAAATACGTGCCGAGTGGATCAAGAGGATTAGTGATCACTGCCAGTTGGTTCTATACAATTTTTTTCTTGGAATAAATATAATGTATTGGTCTTTATTTCGGAATTAGCCTTAATTTATACTGTCTGGATCATGACTTTTTGGGCTACGGTTCCACCATTATTAGGTTGTCTTTAGATCGTCCCGACATGTCTGGTAAAAGCATTGCGTGCGGTGAAAACGATCTAAAGCAAAAGGACATGGCTTGGCCGAATGGAGACAGCATAGCCAATATAACGTTCACATATCCTGTATACCACCTGTCTATATATGTATATATATATATATATATATATATATATATATATATATATATATATATATATATATATATATATATATATATATATATATAATTTATAAACCAAATAAATGATAGATTCGTGCATTCTGTATAATACTATAATAGCTCTATAGCGAAGTGTATTTCTCCAGGGTGACTGTCTTTGTGTGGTACTTAGCATTGTCGGGATTGTCTTAGAACCAAACCTACATTCTTAATATAGAATTGCAAGCATATGATACAGACGTCTTGGCAATACATTTATTATGCGAATATTATTGACAAGTGGAAGACTTCCATCCAAAATAACTGTCAACTGTAGCCCATCCGAAGGCACCGTGCATTGGTTAAATAGGCACAATTTATGCAGATTTTGGTGAAAGACATTCATCTTATGCAGTTACCAAATGTGCATTTACATAAAGAAATGGTATTAATATTTGTGTATTTATATACATCATTAATTGCATTTTTCAGGGTAGCTCAAAGAAACATGCGGTCGATGATGTCGACATGAAGGAGATTATGTTGAATGCACGCAAAACAATCATTTGAATGAAAGTATACACATCCACCATAAACCCACCCGGCAAAGGGCATTCTGTTAATTTAAGTATTTTGAAACCTTCGATATAGACGCATGCACTACTAATCAAGCTATCCATGAAATTAGTCCTGACAAATATTTGAAGGCACCATGTTATTTATTGGCTCATTCGTGTACTGCTGTTGATGGTAATACGATTAAAACAGCGGTATTTGACGATATGATTGACATACACGATGTGGGATAATAGTAACCTTACGAAGGGGAGATACATTTATCGGGTATTACAAACACCACTATGAAGCAGTAAATATAAAAGGTGTAATTGTAGGTTCAAAACTATTGACGATATTGTTTGAAGAAGAACTGAAGTGGCCGATTTTAAATGTACAATGGTAGATACATCATGTGAGTATGTGCGGTGGCCTGTGTTCAAAGAGGCATCGCAATATATGACACTGAGTTTATTAGTCAATGTTACTTGAATATGAAGACACAATTTAGAAAGGGAGCGAGTAAAACCAATTCATGTTGCTTAATCCTTGAAGACATGGATTACAAGAGATTTCAAGTTATGTGCCGACAGCTAGCGGGTTGCATATTTTGCAGTTATTTCGACAGGACGCTAGGCAGGAACATCTCCATGTCAATTTAGCCTCAGCATATTCAACAGAATAGATCTTGCATTGTAATGATATTCCCTATTTGCCATTACGTGTTCAAAGGGTTAAGTCACCGTTCCAGATAATTGCACCGGTACATCGAATTACAGACGAAACATGTAATCAATATTTGTCATTTGACACCAACAGAATGGTCCTCTATATGATCATGGCATTGGCACATCAATGAAGAATCATTCGAGTAAATATGCGTCGCTAAATGCAGAAATACCGAAAATGGCAGCCTATTTAATACTGGTTATAAGAACGCACAGATGTGCACAGAACACGCATATACAATTTTAATCTGCCCCCTATTCGTATTACCAATGTAGGGTATGTGGTTTTCCAGAATGGTGTTGCTATTTATCACAACACCAGAGTTATAATTCAGTTTTCTACACAAAAAACACATTCTTCCTTCCATCACGTTATGTAAGATTTACGTAAGATGTACCGAGTAACCTGTTACAGTAACTATATCTAACACGACTGCTGCCTTGCTCACACGACATATTTCTCTCACAAACTACATGCAGTTCACGAATGCTATACACGTTCCATACTTCTAAATACATCCGTTGTATTATCATCCGCAGAGGGCATGCAATTGTGCATGCGTTGCAGTAATTCAGAACCGCGCTGACACTCTGCTTGCCCGTCATTGCAGTAATCGGTTTAGAAAATATTGAAAGCCGTTTTCGAGGTTACATTCGTGATTTAGATCATCACCGAGAAGAAGACACGTACACTCCCTCCACACTCATTTAGAAATAAGTAAAAACACGGACATGCAATCTTTCGATTGAACAGAGATACTGCGGTGTCCTCTGTCTCACTGAGCAGCCATTTGAACTGTTGACAATAAAGAGACCCATTTCTAACTATTCTCCTCCTATTTCGTGTTAAACGTTTTTGCGCGTGTTGTAATTGATTTATATACATTGCACCCTGGAGTGTCAGAATCGCAATTCCAAAGTTATTAAACTGGTAAGCTGTTGGACAGTTCGAAACTAATTTGAGGGGGAGCTATTGTTGCCTATGACAGACACAGACACAGACACATTCAATGTTCAGATTATCCAATGTTCAGATTATATACATCGATTGCAAATAGACATAGATGAATCCAGCTTAGCTATGCCTATCCATCTCTACCCACTCTCAACCCACGCTTCGCGCATATTGGGTTCAATAGATCGTTGCTCTCGAAATCCCAATTTCTCACGATGGTGATTTTCACATGCACAGTACGATATCACTTTAGAGTAGCGTGTTGCTGCCCGTTGATGCTAATGATGTCACTACGTCTTGATGGTTTGGACTCTCTGACAATCGGCTGCACACAGCATAGATCAGACCACACGCTATTGAATGGTGTTCCCTATGAGCATGGCACAGCTTGTCTACCATCTTGGAATAGTTGATGAATTTCAGGCGGTGTTTCTGGTAGTCTTTTCATCTCAGCAAGATATACAGGGCCCACACCTTGGTAATGATAATGGTTATATGCTAATGTATAGTACATTATTACCCCCTCATTAATATCCTATGACCATATGCTGTTATTTGATTGGTTAAGCTTAGTGATGTGTGATCTGGTATTTCCCTCACGCGACGTCATAGTATAGTCTTAATGCGCCGATCAATTATGATGTACCAAGAGCAAATGACGAATGCCATGATGTGCTGATGTACTTTCAAAATGACGTCTTAAGTGTTGAAAATTGGAAATATTTAAGTTAAGATAAAATCTCTCTAACACATCTCTCTCTCTCTCTCTCTCTCTCTCGCTGACGTCTGAGGGGTGATTAATTCGTTACACATGTGTCTTGCCATGGTACAGACTGTAACCATACATGCTGGGGAAATGCAATGGGTGTGCGAGTGGTAATAGCCTGTATCCTCCTCCCCCAGTAAAAGCACCTGTGTAACTAATAATGTTTTATCTACGCACCTAAGATGATCACCTCAATTAGTTGGTTTATCCGCAGAGATATAATATACAGCTAATTGTATGTCATCAAGATATATGTTCCAAAACTGGAATGTGAGCGATTCTTTATGTCTAATCTCTCAGAATTGAAAATAGATTGGTTCACATCTCATCAGGAATTTTTTAATCTTCTGGAACACTGCTGTTACCGTTATCTAACCATTTCCACCAAGCTTTCCACATTCAAACATATGCTGCATCTCATCTTGCATTGTCTGGCAAAGTCCTTCTGAGGTGTCAGCATCATCCTTAGCCATATTTGCTTTCTGCATCCATTGTTTTTGGATGGCTTCCCTTAATGCTCTTGATGGCTGAGTGAGGAAGGGGCCAGTCCGTCGTCACCGCTGCTGTGAGTGCTTTGGTGAATACGGAGCTGGTGGTGGCAGTGGTGATGAAGTTGTTGCCATTTCTGCATGTGCGGTGTTCATGTAGACAGCGGTGTAGATGGGATTCTCGCGATCACGGATGAGAGCTACCTGAGCGAGTCACTTGTTACAGTGCATCATTATATGTTTGGAGAATGTGCAGAAGAAGCAGCGACGTCATGGAATACGTTTATATCGGCGGCAGCATCAACGTTTACGAATCCATGATGCGGTGTGAATAGTTTCTCCCACACTACTGCTGTCTGTGGATGTGGGAGATGATGCAGTTAGGGATGGTGTGTTGCATACCACCAAAGGACACCGAGAGTTTGGTGTCTTGGTGGTGGGACGTGGTGCTTGCAAACACGTTGTTTCAGCCGAGGTGCTACACCCTGCCACTGCTGTTTTACACATGAAAGAAGGTTTATTAGATGCGGACATTGGGGGTCCCTTTGTCCATAAGAGGGAGATGGCGGCGCTGCTGATGGGGGAGGCATCGTAGGCACCGACATATATGAAGCCATGCGTATGGGTGTGCGTGAAAATGCTGATGCCTGATGGTGATAGTTGGCCACCAGACGTTGTTGTATGGAGGCCGCAGTTGAGCCGGGTTGAAAGAATGGGCACCGAGATGACTGTTCAACATGTGTTCGGTGGCGGTGTGGTGCTGGTGGTGTTTGCGGTCCTAATGTGTGTGGTGGCGAGGTTGGTGAGTGTGGAGATCTGCTTGTTGATCTCGTCTATTCTTTCATGCATGTTGATACGAGTGTTATTGTTTTGCTGGTTCCCGCATCCCCGGGCTCTGTTGTGGCCTCCCTATAGCCACGCCCCCTTCCTCCAGACGCGTGCGTCTGATTGGATTGGTGTGGGTGCGGTTCTTGCTGTTGTGTAGATGTTCCTGTTGCTGATGACATGGTGGGTGTTGCGCGGTCGTCAGCTGATGTGGCGATATTTGCACCATCTAGCTCATTGATGGGGTGAAGTTGGCAGCGGGTGGACTTTTCCTGCTCCAAGAAGTTCTCGATCTGTACCCCGGTGGCTGTTAATTGCGCTAGGCTTCTGTGGTCTGCGAGAAATAACTTCTCCTTAAGAGCGAATTCACTGCTTAACGCATTAATGAACCTATCGAGATGTAGGTGAGTGACGCCCTGGATATTGGTGCTAGGATATGCACGGGTAACTAGTCTCCAGATGCGGATTGCTAATACCGGCAGAGTCCCCCCCCCCCCGTGCAGCGTCTGAGAGATCTGAGTTGAAGGCAACTAGTTACTCCTAGGGCGGTGTCGCCGAATCGTTCTGACAACGCTCATTCTAGCTTGTGTGTAGGTGGGGGTGTAGTCAGTCCCGAGGTCCATGAGAAATTGGAGTACTTTTCCTGAAAGCTTCGCGGCAACATATTCCCCTATTTGCTGGCCATTCCACCTGTTCGTTCTACTAATGATTTCAAACTGAACCTTGTAGTTGGCCCAGTCGTTCTCCCCGCTAAATTCCAGGGGGAGAATGACTCGGGCAGGACCACGGGAAGAACTGAGTGGTGCAAATCCGGGTGGTGGTGGGACTCGGGAGACTGATGAGAAGGCTGATGGTGGTCGACATGTGAGTGATGGTGGTGTCAGTGTTTCCCATCGGCGCTGCTGTTGATGATGAGGAAGCTGCCGATAAGAATAATAATAATGAGTATTTGGCCACATAGGTAGCTCTGCTGAGGCCCGCCCCGATACTGGTCCATAAACCGGTGTTGGTCTATGGACGGAAGGCAGTGCAGTGTGAATATAACGTGGTCGTTCTTCAGGTTGTTGTTGTGGTGGCAGACATTCCTCATATGGCGGCGGTGTGGTTGGCTGACGGGTGTGGTGTGTGACGTGACTTATATGTCTGTGGAACGGAGGTGCTGATTCCTCTCGTTGATGTCGCGATGTCCCCTGATGACGGGGGTGAATAGTATTGGTGAGAAGGATAGTATGTTTGCCCGTATATGGGTCTTTGTCGAGTTCTTTCATGGTCCGGCCCTGCTGGTGTTGGCCTATCGCGGACATCTGAAATAGTGCGGAATTCAGTTCCCACCTGTGGGGCATCGTGGAATGTCCCCTCACTAATGGGTGAGAACTGTTGTAAATGCGGTGCTGGTGATTCTGCACTGCTGGAATTTGGTACATAGTCAGTGCACATGCGAGCATTGCATCCATCGTATGAGGCTACCTCTTGATCGCGGGAGTCATCGCTGAATGGGGAAAGAGATTCTAGCTCACTGTATGGTGAGGGCATGAGTTCACTGCACAATGTTGTTGTTCTTCAAGCCCCACATCGAGCGCCACTTACAGCTCGCCGGGTCACATCAGGTCGTTCTGAAGTGCCATATGTGCACGATGAACAATGATGTCGGCTAGCTCCCAATCTCAGGGTTATGGATTCCGAGCAATGCTGCCCTGCGTGAAACAAAGACTGGCTCCTAAGGCCAGTGGAACTCAATCGTTCTGATGGGGCCGTGTGCCCATCGCCGCTAATATTAAATTGCACAGTATCGGCACATGAGTTTGTGTCACCGATATGCCTTTCCATAGCAATTTCGTGATCTATGGACTTACAAGATTTGATGGGTGACCTAAAGTAATTACAAGCAACTAAATATATCTAAACAAACAATACAAGTGTGTGTGATACAATGGTATTCAAATAATACATAACATAGAGACAGCCTGATGAACCTTTACACGTTGGGTCACTGGAGGTACCACACAGACGCGCAGGCCCACAGAGGTACCCCTGTAACGGAGGCTTCCACATATGAGATCACTAATTAACTTAATATAAGCTAATATACCTCTATGCTGAAAAGGTAAAGAAACTCCTAGTCATGGCCAGAGGCTTTGTGCCACATGCGGGCATTACTTCTGATGCTGTGTCTTTGGGTCAGAAGTAGTGGCCTCGCACGGGCCACCGTCACTGGATCCTTGCAAGAGGTAAGTGCCTCCCGCGGGCCTCTGTCACAGGAAAATGCTGCCACCGCAGAAGTGGAGGGACAGAAATGGCCAAAAAGGGACACTCTGTATTCAACCAACTGTGCTGCATTGAAAAGCCCATCCTAGTGAAACTATAACTAAAGTGTTGCGTGCTGTTTTAAGTGAAGACGGGATGAGCGATTCCCGAAGGATTCCCCAGTCACCATCTTATGTATTTCCAAGATACTGAATTAGAGGATGTCGCTTTTATTTATGCGGGCCTTCTTCTATGTCTAACCTACCAATTAGGCTTTAAAGACACACACTATTTTAGGCCGCAAATGGCGGGAACCCTACCTATCTTTGGATACGGCTGTTAGTGAGTGCAGACACCCCAAGGCATCAACCCTCAAGAACATTGTGCGTACATGTTACATTGTAAGACATCCGAGCTCGGTGAGAATCTGGACGCCTTGCTCTGTAACAACATAAAATATCACAAGACGATGGCTAACCTTTCACACGAGCAGATTATTCCAACAGACCCGTCGTTACGGTGGGGATTAGAGAGACGAATACCCACCGTAAATGCCCGTCCTGCAAGGGTGTGGCAGATTCCAACATCTTGCCCAGACATTGTACAGAATTCGGTGGAGATGCGCATCTCGTGCGTCACCAAATCCTATGAAGCTGAGTTATTGACCTAACATTAGGTATATATCCAAGTTGCCCAAATATGCACTGTGGTGCGGGAGATATATTCTAAGAGGCATAAAGAAAAATAATAAAAATAATAATGTTTTTGCAGTGCATCCTGAGATACAGGGCAGGTGTATGTAACACCGCACATTTGGCATCACCGCTCGGAAACCTCCAATATTGTCCCAGGGTCGGATCAGTCCACGGTTCGGATAGGGACATTCAAACAATTAAGATGGCATAAGGCTTAGAGGAACATGAAGAGAGACAATAACTTTATAGATATGAGGCCCTATATGTATGTTGGCCAACATAACACTACCTTGCCAGAGTACGGGGCTAGATTACCATAATGACCTGAAAAGAGGTGTACACTATATGTTTTCAAACGAAGAAAGCTGTCTCTAATCACATTAAACCTATCCTATCGAGGTGAATAATAAGGTTATAGCACGGAAAGCGACCAGTGAAACATGGCGTTGGCGGGAGAAAGTAATGCATATATAAATGTTGCTGTTTAGTATTTCCTAAATGCACTGCGGTCCTAAGTTTTCTATAAATAAGCAAAACATATCAACAGATGGCTACTTGCCATATACCTAACCAACCAAATACAGAACGGTGACAGTATACTATTTGATTAGAACGGTGAAAATGCAGGTTGATAGACCTAATACGGTGCAGTTAGAAAAACACCTTACAATAAACAAAGATAAATATACACTTTGATAAAGAAATTATAAATAGCGGCCCTAAGACCGGAACGGTAACTATTAGTCATCAGTACCTGCACAGTAATAAACTATAATAATTATTGATGATGTAATTAACGATATGATGTATAGTTACCCGAATATCCAGTAGCCATTCTTATCTGCGGGCTATTATGTTACTGAAATTGAGACGTCACTAAACCGTGATGTGAGTCGACATGCTCTCTGAAAGCTGAATAAGTGTCCGTATGTAGGTCTACTGCAAAACACGGTTCTCGCATGTTGTTCCAGGATGGAAGCGGTATGATCTCAGGACAGTAAAACACAGTATTGCAGCTCGTAGGGTAGTGTCGGGCCATTCCGGTGTATAGTGTCCACTCGCTGCGTCGCATGTGCAGGACAAGTGATGACGTTGGCTAGCTCCCAGTCTCGTGGTTATGGATCCCAAGTGATACTGCCCTACGGGTAACAAAAACTGGCTCCTAAGGCCGGTGGAACTCAATTTTTCCGGTGCGGCCGTGCGAGATCGTCGTGAACAATAAACACAGCAGTCTCATTCCAAGAGTTTGTGTCACCGCTATGCCTGTCCATAGCAATCTCGTGATCTATGGACTTACAATATTTGATTCGGTGACCTAACTAAAATAAGTCAATACAATAGTTTTACCTAAACAGACCGTCAAGTGAATATACGAAAATACAAGACATAGAGACAGCCTGATGAACTTTTAACTGTGGGACTCCCGGAGGTACCGCACAGACTCGCAGGTCCGCGGAGGTAACCCACAAGGGAGGCTCCCGTACATAAGATCACTATTTAACTTAATATAAGTTATTATACCTCTAAGCTGAAGAGGAAAGAAAGTTATCTTGTTGAAGTGGCGAAAGGTTATGTACCTCATGCGGGCACTACTCCTGATGCTTTTCTGGGTGAGAAGTAGTAGCCTCGCATGGGCTGTCATCACTGAATCCTTGCCAGAGGCAAGTGCCTCGCGCGGGCCTCCGTCACAGGAAAATGTCGCCACCACTTAAAGCGGGAGAAAAATATTGGCCAGAAAGGGCCCACTCTAATATTCAACCAAAATGCTACAAAGAAAATACCATACCTAGTGAAATTATGATTATAATGTTGCGTGCTGTTTTACGTGAAGATGGGATGAACTATTCCTGAGGGATTCCCACGCCAATGTCTTATGTAATTTCAAGTATGCTGAATTAGTAGTTGCCACTTTTATTTATGCGGGCCTTCTTCTAAGAGAGACAAATACCCACCGTGAATGCCATCCCGGTGAGGGCATGCCAGATCCCAACATCTTGCCCAGACATTCTTGCAGAATTCGGTATGGATGCATATCTCGCCCGTCACCATGTCCTATGGAGCTAACCTTTTAACCTGATGTTAGGTTTAAACCCAAGTTGCCCAGTTATGCACTGCGGTGCGGGGGAGACTTCCTTAAAAATAAAGAGAAAATAATTATAATGTGTTTTCGCAGTGCTTCCTACATTGGCAAGGATAACTAACTACTAGGTATCCGAAGATACACGGGAAATGCATGTAATACCACACCATGGCCATCACCCCTCTGAAACCCCAATAGTTTCCCAGGGTTGGATCAGTCCATGGTGAGGATAGGGGCATCCAAACAAGTAAGAAGCCATATGGCTTAGTGGAACATGAAGAGAGGCAATAACTTATATATGTGAGGCCCAATAGGTATGTTGGCCAATTGTACAGACACTTGCCCTAGTGCGGGGCTAGATTATCGCAATGATCGGAAAAGAGGCGGACACTATGTGCCTCTTGACGAAGAAATTTCCTATAAACATATTAAACCTATCCTATCAAGCTAAATAGAAAGGCTTTTTAGTTGGTAGCATGCCGGGCTAAACAGAATTATAGCACGGACAGCAACCTCAGAGAGTGATGTATATATACATGTTACTGTACAGTGTTTCCTACGGGCACTGCAGTCCTACGTTTTCTGCAAATAAACAAAACATAAGAACGAATGGCTGCTTGCCATATATAAAACTAACCAGTACAAGTAATATGGTGTGAAATGATTAGAATAATATTTAAAGTACGGGTTGGCAGACCAACTATGGTGCGATTAGTAAAAACACCTTACAGTAAAATTAAAATAACTATAAACAGATACAAAATTATAACTAGCGGTCCTAAGACCTTACGGTTCCTTTTAGTCATCGGAACTGTTTACACAAATAAAGTATAATACTTCAAAATGTAACTAACGGAATGATTAAGATATTAAGCATAGTTACTTGAATTATCGATAGCCATTCTTAATAACGGGCTACTTTGTTACTGACATTGATGTGTTCTCTGGAAGCTGGAAGCTGGACAGTTCCCGCATGTCGGTTCCTGCAAAGAGGATTCCCGCATGCAGTCCAGGACGGGAGCGGATCGAACTCATGATGGTAATCACAATATAAGAATGTCTAATGAGCAGTCAGTAAGTGATACAATAACATTACTGCAAGGAGGATATTTCCCGTACACCGATGGTACGGATGGAAGTTAAGAACAACCCGTTCATAAGCGGGGGTTGTTGAAGATGGATGAAGATACATAACGAAGCTTACGGTGCGGGGTACATCAGTTAGCTCTTGAGACGTGCCGGGCAAAGTTTACTTGCTGCGGTTAAAATGTTTAAATAAACGACATCAGTGCTGGGGAGGTTGAATAACCACTTTTTGGCGTGGCCGACAGATCCGGCGCGTCATCCACCGAAGAACATTGCTGCCTCTACATCTGTAGAATCACATATTCAGGCCATGCAAGTTTGTGATCCGAGTTAGTTCTTGATTTAGTCGTGAACAATATTCAAAAGTTCCAAAAATGAGATACAAAATTGCTTTAGGTGTGGTGGCTTGGGTTGCTGCCGTCGGCTACAGGAGAGAAACTGACTGAAACTGAAGTGATATATGTAATACTTGTATCGCTGATAGTAGCTGTAACAGATCCAACCTAATCGGCCCCTGGCCGAGGATGCTCTCGAGTTCTGGATTTCATCTCCTTTTATACTACTCGTGACGTCATAGGCGCAGGATTCACCCAATCATCGGTCGAGCAATAGCCAATCAGAGCGCAGCTAATAATGACGCAGGCGAATGTTCTAGAACATTCTAAAATGTCTGCGTACACGTGCCAGATTCGGTGGGAACAAGTAATTATAAAGGATTACAATGCACCTACTCAGTACACTAAACGTGCCATCCTATCTTGGTCATGAAATACGCGCTCTGACAAAGCAGTGTTAAGCGCGCGCATGCACGCTACGCGCTTCAACAAACTTAGTCGTTTTTATGACGCAATCTCTCTCATAGGCTCATTTACGCTTATAGCTCTACCCAGGGGGGGGGGACTGCGTGTTCAGGGAATGAATCCAGGACGGGCGGTGCGTACCCAGCTTAGCTGGTACGGCCGGCACCTGACCGGTCACTCCAAACTACACCACCCTCCTGGTTTGACATTCGTGCAAACGATCACGCATCACGGATCGACGGACCGAAACTCGCTAGGTTGGAATTATAGACTTCCCGGGTAGGCGCCTGGCCGGGGATGAGTAGTGACGCAATATACACGTATTTAAGAGACAGAGCACATAGAGGTGCCAAAGAGGAGAGGGGAGGCATAATTTTAGTTTTGATTTTTGACCTGGAAGTATTTTTCCAGGTCTTTTCTTTTTTAGTTTTGTTTTAATATTTTGGTGCATGCTTTTAACTTTATTTAGTCAATGATTCCCTAAACAATAGCTCGCATGGGTGTTCTCTTTGGGTGCGGATAATTATTATCTCCGCAGAGAACACCCGAGCTCTAACGTACCACAATTTAAGTTAGGATATAATAATATATAAAATATATAATATATGATTTCCACGTAACATACACTTATGGGGTACTTAAAATATTACTGCCGAATTACTTGCGCACACTGGGTAAATAAAGGGGTACGCAACACGTATCATTAATTAAGTAAATATGTGTGGCCCGTTATAGTTGGTCCGCAACGGACAGATCTCGGTGACCCCATAGTCGCCCTGACATCTAAGACAGGAAGAAAAATAATAAGAAAAATATAATATAATAATAAACCAAAAAAGTTAGTTATCAGGTAGCCCCCATCATAGCTGAGACGGCATGACGGGATTATGGCATTATTGCACTATGGGGTGTTGTATACTTCGCACACGACGTTCTTATAACACCAGAATCGGCAGTGCTCAATTTGTATGAGACACAGATGGGCAACTACGTTGTGCAGCTGTGTAGGATAACCGTAGTCATCCTAGGGATGGGATTCAATTGATCTAACATATATAATAAGAAGAGAAGTATTTAAAAAATAAATACAAATTAATTTTCCACGAGTCGCACCACTGATGTTCTGCTGTAACACAAACGATCACACACCTCTGCCGACAAATTTCCCCACTGAGTCTGGGTCCCGTGACTGATGGTGGTTGGTCACAGAAGATGAATTACTACTGCTGAGATGCGGTCACTATTACTGGCGTTTCCTGGAATGTCTGAAGTGATACTTGCGGGAATATTAGTGTCTATAGTGTCCCTAACAATTACTGCTGATGTTAAAATGTATGTTCGTATGGCGGCAGTGGTGCTGGTTGGGTCGACGCATCTGATGATGCTGTCTTCATGATGGTAGCCGTGGTCGCATTGCACCCTTTGGCCTTCCCGGCGTGGTTCCCTGTCCCCGCCACGCTGGACGGACGCCTAGTTACCCACACAGGATGCAGCCTAGGCTAGGTGCCTTTCCGTACATGCCTGAGATAAAGACCTGTCCAAGTTAGGGGGACATAATCCGGGACAGAGTCAAGGTGCACACTGACAATTCCCCAGCCGCACGGCCACAATACTGGGTGCCAATTAAGGTCATTTGACAAGGTGCCATAGCCCCGCATGACCGTACCATGGAGACGATGCCTGCAAGATACTTCGCAGCTAAGGCCCCCTGCATAGATCATCCTTTGACGTCATTTTAGCTGAGAGGACCAGTGCAGATCATACTAGACAGGTCATCCACCCCACGGGTACCCAGATCCCAGATGGCTCCACCCGTCCGACAAGTGACAGGTTACACCGTCTCACACACATACCCTCCTGCTTCCCAAAGAATGACTTTTCATGACCTCTGATCACAGGAGGCATGACTCACAATACGAACGCTTGCCATGGCCTGACTGTACATTGAGCCATCTTGCCCACCCATAACCAGAAACGGGTTGATGAACTGACATGACCAAGATGCCCGCCAGCAACCCAGTCGATAGCGATCACCATCTGAGCTCATGCTCAGGGTCAACTGATGGTCTGATCCACACCTATCTGCCAAGAGTATATGAACTTTGACCGTTTTCCCGGGCCTTGCCTGCAGGCCATCTATAGCAAACACAGCAAACTTCCAGTCCGCTAGAGATGTCCTCGGTGTGGACTGCCATCCATGTACCACACATGTTCACTTACTGAAACAGGATGAACCCAAGCCTCAGCAGCCCGAACATGGCACCGACTAGATGGTACCACAATAGGATGTTGATTTATCCTTCAAAGACACGGAGGCCTTCAGGATCTCCTCTGCACTATACAACCTTCCTTTTTACGTGTCCCCGTACCCTCGCGGGCCCATTGCCACCTGCTACCGCAAAGCTTTGAGGAGCCTATCCATCTTAGTCTGTGGTGGTTGTCATGGTGATGGCTGTATGCTGTATTGCGGGCCGAGGCATTGATGCGGAAGCGGATGCGGTAGGTGATGACATCTTTCATGATTTGGCGCACCTCAGAAGGCGATTCGCGGTGACATTAGGCATGGCCTGTATGTCTTGTGTGTGCGCGATACGTCTCTTTCCTGCATATGGTCACTCAAGCGTAGTCCCCTTCCTGATTGCTGGATCGGAATGACTGGGATGCGGATGCTGGATAACACGGGTTGGAGTGATGCTGATAGAAGTAGGCTTTGATGGTCCCGGTCCCTCATCTATGGTCACGTCGGGAGGAGATGGTGACTGCGGGTAGCTCGGGGTCTCCATCTCCGTAGGCGGCAAGATGATTACCGATATAGGTTGACTGGACGTGATTGCTTCGGATAATACGGGTGCCGGTGTAGTTGCTCTGGTGATGTTGTTGGTTAATGATGCGGGTGCTGCTGGACTGGATTCTGCGGAGGACTTCTGCTTCTTAATCCACTTTAGGACCAGTGTGGATGTAGTGACTGGATGTGGCATAGTGCTCCCTGATGCGACTGAAGGTGGACTTTCATGTCTGGCTGCTGACACAGTTGCTAATGTAGCCGCGGAAGGATGATGACTAACGGGATGTCTGCGGGCAGTGTTTTTCGTGCGGGCCATCTTCTCAGTCAGGAGAACTTTGACCGTAACCAAGATTCAAAGCAGGTGCGGCACGATTCTCACTTTCCTCTCCGGGAATTAATGTCACTTCTAACACACGGTGCTTATGATGGAGCGCATAGGTCACTCCGTAACTGGTGGGTTATGTAGAAATATTGACACGTCATACAGAAGGCTTTCTGGATGAGATGATCCTTGTTAACATGAAGAGTGAGGTCGGAATTTCGCGTAAAAGTTCTGGTACACCGTTCTCCGCTAGCTAATAATGAGCTGCACGGGAATATTTTTGTAACTGGTACAGATTCTTCTTCAGATGAATCCGACAATGCTAAATCTTCGAGGAGTGACATCTCGTTCCCGCATGGTAGTGGGTTGCGGGAAACTAATTACAACCTAAGACCCCATCTCTTCATTTTTAACTTTCCAGGCCACCTATTGTAATAACGAATTAATAATAAGGAAACAGCAGAATTTAGTTTACAGGAAATAAGCTTAATGCTATTTGTTCTTCATTGGTGTCGAATTTTGACGGGAAAACGAAGTTTCAGAGCACGCTTCCTCCTTTTATATGATTTAGTGACATCACAGATGGCGGATGACCACACCTGGAAGTTTTGAAGGTGATTCGGTTGGGCTTATATGGAAAGTTTTTCTCTTCCCCATTCTATGCCTCAAGGGATTAATTCTTCCCGTATAATGGGAGTACTTTTAATTATAGGAGGAATGGCTCATTAACTTAGTCCCAATTTAGTGCATTTAAAATTCTCTGATCAACTTAAAACAGGGTACTACTTATGCCCGTGGAGCATCACATTTCAATTAGCATGATACGGTTTTACAGATTGGATGCTTATAAACTTGCCTGTTTTAATTTTAGGCTGGAGCGCACGATGGGGTGTGTGGGAGCCTGGTGACGTCAGCGGTAATTACCCCCAACTCATCCTCGCCACTCCTCCACCACGCTGTGGTAGGCGGGTATATTGGCGGCTCTTTTGTTTAAAGCGTTTGATCCGATTTACTGGAAATAGCAGTAAAAGTCACGTGGCCCTTGGAAACACGTGGTTGATCGGAAACATATGTGCTGTTTATGGCGACGGCCGAATTTCTGTTGCTGAGGTGTAGTCTTTGAAGATGCGAGAAATGGAAATATATGTTATATCATGAATCTTTATAAAATTATGTCCCTATTTGCGTGGGTTCTTAAACATGCGTCTTTGTACTTGTCTGTAATAGGTAGTTCTCAGCCTGTGTCGATTGTGGACTGGAACGCCAGTAAGAGCATTTTTGAAATTATCTTTGTAATTATACTGTTATATTTTTTATGCCTCTTTATCGGCCTGTGCGCTAATGATCTGTAGCACGGTAGAGCAGTTGTGTTCTTAATCAAAAATATAACAGTAAAGCTGTAGGTAATTTGATGCGTGGTTTAATCAGATGTATTCAGCCGGGCCATCAAAGTTACTGATCCCGACAAGATAGATGTGTTTTCTGAGCGGGAGGGCTGCCAAGCATTCTCCTCAATGGGTAGAACTAGTTCCGTCCCCGCCAAGACCGGACATATTAATACCACGTAATAATGGTTAAATTACAATACAGCTCGGAAGTGAGTGCACACAGTGTTACGATTTACAATGCCGTTGTATGGGGATTGAAAATACAGTCAACCTGAGTGTCTGTGTTGCTGACATGTCGGTGATTTGAGTTTGATATGCGTGGCTGGTTATCTGTGGATGATACTTGCGCTGTGGTGAAGGTGACGTTTTTATTGCTGCCATTTGCGGGAGGGGCGGCGGCGTGATGTCAACTTTATCTAACCTTGCTGGTATTTCGCTCTCTAATGACCGAGGCCGGGGGTGGGACAGAGTTGCTTTAGAGCATGGATGACCTGTAGGATACTGTCGTAACTTTGATCAATCCATTATCGAATTCAACTTTTCTGTAGTAAAATCCTACTCGTGACTGACGACAATGCGGGCATCGTGCTCTCTTAATAATTTTGACTGTTATTACGTGTAAATGATGTGTGTAGTCTTGGCTGTTCCCGCACGACGTCACGGGAGAGGAGAGGGAAGGTCGTGGCTGTATCTCCCGTGACGCGTACTGTAGATGGCTGTAGTGCTATCCTCCTATCTACATGATCAGTTCTCCCATAAGTAGATAAGAAGGTGTGTGCGGGAGAATTGGTGGCTGTTGTTTGTTGATGATAATGTTGTTGTCGGGAGGTCTGAGCTACTGGCTGATGCTTATGTTAAGCGAAGTGGGCGCATTCCAGTTTCCACGCTGGTGACCACCGATTCTGTTGTTATTGCGGGAGGTGGGGGGTTGCGGGAGATATTATTTCTCCCGCATCTTGTATGGGTGAAACTGTTGCGGGAGTTTTTATATCTCTACCGGGAATTAATTAATACTGATCGGTGCTGCTAAACGATGTTGTCGCTGGTGTTGAATGTCTCTGTTACGCTGAGTATAACCGAGTATGTATGTGATGTACGCGCAATGATGAATTGACGTATCCAGCCCTGAGGGCAAGTGTGTTCTGTATGTAACTGACGTTCTGTCTGTGGTGTGATGTCCTGACTGCTCACGGGGTGGGGGGGGGGCGTGGTAGGCCAAATGGAGAGGGTGGCCTTTGGACAGGGGGATGTGGTCATCTCCCATTGCACGATGAGTGGTATCTTGTCACAGTTTTTAGACACCGGGAAAATTTGAGCCGAGTTTCTGCTGAACAGGCTGCTTCCATGCTCACAGCAGGTGTTATTGTTGGCCGGTGTGCTGCGGGATACCACCTCCTCTGTAGCAGCAGTCTCTCTCATATCTGAAGATTGACAGTCAACAGACGACGAGTGGAGTGTGAAATGGACTGAGCCGGTGATGTCCGACCTTAGTGTATACATGAGGGATGCGAATTGGAGTGATGGCGTTGATAGGACTGCGGGGAAGGGTGCCCCTTGGAAGGTGGTTTCGCATTTTGGGCGCGTGGTTGGGTACACCTTGTTGTACGGTTTTGCGCTTCTAGACACGCCAAGGCTTCATCTAGCCTCTTTACTTCCATGCTATTCATCACATGTTCCACCCCACGGGAAGCATGGCTTGGGTCAGCCTCAGCTTCCGCTTGTTGTAACTCTATAATGGGGGGAATAACATGAAGTGGGTGGGAGTGGGAAGAGATCGGTGGAACAGCTTTCCCATCCAGTCCCTTGGACAAACAAAAGGTTCTTCAGATACGGCTTCCCAGATCGAGTAGACCATGTTGAGGAAGGAGAGGGCGAGTACGTATCTCGTCATCGTCCTCAGCATTAGCCGCTTGTTCACCGGTGTTCTGGCTTGGTAGCAGACAGGCTGAACTGGCACCACAGTGCTCTGCGCTAATCCTGGGACTACTACTTTCTGCACAAATTTCTGTCTGGTTACCGGTGTCACGAGAAACACCCAGCCCGAGCTGTGGTGCTGGGCCATCACTGACGCATGGTTTAAGACGATTGAAGTGGATGACTGAGGTCAGGCCATCCGAAGCATAGATATGGTAGGTCACATCCAACGTCTTACCTACTACCACATAGGGGCTTTCCACTGGTGACTCAGTTTACTTGCCACGTTTGCAGACCATCGTGAATCGTGTACCCAAACCATCCTCCCTGCTTCATATGGACCTGGCCCTCCATGTTTTTAAGGTTTCTGAGCCAGCGTAGTGAGGCGTGGTCTGTACGGAGTGTAAATGGGCAACCGTACAGAAAGTGTTTGTAGTACTTGATGACAGGTACAGCTGCTAGTAGTTCCCTCTTCATGGTTGCGTATCGTTTTTCAGTTTTATTTAAGGTACACGAACCATAATCCAACACCTGCTTCATTCCATCCTCTGTGACTGAGATAGAACCATGCCGATAGCGTAAGCCGGCGTGTCAGTGTCTAGGATGAAATCGAGGTTTGGATTAGGATGAACAAGAATCGGAGCGGTCGTCAAGAGTTCCTTCAATGCCCTGAAGGAACCTTCATACTCGCTCGTCCACTCGAATGGTCCATCTTTTTCGGTAATCTTGTAGAGGGGTGAAGCAATCTCACTGAAGTGATGGATATAACGGCGATAGTAATGGCATAAATCAAGAAAACCCTGTGTCTCCGTGATTGAAGAGGGCGTTGGCCACTCTGCTACTGCCTTAGTTTTTGAGGGCTGGGTAGTCACTCCATCACCGGATATGACATGTCCCAAGAACTCAACGCTCTGTCTAAAGAGATGATGTTTGAGCTAAAAATTGGCCGTGCAGAATCGTGAAAGCACGGTCCCAAATTTGCCAGTGTTTGCTCAAATGTTGGTCATAAGACGATTACGTCGTCGATGTAACATAGGCAGATTTCCCATTGCAGGGTGGTTCATACCTGTTCAATGCGTGCATGATCCAGGAGTGTTGCACAAACCGTCGGGCATCTTACGGAATTGGAAAAGACCACCCCTACAAACGAATGCGATCTTTTTCATGTCACCTTCATCCATGGCTACTTGCCAGTAACTGCTAGCTAAGTTAAAGGTACAAAACCACTTGGCTCTGGACAAGAAATCCAAGGCCTGATCTATGTGCGGGAGCGAATACGCATCCTTCACGCTGAGATCATTAAGGCGGCGGTAGTATATACAAAACCGCAAGGTTCCGTCCTTTTTGCCTGCTAGTATTATTGGGCTAGCCCATGGGGATGCTGGTGGTTCTATAATACCGTTGTGCAACATGTCGTTAACCTTATTAATGGGAAGACGCCATACCAGTTGTCGCAGGCGGCAATTATTGCCTGTGTCGATGGAATGCCGCACAAGATGAGTTTCTCTGAGATCCATGTCTCCGGAGGAAAAGCTATCACGATATTTAAAAAGTAGTGTCCGTATTTGTCGCTTCTGTGAGTGCTTTAATCCTACAGTGGCACGTAGATATAAATCGTGCAAGTGTTCTGATAAATCATCAGCCATCTCTGTTTGTGAAGTGGTAAGTGTAGGTGTTTCCAAGGAGATAATGTCCACCAAATGGCCACAGCGTACCCCCAGTTCAAGAGTTAGGGTCTGCGGTACTATTGCATAATCTGAAAAAGTATGTGTTCTTTGTTGGCGGTGTCCACGATCATGCGGGGACTCACGCATTGTGAGGCGATCATGTAATCAGGGTCTGGTTCCAGCATGGCGATGTGTGTGTTGCTTCCTAACTGTGGTGCAGTGGCCCACAAGATTTGCTCCTGTCCCAGATAAACTGTGGCTGTACTTGATAGTATTACAGCGCACGTGTCATATAGTGACGACTCTGGTCCAAGAGGTATCCGTCGGCCGTGTATATCAAGTTCCTGTTGTTTGCAGTGGATGATGGCTTCGCTGGCACTGAAAAAATCAGAGCCAAGGAAGGCGTCGTTTGGAATAGAGGCTATAACAACTCGCTATATGAATTGCATCTCCTCTATTTGGATAACTAAATCAACCACATTGGCCACGGGCACATCAGTTCCCATAGCCGTCTGTAGATACATGTTTGTAGGTTTAAGAGGAGGCTTCTTATGAGGCGGAATACTCCCATATAAGCACTTGTTAATTACTGTGATTGAGGCTCCCATGTCCGCGGTGTCACTGGTGGGAATACCGATACACAGACAGGCACACGTATATATTACTTTGCCGTGCACCTGCGGAAGAGTTTCCAATGATGCTGTCTGTGACAATGGTCACCGGGCAAAATCATTCTGTACATAGTCGGCTTGTTTCCAAATAGCTTCTCTTAATACTCTGGGTGGCTGAGTGAGGAAAGGGCCAGCCCGTCGTCGTCGTTGCTGCGAGTGCCCTGGCGAAGACGGAGCTGGTGGTAGCAATGGTGATGGAGTTATTGCCGTTTCTTTGTATGCGGTGTTTGTATAGACAGCGGTGCGAATGGGATTCTCCCGATCATGGATAAGAGTCACCTGTGCAAGCCATTTCTCACAATACCTCATCGGATGTTTTGATGAGGCACACGAGAAGCAGCGGCGCCGTGGAAGGTGCCCGGAACGTCGGCAGCACCATCACTTAGGAATCCATAATTCGGAGGGATTAGTTTCTCCTGAGCTGCTTCTGTCTGTGGATGTGGGAGATGATGTTGTGTGGGACGGTGTTTTGCATACCACCAAAGGACACCTAGAATCTAGTGTCCTGGTGGCGGGACATGGTGCTTGCAAAAACTTTGTTCATGCGGAGGTCCTACAACCTACCACTGCCGTTTTACAGAGGAAAGAAGGTTTGTTATGTGCGGACGAAGGGGCGGGTGCGGTGGGCGGGGTGGGCGAGTGCAGTGCTGCGGATGTGGGAGGCATAGTAGGCATCGCCATATGTGGAGCCGTGCATATAGATGTACGTGTAAAAGCTGAGGGCTGTTGGTGATGGTCGGCCACCGGACATTGTTGTACAGGGGCCACAGTTGACCTGGGTAGGAAATATGGGCACCGAGGTGATTCTTCAATCGGTGCCCTTAGGAGTTTACCGGCTTCTCAGGTTGTGGGGTTTTGTGGTCGGGGATAGGTTTTGTCGATGGAGGTCGGTTAGGACACAGTTCCCTCCAATGGCATGGCTGCCCGCATCTAAAACAGGTGTTGGGTGGCGATACGGTGCTGGTGGTGTTGGTGGTCCTAAGGTGCGTGGTTGCTAAATTAGTGCTGAGGGTTGTTACTAGATTGGTAAGTGCAGAGGTTTGCTTGTTTATCTCATCTATCCGCTCATGCATGTTGCCGCGATTGTTATTATTGTGCTGGTTTCCATGCCCTGGGGACCCGTTGTGGCCTCCTTTGCGGTCACGCCCCCTTCCTCCAGGCGCTTGATTCTTATTGGACTTTATGCTGCTGTCTGGTGTGCTGATTGCTCGGTGGTGGTGGATGTTGTAGATGTGTCGAAGTGGTAATGATAGCACCCCCTATCTCATTAATAGGGTGAAGTTGGTGGCGGTTTGGTTTCTTTCGCTTGAGGAAGTTTTCAATGTGGACCACCGTGGCTGTTAATTGCGTCAGGCTTCCGTGGTCTGCAAGAAAGTGTTTTTTCCTTAAGAGCGGGCCCACCACTTAATGCATCTATGAATGTATCAAAGTGAAGATGCGTGACGCCTTCGATGTTGGTGCTTGGATACGCATGGGTGACTAGTCTTCAGATGTGACTAGCCAGCTCCAGTAGGGTTTCTTCCGGACGACATTGGGGATTCTTTAGCTGCAATCGGCTAGTTTCTCTGAGAGCGGTGTCGCCGAAACGTTCTGACAATGCTCTTTCCAATAGTGTGTATGTGGGCGTTCAATCAGTCCCCAGATCCGAGAGAACTTGAAAGGCTTTTCCGGAAAGATTTGCGGCGAGATATTCACCCATTTGTTGGTCGTTCCAATGGTTAGTCTGACTTATAATCTCGAACTGTATTTTGTAATTGGTCCAGTCACTCTCCCCTCTGAATTCGGGAGGGAGAATGACTCGGCCAAGACCACAGGAAGAACTGAATTGTTGAAAACTGGGTAGTGGTGGTATTCGGGAAACTGATGAAGACGCTGATGCTGGTCATCGTGCGGGTGGTGGTGGTGGTGGTGGTGGTGTTGCTGTTTTCCGTCGATGCTGATGTCGAGGAGCAAGAGCACAGGTACTCCAGTCCAGTGAGGTCTGCCCCGTAGTAAACCCATAAACTGGCCTGGGTCTATGGACTGGAGGTGAAATATTATGGAGATTACGCAGACGTTCTTCATGGGGTGAAGACTGCCATTCCTCATATGGTGGTGGTGCAGTCGGCTGACGGTCGTGCTGTGTGGCATGACTGATATACCGATGGAATGGTGGTGCCGATTCCTCCAGATGGTGTCGTGGCATCCCCCTAGAATAGGAGTATAAACTTGGTGGTGGCAGCATGGGAGGTTGTTTAGTATATGGATTATTACCCTGTCTCACAGTTTCCGTAGATGACATGGGTGAACGATGGTGGTGTGAAGGATAGTAGGTATGCCGTAATTGGGTCTTTGTCGTGATCGTCCACGATCCGGCCCAGATGGAGTTGGCCTATCGCGGATGTCCGATATAGTACGAAATTATGTTCCCACCTGTGAGGCAGTGGGACTGATGGGCTAAAACAGGTGGTAGTGCAGCGTTGTTCATCATGCTTGTTTAGAATTTCTGGCATAGTCGGTGAGCATGCGAGCATGGTGTCCATCGTATGACGCCACTTCTTGATCGAGGGAGACGTCGCTAAATGGAGTAGGTATACTACTAAGCTCACTATACAGAGTGGGCGTGAGTTCGCTGTGTGTTATTGATGCTGTTGGTCTTCGAGCCCAACATCGGGCACCACTTGTAGATAGCGGGGTAGTATCAGGCCGTTCCAGTGTATAGTGTTGACTCGCCGCGTCGCATGTACATGAAGAGTGATGGCGTTGGCTAGCTCCCAGTCTCAGGGTTATGGATCCCATGCGATGCTGCCATATGGGTAACAAAGACCGGCTGCTAAGGCCGGTGGAACTCAATCGTTCTGGTGGGGCTGTGCGACCATCATCGCGGACATCAAACACAATAGTCTCATCCCAAGAGTTTGTGTCACCGGTATATCTGTTCATAGCAATTTCGAGATCTATGGACTTACAATATTTAATTCGGTGGCCTAACTAAAATAAGTCTATACAATGGTTTTACCTAAACAGACCGTCAAGTATGCTAGATAAAAAAAATTACCGTATGAACTTTTAAATGTGGGACCCCCGGAGGTACCACACATACTCACAGGTCTGCAGAGGTTTCGCCGCACAGGAGGCTCCCGTACACGAGATCACTATTTAACTTAATCTAAGTTATTATACCTCTAAGCTGAAAAGGAAAGAAAGTTATCTTGTTGAAGTGGCGAAAGGTTATGTACCTCAAGCGGGCACTATTCCTGATGCTTTTCTGGGTGAGAAGTAGTAGCCGTCGTCACTGAATCCTTGTGAGAGGTATGTACCTCACACAGGCCTCCGTTACAGAAAAATGTCGCCACCGCTTAAAGCGGGAGAGGAGTATTAGCTAGAAAGGCCCCAATCTAATATTCAACCAAAATGCTACACAGAAAAGACCATACCTAGTGAAATTATGATTATAATGTTGCGGGCTGTTTTACGTGAAGACGAGATGAGTGATTCCCGGGGGGTGTGGGGGGGGGGGGGTGGGGGTGGGGGTGGTGTTCCCATATATTATGTAGTTTCAAGTATGCTGAATTAGTAGTTGCCGCTTTTATTCATGCGGGTCTTCTTCTATGCCTAAACTAACAATTAGGTTTAAAGACAAGAACTAGTTTAGGCCGCAAATGGCAGGTGTCCTACCTAGCTTTAGATACAGCTGTCATTGAGAACGGATGTCCCAAGACGTCAATACTGAAGACAACATGCATACATGTTATTTTGACAGACCTCCGGCCTGGGTGAGAATCTGGACATCCTAATCAATAACCACACAAAACGTCACAGGACATGGGTTACTTTCCACATAAGCAAGTTTATGCAACTGATCTATCGTTATGGTGGGGGTAAGAGAGACGAATACCCGCCACGAATGTCCTCCCCGTGAGGGCATAGCAGAACCCAACATCTTGCACAGACATTCTTATATAATTTGGTGTGGATGCATATCTCGCCCGTCACCAGGTCCTCTGGAGCTAATCTGTTAACCTAATGTTAGGTTTAAACGCAAGTTTCCCAGTTATGCACTGCGGTGCGGGGGAGACTTCCTTAAAAATAAAGAGAACATAATTATAATGTGTTTTCGCAGTGCTTCCTACATTGGCAAGGATAACTAACTACTAAGTATCCGAAGACACACGGGAAATGTATGATATACCACACCCTAGCCATCACCGCTCGGAAACCCAAATAGTTTCCCAGGGTCGGATCAGCCCATGGTGTGGATAGGGACATATAAACAATTAAGAAGCCATAAGGTCTAGTGGAACATGAAGAGAGACAATAACTTATATATGTGAGGCCCAATAGGTATGCTGGCCAATTTTACACAACCTTGCTAAAAGATAAAGAAGTTATAACTAGCGGTCCTAAGACTGTTACGGTTCCTTTTAGTCATCGGAACGGTTTCCACAAATAAAGTATAATAATTACAAATGTAACTAACGGACTGGTTAAGATGTTAAGTACAGTTATTTGAATAATCGTTAGACATTATTAATAACGGGCTATCATGTTACTGAAATTGATACGTCACCCTTGGTGTGACGTGAGTTGTTGACGCATTCTCTGTAAGCTGGAAAGTTCCCGCATGTCGGTTCCCGCAAACAGGAGTCCTGTATGCAGTCCACGACAGGAGCGGATCGAACTCATGACGGTAATCACAATATAAGAATGTCTAATGAGCTGTCAGTAAGTGATACAATAACATTATTGCTTGGAAGAAAGTTCCCGTACACCGATGGTATAGATGGAAGTTAAGAACAACCCGTTCATAAGCGGGGGTTGTTGAAGACGGGTGAAGATACATAACTAAGCTTACGGTGCGGGGTACGTCAGTTAGATCTTAAGACATACCGGGTAAAGTTTACTTGCTGCGGTCAAAAAGTGTAAATAAACCTGCACGATATCAGTGCTGGGGAGGTTGAATAAACACTTTTTGGCGAGGTACATCGTTTCCTCTACATCTGTAGAATCACATATTAAGGCCAGGAAATGCCTCACGGCAAGTTTGTGTTCCGAGTTAGTTCTTGATTTAGTCGGGAACAATATTCAAAAGTTCCAAAAATGCTCCCGAACAATCAAAATTGCTTTAGGTGCGGTGGGTTGGGTTGCTGCTGTCGGCTACGGGAGAGTGAAGTGATATATGTCTCACTGACAGTAGCTGATCCACCCTATTCGACCCCTGGCGAAGATGCTCTCGAGTTCTGGATTTGATCTCCGTTTATTCTACTCGTGACGTCATAGGCGCAGGCTTCATCCAATCATCGGTCGAGCAATAACCAATCAGAGTGCAGCTAATAATTACGCAGTCGAATGTTCTAGAACATTCTAGAATTTCTGCGTACACGTGGTTACGACGTCACAGCAATATTTTGAAGATAATCAAAGGGGTTTTCCGTGGATAACCCCGTCATTTCTTAACCGATTTTGAAATGGTTTACAGATTTGGAAAGCCCGTCGAATTCTAGTCTTGATTACTGCCAGATTCGGCGGGAATACGTAATTGTAAAGGATTACATAGTACCTACTCGGTACACTAAATGTGCCATCCTATCTTGGTAGTGAAATATGTGCTCTGTCAAAGCAGTGTTAAGCGCGTGTATGAGCGCTACCGCGCTTCAACGAACTTAGTCGTTTTACGACGCAATCTCTCTCATAGGCTCATATACGCGTATAGCTCTACCCAGGGGGCGTGTTCAGGGAACAAATCCAGGATGCTTAGCTTAGCTGGCATGGCCGGCACCTGACAGGTCGATCCGAACTATAGTATAAGCAATGTCTGCTGGATACACAAAGTAAGTTCTACGTAATGTGGTAGTTGTACAAGTTCTCATTATAACAACCGTAAGTTGTAATGTTAAGATAACCCATTAACAGAGAGGGTTATTGCTACAGTTGTAATTAAGATGTACTTATTTAAGCTTAATGGTGCGCGGTGCGTTAAATAGCTCTTGTGGCGCACCGAGCAAAGTTTACTTGGCTGCGGTCGAAACGTTAAACTATCACACACGACGTGGTCTGCTTGAATATCCACTTTTCGGCATGGCTGGCAGATTCGGTGAGTCATCCACCAAGGAACATCGCTGGCTCTACGTCATGTAGGATTACACAACTGGAACTTAAGGGTCCACCGCCAAACAGTTCATATACAGGTATTAAATAAACTGGAACCTATTACACTATAATGCCATAATTCACAGTGCGGTGGCCCGAGAACTGTTGTGGTCCGAGCTGAATTGGAGTTGAGGCATACCGAGATGTTGCTGAATTCGGTCTTCGGTGCTCCAGTTATTCAGTCAGGATCCCATGCTTGGGCAGCTCCTGACTGGCCGACGATGCCCTCGATTTACTGAAATCATCCCCTTTTATACTCTCTGCAACGTCAGAACCTGGCTGCTTCAACCAATGAGAATTAGCTGAACCAGCCAATCAGCGTGCTGGAAATCTGTGACGTGTACACATCTATCTAAATAGTATGATAGATACATATATGTAGATGACGTAGTACGCCACGTGTACGCAAATCACTGCTTACCTCTCTCTCTCTCTCTCTCTCTCTCTCTCTCTCTCTCTCTCTCTCTCTCTCTCTCTCTCTCTCTCTCTCTCTCTCTCTCTCTATCTCTCTCTCTCTCTCTCTCTCTCTCTCTCTCTCTCTCTCTCTCTCTCTATCTCTCTCTCTCTCTCTCTCTCTCTCTCTCTCTCTCTCTCTCTCTCTCTCTCTCTCTCTCTCTCTCTCTCTATATATATATATATATATATATATATATATATATATATATATATATATATATATATATATATATATATATATATATATATATATATATATATATATATATATATATATATATATATATATATATATATAGATGTGTTGAGTGACGTAGTAAGTCGGCCATTTCTGAACCGATTTTAAATGGTTTGACGTTTTAAAAAGCTCGTCAAATTCTGGTCCTGGTTGTTACCAAGAGCGACGAAAATATATAGAGTACACGTATTTACTAGTACCTACTCGGTACACTAGGGGCACACGCTCGCCTCTATTCTTGACACACGCGTCGTCAATGAAACGTCTGAGCCCGCGTATGCGCACCGCGCGTTCTAACGAACTTAGTTGTTTTTACGACGAAATGCCTCTCGTATAGGCCTATATGCGCTTATTGCTCTACCCAGGGGCGTGTTCTTATGGGAACGAGTCCAGGATGGGCAGCCCATACCCAGCTTGGCTGGGACGGCCAGTACCCGCCCGTTGATCCGCGTCACACAGACATAGCCTAATTATGACTACCGCTGCAAGCCTTTGTAAGAGAAGGGTCATTGGTACACATTGAAAGGTCTATATCTCACATTTCAGAAAATATCTGTCGGACATATGTCTCTGTGTGGTTGACTAAAACGATACAAAGCTCTGAATATGGCTACCCGCCAGCAAGGTAAACACAATAAAACCACATGGTGATACTCAGATTAGGTTTGATAGCATAATTACTAAGAACTCCACAATATTTAATAATTTACACAAGCTATGCGTATAATTTATCTTATTCAAATATGTAAGCGATGCACTAACTATTCGTCTTTTAGTGTTACTTTAATATTAAAACATTCTGACGTTACAGTATTATTTAGGTTTGTTGAAAATGGTGTCAGCATGCTTGATTTCGTGATATATTTAAGTACAACACCAGCCTGTGCTGCTGGCCCTAGTATACAAGTATACATTACTACACGAAGTCTTCATACATATTAAAAATGTGTTTGTTCAAACACATTTGTTCCAGGATAAATTCCAAAAGTGTTAATGAAAGTAAACATAAAATGCAATTCAACTAGCGTAATCTTTTTTCTGACAATGTAATTGAAAGGTGTACATTCGGACATCATGTTAAAAATTATACAGACAGATAGCAGCTGAAGCTGAATATTCTATACGCATCAATACACTGCGGATTGGTAAGTCCCAGCTATTCTTAGATAGGCACATTCAAAGACACTTGCCTCTATTAAAGACATATTTGCAATTGGTGGGGAGATGACGTCTTGCTAACAAAATGAACCCCAACCCAGGTATAAATATTAGTCCTCCAACTGTGTACTGGCAATCTAGTTTTATGCTACCAACACTATTCATGTGGAGCTTCCTGCAATTTGAAGAAATACAGGTCAGAACTATCCACATCAGAAGTTCCTAGTGATTATCATATTGCTACAAGTTCAGATGCAACGCTGCTCGAAAAGAATAGATGTTTCATTTGCATGTGTACAATGAACTGCGTTGATAGCTAGTTGATTAATGTTCTTACTCTCCCATCACAAGACAAAAAACGCGCAGCCCCTGATGAGATTAGTGACAGAATAGTAGGGGTAAATGTCTCAGCACATGATCATGTAACATTAGAAGAAAAATATCACAAAAGTGGCTTGTGACATTTACTCAGAGAAGCAGACCATGTGAGATGTATAGCTGTAGATACTACAACAGAAAATTCAGATGTATTCTCAACCGCATTTGAGGTGATTCTTGTAGATGTTCAAGAAACCATTGAGAATTTTATCTCATATGTTATGAGTTCATTTTTACACGTGTATCGATGTCATCTAGACACATGTAGTTATGAAGATTGCCAACAATATCATGCTGAGAAGCTAAATAGCCCCCTTATAAAGCACTGAAGACTTACCGTGATATTTCAGTCTAAATCCTCTATCAACCAGTCTAAATGTGTGTACCGTATAAACATTGACATTAAGGCAGCAATCAACAAAATAGCTTCACTAAAGCAGATTGCAATTGAAGAAGCAATCACAGCTGATATTGTCATTCTGCAAGGCGATTCAACAAACCTAATCCTATTTCAGACAGCTCTAGCTCTGTGCAGTTCAATGTGTGAATGCCAATGTCTAGCAATACATCCATTTATCATATAAACAAGCCTTCTAATCCGTTCCATATTTTTCAATATGCGCACACGTGCCATATTCAACAGACTATTTTGATTAGCTGTTGGGTGCGCAACCCATTTAAATCGACCAATTAAAACATTGATTGATGTGAGCGTGACGTGTAGTGATTACTATGCGGTACTGTTTTACTACGATTTGTTTACTACTAATATCATTCATGAAACGTCATCGCAAAATGCCATCGTTTGACAGTTTATCAGTCGGCAGCGAAGTAACGATTGATGGCCGTGACTCTGCGGTAGACTTAAGAAGATAAGTGTAGGTTGCGGCTGACATAGCCAGATTTTGTGTTTGTCACTATATGTTGCTGCGCATTCAGAATCTGTTATCAAATCGTGCTGCGTCACAGCGGCGGTATCGATTGCACGAAAATCAACAATGAGAAATCAGATACAAGTCACTTCAGCAACTATTGGCAACTATTTCAAAATTACAGTTTATATGATAAATAAAATCTCAAACTCGGTCACTTTTCATATCATTATTATGAACGTCGTTGAAAATGATCAATTTTGCACTCGCTAAAGCACGTGCAAATTGATAATTTTCAACTCGGTCCATAATATTGATATGAAAAGTGACCTCCTTCCCGATTCTCTATGTATTAATTTGAAAGACATATGCCAACAGAAAGTTGAAAGAATATTACCTGAAACAGAAAAATAATAAAATCAGTTTCAGAAAATGGCTGAAATAAGCGATCTTTTGGGTACGATAGACATGACAGATTCCTGTAATAGACAGGGTATGCACATTTGATTGAGTAATCCTTAAGAAAATATGTACTGTCAACATTGAGCCATTGCGTCCTGTGCAGCAGCATATACAATGAGAACGGTGGTGTGTTCCATGCTGTTTTGGAGATAAGTTATAATGAGAATACTGCGGGAACTCTAATTGGATATAATCATATTGTACATTGTGTATCAAAAGATATGAATACAATTTCCACAGCATTGAACTCTCTGGAAAGCAGATGTTATCTTTATGTCAGATGCATCCTGTCATCATGTTGGATCTCCAATGCTACATTGTTGCTCAACAGGTCCGTCTCCGAAATTGGGATGAGTTCCACCATTATATCCTAAGATTAGCAGGCTTTCACCTTTTGGAATCGTACTGGAAGGTCATATGTAAGTGCAATGATGAAAGAGGCTTTCCGGATGTGTTAGGTGAAGGAAGTGTTCTTGATCTGAATACCATGGACATTGTCATGAAATGTAAGAATAGCATGCGATGTACAATGGCTCATAAAATAACGTTTGGCACTATTAGCCGTATGTATCTGAATACCTTTCTTGTTTGGGCAGTCCAGAAAGTAAATGAGGCCAAGGAGGATGCTGACACACTAGAAGGACTTTTCTAGACAATACAGGATGAGATGCATCATATGTTTAAATGTGGAAAACTTGATGGAGATGGTTAAATACTGGTAGCAGCATTGTTGCAGAAGATTCACGAATTACTGATGAGATGGGAATTAATCTATTTTCAATTCTGAGATTTGAAATAAAGAATCTCTCACATTCCAGTTTTGGAACATATATGTTGATGACATACAATTAGCTTTAGATTATATTTCTGCTGATAAACCAGCTAACCGAGGTGATCACCTAAGGGGCGTAGATGAAATAGTATTAGTTACACCAGTGCTTTTGCTGGGGGAGGAGAGTATAGGCGGTTACCTCCTGCGCACCCATTGTACTTCCCAAGCACGTGTGGTTACAGCCTGTACCCCAGCAAGACACAGGTGTAAAGCAATTAATCACCCATTATACGGCAGAGAGAGAGAGAGAGAGAGAGAGAGAGAGAGAGAGAGAGAGATCAGATAGATTTGTATCTTAACTTAAATATTGCCAATTTTCAACGCTTATGGCGTCATTTTCAGAATACATCAACACTTATGACATCATTACATTCGTCATTGGCTATTGATACGTCATAATTACTCTACGCATTAAGACTAAAACACGATGTTCGCGAGGGGAATGCCATGTAGTATTGCTCTCCCATGAGGGAAATACCAGATCCTACATCACTGATCTTAACCAATCGAATAACAGCATATGGTCATGTGACATTACTGAGGGGTTGAAATGTACTATACATTCGCATACAACCATCACAATTACTCAAGAGTTGGCCCGGTATATCATGCTGAGATCAAAAGGCTACCAGAAACATCGCCTGAAATTCAGCAACTATTCCACGATGGTATGCATGCTGCGCTATATTCATAGGGAACAACATTCAATAGAGTGTGGGCTGCTCTAGGCCTTGTTTAGTGGATTGTCAGATATTCCAAACCAGCAATACGTGGTGACATCATTAGCATCAGCAGGTAGCAACGTGCTACTTTAAAGTGGTGTCTTACTGTGAATGTGAAATGCGCAATCGTAAGAAATTGAGATTCAGAGAGTATCGATCGAGTGACTCCAATATGGGCAAAGCGTGGGTGGAGTTTAGCTAGAGATGTGTAGGCCATAGCTAAGCTGGATTCATCTATTTCTAGCTCAGTATCGCATACTTTGGATGCGGGTTGGAATCTATTTATATACTCTGAACATTGAATTTGTCTGGAAGCGCTTGCTACTAGGCAGCAATAACGCCAAGTCAAATTAGTTTCGAACTGTCCAACAACTTACCAGTATAATAACCTTGAAATTGAGATTCTGGGACTTCAGGGGGCAATGCATGTAAATGACTTCCTACATGCACAAAATTGCTTAACAAGAAATTGGAGAGGAATGGATAGATATGGATCTCTTTATTGTCCACATTTCAAATGAATGCTCAGTGAGTCACACGACACTGCAATATAATCTGTCTAATCGAAAGATTGCATGTTCGTGTTTTTATTTATTGGTAATTGAGTGTGGAAGAAGTGTATGCGTCCTCTTCTCGGTGATGCTCTAATTCACGAATCTAAACTCGAAAGCTGCGTTCAATATTTTCTAAACCGATTACTGCAATAAGGGGAAAGCATGGTGTCATTCGTGGTTCTGAATTACTGCAATGCATGCATAATTGCATGCCCTTTGCGGATGATAATAAAACAGATGCATTTAGAAGCATATTTCGTATATAGCATTCCTGAACTATGTGCAGTTTGTGTGAGAAATGTATTGTATAATCAAGGCCGCTGTCGTGTTAGCTATATTCACTGTAACAGGTTAATTGGTCAAATCCTAAATAACGTGATGGAAGGAAGAATATTGTTTTTGTGTTGTAATAAATAGTAGCACCATTCTGGAAAACTATCACCACATGGAAACCATATACCCTACATAAGTAATAAGAATAGAAATTGCATATGCGTATTCTGTGCACTTCGTTCTTATAACCAGTATTAATTAGACTGCGATTTTCAGTATTTCAGTATGTAGAGAAGCATATTTACTCGAATGTTTCTTCATTGATGTACCAATTCCATGATTATATAGAGCACAATTATGTTGGTTTCAAATGGCGAATATTGATTACGTTGTATGTTAGTAATTCGATGTATTGGTGCACTTATATGGGACGGTGACTTAACCCTTTGAACACGTAATGCCAAATAGGGAATACCATTGCAATACAAGATCTATTCTGTTGAATATGCTGAAGCTAAATTGACAGGGATATGTTTTTCGCCTAGTATCTTGTCAAAATAACTGCAAAATATGCAACATGTTAGCTTTCGGCACATAACTTGTAATCTCTTGTAACCCATGTCTCCACTCATTAAGCAACACGAATTGGTTTTACGTGGCCCCTTTCCAAATTGTGTCTTCATATTCACGTAACATCGTATACTAAATTCATTGTCATAAATTGCGATGTCTCCGTGAATGCAGGCCACTGCATATACTCCCAGGATGTATCTACAATCGTAAATTTCAAATAGGTCACTTCATTTCTTCTTCAAACCATATTGTAAATAGTTTTGAACCTACGCTTACGCCTTTTATATTTACTGTTTTAAAATCATGATTTTAATTGCAATACCCAATACGTTTATCTGCCCTACGTAAGGCCACTGATATCCTGTATTGTGTATGCCATTCATACCGTAAACTGCCACTGTTTTACTCGTATTACCACCAACACCATCAAACCAATAAACCAATAAATAACATGGTGCTTTCAAGTGTTTGTCAGGATTAATTTCATGGATATGTAGATTAGTAGTACATACGTGTATATTGAAGGTTTCAAAATACTTAAATTGACGGAATTCCCTGTGCCTGGTGGGGTCATGGTGGATGTGTATACCTTCATTCAAATGATTGTTCTAAGTGTATTCAACATACTATCCTTCATGTCAAAATCATCGATTGAATTTCTTTTTAACTGTGTTGAAAAATTCAATTAGGGATGCATATACATATATAGATATATATATAGATATTAATACCATTTCTTTATGAAAATGCCTATTTCGTACCTGCAGAAAATGGATGGCTTTCACCAAAATATGCATAAATGGTGCCCGTTTAACCAATGCATGGTGCCGTCAGATGGGCTACATTTGCTTGTTATTTGGATGAAAGTCTTCCGCTTGTCAATGATATTCACATAATCAATGCATTGCCAAGACACCTGTATCAGATGCTTGTAATTCTATATTTAGAATGTGGGTTTGAGTCTATGATAATCCTGGCAATGCTTAATACCATACACAGTCAGGCACACTGGCGAAACGCACTTAGCTATATGGCTATTATATTATTATACAGAATGCACGAATCTATCAATTATTTGGTTTACAAATTATCGATATATAGACTGGCGGTATACGGTATATGTGAACGTTATATTGCCAATGTTGTCTCCATTCCGCCAAGCCATTTCCTTCTGCCTTTAGATTGTCTTCATTCGCTCTATTAACTACAGCCATTAGGGCAATGCCTTTTCTAGACAGGTCGGGATGATCTAAAGACAATCTAATAATGGTGGAACATTAGCCCAATACGTCTAGACATGAACCAGACAATATAAGTTAAGGCTAATTCCAGAAGAAAGCCCTAATACCTTTTTTATTCAAAGAAGAACGGTATATAGAACTAACTGGCATTGATCACTAATCCTCTTGATTCACTTGGCACGTATTTAATTCTTTGTTACTTTTAGGCAACTCAGCCAGACACAGACTCTACAGCTGGCAATCCACATCACTATGGCATATGTTTATGCTATATGACATGGGTTTTGTCAACTCAATGTGAAAGTATATTGATTCTTAGATTTACATTCCATGATAGCGCAATCTACTGGGTCGGTACTGGATGAACACGACAGCCGATTCCGCCCATTAATCTACATTTTAGGCGTGTGATTAATGGTAAGATAGAAATCGAGCTGTATCCCAGGGCATGTCATGCAGTTGTTTAAAACACGCATTCGCTATATTGTGCTATTCACGCCATCGCTGCCTCACTTGTGAGATATCGATCATGTAGTACATGTGAATAATAAGATAGCACGAGATCATGTCAGCTGATAGTGGAAGAGGGTTGGTAAATACGTTGTCTCTTGCTATTTTAACCTGTCAATAACAAGTAAGCATGTATATTGTTCCTGTGCCGTACTTGCTATACCACATCATATGCTTATGGGAAACATCTTCAGAATCACTTTAGCAGCAATATTGCACAATTTATCTGCATCGGTTGAGTTGGGAGAGCGGGTTCGATATCAGGGCACATAATATCTGTTAAGTGATGACAACGTTTTTTTCTTGTGCTTGAAAAAATTAGCTGCTTTGTAAGAATATATTGCATACTGATACCAATAGTGGGATGTACTGTGTATGGAATGCGTTTTACATTTTCCCCTTCTGCATTGCATTCACAAAAATCTATCACCAAATAAACAATCATTTCATCGTATACTAGCCATGCATGTTATACAATATTGCATACCTATTATGATGCATTTAATCTTCAGATTGTTGACACGCTCTCAAGGAAAGACACCCAGGCAATAAGAGTTGAGCCATTTGTTCTCTTGCATGACATCTGTAGATTTAATGACAAGTACTTACAGAAGAACGTTGGGCTTGTGGAAGTATCCATTTCTCGCTATCCACGCCCATTTCTAGCTGAGCTCCACCTACATTGAATGCGAACCGATCAGAAGCTTTAAAACTGGAATTCCCAGAATGTAAGTTGGGAGATAGCTAATCACAAGCTTCAAGGCAAAATACATTTAATAACATTCAGCATAAGCTGTTCGAATGTGGCATTGGCTACCAACCGACGCACTTGAGTATGGCATCAGATGATTGGAAGACAGAGCATCAGGGTCATCAGAGCTAGACAATGTGCTATATAAGCGGGCTGCTGATGTAGGCTGTTGAGATCACGCGTTTCCACTCACATTAATCTCAACAACATTGTCGATGCAAACAACACAATTGTTATGATATCGCAAATGATTACTTGTGCAGTGTGATCCTTGGTTTGGCTGCGTGGCTATCAATATGTGGGTATTATGACGTTATCAACTACCATGTAGTGATATGGTCCTAGCTGATGAGTGACGCGTTATGTAACTCTGAGCTAATTAGATAATAAATGATGCATAATGATGGCAATGGTGATTGATTGATTTCCCAAAAATTAGTCAGGAGAATAGAGACAGGAACCCCCTCGAAATATCAATGCCTATAAGGATAAGTAAATAGATATGGGAATATTAGATTACAGACAGGTGATGTTCGTGGATAATGAATGCATAACCGTGTTCTTCCAATTGCTTATCCCATATGAGTTTCCTGATTCAGACTCTGTCATCAATTTGTACGTAATGTTTCAAATCTTGTAGTGATTACGTTTATTTCAATTATGCTTATCATCGGTAAAATGTAACCTGCCCATACATGTTCATGCATCTATCAGAGTTACGATGTATACGCTTCTTTGAAACATGTGAGGCACTTTACAGCCAGTCTTTCCCATCAGGCTCGAGTTGGATATAACATACGCACATGTAAATGGAAAGTCCTAACTGGCATTTACGATTTTCCAATGGTAGATAGCCAGTTATAGTTCTTAAAATGTCAATTTCGACATCAGTATTACTAAATCGTAGAATTGAATCTAACCGTTGAATGGTATTCTGCGCACAACATCTGCATACATCATTAAACAAGATTCCAACATCATGAGATTCGACGTAGTACTGTGATTGCAATATAAATGGCATGCTAGATGCTGATTTGCCGGATGTCTAGGTAATATGTTATCGTGATGGCATTTCTGGCATTGACAATGCACTCACAATATACACTATTACATGCATTTTCGCCCACAATGTTATTTCGGACTGATATACAACAGTGTTGCGAAAATACAGCAAACATCCTTGCATCCTATTAAAAAGGAGTTGCATTTATATCTGTATCATTTCCTGTTAAATTATTTTGTTATTTAAAAAAAAATCAAATTACCTATTTTATAAATTGACAGATATTGGAAACATCGATTCATTTTGTGACATGTTATTCCAAATTATAGTGGTAATCCAAGTGATGGCAGAAACAACTCCAAGTCAACCTATTTTCAAAACACACATGTATACTAATTGTATTGATTTAGTGTTGCATGAGTGAATACAACTACATCTCGTTTAGGAACTAAGAATACTCATGGCCTGTTTCATAAATTAGGAATGTAATGTTGGTGTTAGTGATAGTGGTGGAAGTGGTGATGTCGGCGTCATCGTCGTTTTGGCGGTGGTAGTGGCGCTTTTAGTAGCGGTGACGTTGGTGGTGGTGATAGTGGTGATGGTGGTCATGATGGTTGTGCTGTGGTGGTGGTCGTTGTACAGTTGTGGTGGTGGTTGTGGGTGAGATTGCGGGGCGTTTGGCGGCGGAGTTGGTGGTGGTCTCGTCTTGCTGTGTTACGTTAATTCTTTATTCAATGTTATAGTGAGTTGCACACCGCGAGACAATAGTTCGCTTCCTATTATTGACACATTATTGCTGAGTAAATACAGCATCCATTCAATCAGCCAGGCACTGCTCATTATGCTGGCAATGGTTACCTGAGATGACGGGGTATTTCGTTATGTGTGTGTGTGTTGCATTGAGGGAGAAACACGAATGTTGTATAATGAAGAGACGGTACAGAAATAAATTAATGTAATTCCCAAAAAATAAAACTTACTTTTAAATAAGTTGGACTTAATTGGCTTGAGGAAACAATGTATATCCAACAGAACATTACTTACAACATGTTCAACATTATACTTGCTAACATGTTTCTGTTTTTGGTGTGGAAACAATGGTCACTTATTTATTAGTTGTACTGTATGGTATTTTCCATTAATGCCTGTGTGACTGCCGATATAGTGTGTATTAGACTGCCAAACATATTCGGAGAGAAAATCTCAGTCCAGTCATACACAAATCCATCATTTGCCTGTGTAGTGGTTACACAGGGAGCTTTGCGTTTATCCCTCTTCTCAATAGTCTAAACAGTTACAACCACAAGCTTGCGATAACAGAAGGTAGATTTGAAAGCAAATTGCGAATTGTAGATACGTGTATCAATATCTTAGCACGCAGAGCCAGATCGTGTTGACTCAACTCGTGTTCATACACACGTGCGCGCAGTTGTGTAGTGTATGCGCGCGTGCGTCTGTGCATATGTGAATGGTATATGCAGGTGTTAATGAATGTGGCCCAACAAAGATGATCTATGTTTGCCCATGCTCTGGGAATGCCTGAAGATACCACTACATGGAACGTCATTGAAATTTGTTGTGCTCGGAGCCAACATCTACCAAGCCAGTAGAGTTTGCCACTGCACGAACCTTCTGAGTACACTACGTATCGATCTAATAGAAGCTGAATTAAGTACATTGGAAACTAATAGAATCAGGAGGGAGCTAAGGGCCCTCATTATGGACAGGGAGCAGTGGCCCAAGAAGAAGAAGAAGAAAAAGAAGAAGAAGAAGGAGAATAATAATAATAATAATAATAATAATAAGAAGAAGAAGAAGAAGAAGAAGAAGAAGAAGAAGAAGAAGAAGAAGAAGAAGAATGACTGATTGCAGTTACGTGGTGTTTTCAATCTATAGAAGCCGTAGAAGGCAGTGTCTCGTCATATGCACCTGTAGGTATATGCGTAATGGGATCTATGTGATGCAGACACACAATGTGTGTTGTCTGGTAGGCATTGTATATTAACCGTATGTGTCTGTCAGAATGTGTGTACGGTGCATTGTCACAGCATGCTAGTATTGTAGTATTAACTGGAACGCACACTTTTGTAGTGAGCCATGTCACACAAACATACTTCATGGGATCAACACGAGCGCATATACGCGTGTAACGTAGACAATATAATAACGCTTGAATTGTCAGGAATTTAGGATCTTCAATATCACCTAGGAATTGAAGAACATATGAAGCAACGTGAACGAACGTTTTAATATATGAGCCCATAAATTACAGTCGTGTCCCGAGTTCAGGGAATGCGAATGCGAAATCAGCGGCACTTTAACATCTCTGTTCATTCAGGACATATACAGTTCATTAGTTCATTCGTAGGGTGGGCGATGGGCACATGTCCTATTCCCGGCGATGGCATCGAACAGAATTATTAACACTAAAATGCATGTATTACTTCGATAATTCAATTGATGTAACGAGGGTCATGATGATTGCCAGTCATTGGTCTGGATTATTGCAATGCATGCATAATTCCATTCCATCTGGCGTCAACAATCAGAATATATCGCCAATAGCATACGGTTATCTACAACATCACGTGAGAGTGTGAAAATGGTGTGACAATTGCGTGTATATGTTTACTGTTACAGCCTACAAGGGACTCAGTTTAATTTGAGATACTCTTGACACAAAATATGTATGCGCATGCGATTTATTTTATATCCAGTTCCTGACCATTCCGCCATTCGATAGTGATTGGAAGACATTGCATAGGCCGTATCAATGCTATTTAATAATAACCTCGAATGGTTCACGCGTGTTTAGACAATGACATTTAATGGAGGAATCCAGTTTTAGTGTCCCGCCCATCTCTACCCATCTTCACTCACTCTTTCCCCATGTTGGATCAATCGATCCCTGCCCTCTCTGAATGTCAATTTTCAGAAAACTATGCAAGTCACCTGTTGAATATTTTAAAACTAATTTGACTGTGTGCTGTTCTACATATGCTAGGGACTGTTTTTTACATGGTAAATATATACAATTCGTACAACTTGTTGGACTATTACTCTTTTGTGATGGTCTTTTTTGCGTCGTTCATGCCGTAACTGATGATGGTGTTAACCCAATTGTGATGTAGATGTTTAAGACGCCATATGATTGATTAAGAGACTGGAGTCGTCAGTTACGCATTCCGTAAATGATTCAATTAAATGACTATGTCTGAATTGAGGAATCTAGGCTGTATTTAGTTACGTAATCTCCATCTAACGGCTGACTGTACATCAGAGGCACATGCGCTCTCTGGGCCGAATTTCCCCTCCACTTCGTCCTGTTCGCTCTATCATTTGCCTTTTTCGGTTATATTCTATGAAAGCAATTTACCTGTCCAGTCTATCCGCCCATCACATGACGTCGCAATCAACTATGTGATGTGTCCTATATTCAATACCGGGTACGCCATGAATGACTCGATTTAGTCTTAACAGCGTAATAGTCCGACACGTTGCATGAATTGTATATCTTTACTATTTTATAAACATGATGTTGACTATTTTGAATCTAAGTTAACAGGGTGGTGTTGCTGCAGTAGGCATAAACAGCTTTAATGTGTGATCTTGTTGCCACATGCAGCAACAGCACCCACTGATTGGTTTATCCCAACACCAGCGAGGTGTGGGTGGAGCTTAGTTATAAATCGCCAATACAGTAAAGGCCCATTGAGAGAAGCATTTTCCGAGCCGAGCCGGGATGATCCGATGGAGAACAGATGATTGAACTCTTTGCTCTATAATCAGTTCGGGAATGATTCAAACAATACTAGCTAAATTTAATTACCAAACGTAAAACTAATGCCATATTTCTATATGAAGAAGAGCAATGCCGACAAGATCAGACACAGCAGCAGCCTGGCCACTCGGTGTTTATTTATGTCAGGAGGTTTAGATCTTTACGAAGCCATATTGATTCGAAGTTTTACGCCTCAGACCTTACTAATTCATGGTAAGCCACAAAGAGCTTCCACAAAGGAAGTGTGTTCACTTATTGATGACAACCGTTAATGGCACTGCGCCCGTTCTCGTCGTTGCTGTCTTGCGTGTCGGATACTCAGTAGCTGGCGTTATAATCAAGTGTATCACTAGTTAGATGACTTCACAATCAAAATGACAGAGTACCCTCACGAAATTCAAAGTGTCTGTCTCGGGCGATGGTCTGCACCCTCTGATTGCACTTTGCGAAGCATTCTCAGTTATTTCTGAGCCTACTGTGATACCAACTACGCAACGAGACAGGGAGCCAGCACAATGGACCGTTCTATGGGTATCCATTCCTCATATGACGTCGTAGTTAACTACGGGAGATTTCGGGTAACGTAATAATCATGACGTCATGGATGAGTCGAAATAGTCCGTCTTTAACACTTAATAGTCCGACCCGTTTTTCGAATTGTATGTCTTTCCCATTCAATAAACATTCTGTTGAATATTTTGAAACTATTTTGAATGGACAATGTTATTGCCAGAAGCAACAACCCCGCCCTATCAAATCAGTTTCAAAATATTTAAAAGTTTACCTGTATAGTTTTCTGGAAATTGATAGTTAGGGATGTCAGAGATCGAGCGGTCCCAACACGAGAGAGGTTTGGGTGGAGCTTAGCTAGGGCTGGGCGTGGTATAGCTAAAACCGGAAAGGTCCATTGAGTTATGAAGGAATATGAATGGGTATTACCCATCTGAGGTATAAGGACAGTATCAACCATACACCATTGTCTTGTTTGTGTCGAGAATGTGTACTACTATGCTGACGTATAACAATATCTTAATGCAGTGTAGAAATACATATAACCAAAATACATAATGGAGAGCCTTATACTATGTTTTATCAGAGGCGTGTCTGTGTATGTGCGCGCGGACATTCCAAAAAGAAACAAGAGTAACTGCAAATGCTCTTCATTGAGGCTAGCTCTAACTTCATATTAACATATTCAAACCGGCACAAACGCAGGGAAATTTGTGTTACTATACATTAATACATTGTATGCCACTCTGTATGTCCACGTATTTACTAACATGCCTTTCTTATTTGTAATCCTACTTATTCTTGTGTTAATACCTGTTATGTTGGAATTGCTATCTTAACAGAACCATACAGGTCCCACGCTGATGTACACGTTGTAAGTTCAAGCACCAGTTTGTCGAGAAATTATACCTACATCAGAGCTGATTAGATAAACGAGTTATAGCATTAGGTGGTGTTTCATCTAGATGGAACGAGACAATTATCAGGCTCTGACATAGCTACTGCATTCCAGTTTGTGTAGTGCCATGCATTCCTTATCTCCCTTTCTCATCCCGGAATATACCAAGCCATCCCCGCTCAGTATATCTATCACAATGTCTTTCCATGGACCTGTTTCCTCTCTCTCCCACTCAGTCCAAAGATAATGCAATGCTAGCCAGTCCATGTGCACACTTAAGGATGCATTACATATTAACCGAAGTAATACTAGGAGACGCAATCAACTGCAATATAGAGCATATGGATTGTGAGCTGAGTGTGCTTGTTACAGTAACACGGGCGAGGACAGATTTCAGTGTCCAGTACCTAAACGCAGGTTACTGGGCCTACAGAACTAAAGAACACCTACCACATAGAACGAAATCAATCACAATGCACACTTTTCTCTTAGTGAAATGAATCTTGTGTACATTTATATTGGTTAATAAATTCCGTGAAGTGGAGTAAGTGATTCAAACATACGTCACAACATACGTTTGGATACTATTTCAATATTAATAATACATACACAATTCGCATCTAAAGGAAGCCATGGCATGCTGCTGTAATGACGAATCAACCTCTTTAACACTGAAAGCATAATATCTCAACTTCAAGACAACGCCATTGGTAAGTATTTAAGTATTTAGAAACACTATGCGTTGGGAAGTTGGCAATGTTTTTGGAAAACATCACCTTGCTCGGGATATTATTTCAGAATGTAATATTGTATGTATGTCTTGCATACACATCTCTCGCTGAACTAAGGCTTAAAAGTGTTACCTTATTTTCGGAGTTGAAATAATACCATGCAATCAACTGATGTTGCAGGCTATAACCCTGTACAATGGAGGTTAAGAAGAAATATATGATCATTGATAATAAACGGTAGTTGTAAAAATTGCGACTATTCCTACCAGATCAGACGATACTATTGTTGCGGACAGTCAATTGTCAAAACGGGGTTTTTACAGCCCAGGATTGACTGGTTCAGCGGGTAGTTGTTACTTTGTATCAACAGTAAGTGCACTTTCATCGAGACTGGTTGCACGATTGGAATAACATTTGACGGGGATGTTCTGTCGCCCAAGTATCTGACGTTATGATTCAGTACGTCACCGGTTATCTAGGTATCTGACGTCACGATCACAATGACCTAGCTCAGTCACGAAAGTTAAACGCATGTCGTGAAGCTGTCAGAATTCTATGAGTTTGTTTACTTTACGAGTTACCAGATAGAATGTTCATTTTTTTAAATAGAATCAATCCCAACACGGGCTACAAGTAGGCGGAGATTAGCTTACACTTGAATAGAGATAGATCGGAAGCGAGCTCTCTAGTGTGCATATATGCTAATGTGTCAAAAGTAAATTGTGTTTCAGATTGATACATGTTGTTTGGTGTAGGATGAATTCATTGTGAAGACATTGCCACTGTTACTGCGCATACAGGATTTAATTAATTCAAGCTGTTGTGGCAATCTACAGTTTCACCAAGCGGATCAGAAATACCACATACAACAATCTGCAACAATTTTATAAATGTGTTTTCTCTATTTTGACGCACATTTGACTGCAAGCTATATTCCAGTCAACTTATAATCAAAATGTTCAAAGGGATTGCTTGTATCATTGTAGCATAACCGAGATATGGTATTTGAGCTTTAAGTTTAAAATACATACACACAGAATACCAGTGGTTAAGATTTACGTCCACACCATTAGCGGGTCAGATGTCTTCGGTTTCCAGGAAATTGTCGACGCATTGATTTTTAGAGGAGATTGCAAAAGCTAAGCATCATTCACTTCAACAATTCTAATGGCTATTTGACAACCAAGCTTTCAAGTCCAGTTCTTTTATTTAAGCCTCACTATGGAATCATATAATGTAGCATCAACCGATTGCTGCATCCCCTGAATCACAATTTTCAGATAATTTTACAGGTAATCTGTTGACAATTTTGAAACTAATTTGTCTGGGTGCTGTTGCTAACAGCGCCTAGTAAAATTGGTTTCAAATTATTCAACAGAATGTTGATTAAATTCGAAAGACATACAATTCGTACACATTAACGGATTATAAGCATCTATAACAGTCTAATTCGGGCCATGCATGACGCAATTGATTATGATGTCAGCCTATATGTGACGTTGTTAACTATGTTGTCATACGATTGATTGATAATCTGCATAGATCCATTTCTTGCCAGATACTACCCACTTATTACGTGGGTCGGAATCGATTTGTTTACTTTAAACGTTCAGTTTGATTGGGTGCGCCTGCTGCAATGGCTCCCAGTCAAATTACTTTCGAAATATCCAAAATTGTACGTGTATTATAACATTGAAATTGAGATTCTGCGAATCCAGGACATAGTATACATAAATCAATTCCAAAAAGCACAAAAAGTCAAAGGAACGTAACAGGACATAGCCAGACAATAGCTAGAAATGGGTCAATTTCTTGCCAGGTTTCAAATGAATGCGCCATGAGACACAATCGAAAGATTTGTACATGTTTGTGTAATCATCTGTTGGTAAATGCGTGGGGGGTGGGTGTATGTGTCCTCTTATTGGTGTTAATCAACATCACGAATGTCAACCCGAAAGCGGCGTTCATTAATCTTTAAGCTGGCAACTTTAATGAGGGCCAATCAGGGTGTAAGTTGTTGCTCTGAATTACTGCAATGCATGCACAATTTAATGCGTGCTACTGATGCCAATCAGCGGATGTCTTTAGACGCAGGGCACTTATATAGCTTCCATGAACTGTGCGCAGTTTCTGTGAGGAGTGCATCTTGTAAGCAATACAGCAATCGCATAAGATACATTCAGTGTAATCAGTGACGTGGTCAAATGCTACACACTGGACAGAAGAATACTATTTATGCTGCGAGCACTAAATTGCAAAACAGGTTTTGTAGTAAATAGCAACCCCATTCTGGAACACTATCAACACCTAACAACCGTATGCAATACATACGTACTACTAATAGTGGGAACATTGATATTGTATATGCCTTTACTATGCTCTTCGTTCTTATATATCGTATTAATTACGCTACCATTTTCGGGATGTGTGTATATAGGAAAGCGTGTTTAGTTGAAGGATTCGTCACTGATGTGCCAATGTAGTGGCAATATAGGTCGCTATGCTGCTGTTTTCAAATGGTGCATATTGATTAAGTTACATCCTACGCTCGTTCGTAACTCGGTGTATGTATTGCAATTAAATGAACAGGTGACGTATTGTTAGACCACGTAATGTCAAATATTAATTATCATTTGCAATGTAAGATCTATAATGTCGCATATTTTGAATCTAAAGTGACAGGGAGATGATGATGCCGACGGTAGCAATAGCTTTCTGTCAAATTAACGGCAACATATGCAACATGTTAACTGTCGTCAGATACCTTGAAATGGAGATTGTTGTAATTAATGACTCAACGTATTAAGCAACACAAATTGGTTAACTTGTCTCCGTTTTAAATTGTGTCTTCATATTCATGTAACATTACATAATAAATACATCGTCATATATTTCGACATCTCCATGAATGCAGTCCCTGCAAATATTCGCAAGAGGTATCTACCATTGGAACGTTGCTTCGTTTCTTCTGCAATCTATATCTTAAGGAGTTTTGAACTTACAATTACACCTTTTACATTTATGGCTATAAAGTTATTATTTTAATGTCATACCCAGTGAATGTACCTGCTCTTCGTTAACCCACGTTTACTGGCATCACACATCTTTTATGGCATTCATTTTGTCAAATGCAGCTATTTTAATCGCATAACAACCAACCCCATTACACGAATAAAACAATATATAACCTGGCGCTATCAAGTGTAACCCTGTTAGTAGTGTGATGCATTCCATCTCTCCCCCTTTCTCTCCCGCAATATACCCTGCCATGCTCTCGGTACATTCATCAATATATCTTTCCATGAACTAGTCCGCGGGCTAGAGGGACCCACCAGACCTGGATGCCCACCCCACCCCTCACTAATTGACGAAACTATATTTTTCTAACAGCTTTCGATGTCCTCTTCAAGATTTTGTATGTTAGCATGTGATAAACTGGGACTCAGTATGGTTTTTGATGGGTTGTATTAGAGCTAACACCCACAGTGAAGCAATCAATCTTAAGCTGTTAGGACTAGAATGTTCCTTTCCCGGTGCTTAGTCAGTGATAGCAACATACATTTACTTGATTTTAAGCTGTGGCGAATATGTGTGACCTTTTGACTTCTGTCGACCTCATTATGAAACTGATTTGCATGGGAACCATATGCAATCGTGGACGACACTATAAGCAACATTTCGCGTGCTCGATCACCAATCTACACCGATTCTATCAAAATCTACTTCATTAGTTTACAATGAATGCATTTTTCATCGATTCTCAAAAATTGGCCATCCTGTCAGTTGTCATAGTAACAATATTCTAATAAATGAGTAAACCTTTACTCATTAGATTTGTCAAATGGTGCATTTTGATCAATCTTAACCTGTTAAAACTAGAATGTTCGGTTACGGTGCTTGGTTAGTGATAGCAACATACAGTTGCTAGATTTTAAGCCATGGCAAATATTTGTGATCTTTTGACCTCTGTCGACCTCATTATAAAGCTGATATGCATATAAACCATATGCAATCGTAGACGATACTATACGCTACATTTAGAGTGGTTGATCACTAATCTACAATGATTCCATCAAAATATATCTCAGTTTTTAATACCCCTACCCCTTAAAATGGTCTGCTTCACTGTGGGTATTAGCTCTAATATAACCCATCAAAAAACATATTGAGTCCTAGTTTATCAAATGTTAACATACAAAATCCGAAAGAGGACATCGCAAGCCGTTAGAAAAATATAGTTTCGTCAATTAGTGGGGTGGAGGGTATCCAGCTGGGCCCCTCTAGCCCACGGACTAATACAGTGCGAGCCGGCGGCTTCGAAACGTGGTGAAAATGAGTTCCTTTATCCGAAGCTAATTGTGTGGCATGTGTACAAGTAATGATGCACATTAAATTATCACTTTTTATACGAGGAGACACAGTCAACTGCACTATAGAGCACACGAATTATGAGATCAGTTGGCGTGTTACGGTACCTTTGCCGATGAAGGTTCTCAGTGTCCAGTAGCTAACCACAGATTACTGGAGCTGTACTGAACCAACAACAATTATTTAACACTAGACGAATACCAACTAGGCATGCGGCCATTCTCCAGACAGAGCCTAATTATGATTACCGTTGCAAGCCTCTGTAATAGAAGGATCATTGGTACCACTTGAAAGGTATATATTTCACGTGTCAGGAAATATATGTTGGCCATGTCTGCCTGTGTGGTTAACTAAAAAGATGCGGACCTCTGCATACGGTTACCCGCCAGCAAGTTAAACACAATTAAACCGCCTATAAATAATCATATTAGGTATGATAGCCTAATTACTAAGAACTCACACAATACTTAATACTTTACACATAATATGCTTTTAATTTATCGTATTAATATATGTAAGCGATGCAACAACTATTCGTCTTTTACTGTTACTTTACTATTAAAATGATTAATTTATAGGAAAGCTATCAATCATCGCATGCGCACAATGACATCATCATGCATCATGTATTATCTCATTATCTCGGACTTACATAACGTTTCACTCACCAGCAAGGACCATATCACTACATGGTATTAAGTAACGTCAGAATACACACATATTTATGGATATACAGCTACTCCAAGAATCACACAGCATAAGTAATCATTTGCGATATGATAACGATCGTGTTGTTTGCATCGAAAGTTATATTGAGGTGAATTTTACTGGAAGTGCTTGTTCTCAACAGTTTAAATCAGCAGTTGTTGATATCGCATTCTCTGCTGACCCTATTTGATGGGATCCGATTTTTCACCCAATAATCTGATGCCACAATCAAGTGCTTCACTTGTTAACCAACGTCACATTCGAACATTTGAGCTGAATGTGTTTTAAAAGTATGTTGCCTGGGACCTAGTAGTTAGCTACCTATCAAATTACATTCTGCGAATTCAATTTTCAAAGCTTCTGATCGATCCAATGTTGGTAGAGCTAAGCTAGAAATTGATGTGGATAGCGAGAAATGGATAACTCCATAAGTCCCGTGTTCGTCTTTAAATACTTGCCATTAACACTTTGAAACCGAAAGGCCAAATCACCAAAAATCCTTGATGATTTTATAAATATTATATTAATGATTTTGAAAGTAATTTGACTGGGAGCTGTTGCTACCTGTGGAAGCATCAGGCTTCTGTCAAATTAGTTCAACAACATACATGTGTGGTTGTTTTAAAATTAAGATTCAGGATATTCTGGGTTCAAAGGGTTAAATTGAGAGATTCCATGGAAGAGATAAAATTGTCTCAACTATTATTAACTGAGTGCGTTTCCTTGAGAGAGTGAAAACAATCTGAAAAAGAAATGCATCATAATCGGTATGGTATATTCTATAACACGCATAGCTAGTATCAGATGAAATGATGGTTTATTTGATGACAGATGTGTGTGAATGCAATGCAGAATGAACACATGTAAAACGCATTGCATAGGAGTTACATCACACTAGTGTGTTCATTATGAAATATATTCTTGCAGAGCAGCTACTTTTCCCATGCTCAAATAATGGGCAAATGTTGGCTATCTGAAAGCCCCATTCATTGGTCAAATGAATATAATGTACGCAGATTCAGGTGACTGACATTACTCTTTTGAGGATCCGAAATGTGCTATTAATATCTATTTTTTTCTCTTTCAACATACACCAAAGAAACATTCACTCCACGAGGTTGACATAATGGACATTATTGTGAATATACTCTCGGAACTAACATCAAGATGGCATGTTACGTGGACATTCGTGCAATCAGCCTCTAACATGCCATTTGAATTACAATCACCGTGCTACTTCAAATCCCATGCTGTGCGAATCTTGATCAATGATATCTGTAAACTCATGTATGGCCCCAACAGCACCCAGTCAAACTATTTTTAAAATATTCAACATCATCATCTACGTCATTCATAAAAGCCAGGCAGCTTCCTGAGGCATTAAGCCGACACTTATCGCTCAGCAAAACTGTGTTATAAAGAAATGCGTCTGTACATTAGATGATTGGGGGGGGGGGTGCATCATGTATCAAGCTTAGTGGACACACCTTGCTCCTTTGTGATAATCGATCATAACAATACCTCGGATTGCAAAGTGATTCTCAAGGAGATACACAAATCTGCACAACTACTGGAATGACTTAGTCAGACCAGATCTTAAATCTAACCTATAACAATTTAATTCAGTATGTTAGTTTGGAATTATACGTTGCTTGATGATTGTTGGTTAAATCACGCTAACTAAGACCTATTTGTAAAGTAGAAAAGATGAGCATGTATAGTCCAATCAGAACTTAATTATCAAGAACCCAAGTTCCGTTAATCCGTGACAAACAATGTCATGATGGTCCATTTGTAACCATATCCATGGCAGCTCTATGTGCGTTTAGTGGCATTACCATCCAAGAATATATCTCGCAAACAATGGAGCGCTCTGATTCAATGACGTTATTAATGGACATTTCCAGTTTAAACCATGTCCCGCCCATCTCTAATTAATCCCCACCCACACCTCGCTCGTGTTTTGGAGCGATCGATCTCTGAACTCACTGACTATCAATTTCCAGAAAACTATACGTGTAAGCTGCTGAATATTTTGAAACTAATTCGACTGGGTATTGTTGCTGCCTATTGCAGCAACAACGCCCAGTCTAATTAGTTTCAACATATTCGACAGAAGGTTTATTAAATAGTAAAGACATATAATCGTTCAAACTATCGGGCTATTGAGCGTTAATAACGGACTATATCGAACCATTCATGACGTAATAAGTATGACGTCATCAGACACGTAACTTCAGCTGTCAGCTGATCGATGGCTAAATTTGGAAAGGTGAATTGCGTTAATGGTCTTACCATTGCGAGGCCCTTACAATTACAGATGCTGAGCGACTTGTTTCTGTTCGAGAAGTTGTCAAATACACTGCCTACTGATTTGTCACGGGACATAATAATACCGTTTAAGAGAAGTACAACATAAAGCTTGTTTTCACATAAAGGTTAATCATAATAGTTCCTGTTGCAAAGATGAATAACACAGACTCCTGGTCAGTAGGCGAGCCATTAACAGTTACCCTGAGCAACATTTTAGTTAATTGCAGCTGCTAGATCCGCATCTAGCTGTATTCAACTAGTACCATAGGCGGCCATACACATAGGCGATCCTCTAAATGTGTGTATTCCTGTCTTCCTTTCACAATATTGCACACTGTTAATGACGTCAAGGCAGAACATGTGTTAGCATATATCAAATCATCGACTGATTTACGTGGCTATTGATACGTTGTGTTATGAATGGTCTTCTGGAAACATCTGTAATCTACAAGAGAATGGTGATTGGAAGCATCAGTATTAATATTATTTTGCTTACATGATGGTGCATGCCATTATATGCGTGTTGCTCCTTAATGGCTGGGTTTTATAAGCATGTGGATATCTATCACTTAATTAATGCAGCTCCATTACATAGACAGTATGTGTCGACCATTGATATGTTATTATCCTGACCATTTGCAGAGCAGATCTTCACATACAATATATTACTTACTATGTTCTCACTTTGATTGCATGGCTACATGTGCCCAGTCGATAACATATCTGCTTGTTTAAAAAAAGAGCGTAGACATAGTGTGCTGAATAAGACGAAGTCCGCTTTCTTCATCGAATTGTTTGGTTACATTCTTGCTCTAAATGTGCCTTATTGTTGTGTTATCCTCTGCCTGAATTTGGGAATGGCTTCATGGTGCGTGTGATGTGAATATATAGATGTAACATGGATAGGGACTTAAATCATATGACATGGCTCAGCGAGGCTGATTCATATCTCAAACGACCTCAATTTAATTTGATTGCAAAATCTGGAACTGGGGAGTGTATATTGGTGATAACCTTGAAATTATGCAAATGCGTTGCTTGTTATAAAAGAACAGATCTAGACGTCAGAAGTCGATAAACACGAACATAGATACATCCTCTTCAAATCGGAAATCAGGAGTACATAGATGGTCTTTTGTACATATGAACATTGTATTGAATCGACGGGAACACAGAGGCAGGGAAGTATCATGTACCAGCGATGCTCTCTCAGAGAGTGTCATACAAATCACTAGCTTGCTAATGACATAGTCAGTAATAATTCCAGGAATTGTTGCTCGTGATGAACAAATATTGCTTCCGCGCGATTTTGGTGTTCCATTCAATGGTCTGTCAATTTCAATTACTATTGATTTGAGGATGATTTACATGTGATATAATATGCGTTACCAGGAAAAGAGTAATCATACGTGCAGTGTGGCAGGGCTGAATATTCTTGATTACAATTGCAACTCGGAAGCAGTATTATGCCCGGTGAGATGACCCTGGTAGACACAACTAAAGGTACATTTGCATATCTGTATCCATGCCATAATACCATAGGTGGTGTTGACGTTGAGAGGGGTGGTGCAATGCTATAACTTGTAGGGATCTAAGCTCATCATTGCCAATTTATCCGTTCCCAACGTGGCAGCATAAACAACTATGTTAACGATCTTCTTACACTGCCATGATGTTTCTTGATTGCTTTAAATGTGTGCACGTTACATGCAGATTTAAGGTACCATCACCTAAATAATGAGGTGGATGAAATCACTGTGCAATATTTGACCATGCCATATTTCCCTAGACGAAAACTCATGTACCACCTTTGAACATTGACGGACTATTAGGTACTCAACCATAGACGGTAAATATTCATTTTCTGTGAGCAATCACACATTTGGATTTACAATAGCTATGACGACGTTGACCTTATTTTAATCTCAATGCACATGTTGGGCTAAACACTGTCTGTGATGTATCATGTACTTGTTGAATCGCCGCATGGTGGGTGAATATCTATGCATACACATGCTCATCATGGTGCATATCTCGCTATGTTCCAGTCAATCCCTCATACCATGATTGCTGTTGCATCTTTCATATGTTAATCACATAGCCCCTATCCTAGCTGTGTATATGTCACTCAAAGAGACTATAAGTTTGAGATGTTGTGAATGCACATTGTCAGCATGCTATACTTGCATATGTATTGTCAAAGGACAACGTAAAACGATGTAAGCCCGTTTTTCGGAAATGCAGGCTTCCAAAGAAATTGTTTGGTTAATACATTGAAACAAAATTGACGGTGGCAGAAGAAACCTTCAGTCCACATAAGTTCAACATACAGCTAACCTGCATGATGTCTTTGAAATTGAGATGAACATGTTTAACGTATCTGAACTCAAAGAAAATGATGTTGCACAATTTTCCACATGCTACATGAGAATCATTAAATATATAGTTACTCTTATGCATATATGTAGATATTATATTTACATTTACTTTTTATATTGCTAGTATTAAGATACACCCAGCATATTGCAGCATATGGCATATGTAAGAAAAACTGAAGTGTCGAAGTTATAATTGCCACGATAACTTAAACAATCAGAGAAAAGTTAATCTTTCAGAAAGGACTGTAGTGACGATTCCGAGTAATTTCAGAAAGGTCTTTTAGGCTTGAAGGCCGAAAGATGATACTGGATCGCACATGCATGCAGAAGAATCGGCGTGGTACTTTTAGTTCTAGATGTAGTCTGGCAGTAGACGATCGGCGCTGCTAGCTCAGATGCTGCATCCGGAGAAATGTCTTAGAACAGATGAATTGGCGTAATCGTTTATACAGTAACTTAAGCTCTTGGAAGTAAGCAATAGCGGTGTACCTCATATGTAGCACATTTCAGGCGTGGATTGGACAAGGTTTGGTGGCACACGAATCGGCCAGGGAGGCTCACCTTATAGCGGCACGAAACACGCGTGATACAGGTTTTCCATTCGTGAATGGTATACTTTAATGAGATTGTAAATTAATTGTATCTCAGCCATTTCTTTCCCGAGTTCAATTCTGTAAAATAATTTGAGTCCTTGTGTGAAATTTGCTAATGGGGCATCCCAGGATGGAAAAGGTGTTCGTCGTATTAACGATATGAATATACGGGCAATTATATACACAAAAGATGCCATATTTTACTACGCAGCGTAGTATGGCTCTTTAGAATAGTATGGAAGCACAGTGCGCTCTTTACAGTCTTAGTCTTTTTCACGTTTTATTGTATACACACTATTTATCTAGGGCTTTATTTCCATACTAGGGGTTACGATTGGACCAGTTCGGGCCGGGCCCATTCGATCTCAGGCCCACGCAATACATGCCACACTATATTATGTTGTGTAATATGATGCCCCAAGCTGTAATTTAAACTGCAGGTCGGCATGCGCCTAGTTCTGCGTGCAAAATGTATTGTGATATTATTGATGGCGTATGGTTAGATTTCTTAATATGCTGATGACCACAGTATTGTACTATGTAATACAATTCCATTCAGTGCTGGAAATAGTATTGCCGTACGTGCCTGCTCGCATTCCCAAGAATTGTTCACATGCATCCACGTGCTTCTTTGAACAAAAAAATGAAAATGTGTGTCCACTTTAGTCTCGGATCACAGGATGTATCAAGAAATTGCTAATCGTTTCAATGAATTAAGAAAACACACTGTGATGCGATTCTCAACGATGCTGCTTGATCTGGTATTTAGCTGGCACTTACAATCTAGCAAAGCTGTATCTTAAAGAGTGTCGTAGTTTAGATGAGTGGGAACACCATTTATCATGCTTATCGGATATAACATTCTACTTTGTGGTAATCGAGCATTGTAATGCCTAGGTATACACAGTGTTCTCGGGAAGATAAATAATGTTGCACAGCCACTTTACAATGCAATTTTAATACAGAAATATAACTTGCTAACAGTGGAGCACACTGATTCAATGCCAGCGCTAATTGCGTTAATCGCGAGGACCATACAATTACAGATGCTGAGCGACCGTTGTCTGTTCGAGCGGTTGCCAAATACACTGGACTTTGAGTTGTCACCAGACGGAATAATATATAAGAAAATCAAAAGATAAAGATCGATTTCACTTAAGAAGTTAATCATAATAGTTCTTGTTGTAGGGACGAATAGCACAGACTACTGGTCAGTAAGTGAACCATTACCAGTTAGCTTGAGCACCCGTTAGTGATTGCAATCGGAATAACCGCATCTAGCTTGATTCAAATAGCACCATATGTGGTCTTACACCTTTTGCCTTCATGTCTTTGCACGCCATTAAGGTGGTCTAGGTAGAACATGTGTTAGCATATAACGCATTATCGCTTGGTCCATGCAGCTATTAACAAGTTATGTTATGAATGCTCTTCTGGAAAGCATAGTAACACACACTAGCGTGCCGATTGGAAGCATCGGTATCATTATTCTGATTGTATGATGGGACATACCATCCCATGCATTTTACGTTCTAAAGTCTTGACCTATTGCTATATGAGTATTTATCACTTAATTAATGCAGATCCAATGTATAGCAAGTACTTGTTACATTAGTATCTTGTCTATATGCTGAGCATATACTCGCATACAATATATTCCGTAATATGTTGTCACGCTGCCTGCATGGATACATCTGCCAAGATGGTGAAATGTCTGCTTATTAGAAAAAGTAACGATCTTGATTGCTGAATGTGATGAAGTATACTATCATAGACAAGATGTGCACTACATCGCTGCTGTCCGTAAATGTCACCCAGCAAAGATGATCTATGTGTGGCTGTGTGCTAAGGATGGCAGCTGACACACCAGCTCCGGGAGCCTTGGAATTCGCCCTACTCGGAGCCAGCGAATATAAAACCAGGAGAGGCCAGCATTGCATCAATCTGTTAAGCGTGCTATGAAGTGACCTAGAGAAAGCCGCACTCGGTACACTCAATTCAACAATGGATCTGATGAAGCTAAGAAGTCTATCCGAGGACAAGACACAGTGGTGAATAATGTAGACGGGCTGATTGAAGGTGTATGGTGTTGTTGCTACTACAGTCCCATACTACAGTAATCGTACATACATACTATCATAGCCTACTTGCTTGGTTACATTCTTACAGTTAATTTGCTTTATCATCATATTTGTTATCCTCTTCCCGAATTGGACCTGCTACCATAGCGTGTGCGATGCAAAGAGATACATGGAAATGGAAAGACACTTACATCGCATGACATAGTTCAAGTAGCTTGATCCATATCTCCAACAATCTCAATTTGATTTGCCTCAAATAATATTGCATTGTGAGTGTAAATTAGTGATTAACTTTCAAATCATGCTAACGCATTGCATATTAGAATAGAAAACACGCAGACACGATGATCTGAAGTAGAAAAGCGCGAGCATAGATCCATCTTCTACAAATCGAAATCAAGAGTACACAGATTGTGTGTTTGTATACATGGCCAGCATATTTAATTTCGACAAGAACACAACGGCAGGACATTACCATGCACCGGCGATGCTCACTCAGAAAGTGCCATAATGTGTAGCTTGCTAATGGCATGAGGATCAGTTCCATTGTCAGTGATAATTTCAGTAATTCCAGGCGATTTTGTAGTTTCTTTCGATCATCTGTCAAATGCAGGTACAATTGAACTGGGACCATTTAGATATGATATAAAATGCCGTTGCCAGGTAAAGACCAGTTAACCATAATTGTAGTGTGTCGGAGCTGAACAGTATTGATTACACTTGCATCATCGAACCACTACTGTGTGATGGCTCTGCTAGACACGACTGAAGGTACGCGTGTATATCTTTATCCACACCTTTATACCATAGATGGTGCTAATCCTGATAGGGTAATGGTATACTGTGTTGGTGTCTACACTCATCGTTACCGTTTTACACATTATCGATGGGACGCACCAACAGCTATGTTACGGATCTTCTTACCCTGCCTTGGTGAATCTTGATTGCGTTACACGTTTGCAAGTTCCATGTTTCTATTAGATTATCGTATTGAATATGATACCATGAACTAAATAATGAGGTGGATGGAATCGCCGTGCATGCATTATTTGACCATAGGAAAACAGCCATGCCACCTTTGTACATTCGTAGATGGACTATTATATATACAGATATAGATTGTAAATATTGCATTTGTTGTGAGTCTATAACCACAATATCAAGCGGTCTACCAAGGTATTGTGAACAATCTAAGTAGCATACAGTAGCCACATAAATAAACTAATATGTTTCCACAACAGAAACAGAAACATGGTAGCTCGCATAATACAATTGTGAACACGGCGTGAGAAAAGTTATGTTGACTATTTCTGATCTGAATTTGATTGGATTGGGAGGCATTAGGAAGCAATGAATTCTCTTCAGATTAAATCTAAAATAGTCAACAGTACGATTTATTGATCTTTAGGGAAACATTCTAATGTATTTCTTAGCTGTGCTCTTTTCTCAAGGCATCGCTTTAATATGCAACATTCTAACTATGCACACAACTAACAAAATCCCCGTATATCTCAGCAAATCATCTCCAGCATAATGAGCAATGCATGGCTACTGCATTCCTTGGCACACAGCTGAATTATACTAGTTTAAACAAACTTACGTGATGCTAAACTACGAGTTATTACAGAAAATATGCCTATTCCCCTGCCAATAAAACTTCACTAGGGTTAAAGTACATAATAAGCATACTCACAACTAATAAGATATTACACTAAATATAACAATAACTCTAACTATGAAATTACCATATTTTACAAGGATTGGATCCGGCTCACCCAATACATTGAGAATGTCGTCCATTAAACGAAATGGTGGGTTTACATAATCGTTGTAGTCGCCCCAGTCCTGTTGACTAAGTGCGTCCACATATACGGATCCAGATATGTTGTAAATGGGCAGCTTGGTGTTGTGCATATTCGCGAACCTGTCGATGGTGTGGCGGTCCCACTTTTTGTTTAACACCCTGAACAGGCATTGGTGGAGGGGCCACTCGTATTGTTCCCTGATACGTGATAACTGATCAGAGTCCACATTTTGACAGCCCGCTAAGTATGTGACTGTCAACTCGATATCGTGATTGTAAGCATGTGCCCATATTTATGAAGCTACCGTGGTTAACTGCACGGGCGTACCGCTTAACTGGTTTATGTAAGCTGCACACGTTATATTGTCTGTTAATACCTGCACTTTCTGGTGTTGTAAGTGTTGGCTGAAAGTCTTGCTGGCAAGGAGAACAACCACCATCTCCCTTTCATTAGAGGGTTGGTGGAAGATTCTGTTGTTCCAATGACCAGAAACGAGAAATTCGACTAATACGGCTCCCCATCCAGTTTGGGAAGCATCAGTATAAATTTGTTTGTTTACACTACAGTTTGAAATTGATCGGCCGTTCCAACTGCCAACTGCACTCAGCCACCACTCTAAATTTGCTATGGCACACATATCCAATTGTAAATACGTTTCCCAACTTGACCGTAATCGAAGGATTCAATACACATTTCGTAGAAAAACAGCGTTGCTGGAAATATGGCTTTTGACATAGCAACACATTGTCCCGATATTCTGGCAATCGCACGAGCTGTTGAGCCACCTTGTTTAATTAGACGAAAAATATCGTGTTAAAGTTTCTTTATTCAATCTGATGGAATGTTTATCCAGACGCATTTGTGTGTACCATTTGCAATTATATTGTAGCCAATATAGGTTTGTGTATGTTCCGGGATTAATGAACTCTTATTTAAATTAATAATCCAACCCAGTTTCCGTAAATATGTTAACAGCATTTCGTTATGTCCTTCAATAATATCTGTTTGAGCAGCCCATATAATATCGTCTATAGGAACACATTTTATAGGGGAAACACCAGCTCGTTTCGAAGTACAAGGAATCTTCGCATAATAAAGTGTTAATTTCGTCACGTAAACAAGTCTGTGTGATTTTTTTTATTAAACGGGGGTTCATACTGTAGCACATTTCCGGAGCGACCCCGCTGTACACGAATCTGTTCACGCAAAACACATTTAAGTCTATTTTAAAGCCAACCGATGATAAATAAAATAGGTCACTCATTGGTATTGTTATAATACTGAGGCCGTTGAGTTGTGGGCCTAGCTGATGCTGCCTGCATATACACGACTCGGCCGCGCCCAACATATCCGCCGTAATTGTTGTTATACGGTCGTCTAGGTCTGTACTGAGTAAATCCCCCTCTCTCGCGGTTACCGATGGGTGAGGGGCGGGAGGTGACGTCTGCACCGCTAACATTACAGTTCGCCAGTGTCTATCAGGCAGAGCAGATGTTCCATTGCTATACATTTCAAAATAATCTGACACATCTGTGTTGTGCTTAGCTTTAACCAACAATGAGGAATATTTGTCCTCTAGAAACTGAAGGTTGCTAACTAAACTGAAATCGCATCGGTGAGGTCTGATTTAGAAATTTTTTTGGTGAGAACACCCGGTTATTTTTAGAGCATTTTCAACGTACCTGGCGCTTTTGTTGATTACCTCGTACGCCCCTTGGTCCTCTTTCCGTATGTATTTACGGCTATCATATAGTTTTCAGCCAACCAGTAGTTGAACTCCAGTTAAACTATCTTTGATGGAGGCGTCTGTCGCCTGTATATTCACAGCTGTGGCGCCTGCTACAATCGGAGCACCGGGACCGAGGTAACCCGAATCTGGGGCAAACGCCTGCTATGACGACAGCGTTTCGTTCTGAATATGGCCTGCTTGATGGCTGCCTGAATTTGAAAAATCTGGTATCAAATTAGGTTTCCATACTGTATTTAAACGGTCAAATTTCACTTCTAAACCTTTTACTCTCTGTGAGATTGACTCTATCACGTCTTGAAACCGTCTTAAACATTTATCTACACTTGTTAATTGTTCTGAAATTGTGTCAAATTGATCCATAACGCGACAGCGTGGACTAGCCCAGTGAAGACGCAATTGACAAAAGACCCGGATATACGTGACTAAATCTAGTTTAGCCTACAACAGTTTATACTGCTGTGTTCATGTTTCTTTCTGTAGCCGTTATTATTAGCTTTTCACGATGTCTGGATGTCTGCGTAGCCAGATAAAATCCAGGCATTTCACCTCGCACAACGGCGCTGTATGATTAGATAGATGTTGGGTTTGCTCAGCAATTGGCATCACTTGAATATGAGATACTGTCTCACGACGTGCGCTTGCCAATAACGCTGAATGAAGTATTGACATGGCACAGTCAGACGGCACCATGCTTGCAATCAGTTAAATTCGGGAAATACGGTGACCAATCTGTAAGTTAATTGTCAGAACAGGGTGGATTGCCATCAACTTCAGCAATATGCATAGAGCAAAGGATCATACTACAATGCACCAGTGCTAGGTCGATTATGTCGTCGTAATTTTCTCATATTGTGAGTGAAATCCCAATGTCGGACTGACATCAACATAACATATTACATGCAAATCCGTTAGATTCAAAATATTCAACAAAATAGATGATGTGTTGCAAATGGAATTTCCTATTTGATATTACGTGTTCCAACAGATACGTCACGTTTTCATTTGAGTTCATAGAGTTTCAAACAAGCTTGTGATGCAACATTTAGAGCCGATAATTCCATCACAGTTACGATAGAGGTCCCAAACATACACGCCAACAGAAATTAGTACGGTATTAGAGAACACGAAGCCATCACCCAAATCAACTTTCAAATTTACTATGCCTATGAGTGAATGCTATCCGGTGCTCTCATTCGAGTGCTATCCGAGTCCGAACTTATCGAAAATCAACCATTCAATGTAGAAGGACCCAGTTTAGAATCATATATTGCCACTGCTCAGAAGCAAAACGCTTTTATCGATCTCCAAAGAACCCGGAACCGCACCCCTTTATCTGAAAATTGGCCAAGGGAAATGGCCCACGTCCAACTAATGCCCGTCAATATTGCGCAGATCTTTGACACAATGACTACCGACCTCCAGACAAGCATGCGGGAGCTCACAACTGTCTCGACACAGCAGGAGAGGTCCGAGAGTACTTTGAGGCATGTCGGTTCGCCACGGATGCCATGAAACTGAATAGAGCTGATGATGGGGTGAGATTCAAGCACATATTATAAAGTTCTTCGTGTCCGCAAACGGGAACGAAAGGATCAAATGTGAGTTGAACACAATCTACCAAAAGCAAGGAGAAACAATCAACATGTTCGTCAGGAAATTTCGAACCATAGCCGAAACAGCCTACCCAATGTTAAGGAAGACAGGCACAGGATTGTAGTGCATGCGTACGTGCAAGCTTTATTCAATCCCACCCTTGCATGACAAGTCGTTATCAAGGGAAGGACAACTTTGCAGCAAGCAATGTTATTTACCGAGCAGCAAGGCGACTAGGACGATTTTCTTGAGGCGATGCATTTATCGCAGAGTCATAGAGAAGAGGAAGATATGGAGATAGGCGCAACAGGACAGACACCTACCCGTTCCACACGTAATTATTATAACAAAGTAGACAACAAACTGGCTGAGTTGGAACTGACGTAAATGAAAAGACAAGACAAATATGTTAAAAGATGTATTTGCAATGATGAAGGGATACTGAAACAAATTGTGGATTCATTAGCCACATTGCAGCCGACAAGACCTTATCCATCCCGTGAGGAAGGTAAGAACATCATGACATGTTTCCACTGTGGCCAAGAAGGCCATTCCAAGAAATGGTGTCTGCAAAGGATACAGCAAGGACCGACAAACCGGACCGCATTGAAATGGACCGAGACCCGAACATGTCATCAATGTAGTTTAGTAGGCCACATTGCAAAGAGCTGTAAGCGTGCCCCAGTACAGCAGACATGTACCCATATACCACCCATAGTATGCTGGAACTGTGGACAAAGCGGACACGTATCAGCACGGTGCCCTAGCAATCAACCAACAGGGAAACCAAGTATGCAACATCGCCCATCACCTCCTAAGTTCCAACATGCGGTGAATGTAAGATCCACTTTCAACAATCGGTGTTCGAAGTGTGGCGACCAAGGCCACACAGACTTTCAGTGCCCGTATTATGCAATGGGTAAGACGACTGTGAGAACCAATGGCCGCCAGTTCGAGGAGATCAACGCTGCTGAAGAACATGACACAACACCGGCATGGGGTTCCCGAACCCTATGCAAACACACTGCCAATCTGCTCCGAGATAACGATGAGTATGAAGACCAAGATGGATTTGTGCTGACTGGTCCAGACACTGACGCATATGGCAGAAGAATGAAGACCAATGGAGAAGTGGTTGATGGCCATGGTCACAATAATCCTAATGTGGATTGCCACTGCCGTGTGGGAGCGAGAGGGACACCAGGAGGTGCTCTTATGTTGAAGTGGTCTCAGGCAATGGCTACTGCTTGGGAAATGCCATCGCAGGAAACCTGCGATCAACCGGTTCCTGGTCTGACTATTACTAGATGACACTATAGGTCGCAGCATTGATACTAGTAAGCATAGTGTCGATATCTTAGTGGATACTGGTGCTAGTACATCGCTTATTAGGAGCGATATTTGGAAAAGTATGCTTGGCTTTAGACCTTTGAAGAAGCCAAGGATACTGTTAGCGGTGAACGGCTCCCCCATAGATGTTTTGGGCAAAACAGAGGTAAACTTTTAAGGTACTCTGCCCATACCTGTCATGATAGTTAAGAATATGAATCATGGGGGATTAATTGGTGCTGATGCATTTCATGTGGATGGCGCAATAATTAATTATAAGAAAGGGGAAATGGGGTGGAAGGACCTATAAATTACACGTTCCGTTTAGGCACCAGAATCGAGACTATGCTGAAGCCAGTATCACGGAGATGACTGGTTACAAAGTTATTGACAAAGTTCTTAGTGCTGATTATTGTGATACCGCTCATCCTCAGGAACATGGTAGAAATCTGTTGGTGGAGTAAACAATCCCTACTGATCACCCTCCCATTAGACAATGTCCATATATAATGTCACTGTTAAAAGCGCATGCTGTGCATGATCAGATCAAGGAAATGCTAGACGCAGGCGGGATTCGACCGTCTTTGTCACTGATTACCTTGGTGCCCAAGAAGGATGGGACAACCCACCTTTGCATTGACTACTGAAAATTAAATGAGGTGGTACACAGGGACAATTATCCATTGCCAAACATTTCAGATATTTTTTGATAGTATGGAAGGGGCTACCCCGTTTTCTACGATGGATTTGAAGTCTGGATATTGGCAGATACCTTTTAGTTAACGCAACAGTGGAGCAGTTTTTCAGAGGGCACTGAATTCAGTTTTCTGTGGATATGTAAATAAGTGCATATCATTTAATGCTTGTGATGGAGTGTTTACGTGAGCATACGTTACAGCTCAAACTGAAGAGGTGTGATTTTACAAGTATATCAGTTGATTTGCTCGGTTATTACATCTCTGCAGAGGGAATTTCACCTCAGAAGCAAAAGATGGAAGTCATTCGTGAAATGGTGCCTCCGCAGAATGTTGGTGGTGTCAGGACGATATTTGGGGCTACTGGCTGTTATCCTTCCTGCACACCAGGTACCGCGGAAATAGCGAGGCCGCTGATAGAACTGACTAAGAAATATAAACGGGTTGAGTTGGGAACTGAACAGCTATTAGCCATTGATAAGTTGAAAGATTTTCTGTGCAGTAAAAATGTGCTGGCATACCCCATCTGCAAAAGTCGTACCGTGTGTATAGTATACCGACGCTTCTTCTTATGCAATAGGCACAATTTTGGTTCAAGAAGATGACCAGGGAACCGAGAAGGTTATTCAGTATGTAAGCAGTACTCTTAAGGACAGCCAGTTGAACTGGCCAGCCATTGAAAAGAGGCCTACGCTGTGGTCTATGCCTTGAAGAAATCGTGGCCCTATTTGTTTGGAGCTGAGTTTACCGTGTTTACGACCACAAACCTCTTAAGAGATTGTTTGTGGGAGAGATGAGAAACACGAAGGTCCAACGTTGGTCTGTGCTGATAGCTGAGTATGGGTGCAAGATTGGGTATATCAAAGGTGCCCATAATGTCCGCGAAGACATGTTTTCATGTCTGAGACAACCTCAGGAGGCTGCAACGTTCGACACTGGGGATTATGTGATCCCTGAGGTAGAAGATTGTATTCTACCATATATAACTCTAGATGTGTTTAGCATACCTTACAAGGAGTTGTGTGTTGAACAAATCAAAGAGTTTCCAGAAATGTTCAAGGAGGTACCTGAAGACTATGCAGTGCATAATGGTGCTCTGTATTGCACGCATGCACCATCAGCGTTGGATGCTGAATACCCTCGTCTAGTGTTACCATCACCATATCACAAGTGTGTGCTGGAAGAAGTGCACTGATGACCACGTCATCAAGGTTTGCAGAAGACGCTGTGTCTTATTCGGGACTCAGGACTCATTTCTGTAGAAATCTTTGAGAAAAGATGTTATAGAGATGTTGGATCGATGTGCCACCTGTCAGGTACACCGCCCTATTGCTACCTGTCCGAAGCATACAAAGATGCCGATGGCTAAGTATCCTGGACAGATAGTGAGCATGGATTTGGTTGGACCGTTTGTAAAATCAACCAAAAGCAATCAGTATATTCTTATGATAATCAATCATTGTTCTGTGTGGGTGGAAGCCTATCCCGTCTGGTCAAAGAGGGCGGAGGAAGTGAAAGAAAAGCTCTTTAATGAATACTGTCCAAGACACGGTGTCCTGGAGACCTTGGTCACTGACCATGGGGGCGAGTTCAGTGGGCAATTGTTGACCATGTTGTACAGTGAATACAGGATAGATCATCATAGAACTAGTCCATACAATCCTCAGACAGATGGTAGGACTGAGCGCTTCAATCGTACCCTGAAATAGTTGACCCAGAACGGAGTTAATAATCAGGCTTGGGTGTGGGAGAATGAGTTAGGTTCTGCATTAATGGCATACCGTAAGACTCGCATGCTACCACTGGTTATACTCTGTTTTATCTCACCTACGGCCGGCACGGTAGATTGCCTATGGCAATACCCATGGATGGTTTTTAGGACCTTGGTGATCGTCTTAGCAGCTTGAATAACGCCTTGATCCGTGCCCGCACATCAACCAAAATATCGAGAGTACACCATCATGACGCGATCAACAAACGAGCGAACGCTGCAGAGGTTCGTGTAGGAGATTCGGTGGTAGTGGTTGGCAAATGAGCCTATGAATCTCACTACGCACAATGATCTGTAATATGAAGTCTATCGGACCAATGGCCCTGTGCCCCATATTCGACATCAGAGATATGGAAAGACTCGAGTTCTCAATGTTTCCAAGCACAGAATTGTAGACCCTGAGATATGGTGGAACGGCATTCATAAGCCAGGCAACAGAACCACCGCTAGCCACCCAGCCCTAGACAAGGAAGCTCTGAAAAAATTGGTTAAGTTCCGTAATGAACCTATACCACCTATTATCCTGATGGATGAAACTGGTCCATCGCGACTGCTAGGGCTTCCTGGTCCATCTAGTGAGGTGCCCGCTCAAGACGAAGCACATGTGCCTGGTGGCAATGCATGATGAGTCACCCATGCCTGATGAAGAGATGGCGCAATCGACAGCAACTCACGATGACGCATCGATGACAGATGTACTCCAGACGAATCTAGATGCATATTTGGCCGTACGCCAAATTCCAGATATGGATTATGTAAGCGTCCAGTTAGACCTGATTATTTTACTTCCATAAAAGGGAAACGACCACACATTGGTGCGGTGTGTCATCCAGTGTCTGATGCACAGTTGGAATTTGTTCCACATCGTTGTCTAATTCATGCATATCTAGAAAAATTAGTTTATCGTATTCAACACATTTCGGGGGGATACCAACACCCGACGTTCAATTGGTAGTTATCCATAGTGTGCCTCTAATTCATATTTTGTGTTAAAGTTCAGCTTACAGGATCGGATAATGAATTTGTCTACGGTTTTTGTAGTGCTAGCCTTAGTTTTGGTAACCATGATCCATGGCAGAAGACCCACATTGGTAAGTGAGTTTTTGGAAGTTGATGACTACCAGATTGTTACCCATATGTTACATCCTACTGCCTCTATCTTGCCTATTATTAAAATTATATTATGGCAATCCTACCTGTGGGTGATAATGTATGCCACCGCGAGGTTGGTACCCATTAATGGGCAGTTCTCCGAAAGTTATCATAATTTTAAAGGAGGGGAATGTTTTTATAGTCCGTAATCTGTGCATGCAAAGGAACTGGCATTATAGGCCCATTATGGCCTACGTACACCAAAATGACGCCAGTACTGAATATGATGAACATTGACGTAACGCACATATTAAACCGGACACAAATAATTAGACATCTTGAGCACACTAAGAAACGCTTACAGAAGGTAAAATTAGTAAGTCTAGCACCATTATCAGAAGTAGATATTGGCACAGTCGGTATCGACATGATGGGTTATACTTCTATAATTGTAATTGCTTTATCTACATGTATTATTATAATTGTTTATTTCATATCGCTGTGGCGTCCTACCGAGAGTCTTGGTGGGTTTGAGACGATGTTGTACTGATGGGGAAGGTCAAAGGAGCTCTGGACTGAAGCATGACTGGGTCCGCACGCTGATTAAGCGAGGCAGGCTGGCGGTGAGCCATTGATGGTAGCGAGTATGACAGACCGTAGCTCGGGACCACCAGTTCTGCCAACTCCGGTAATGCAGATCCCGGGCGTCTCACTTGGTCCACCATTTTAGGTAAAATACCCGATTGGTATTATACGTGTCCGATTTACACGCATTATTGTATTGTACTGTATTTTGTACATATTTCACTGTATTCTTCACCTTTGTTGTACTTGCATGGCAGCATTAGATTTCGTTTTATGCACAGTTTCCGTCTACTGATTCTGCTGTGCTGGATATACTTCATCATCGTTATTATTCTATTATTTATCCTGGATTTGGTTATTATTGTGAGTAACCGCATGCTTACAAATTAATAGTTGGTATCTTACTATGATTTACATTATTGGTATCACATACGATTTAGTTGGTATTTGTAAATAGTGTATTGTTATGGATGGTATGTACATTTTGTTTGAATGGTTTTGAGATTATATTTATAATGTGAGATGACATTGCAGATTCTCAACGAGTGATTAAGGGTGGGGATAGTGATTAGGTGCTGTTGATGGAGCACAGGAGTTATATAACCATTCGTGCGATGGTCGTTTAACTTCGGTCGGTGGGCATATGTAGATATCTGGATTCGGATCTGGGGACTTTGAGGAAGTACCTAGTCTCAAGATTGTCGGTTCCTGTCTTCACTATTATTTGCATATGATCTCTTGACCTGGAGAGCCTGAAACCCAAATCCTTTGTTAAAATCATTTTAGTAATCTTTTGGATACGTCCATCTCAGTTATAAATATTTTCTTGGTCACGCCAACATCGTCGTGATTTATATGTATTATTTATGAGAAACTGTGCATGTAATATATATATATATATACACCTGTGCAAAAGTTAAGCACCACCCTATTTTTACGCACATGCGAGGGTATATGCATGTGCTATGAAGAAAGCAATGGCATAAACATTTATGTACCCATCCATCTTAGTGCAAGAGGTAATAATGCAACTAGAGGAATGCTGATTATGATGGTGGGGAAACACTGTATGTTTTTGTTTGAACTTGAAAACGAGGCCTGAATCAGGTTACGTTGACACAACTGACAACTATTGCCCTACAGTTGACACACGTGGCTAGATTGTCATTAATGGTGTCTGAAAACGAAATTTAACATCTGTGCACGAGTTTGAAACTGTCATTATTAATACCGGGTATATCCACCTTGTGCCTGGATGACGGCCTGGACACGACGTCTCATGCTGGTCACCAACCGACTGATACGCCATTGTGGTATTCGTTGCCATTCAAGATGGAGTGCGTCTGTTAATTCCTGTAGGTTCTGCACAGGAGGATCCCTCCTTCTCACCATGTTTCCCAGAATGTCCCAGATATGCTCAATAGGGTTCATGTCAGGGCTCCTTGCTGGCCATGGTAGGGTTTCGATGGCATTCTGGCGGAGGTATTCATGCACAGCTCTAGCACGATGTGGTCGGGCGTTGTCATCCATGAATATAGGGTGGGTTCCAGGTGCATGATTTACAAAATGAGGGACCACAACTCTATCCAGTATGGAATCTTGATATCTTTGTACATTTAGTGTTCCAGGTACAGTCAACAGATCCAGCTTACAATCAAATGAGATGCACCCCCATATCATAACGGAACCTCCACCAAATGGAACTTCTTCCATGATGTTACGTTGGTCGTACGCCGTGCGTCTGGACCTCCATACACGAGTTCGACCATCTGTGGTATGAAGCAGGAACCGACTTTCATCGGACCAGTGTACCCGTCTCCAGGATCTCATGTTCTTCTTTCGGTGCACCACCTCAGACGCTCCTCTTTGTGGTGTGCAGTGAGGAGAGGACGTCTGACAGGTCTCCTAGCTTTCATGCCAGCAGCATACAGTCTCCTTTTGACGGTAGACATTGACACTCTATTGCGCGTTTCCCATTGCTGGCTGAGCACTCTGCTGTTGGTGAATGGAGATCTCCTAACAAAGCGTACTAGGGCTCGATCATCACGGGCAGTAGTCTTCTTCGGTCTTCCAGATCTAGGCCTGTCCTTCACCTCGTTAGTTTGCCCATGTTTTGCAATCAAACGACTGATTACAGTATGGTTAATGTTCATCTGTCTGCCAATCTCTCTGCATGACATACCAGTGGTATGCATGCCTATGATTTGCCATTTCACACGATCACTTAACCTTCGTCTTGCCATAGCAGTTCACAATCAAGAGCTAATTCTCTCTGTACAAATACACCACGGTCATGAACACAAAATTCCTAATCTTGTCGCCTAAATCTGTATGTAATGTTCTACACCTCAAACTGGACTTTTACATAACTGAACACGTGTGCTGTTTCCCGCCACGCACGGACATCAAGCGGCGTGAAGTCATGCATGCATGTGCATTTCGTACTTGGAATTATGTCAGCTAATGCGGGGACAAAAAGTATGGCAGCCTAGTTGTACCATCATGTTTCTACGTTCTATTGTTTTTGCTGGTGCTTAACTTTTGCACAGGTGTATATATATATATATATATATATATATATATATATATATATATATATATTTATATATATATATATATATATATATATGTGTGTGTGTGTGTGTGTGTGTGTGTGTGTGTGTGTGTGTGTGTGTGTGTGTGTGTGTGTGTGTGTGCATGTGTACGTGTATATGTGCGTTTGAACATATACGCACGTAGATTGAAGATTGAACCTTGTTTATTGAAATACGATATATGTGTAGGCTATGAATAAAGGACGGACGAATGGACAGAAAGGAAGGATAGATTGTAGCAGGAGGAATGAACATTTACATTAGCCATTGTGCGGGTCTATAGTGAAGAGAGCAAGTGCCAATGATAATTAATGTGGCGTGGATGAAATGAAATAGATGAAAGAATTACTTACTGTTTGACGGCAAATCATTGGGAATACGATTCGTAACAACAAGTGCAAACTATTTGTTAAAGCGTAACAACAAACGCACACTATTTGGTAAAACGTAACAACAAACAAAAACTATTTGTTAAAACGTAACAATGACTGCACACTATCGTTTTACGTATTTCATGATGATATTATAGAATTTATCCAACATCCAAGCATGGTTAGCTAGGCCTGTATGTAATACTGGTTTTGTATTACTGAATGAACTTTGATGCTATGTATATTTGCGGTCGTATATAAAATGCGGCTGATGATCGACTGCTTCGATGCGGGTTGTTTTAGGAATAATTGTGGCCATTTAAGCAGTCAATGCTCAACAGCGTTCAGCGAGAAATAATTATTTTGAGAACTTTATGACTGGAAATATCTTGAATAGAGGCAGTGGTTAAATGACCGGTTTGCTAGTATGATGGAACTTTATCAGGTGCTGCTGACTCATGTGCTGCGTGGGCTACGGGTTTTCCCGTGACCAGAGCCGCAGTATGTGCTAGGTCAGGGAGCACTGGATGATGGGGTTCTGTGGTGCTGTAACCATCGTGTTACCAAAGCCTAAATAGTCAAACCATATATGAGAGAATCCTAGAGATTTAGATAGAAGCCCGTGGCTGAGCTGTCAAGCTGAACCAAAACATGAAACTATGCTTAGAATCACAACATCGTGACGTCAGTGTTGAGCAATATCAACAAGATGTTGCGATATATCCTTCAAATCGGGTCCAGTGAGAACTAGTTAGAACTAGTCGAACACACGCATATAAGAGGGGGTTCTATTGGGCGAGCAAGGTGGCTCGACCAATCAGAATCCGTACCAACTCTTTTGCCCTTGTTGTGTAACGTTACTCAGGAACGTCCTTTTATACTATATAAGACAATGTTAACACTGTTCTTAATCACTCAGTCATCCGATGATCCTGAATCTCAGAAATACTTTGGTATAGAATCTGTTCGGTTACAAGTAGTCTTTTAGTATTGCGAAGTTATTATCTGCTATAGGAGATAGATAGATTTATCTTTGTATGACATTATAAGGTCATCAATTACTACCTTATTTCTAAATTCATTGCTATAAGTTTTATTAAAGTTACATCAGTCTTTGTATGCGAACGTGTTTCTAGTCTTTATAAGTTGCAATGGAGAGAGGAAGTTCACGTCTTTCTTCCAAACGTAAAGAATCTTCAAGTCAGATTGGCCCATTTTAACCGTAAGCCAGTTTCCTGTAGAAGGTGAAAAATCTTCAATATGAGCTTAGCAATTGCAGGAACACGTTTATGGGTGCAATCATTGCCCATTGTAATAGCGTCTGCAATATAACATGCTCATATCCATTTAATTATCATTAGAGGGATTTACATTCGAGGGTGTTGCAGTCTCTATTCTACTGACTACGTTATAAGAAACATATCAATAATCTCTTGCCCGCAATGCCATCATTATGCACCGTTTATCCTCTCATTAGCTCGGACTTACATAACGTCTCACGCACCAGGAAGGACCATATCACTATATGGTTTTTAGTAACATCTGATTGCACATATATTTGAACTTAGGTATCCCATCCATAGATTACAAAGCACAAGCAATCATTTGCGATATCATAAGTATTGTTTTGGTTCTATCAAAAATTATTTTTGAATGTATTTGACTGGAAATGTTTGTTTTCAACCTTAAACGATGGACTCCGATCTGTCACCTAATTACCTGATGCTATAATCAAGTGCTTCCCTTGTTAGTCAATGACACAACTTATACTGACTATTTGTATACACATATTTTGACTTGGAGCTGGTGTTTACCAGTATACTTATCAACCAATTTACATTCTGGGAATTCAGGTTTCAATGTTTCAAATTGATTCACATATGGAGCGGGTGGAGCTCGGCCAGAAATGAGGATGGCATAGCGAGAAATGGATAGCTCATAATGCCAATAGGTGCTTAAGCACTTGACATTAAATCAAAGGAGATTTCCTGGGAGAAAGACACATGTCTTAACAATGTATGTAACCCCCCACCAATCCAGTATCAACGGATATGATCACTTGATGTTTTATTATTCACATGTATTACATGATAAATATCTCAGAAGGGAGACAGTGGATAGCAAACTATAGTGAATGCGTATTCTAAAAAACCCTGAAAGACATGCCCTGAGACACAAATCGAGTTCTGTCTTACCCTCAATCACAAGCCTAATACTGCAGATTACTGGGCCATATTAGTTCTCGTATTCGCCCTGTACCAGACCAATAACTTACGCTATCATGGAATGGTATGCGCATGATGCCTCCATAGATATAGCTCAAAATCAAACTGCTTTCGCAATGCGTTGCCAAAATCCATATCGTATGGCATAAAGACAGTTCAGATTGATGTGGGTTGCCAGCAGCAAAGTATGAGTCTGCCCGAATAGCCTCAAAGCACTAAGGAATTACCGTACGTGTCAAGAGGATCTAGAGGATTGGTGATCAATTCCAACTAGTTCAATAAAATACTCTTTTTGAATAAAAATAATGTATACGTTATTTATTTCGGAATTAGCCGTAACTTATATTCTCTGGATCATTGATGGGGTCTTATAGGGATACTGTGCCAGCATTGCTAGATTGCCTTTAGTTCATCACGTCATATATAGACTACATGAGTAACCCAATTTTTCTAGTTAATACTGTCCAATGAACATGAGCTAAAGATGAAAAAGAGAAAGGAGTAGACGGAAATGGTGTGGTGGAATGGAGACTACATAGCCAACATGGGGTTCATACATCCTATATACCTACCGCCATTCTCTATCGCGAAAGTGTGTAAGTCAAATAATTGACAGCTTCGTGCATTCCGACGCTGGCTTTATATAATAATATAATAGTTGTATGGTGAAGAATATTTCATCAGTATGCCTGCCTGTGTATGCCACTTAGTATTGCACATATTGTCTTAAAATCAAACGCCCATTATACATACAGAATTGCAAGCAACTGATATAGATGCTGGGACAAGGCATCTATTATGCGGCGAACATCATTGACAAACCTTCATCCTCATATAATGGTCATATGTAGTCTATCTGAAAAAACCATTGGACATAATTTATACAGATTTTTGTGATAGACAATCATCTTTTGAGGATACGAAATGCCCGCATTTTTATAAAGAGGTGATATTAATATATATTTAGTTGAGTAAAATCGTAGGTTGACTCTTTCAGCATACACCAAAAAACCATTCACTACACGAGGTTGACATAATAGCAATTATTTTGAATATACTATCGGAACTAACAGGAAGATCGCATATTTGGTGGAAATGCGTTCAATCAGCCTCTATCATGCCATTACAATTGCAATAACTCTTCTGCTTCAAATCCCCTGGTGTGGGAATCTTGATCAGTGGTGTCTGTAAATGTTTTCAGGAGAATAATAATCAGCCGTTTGGATTGGATTTGAGTATTTAACAATGCTGACGCCGTGGCTAAACTGGATATCATCAAACGACACAACCTGACAATCTATCATTGCCGAATTGTAACTGTCAGTTAGAATTGTTCAGCTATATATAGTGAATGTGTTGTAATGTCAGTATGTTATGTATGACACAAATGCTTTATGTTGCTTTACACCATCAGGCCTTGGCTACCGGTAGATGCGAATTGTGTATGTATTTCAAACGGATTCCTAAAATTCTTAGATTATTATGCAAATGCTTGATGAAATTGTTGCTTAGTGATGACGTGTTTAATTGACTTACTCCACTTCATAAACTATATTAACCAATAGAAATTTATTAAATGTTCATCCCGCGACGAAAAGGGCATTCATCGGGATTTCATTCTCTGAGGGGGTTGTTCCTCTTCTGATCGTAATCTATGGGTATCGGCTCAGTACTGTAGGCCCAGTAACCTGTGTTTAGTTACTAGAAACTGAACTCCTTCCACTGCCGAGTTACTGCAACACGCTAACTCAGCTCATAATGCATGTGCTCTTTACTACAATTGAACGTGTCTCCTTGTACGTGTAATGATAATGTCGATGCGCATACTTAATTGCACATATATCACACAATACAGATACTACCTTGTGGCAAGGCAAATTAATCAACACCACTGTTAGCCGACTCTGGCTGGTATTGCATTATCTTTGGGCAGACACGATAGAGAAACAGATCCATGTACAGATAGTGTAGCAGATGTTCTGAGAGGAAGTCAGTGTATATTGCATGAGTGAAAGCAGGAGATATGGAATGCATGGCACTAGCAAAAACCTGGGTTACAATAGCTACGTCATAGCCTCATTATTGTACCATTCTGTTTAAATGCAACAACATCTAATCCTATACTTCGTTTGCCTAATCAGCTATACTATGGGCCTGCTTATTCAGAAAACGGGATGCTAATATTTACAATATGTACAGCAGCGTGGAATTTTCATGGCTCTTTAGAGACAGCCACTCCACCATAACAGGTGCTGACGCGGGAATAACAGGGAGTAAGAATAAGAAAGACATGTTATTAAATACATGGATATACAAATTGATATACAATGTATTAACATATATTAACACACATTTCTCCGCCATTGTATCGATTTGAATGTGTTAATTCGAAATTAGATGATAGCCATACTGATGAGCAGATGCCTCACAGTTGAAGCTAACCTCGTTTGTTTCGGGAATGTTCGCACATACGCGCCTCTAATAAAAAAAGATGATTTGTCAGTCCACAAAGCATGCTAGATTATGTTACGTAATATGATACTCCAAGCCTCAAACCTAATCTGCATGTGCCTAGTTCTGCATGCGTACTATATTGTAACACACTATACAGTGCATTCCTAGATTTCTTAATATGTAACATAATTCAATTGAATACTGAAAATAGCATTGCCCTGCGTTGCTGCTTGCATTCCCCAACACTTGGCCACATGCCCCCACGCGCTTCTTTTGAAAATGCGAAAATTAGTGTCGAATGTATGCTCTGATCACATAATGGATACAGATATTGCCAACATTTTCAATGAATTGACCTTTCCATGTTTAGCTATAGCAGGCCTATCTCTAGCTAAGCTCCACTGTCACCTCTCTCGTGTTTAGATCGATCGATCCCTGATCTCCGTGACTATTAATTCCTAGAAAACTAACCAGGTACGCTGTGGAAGACTTTGAAACTAATTTGATTGGGTGCTATTGCTGCCTATGGCGGCAATAGCAACCTGTCAAACTATATTCAAAATAGTCAACATCATGTTTATTAAATAGTAAACACATAAAATATTTACAACAATGCTTAGCCCGTCACCTTTTATGCGTTCGTGATGCACCTATCCACTTCTTTCGTAACGTCATTGCGTATGGAGTCATCCTTCACGTAATGTTGCTCGTTATGACATCATATGACGGGTGGATAAACTAGAAAGTTGCATTAAGAAGACCTACTTAGATGAGAATCTCAACCAGGCAGCTTCCCGAGGCCTTAAGCTGACACTTATAGTCCAGCAAAGCTGTGTTCTAAAGAAATGCGTCTGTGCATTAGATGATTGGGGGCATCATTTATCAAGCTTATCGGATACAACGTGTTCCTTTGCGATACTCGATTATGGCAATACCTCAGATTGCAAAGTCCTTCACAAGGAGATAAATTAATCTGCACAACCACTGGAATGACTTAGGCAGACCAGCTCTTAATTCTGACCAATAACAATGCAATTCATCTCTTCGGTGTGTTAATCCAGAATTATACATTGCTCGGCGAGTGTCGGTTAAGTTACGATAACTACACTCTAGTTGTAACGTAGCAAAGAAGAGTGTGAATTGTCCAACCAGAAGTGAATTATCAAAACCCATGTTCCGTGAATCTGGGGCAAATCATTGTTAACCATGAGCAGGGCAACACATCTATATTTGCTTTTGCTGGCATTATCATACAGGAATATATCTTGCAAACAATGGAGCACTCTGATTCAATGCGATGGTTAATTGCGTTAATGGCTCTTACCATCGCGAGGATCTTACCATTGATAAAGATCGATTCATATAACGGTTACTCGTTGTGGTTGTTGTTGTAGAGATGCATAGCATAGACTGCTGGTCAGTAGGCGAGTCATTAGGAAAACACACTCAACAGTATCGTTAATAGCAAATACGAGATCCGCATCCAGCTTTATCCACATAGTACCATTGGCAGCCATACACTTAGGCGATGCTATACCTTTCTTATTCCTGTCCTGCTTTCATAATTGTGCACATTGTTAATGACGTCAAGGCAGAAAATGGGTTAGCATATATCACATCATCAATTGATTTACGTAGATGTTGACAAGTTATGTTATGAATGGTCTTCTGGAAAGAATAGTAATGCACAATAGAGTGGTGATTGGAAGATATTATTATTATTATTATTATTATTATTATTATTATTATTATTATTATTATTATTATTATTATTATTATTACTTTGCTTGTGTGATGGAACATGCCCTACTATGTTTGCTGCTTCATACTGTCTCTGTTATATCAGTATGCGACTATTTACCACCTAGTTAATTCAGCTCCATTACATAGAAAGTATGTATCAAGATTTGCTACCATGTTATCCTGATTATACGCTGAGCTAATCGTCGCATACAATATATTACTACAAGCGCCAAGTCGATGAAATATCTGCTTATTTGAAAAAAAGAACGCAGCTCTAGTTTTCTTAATGCGACGAAGTCATCTATCATAGACTACATGCCTGGGTACACTCTTACTCTAAACGTGGCTTATCCTTATGCTTACTTACGTATACATGTGTTATCCTCTGCTTGACTTGGCTATGACTTCATGGTGCGTGTCATGTGAATAGATAGATGCGACATGGATAGAGGCATACATCATATGGCATGGCACAACCAGCCTGATTCATATCTCAACCGATCTTATTTTAATCTGACTGCGATACCAAGGAACAGGGTGGTGCATATTGGTGATTAACCTTCAAATCATGCTAATGCGTTGCTTGTTATAATAGAAGCTATGTAGACACACTGATAAGAAAGAAGTTGATAATGATGAGCATAGATCCATTTTCTACAATTCGGAAATCATGAGTACATAGGTGGACTTGTGTACACAGGAACAGTATATTGAATTTCGATAACAACTCAAAGGCAATACATTATAATGTACCAGCGATGTTCTTTCACAAAGTGGCATACACATCTGTAGCTTGCTAATTGCATGGTGTTGGTTCCACTGTCAGTGCTATTTCAGTAATTGGTGATCGCGATGAATACATATTGATTCCAGGCGATTTTGTTGTTACATTCAATCATCTGTCCAATTCAGTTACTATTGATTTTGAGGATGATTTACATGTGATATAATATGCGTTACCAGGAAAAGTGTAATTATACATATAGTGTGGCAGAACTGAATATTCTTGATTACAATTGTACCTCCGAACCAGTATCATGTGCTATAAGATGACTCTTCTAGACACGGTTGAAGGTACATTTGTATATCTGTATCCACGCCATAGTACCATAGGGGTATTACCTTTGAGAGGGGTGAACCAATGCTATAACTTGTAGGAAGCTAAGCTCATCATTGCCATTTACCCGTTCCCGACGTGGCAGCATCACCAACCATGTTGGTGCTCTTCCTAACCTGCCTGCGTGTTTCTTGATCGCGTTAAATGTGACAACGCTCCATGTCTATTTCCTTATCGCGTACTGAATAATGTAATATTCCCTAAATAATGAAGAGAATAGAATCACCATGCAATATTTGACTGTGCATTATTTGATCAGACGAACACCCCCGTAACGCCCTTGTACATTGAAGGACTATTTGATACTTAAAGATAAATGGTTAATATTGCATTTTCTGTGGGCAATCACTAGGTTGGTTTTATAACACCTATGTAGACATTGGATTTATTGTAATCTCAACGCGCATACTGGGTTAAACCGTGTCTGTAATGTATTTGCTCGTTGAATTGTTGCATGGTGAATGCATATCTATACATACACATGGTCTTCATGGAACATATCGTGCTATGTTCCTTGTGTTCTCTCAAACCTTGATTGCAGTTGTATCTTTCATATGTTAATCGCATAGACCATATCCTTACGTGGTATATGCCACTCAAAGAGAACTTACATTTGAGATGTTGGGAATGGACAGTGTGAGCATTATATAAAAGCATCTGTATTGCCACAGACGAATGTATACTATAATACGTGCTGTGTGTTTAATACATTTTTGATAACCAATACGCAGTCCCTGGCACAGTTTTGCTAATCCAACGCACACCGTAATGCTTCTTTTGTTTCGAATGTTGTTTTCAATCTTAGTGGCCGATGCAAAATGATGGCAGTCCGCTTTTTTAAATGTAGGCTTCCAAATTAATTGTTCAGTAAATACATTGAAGCAAAATTGATGATGGCAAAATTAATTTCAGTCCACATAATTTCAACATACGTAGCAGCCAACCTGTATGATGGCTTCGAAATTGAGATGACTATGTTTAACGTATTTGAATTCAAAGAAAATGATGTTGCACACATTTCCACGTGCTACATGCGAATCATTACATATACAGTTACTCGTATACATGTATATCTAAATTTAATTTGTATATTGTTGGTATTTAGATACACCCAATCTATTGCATCAAATGGTGTCTAAATTGATGTAATGGAAATGTTGAGCTATCATCTGCTGATCGGTACACTGTACACGGCTGACAGATACCAGCTTGAATATTGCATGCGGTATTTGACATTCAAGAACATACACATCACGTAGGATACTTTGATTTGACCAGCGAATAGGAAGCAAGTGTATGCGGCAATTAATTAGAAAGAATCAATATAACATTGCATCAACAAAGTACGCGGATGCGCAACGGTCAGAAACAATAGCGGTGTTCCTTTCATTGCGCATTAGTTAGTGATGGCTTGCTTCTCTTTCATATTCACACACGGGACATTACTGTTCGTACAATACTTCCCAAATAGATATTGACTATTAAACACTACATGCGTATATATGGATGACTATTTGCTGAACGTTGCAAACACAGCAATAGAGGAATCCAGTCCCGTGGTAAATCATGTGACATCATAATCAAGCACGTTATATGTAGGCTTGCGTCTTCATTAATTACGTCATGCAAGTATACGCTTAATTATATGTCAAGTTGTACAAATTGTGTAGGATTACTATTTAATAAACATGTTGTTGAATATTTTGAAACTAATCTGACTGGATGCTGTTGCTGCCTTAGCCAGAACATTCAACAGATTACCTGTATAGTCGTCTGGAAATTGAGAGTGCAGGAATCGATTGATCTCAACGCAGCCAAAGCGTGGGTGGAGCTTAACTAGGGAAGGGTGGGTAATACTTAAAACTGGCTTCATCCATTCCCCTTTCAACAGCCTCTTGCACGCAGTGCATGTCAAATTAATTGTTAAATTATGTGCTTGATGTCCTTTTAGATTGGAATGGTTTTGATTGGTACGGTAAGTGATTTTGCAATGTAACAATACGTGTTAGCTGGAAACTGTTACTTACGGCGCTCTAGGCGCCCATCACTCTCTCTCTCTCTCTCTCTCTCTCTCTCTCTCTCTCTCTCTCTCTCGCCTTCAGATTCGTGTGTGCAAAGCTATGTTCTGCTATGCAATAGTCTAGTAATTATATTTAAGTACTAACATACGGTATTACTTTTCTATAGGCTAACTAACACCTTTCAGTCTGCCATTCGAAAGGCAGGGTCTCACAAGTGCTAACTAATGAACCAGACCAATATTTTGAGAATAATTTGAGTGAAGTCTTAGTACATTTGGATCTCCCTTACAAATACTGTTATGGTAAAGTCCACATGGACATATAACGTGATTGGAATACAAGCACTGTAACGCGATGGTACACAGAACGCGCCCTTATTAGCTTTAATAATTCGTGATCAATAAATAAGTAGGAAACCCATTGCATTGAACTCAGTTTCACTGGCTTTAGTACTGCTATCAATTGAAGACCAAGTGTCCTTGTCAGACTATTTATCGCAAGGGTGGTATATTTAAATTAGAGTAGACAGGAGCAAGTGTATCACCTTCTGCATAGCACCTCGTATGGAAGCATAACACACATGCGCATAGATGCTTCAATAGATTTGGAATTATTCTCCGCAGTAAAACTTCAATAAGAACCAGATATGTGAAGGATAATCGAATTGCCTTTGGAATTTAGTAACGTATGCCTATAATAACTAAGATAAGACATATTGACTTAAGTACCTTTTGATAATTAGCTTGCTTACGTCGAGGGTACCTCAAAAGGAGTGATCAACCACCACTGGCCACCGCTAAACATGTATTCCCTTTGTTCTTCCGCAATGCTAAGGCTGGTATGTTTAAACTGAATATACACGACACACACGCATGTACACGCACAAAGGTGCGAGTAATCCTTCCATCATATGGCGTCATAATCAACTGCGTGATGTGTAGGATGCCGCCATAAGCAATGCCCTCATCGTAACGTCGTGAATGCCGTCGATAAGTACGTCAATTGAAAACGGACCATGCGTACAAATTGGTACGAATTGTGTGTCTTTACTATTTAATACATATTATGTTGAATATTTTGAAACTAATTTGACTGGGCGCTGTTTCTGCCATATGCAGCAGCACCACACAGTCAAATTAGTTACAAACTATTCAACCGCTTACCTGCAGAGTTTTCAAAAAATTAATAGGTATGGAATACGGGGATCGATCGATCCCAATACGGCGAAGTGTGGGTGGAGCGTAGCTAGAGATGGGCGGGTCATAGCTAAAATTGGAAAGGTCCGTTGTTATGTTAGATTTGGGCTAGTGTTTTATTTGCTTATCGAAGAGCGAATTTGTGCACATGTAGAAGAAAATGAATGCATAATAAATACGATATGATATGCAATTCTAATCCCAGCCAATTATTTTAACGCAGTTAAATGGAAGGACGGTTCTGTGGAAACTTACAGATTTCTGTCACATTTCATACACTTTTTTCACGTAAATTTCATATTTCCAACTCTGTCCTTAACATTTTCCTAAGCTTACCATTGTAGTCAGAATTTATATTACTTGGAATACTATTTAAACGAGGATCGGTATTCATATTGACAATGAGTTTTCGGAAAAATGTTGCTGTCTGTGAAAGCAACCGTTTTCGGCGATGTCTTCTAATTAGGGAGGCCGATTGGCATGCGCTGACCGTAACAATTCAAAGAAGGATTCTCAAATGAAAGCCTGTTCCAATTCATCAAGCGCAACAATATGAGCGCCGTGTTGACAAAGAGTTTAACAATGGCGGATATAGTAATCAGAAGATCGATGAGTATACAATGGGAAAGATGTGTGCGTGGCGGATAAATGACAGTTATTTGAGTTACTAGACGCACGTATCATAACACATCACAAGGCATTATATATGTATTGGCAATCTTCCAGCAAAGATAAAATAATCAATAGCACATGATTTCCGGGGAGGTAGTGATATGCCGAAACAGAAGATACGGAGGCTTTGATAGCCATCTAACTGAGCTATGTTTGGATTTCGTCATGGACCTGGCAGATATTCATAAAATACATTTTCTGTTCAATTGTAGGATATGTTTGTTTTCTAGTAAGTATCCAGTATCTATATACTCGGGTGTTGGATCGAAGCCACCCAAACATACATCCACCCATTATTGGTGCTTTTAAAACGCCCTTCTGATATCTCCTGCCAGTGTCAGTAATTGTTCCAGAGAGTGGCGAGCCATGATAAGCAAAACGCGATCGCTGAGACAAAACAGACAATTGATTATTTGCATATGCTTGAACTGTGATTGCGTCGCCGCACCTGCTTGGCAGATTGAGAAACACCATTACCAAGCTGTCAAACAATGATGCAAAATCAACTTTTCGCAATATATATATATATATATGATTACATGTTGCATAATGGAGAGAAGCTTGCGAAAAGTTGATTTTGTATCATTGCTTGACAGCTTGGTAATGGTGTTTCTCAATCTGCCAAGCAGATGCGGCGACTCAATCACAGTTCAAGCATATGCATATATATATATATATATGTGTATATATATATATATATATATATATATATATATATATATATATATATATATATATATATATATATATATATATATATATATATATATATATATATATATACACACCTCAGTGCTGCACAAATAATATTGTTATATGCCAGCATCTCCAAAAATATTTTCGACACAATCAAAACAATGATGTATGGCTGATACTGTCCTTATGCCACAGATGGATTATCCTCGTTCATAGTACTTTATAATTCAGTGTTACTGGTTGCATGTCTCCTTGGGTAATTGATAGCTGCTCAGATATAAATTAACATGTTTCCAAAAGTGCAATCAGATATTGCAGACCTTCGTCCATGACATAGGTGTTCAGGTTTCGTGACGCTGCTATGCCATTTTGATTGTGACGTTATTGTGTATCACGTCATATACGTCAGTGGTAGATTGAATCCGTCCAGAGAGAAAGCAACGATGCGAATGCGGCCAATTCCTGTAGATAATGGCATCAATATGTGACCCCTCTTCCGTGAAGGCAAATCTCCCTGTGGCTTACCATGAATTAGTAAGACCTGAAGCGTAAATCTTAGAATCAGTATGACTTCTTAAAAATCTAAATCCCTTGGCATTGTGAGAATCGTGTCTGAGGTTATTATAGAACAAATACTGCACCGCATTTGAACACCATCACATCATCCCTGCTCGTCTCGGAAAAGGCTTCTCTCAATTTCTTTGGAAAATAGAAGTTTCCTGTGTTATATATGCCCCGCCCATCTCTAGCTAGTTTCCACATACACCCCTTGCTCGTGTTGGGAGCGATTTCTCACTGAACTCCATGACTATCAATTTCCAAATAAAACAATACAGGTAAGCTGTTACATATTTTGAAACATATTTGACTAGGTGCTGTTGCAGCCTATGCGGTTAGTTTAAAATATTCAACAGCATTTTTTATTAAATAGCAAAGACACACAATTTGTACATCGTGTCGGACTATTAAGTACTTAAGACGCTATAAATCAAGCCGATCATGGCGTCATGATTGCGGCGTCATCACACACGTCACGTAATTGATTATGACGTAAACTGACATCATATGATGGATGGATAAAATGTAAAAGTCAGACAGAAAATACTCGAACAGGGAAAATGATAGAGGAGAATGGATATTCCGCGCAGATAGCTCATGCGCTTCTACTGTACAGTCGGCCGGTAGATGGAGATTATGTAACTGAATACGTCTTAGATTCCTCCATTCAGAGCTGGCCATCTGATAGAGTCATTTAAAGAATGCAAAGCGTAATTGATGTGGATTGACGTCATCATAAATCGCGCCATGAACGACGCAATACGGTCCATTACAAATGCTTAATAGTTCAACAAGTTGCACGAACTGTATGTGGTTACATTGTAATACACATTGTATAGAATATCTAGAACAGCACTCAGTCAAATTACTTTAAAAAGTTGTCAATTTGTAGCTGTACAGCTGTATAGTTTTCCGGAAATTGAGATTCAGAGAGTACATGTAGCTATTGCTCCCCACACTGGCAAAACGTGCGTGAATGCTAGGCACAGAAGGGCGGAGCGTCACTAAAACGTTATTTCTCCATTGTATATCGCATTGTCAAAGATGCAAGCAACATTAGATGTTGTGACGAAGCAATGTTAAATTATGTGTAGGTGAATACAGGGCCCCATTTCTATCTATGACCTCCCATTTCCAGGTAAGACCCCTCCACATGTTATATGCATTGCAACCTTTTTGTATGACTGATTAAAATTTAATTTTCAAGGTAACTATACCGACAAGTACACATATTGATGCAAGGCATCAGCAAATAGCGTGGCCGGAGGCTTTTATAATTATGAAAATAAACTCAATTGTTTCATGAAAAAAGTAAGTTATATAAAGGCATACAAGCCACTCATGACAGAAATATAGGCGGACAATACCTCAAAAGAAGGAATATTTCTTGCAAAAAGATATGCGCAGTATTGGCTATGGGATAGGACAAGCAGCTTATATTTTTGGTCAGGCCATCAATTTTTTCATCCATCCGTTTTCTCCAGGCCAAATTCCTTAACAGAGAGAGAAACAGACACAATTAGGAGCAGCCAGTGATGAGAGAATTTCAATACTGCATCAGCAGATAGTAACATATCAAATCTGGGTCATTAGGTATTAGACATTAGGTATTAAGATACAGAAATCAGCAGAACTGGCAACCCAGTCAGTAGAAAATCGGCGCAAGAAGCAGTATAGACGCTAACACCCATTCAAACATATTAAAGAAGACTCTAAAGAATATTTAAAACCTAAATCCTGATACATTTTTAAACAGGCGCGAAGAGCTTGTAATACGCATGAAAGACACATCTCCATTTGCATCACTGAGCTAAAACTTAAGAAGGTTTCGACCAAACTGTAGACAGCAGAACTAAATGTTAGTGGCTATGGTTGATGTCAGAGCATTGATAACATGGGGCCGGGGTGCAGCTATTTACACTAAATGCCAATTCAGACCGCATGTGCAAGCATCAGACGGTCATTTTCCAAATGAGTAATGCCAATCTTCCTAACTTATATAGGGAGTCTCAAATGTAAAGGATTAGCATATTAAAATGTTAATGAGTGATTTTAATTACCCGGAAATAAATTGGTGAAATATACACTGCAATGCTAGTGAAAGTATATTTTTGATGCAATACAGCACCTCACTCTGTACCGACAGATACTCTTTTCAACAAGTTAAATGACCAGGATACAACCAACACCGTGAACCTAGTTTTCTCCAACGAAAATGATATAGTATACATCATTCTGACTAAAGACCCAGTGGGAAAGCCACGACATCGTGATCTGTTTCATTTAGCTATCGTATCTATGTCACCTATCAACAGATATCTTTACTGGAAACAGTGACAAACTATTAAATCAAATACTTTCTGCCCGACAAAAAGCCACAATCGGCCTCAACCGTTGCAATGATGACGATCTTGTTGACCAAATGTACACATTTTAGGGTATTAGCCTGATAAGTCAGGTTCTCTCAGTACACGGAGCTAATAATATGGGATATATAGAAATATTTTCACATTACTATAATAAATAATTGGTGGTAGAATTATTCAATATTTCGCACAGCACGAGAACATAATGAGTTCTAAATGGCCTTATGTTCGAAAACTGGCTACAAGTCATGTAGAGATATTCTGGTGTCTAATATAGTACATTATTGGAATTTGACAATGGTTTGCCGCTACTAAATTACATATGACGAAATTACTGTGTAGTAACATTTGTTTGAACCTTTGATACTTTATTAACGTATTCATATACGTATCTAACCATATGGGTGCACTTCTGTGGTCGAACCTATTGCAAAGAGCATGGTACAGAAAAACGTGGATCTGACATAATTTTCGTCAATTTTCTGTATGGAATTGTGTACTATGAAATTACTTTCCTGTAGAATTGTTTTTAAATTCGGAATACAACTAGCATATTTAAACTCCTATAAGTATTTGCAGGCGAAATGCTGGGGGGGTCTGGGGGGTGAACATATTGCATTGTAAACCGTGAATTAGCCTAAATTTGCACATATTTACGTTACGAAATTTTGTAATCTCACTACGTCGTAAGTTTATAGCTATACCATCTGGACATATGGGTGACGTTCTGGGCAAACCCAATTGTGAGCGATATGTCAGGACATACCGACACCTATCTGAATGTGGTGAATGTGAACCAACCATATTACAATGGGCCCATATGGCGAATATGTAACTACATATTATGAAATTACTTGACGGTAGAATCGTGCAAAAGCAGTAGTACATAGTAAGTTATATACAGATATACGGGGAAAAAATGATTACAAACCGAGAACTGAGATTCCAATACTGAATATAGTAAATTGTTGGAATTTGACAACTGTCTGTGGCTACTAAATTGAATATTACGAAATTACTACGTGGTAGAAATCTCGAAATGCATTAGCGTATTCATATCCCTATCTAACCATATGGGTGAAATTATGTAGCCACACATATTGCAGACTGTATGGTATTCAAGACCGCAGATCTGCCAAGATTGGAACAAATTTATGCGATGAAATACTACGAAAATACTTCTTGTTCGAATTTTTTTGTAACTAGCATATCCAAACCCCTATACGTCTATGTGAGCGAAGTTCTGGAACCGACCATATTACGGAAAGTAGGGCACCGAAAACCACGAATACACCATCATTTAAGCTAATTTTTGCGTATTACAATTACTTCATCTGGAGTTTGTTAGATTCAGAATATAACTAGCACATTAAAGCTCAAGTCTGTGTTGGGTAAATTATGGGGCTGGACAAACTACAGACAATAGGGCACCGAAAACTGTGAATCACTCGAGATTTAAGCCAATTTTCGGTATAAAATGTGTACTACGAAATTACTTCATGGTAGAAATTGTTTAACCTCAATCCATTACTTCACTAGCATATTCATATACCTATATAATCATATGGGTGAAATTATGTGGCCAAATTTACTGCATACGTTCTTGACCTAGCACATGCATAGACCTACACTATCGGTGGATTTCTGTATTCAGTAATCTGCTACAATATTATGGGCAGCCGTATTGACTGGACATTTGGAACATTGGTAGTCTATCAATGCTGCTGCATAATTGCATTGGCCCTACATGGATGTGTTCCCACTGATGGACTAAAAAGGCAAGAGAATTCTACTGATAATCGCACATCCATTAGTTTTAGTGAATTGTATCTACTTTTTCGCATGCTACAATAATATTATACATGAATTTCTTTTGAAATTTACCACATCCATAGGACGCCGCTCGTAGAAGGCGTCCACCATGTTAACAAATTTGCGTCGACGCCCACAAGACGTTACGTCTGTAATTTTTGCCCAATCTCGAATGCAACAAATGTGAATCTGCATGTTCAGCCTAGTGTCTTATACTCTAATCCAATACGGGACACGTTAAATAGATATGGTACATTGTATACCGGTCGTAGTCGTCCTTATAATTTTTTAACCCTGTAATACCTAAATTGGGTCAAGAATATAAAGATTTTTGCTTCTTGAATGTCTATTTGCAGTCCAAGAGAAGACTGTTTTGAAGAGTTACTGTTGGAATGACTGACTCAATTATCGAGCCAGTCATTTCAGTGGTGAATTTTCAAAAAAAACCTTCTCTTGACCTGCAAATTAGCATCCTCAAGATCAATGTAGATGCCGGGTTTGACGGCTTCGTCATGAAAGGGATAAAATACAACAAGAGAAAATGTTAGGCCTACATGCACAGTCGTTGTCGTTGCAATACTTAATACAGGACTTTGACAGCAACAAGTAGATGCGTAATAATCAACAGCATGGTCTGTAAATGGCAAAGACATACAATTCGTAAAACGTGTCGGACTATTAAGCATTTACGATGGACTAAATCGAGTCAGTCATGACGTCCTGATTATGACGTCATCCTATACGTCACGTCGTTGATTATGACATAAAATGACGCAATATGATGGATAGACAACATGAAAAGACCCATTATCAAGTGGCATTAATTACCTTCGCACAATCTATGATTGATTTAGTTAAAATGTGTGACCTATAAATATGGGTGGTCTCTTAATGCAAGTGGTCGATGCTGTATGGACCAGGCATTACCAAGTGGTATTGGCCCTGCAATGCTCAATTTGCTCATGACAATTTCAAAAGAGGGATCCATTTCTAGGTTTGCCACGCCTATTTCTAGCTAAGCTCCACCCCTTTTCTGCGTGTTGGTATCGATTTATATACGCTGAATAACGAATTCCCAGCCGTCCAATTTCAAAGTAACTATACAGGTAAGCTGATGAATATTTTGAAACTACTTTGACTGGGTGCATTTAAAGGTTTGCTACCTCTGGCCGCAACAACGCCAGGTCAAATTAGTTTCAAAATATTCAACACGATGTTGATTACATAGTAAAGACATACACTTCGTACACTAGCCGGACTATTCCATGTTCATGACTGAGCTCGATACGTCATTCATTTACACATTTTGGATTGTGACGTCAGCCTGTATCTGACGTAATCGTTTATGACGTCATATCCTTCAGTTACAGATCGGATCCAGCCATTATCATAGAAAATGACTGTTGAATAAATAGAAAAGACATACAATTCTAGTCAAATTATTTTCAAAATATTCAACAGCATGTTGATTAAATAGTAAAGACGTGCAATTCGCACACTTGACTGGCTATTCAATGTTCCTGTCGGAGCTAGATACGTCATTCATTACACATTTTGATTGTGACGTCAGGCTAATTTCTGACGTAAATGCTTATGACGCATATAGTTGAGAAACAGATCAGAAAAATCCATTATCATAGAAAATGCCCTATGTCTAATTGCCGTCCAAGAGATCATTGTGGGTGTTTTGCAATGTACTACTGGAATTATAGGATCGGGTATCCAACCAGTCATTCCAGTGGTAAACGTTCAAAGCAAGTTCTCCGGCGAGTAGCTAATGCAAATGGAATTTCTCACGATTACTGCAAGAAGCCATTTGTGGTCAGTTTGATAGAGTGCTAAAGTGCACATAGAAGAGACGCAGCGCGCGGGCATATACTTGCGTACTTTCATCTGCAGAAGGAAAGATAAACATGTTTGTATGTAGTCCTCCAGCAAAAGAAGTGTAGTTATGTGGAGTAGTTATTTGGAATTCCATTGTCTGTTTATTAAAAAAAGTAGGTGGTTATCGGCACGCACACTCTATTACAGTCGGACCAGAACACATAAGAGAACTCGCCGTGAATCATGCGCATGAACGCAATAAGTATGCGATATCCAGCAATCTAAAAATAGATCCGTGTCTTCGCGCCGCGAATTATTCTGTCCATCTCGTACCGATGGAGATCTCGTGAGACACAGCCCCACAATCCCTGCGCGGAAAGGCCGCGCCTATAGGCAATTCTAGACAGCAATAAACAGATGCGTGCACGCAATAAGCTGTGAATATTTTGAATCTAATTTGCATTTGCGTTATTGCTGCCTATCGCTATCGCCAGACGTCTCATAATGACATACTCTGCCTATACGGAGAATGATAAAATATGTACTTAGAATAGTGGACAATGCGTTTTAACTAAGAATGATAAGACTGTTCATCAGTATCTAACGGCTAAATATCATCGAAATGAATATAAAATCCATTGCTTGCGTATAGCATATTCTGTTACACGAGTAACTCACATTTGCACACGCACGCATGCACGTACGCACGCATACCCTCCCCCCCCCCCCCATTGCACGATGTAACAGTGAGCATAGCTAAAACGCCATTTCTTTTAATTACAATACGCAGCTGTTACACCCTCATCACACTCAAAAGTGATGATGTAGATACTCATATGCTACTGGCGATATAACTGAATGGAATTATTAACGCATTGCAGAAATCTAGTTCCACGTCTGACACTCTTCGTCACCCTCGTTGCATCAATGGGTTTACCTAAATAATGAATTCCTTTTCGAGCTCACATTCCTGTTTGATACCATCTCCGGGAAGAGGACATTTGCACATCGTCCATCCTACTAATGAATTAACCAGCTGTACATGTCCCGAATGCATGGAGATGCTATACTAGTGGTATGCCTTTCGCAATATATGTATGCACGCTCCGGTCATGGGCGGGTATTTATGATATGCTGTGTTTTGTGGATGCTAATATTGAGATACATATACATATATCTTTAATTTAATTTCCAATTTGCTTTCAAGGTTTCCTTCTGTTATTTCATCCTCGTGTCTCTAACTGTGTCAGCTAGTGGAGAAGATTGGTGCACGCATATCACCCTCCGAGACCATACAGAAAAAGCGATTAATTTGGGTATGCCTGGAATCATATTTTGCCACCGAATATGTTCGGCAGATTAATACACACACTATCAAGAGGTCTACTCAAGCATTGTGTAAAATCTAAATCGCATTCAGTAACGTCATAAATACGTTAATCTGTTTCCACAACAGAAACTGAAACATGGTAGCTAGCATAATACAATGTGTAGCACGTTGCGAGAAATGGTATGTTGCCCATTTCTGAACTTAATTTGATGGGGGGTGGGGCGGCATTAGGCAGCGATGGCTTCCCATCAAATAAAATCCAAAATGCTCAGCAGTACGACTATGCACAAAACTAACAAAATAAAAGCAATCGGTCTCCAGCATAATGACCACTGCATGGTTGATACAGATCTTATCACACAGCTATACTAGTTTATATTTCAGTTATAACACAGTTTTCACGTTTCCTTCTGTAGCTGTAATTGCTAGCTTCTCGCGATGCATGGGAACCCGAATACATATCAGGCATTTGGCGTCGCACACAGGCGTATTGTGATTAGATATATGCTAGTTTTACTCAGCAATTGTCATCAATTGGAAGCGAGACATTGTCTCAGGATGTGCGCCTGACTATAACGTTGAATGAAGTATTGACGTGAGACAGCCAGACGAGGCCACGCTTGCAATAATATAAATTCCGGAAATGGATAGACCAATCTGTAAGTCAATTATCGGGACACGATGGATGAGCCTCGATATCAGCAATGGCCATAGATCTAATGAACACACTACAATGCATCAATGCTAAGTCTATTATGTCGTCATCGGCGGCAGCAGCAGCATGGAGGCAACGGCAACCACCACGACAGTGGCAGCAATATACCGTAATCTTCACCATTATTGTCCTTAATCAGCAACCGCAGCATCAGCTCCACCACCACCACCACCACCACCACCACCACCACCACCACCACCACCACCACCACCACCATCACCGCCACCGCCACCGCCACCGCCACCGCCACCGCCACCGCCACCGCCACCACCACCACCACCACCATCACCGCCACCGCCACCGCCACCGCCACCGCCACCGCCACCGCCACCGCCACCACCACCACCACCACCAATATCATCACCAGCACCACCACCACCACGACCACCGCCACCGCCACCACCACCACCACCACCACCACCACCACCACCACCACCACCACCATCCCTTTGACTAATGATCACAATACTAGAGATGAACGCAATCACTACACAATTAGAAACATTGCGTAATAACTGACAAGAGTGTCTGAATCAGGAGAGGCATATGAGATTACCAATTGCAAGAACCAGCTTATGGGTGCAATCATTGCCCATTGTAATAGCGTCTGTAATATAATATGCTCATGTCCATTTAATTAGCATTATAGGCATTGGCATTTCGAGGGTGTTGCAGCCTCTATCCTCATAACTAATTTATGGGGAACCTATCAATCATCGCATGCCCACAATGGCATCACTATGCATCATGTATCATCTCATTAGCACAGATATACACAACGTTTCACTCACCAGGAAGCACCGTATCACTAAATGGTATTTAATAATGTCTGATTGCACACATATTGGAACCTAGGCATCTCATCCATAGATTACAGATCACAAGTAATTGTTCGCGATGTCATAAGTATTGTGTTGGTTGTATGGACAATTATTTTGAAATGGATTTAACTGGCAATGTTTGTTTTCAACAGTTTGCATCAGCAGTTGCGTATATATCGCATTGTCTATCTCTGTCTACCGTATACAATAGACTTCGATCTGGCACTTAATTATCTGACGCTATAATCAAGTGCGTCTCTTGTTAGCCAATAGCACAGCTTATGGTTAACGTTTTTAAAATGTATTTTGACTTGAAGCTTGTGTTTACCGGTAGAGTTATCTACCAAATTAGATTCTGGAGATTCAGGTTTCAAAGTTTCTAATTCATTCGCATACAGATTGGGCGAGAAATGGATAACTCATAATACGAATGTGTTTTACTTACTTGACATTAACTCAAGGGAGATTTCATTAGAAGAGAAACAAATGTCTCAACATTTCAGCTATTGTGAACTGAGTGTCTTTCCTTGAGAGTGGGATAGCAATCTGACAATGAGAGGCATCATAATAGGTTGCAATCTTCTATAACATCAATGGCTAGCTTAACTCCTCTTGCTCCAGCAGCGCCTCGACGAGCTCAATATACCACTTACAAGGGCCTATTCATTAACCATTTAACTAACACAATTTAAAACAGAGGAAATTGTTGCTCATTGAATGCAATCCAAATGCAGGCCAAGTGAAGACATTTTTTTTTAATTTTCCAATGGAATTCACAAAAAGGTATTTCAGTTGTCCTGTAAATGAAGGCTGTTTGAACAGCATAACATCAAGGTCAAGAAAATTAAAAAGTGTGCAAATCAGTATAGACTAGTAGAATAAGCCCATTTTTGGGCGACATGGGGAAAAAATTCCAATGTTATAAGTTCCTGCTCATGTTTGATCTTCACTATCTCTAGTATCCCAGAAAAAAGGTCCTGACCAATATGCCTTGGGCGGAATTTTTTACACAACTTTGAAATCTTCCTACTTTCAAATTTCGTGCAGTGCCTTATTATAGGGTGCAGGGTGGGTGGCGGGGTGTGGGTTGGGGTGTGTGGCAAATTCAAATTTCTGACGTTCCAGTATGATTAAAGTGCTGAAAATGGGCATACATTTCGAAGATACAATACCATATCGTGTAAAATAATAATTGTTGAACTATATCAAAAATAACTTTGGAGAATTCTTTGATGATCACCAATATAGAGGCCAATTCCCAGTATTTATGAACATATAACTGTATCTTTTTTGCTATCACTATATGTTGCGTTATAATAAGAAAGTTAGCGAATAAATGTGTTCAGGACAATACATCGTTTACAAATATAGCCACCTTTGCGCGGTCTGTGGTTAGATTACGCATAGAATTAATCATTTGTAATAATAATACATGGTCCAGGATAATTTTAGAAACTGGCAATTAATGTAAATCAAAAGAAAATCATGACTTTTGCGTGTAACAGGTTGAAATAAAGTTACCTAATATGCGTATTCACTATCATATCGTGGTTGTGAACACGTGCTATGCTTAAATTCCTTATTGGTTTTTAATACATTCAACAATGATTTATCAATTAGATGCAAATTGCATTCCCATGCCGGGTATCTTATCTGAGGGGAATTGTGTTGTTTGTCGGTAGGTTATGGGAGATGATAAACAAAAGGTTTATAAAAAAAGGTCTTGAAACGCGAATTCGTATAAGTCGTCTTCTGGGGGTGGGGGGAGGGCTGGGGGTGATAGAGAACTGAATGAATATTTATTAGAAAGATCGGTAACACTGCCCATTGGTAACATGTACACACGAGACGCCGGGATGATTATACTAGTGATCCAGAAGCTGGCCTGAGAAGAAGTCGAACAGACAGTGACAGTGGAGCAACAACATCAAACATATTAAGATCAAGTACGGAGCCTTTTGACTGGACGGACGTTTGCTTCTTGTGTGGGAAAACAGCAGTCATCCAGACAAAGACTCGGTGTCAAAGGTTACCTTGCATTCAGACAATCTGTCTTGAATCGGTGTATGAAACGAAATAACACCTGGGCTCATCAAATTGTGTTAAGAGTAAATGACTGCATAGATTTAGTTGCATCATCAGCCTATTATCATTACAAATGATATACAGATTTATGCTATTCTGCAAACACTACTAATGTACCAGTCGGTCGGCCAACCAATTCAAAGAAGCAAAGCACAGCACTTTTCCATTGGCTGGATGATGAGGGGTGTCAGAAAAAATTACTATCACGGAAATATACGAGAAGATGATAGAGATATCCAATGGCGAAGAAGTTTATGGCATTAAGAGCCTGAGAGAGAAACTGCACGACCATTACGGCAACCACATATTCTGGTCGCGAATGAAAGGGGGCCGTGAAGATGTATTATGTTTCCATGATATGGCTAGTTAGATAGTACATGGGAAATGGCACTCCGAAAAGAGAGAACATGTCAAACTAGAAACTGAATGAATAGTTGCTACATGTGCTGAACTACTGAAAGACGAGATACGTCAGCGAGAGTTCTCAAAAGAATGTTATCCGGGTAGCAATGCTATTAGTGATATTGGTAAAGGGACGGAGTTTCTCACCCACCTAACTCGTATATTTATTGAGACAATGATAGAAAATGATGTAAAAAGAAATAGCATGGGTCAAGCTCTCACTCAGGCTGTGAGACCATCTTCTGTTATGTCGCCTATTTTGTTTGGTACCGCGGTAGAGATGGACCATGTATTTGGTTCAAGGTGGCTGATAGACGAGCTGTTCAGATTGGGATTTTCCATCTCATATGATGAATTAACTTTGTTTAAGCAATCTATTTTACAAGAGAAAAATCTCGGCACATTGTCACCAAATAGCGATGCAGAAATCATACAGTGGGCCTCGGATAATGCTGACCATGATGTCCGAACACTTGATGGTGGCAACCAGTTTCATGGTATCGGTACAATATCAATGTCGGCTGTAAAAGGATACCAAAGAAACTGTGATCAGCATGTTAGACGCATGGCAAACTTGGCAGTGTCTGAACTAGTGGGTAACAAGGGGATACCAATCGTTCAATATATAGGGCCACTGTTAACATCACTTTCCTCCCTAAAGTTCAAACCAATACTGGAATCCCAATGACCCCATACCACGCCACCAGCATCATAGTATGCCAACCTGCTGTGGCAATCAGCATGCGTGTTTAATAAATTGAGTATACCAATGCCAACTTATTCTGGATTCATGCAGCACTTCTGCATGCCCCTTGATGATGGTACTGAGAAATGGCAACTACTTATTCTTCCATTCATAGACCTCAGCCCAAATGGCGAGACTTGTCTGTACTCTACGCTTTTATACATTCACGATCAGTCAAGTAAACTGATGCAACCCAGTGCATCAATCACATTTGACAAGCCACTCTGGCAGAAACCAGTTGAAATTATTAAAGCAAAATATCTCAAACGGTTGGTTTGTCGACTTGGTGGATTCCATCTTCTAATGAGTGCATGTGTTAGTATTCGCAATGTGATGAAAGGGTCGGGTCTTGAAGAAGCCATGGGGCAGGTGTATGGACCAAACACCATTAATCGGATTTGGCGGGAAAAGCAATTTCCAGGGCTTTACATGCACATTTTCTTGTTGAAAAAGCGGTTATGACAAAGCTGATTTCTGATCTATTACCTGTATGTGCTGAACTATCCAATTCTGTATGTACACAACAGCCAGATAGATTAACAACCAATCAAGTAATCAAACTGGAAGATATGGTTCGATGTGCTCTAGAAGACGAATGTATACCAATCAATGAGATTTCCGATTCGGAAGAACTGGTAGCATTAGATTTATGTATTATTAAACACAAGGCAAAATTGGAAAGCGAGTCACGTACAGCCAAGTATTTGATTTTGTATCTGTACTACATAAGCATCATCAGAGAGTTCATACATTGCGAAAGAGTCTGTGATTGGGAAGGGCATCTCGCAGCTGTTGGAAAGTTGTTGACTCTTTTCGCGGCTTCAGGGCATATTACTTATGCAAAAAGTGCTAGACTTTACCTGCAAATGATGAGAGATCTCCCGACCAAACACCCACGGGTGTACACTAAATTCTCTACAGGTCACCATGCAGTTCGTAGGAGTGATACGCCCTGGGCTGGATTATGGACTGAACTATGCATAGAGCCGATTCTTATGCGATCAGTGAAAGCTCGAGGAGGTCTGACACTTGGTCGTGGCATATTTGAAAGCAGTAGGCATCAATGGAACGTTAGCATGCCTCACTGTGTAGCTGTTCATGAGGCAGTGATCAGCTTAACAAATCGTCAAAATGCAACAAGTGAACAACATGCGGAACTCGGTAAATCTAGGTGCAAGCGAGATTTTGTAGACATGGAGAAGATCCTAGATTGGTTTGAACAGCACAACCCATTCGATGACGAGGTGTCCACGCTAAGGTCATTGGCAACTGGGCTAATGGCATCTGCCGATGATGGAATTAATTGTGACGTGGCTGAACAAGTGGGTTTGCAGATCCAGCAATCACTTGATGACGTGGCCTTTAGTAATGCTCACATTAAACGATTTCAACAAGTTCGTACATTGAATGACCTCCAGCCCGGTATCAAGCTCGGGAAAAAAACTATCCAGATTGAGCCGAGTGTTTTATTCTTGCGATGTACGGCACTGGCAAATCGAGAATTTGAAGACGTCACATCTTATTTTAAGTATGAACTTTCCTCCATACCTACATCGCTGTTCAAAGACTATTTCATGCGAACATCAGCTAAATCAGAATTAGCCAGGGGTATCAAGAAAGAGCTCCACAATGTCAGCCATGAACTGACTAATGTTACGAAAGATACTATGCCAGTAGCAGATGGTGGCTGGCTGCTCCATCATATTAGATGGAAACACAATATCACGTATCAAGAAATTGTCGAACAATGTGAAACCTTTCTCAGGAATAAATATGGAAAGTGCTGTGTTGTATTCGATGGATAGGAAGGGCCATCCACAAAAGACCACGAACATCTGAGGTGCTCTGGAACAACGTCCGCTGATATCACTGTCACAGATATATCAACGTATCACGAACATCAAGAGGCATTTTTCTCCAACATGAAGAATAAGACACAGTTCATAGAGCTTCGTGTTAGATTCTTACAATCTAAGGATTATATCGTTAAGTGTAGTGTTGGCGATGCAGACACCTTGATTGTATCAACTGCTCTGGACTTTTAGAAAAGCGGTCAATCAGTAATGGTTGTAGCGGAAGCCACGGACATTTTTATTATGCTAATTCACCGCTGGAAAACATACATGGCTGATATATTTCTAGTAAACGAGAAAAAACCAAACGGACCGAATAAAACTGTGCATATGTACAGCCTTCGCGAAGCACATGCAGTGATGAATCCAGTATTGCACGACAACATACTGTTCATCCATGCATGGGGTGGTTGCGATACAACTTCATCTTCCTTTGGACAAAGAAAAACTCATGTAATGAAGGTCTTGTCTAAACAGAGCAAACTACAGTTACTAGCTCATGAAATGGCTGATACTGAGATGACACCCCAAGACGTCGGTAGTGCCGGTATATCTGTTTTCTGTATCCTTTATGGAAGGACAGATTTTGAATCAATGACACCCTTGAGACACATGCGTTATCAAGCAATGATTGCACAGTGTAATACAATTGAGCCTGAGAGACTTCCACCAACTGATCGAGCGGCTCATTACCACAGTCTTCGTGTCCATCTGCAAATTATCCAATGGGCTGAACTCGATAACAAGTGCCTTAATCCGTACGCATGGGGCTGGACGTTGGAAAACAAGGTTATGCGCCCAGTCATGACAGATATCGATGCTGCACCTGCAAATGTTCTGAAATTTATTCGTTGTAATTGTAAAATTACTAATACAACCCAATGTGGAACAAGGTAATGTGCATGCTACAAATCAGGATTACACTGTGTCGCCGCATGTGGCTGTTGACATGAATAAACGTGTAGCAACAAGGTTGTTCTTTCCAGGTGGGAAGACGTTGGTGATGATGATGAACAATATTTCGATTAGTGTATGGGCAAAGATAGCAGACAAGATGTGATTCTTGGATAGTCATTTGTCAATGATTTTTACATCTGCCAGGCTCCTCAGTTCTCGTTGTTTAAAATATACTGCATTCACCTAAAGAAATATATGTCTTTAAAATTCTTGATAGAAATTATTATTATTATTATTTTTTGTATCCATTTCATTAATTTTACTAGGGTTTCTGATCGCAAGTATGCGACAAATGAATGGCTGCTGACAAAAGAAATATTTATCCATAATCCGCGCAGCAGTCTTGTTTTTCTCTCACGTTACCATGACTACAACTAAAGGAATCATTGACAGACTAAGAGCATATGGTACACCCGATGAATATACAGTTTCGGTGCTGTACTCCTAGACACACTGTCAGGAAAAAGGACTTGCCTTTGGCTACCCAAAAAAATCAGGGTTTCTAAGAACGCAAAAAACGGCACAATTTCAATTTATCACTGGAATAAGTGGCTCGGTAAATGAGCCAGTCATTCCAGTGGTACATTTTCAAAACTAGCTTTCTCATGGCCTGTAAATGGACATTCCTCAACACCACTCAATAGACTGCTTTAGATAGTATTAGGATTACATTGTTAAGTTGACACAAGGTGGGTTAAAATGGGATGATGGCGTATTCGATGATATTAGTATCAGTAGGCAATATATTCATACAGCGCATCTAATTTCTTTAAAAACAAGAAAAAAAGTTGTCATTACTTAACATATATTATGTGCGATGGTATCGAACCTGCTTTCATAATTCCGATCATACAGAGAAAATATGCAATGATGCCACTGCTATGATTGTGAAAATCGTTGCAATAGGAATGTGCTGAGGGATAGCATAAGTGACAATGGAACAATATACATGATTATATGATATTAACATGTTAGAATAGCGAATACCAGGTGGCGATGACAAGCAAAGAAACACTGTATGTATCTTCCCTCTATTCCAGTATCAGATGACATGATCCCATGCTATTGTATTGTTCACGTTTAGTACATGATCAATATCTCGCAACTGATGCAGCGACGGGGTGAATCGCACAATACGGCGAATGAAGGTTCTGTTTACCCTGAATCGGAAGACTAATACTGAAGATTGCTGGGCTGTATCAGCTCTCGTATGTGTCCAACACCGGCACGGTAGTTTGATTTTGCCCAACTGCTGTCCTTCTTACAAGATGCGTTTCTCACAGCAACTGAAGGCAGTTCATGGCTACTATATATGCTCTACGCTTCTAAAGCAATCGGCCGATTGCCATCCATAGAGGGCATTAACAATGCATGCATTATAGTAATTCATAGTCACGACTGCCATCCTGCTGGCCCCGCATTACAGTAATCAGTTGAAATTGGGACACGGAATACAATGAAGGAACGATGGTATCATTTTTATGTACATGTATGCCCCATCAATCTCTTGCTAAGTTGCTCCCGCTTTCTGCGGAGTGTTGGAATAGATTTATATACGTCGAAGTCAACATTCCCAGAATCCTAATATTAATGTGATTATACAGGTAAGCTGTTGAATATGTCCACATTGCTTTGACTAGGAACTAATGCTGCCTATGGCAGCAAGAGCTCCTAAGCAAATTTCGTATTCAAAGTATATAAAGCAGAATCCAACCCACGTGGCATGGGAAGGTACCTAGCTAGAACTTAACGGATGGTATCGACTGCGCCAAGTCTAATTATGTTCACAAATTTCAACGGACTGTTTGCTAAATAGTAAAGACATGTTGACGGCACTTTAAGCAGCTAGGACCGTCCAAATCGCGTCATTCAAGACGAAATTGATTATAACCTCAGCCTACATGCAACATAGTTTATTATGACGTCACGTGATTGACTGGGTATTTAGATTCATCAATTTGCGGCGATGGCTAGAAATGGACGCAGCTTTATTCGTCTAATATAAAATTCGTCCAATAATTAAGTTGTTGGTTGATTTGGACTGCGCCTCGCAAGTAATTACGCTCTATGATGCTCTATATTTCTCCATACAGACGCAGTGGTTGCACATGTGATCTCATGGTGTGTACGAAATCAAAGAACTTGACCTGAGAGCGTGTTTTTCAAATAGCCTTTCGATTGGGTCTAGTGAATGATGCATAGCGTTTGCAATTTCCTCCAAAAATAATGGGTTGACAGTTTCTTTGAACCCAAGAACATCTGACTGTTCCGCTAACGATGTGAACGTTAATCTTAGCCACTAGTAGTATGTGTGTATGTATTTTAAACGTAAAGCGCAAGGACAATATATCAGTTATGCGACACTGCTACATGCATCCCATTTTAACATGTCGAGTATAACTTGACAGAAATGTAGCTTGCAGTCAAACGTGCGTTAAAATAGACAAAACAATGTATATAAATGTTGGAGATGAGTGTATATGGCATTTTGGATCCAATGAGTCACTGCAGCTGACGTATTCCATTCCTCCGTGTACATTAACAGTGACAATCTCGTCACAATGAATCGCCCCTACAGCATACACCATGCATCCATCTGCAAGGTAATTTACTGTGGGCACATTTCCATATACGGGCACTATTGAGGTCCCTTTCTATCAATCTCCCTTTGCTAGCTTTGCCCCGCCTACCCTTTGCCCGTGTTGGTACTGATTCTAATTTACCATGGGGAAGCTGCTATGCCTCCACACTAGAACTCGATTTGTGTTCAACATATTCAACACAATATCTCTTAACTTATGCATTAACCACACTCATAGAATTCTGACACCTTCGCAACCGGTTTTTAATTTCGTGAGTGAGCTAGCTGATTTTGATTGTGACGTCAGATACTCAGATAGCAGGTGACAGATAATTATAACATCAGCTACTTAAGTGACAGAAAGGTGTACTCTAATGTCATAGTAATGGACCTTTCCAATTTTAGCTAGGCACCGCCCATCTCAATATAAGCTCCGCCCACACCATGTCCGTGTTGGAATCGATCGATCTCTGAACTCTCTGATTATCAATTTCCAGAAAACTATACAGACACGCTGTTAAACATTTTGAAACGAATTTGACTCGGTGCTGTTACAAGATTAAATTTTAAAATAAAATCGCCATAGAGGTGACAGTTACGTCAGCGTCCAGTCAATGGAGTTTTTATATATGCAAATACTGTCCAAAGATGTTGTCTAGAAATTAAAATATTATGAGTTCATGGTTAAAAAGGTCGATGCTTCTTTACAGAATCCTACCATTGCATCATTAATGCTAAACGCGCACTACCAACATTTATTCCAACGTATTTACTTTAAACAAATGTGTTGACAAAATGTGCATAGTGTGCATTGCATGTTTAAAGGAATGGATCTGGGGAAACAACATATGCTCCTGAATGACAGCTTTATATAATACTCAACCTATACACACCAGTGAAAAACAGCAAAATACTATTTATGGCATTCTGGCAAGAACCAATTAGTGACGAAGTTGGCCCCATGCGCTCTGTTGTATGCTGAGCGAATACATAATACCCGCTATAGCCGGTCGTATAAGCGCAGTTATATTCGTGCTAAGCTGATTAGCCACTACTTCCTGCAGCTAAAATACCGTCTAATTAGTCACACGAATGTCAAAATATTCAGTTGGCATCATAATGTGACCTTGGAAACCAGCAGTGTATTTAGAAATCATTTTGACCGAAACTTGTTGCTTTCACCAGAAAAGTTACTTTTAAATATAACGTTTTCAAAAGGATCAAAATTAGAATTAGCAGTGGCAAGTTAATCGCTCTGCATAGGCGTCCACAGAGAATGCTATTCATACCGCATATTCAGGTATGCATTCGTTTTATTCAGGTAGGCCTATGCGGTAGACCTGCGCACACATTTGAAGCACGGCGGAGTGAAAAGCACCAGCTTGGTCACTAATTGGCTCCAAGTTAAGCTCTCCTAAATTTAGTAAATCCCTTTCCGCAAATAATACCGATTCATTTCCATTTTTACCGATGGTAGCTTATTTAATATTGCATGAGATTACCAATAAAAATAATTTGCTATTTCCCTTTTCCCTTTTATTTGTCTTCCTGCATATAGCTTCCAGTTCTGCATGTACTACACGCCATACTGAAGATTGATACATTTCTTACATGTTACATGCTAGCTGGTAGTGTAGTTGAACCCCCAAAAATAGCCTAACCCGGAAACAATTGCTATCAAGCTGGTGTTTGTCTCGTTGGAACCGGAATTTCATCCTCTATAACATATCCAAAATCGCAAAAATCTGTTTTGGGGAAATCTTAAAATACGCAAATTAGTTAATTAATATGGGTATAATGACCTTTGTGTGGCATAAAGCATTTATTCTGTCATACGATGACTGCATTTGTTAGCTAACTCGTTTTATATTACATGATTCATATACCATATATGATAAAATAAAAATATAACAATCAGCTAATTAAATTAAAATAAATTAAAATAACTAATTTGCAAATTAGTTAATTAATAGTGCATATTCACACCAAATGCTTGAAAATAAAATCGCTAAATTTGTGTACTTTTAGAGGGGTAAATTGTGTATCTAAATGTAATGAAACGAAATAAATCTTAACATAAGATGATTTCATATCATAATTAATATAAGCTGTATAGTTTTCAAGTTGAATTACGGACTCGTGTCTCTAATTCAATTTCACAACTTTAAAAATGATATTAATTAACATACAATGAAATCATTGTATGCTAAGATTTAGTTGGTATCCGTACATCTAGACACATAATTCAAACCTCTAAAAGAATATAATGTAACAATTTTATTTTCAAGAATTTTGGTGTGAATATGCACCTGTAAGACATACGAACCGAGAAACTAAATATGATACATTAATTGTGATCTAATTACTATGTTCCGAATTCTATAATAATATAGACCTGTGCTATATCCTATTGAATATTTAAAATCTAGTTTGAAGCAAAAACTGCCTGTCAAATTAGGTTCAACATCATCAATACCTTTATGAATGGTTATTTTGAAATTGAGACAATGCTATTTCAGTGATAAAAGCACATAACATATGGTAATACGTCGTTTGATATGTATCCTTGAATAAGTGGAACTCTTGCTAATGTTTTGCTTGAGATAGATGTTAATGGTAGTATAGATTTGATAATTAGATGCATATTAAATTTAGAGGAGTTATTAAGGAATCGTATACACATATCTTTATTCAAGTATCAATGTATCGTATGTTCTATTTTCATTATCGTTTCATTATCATCATCAGAAACAATAAGATCCTACCATGTTCATGCATCCATCACCATAACAATTACCACATGCCGAAACACACTTGAGGCCATTTTTACAACACGAGCATACCATTGTTCCACAAGGATTTTTTTAAAGAAGATTTGTATATACATTCGAACAATTTTGAGGATGTCTTGTTGTCCATATTCTAAGTCAGAGGTGTTAATTTCTGATTTTTAATCTTCAATCCCCATTCTGTATGATTAAGCATAGTGCTTAGCATTGTACAACAGTGTACAATTGGGATGGTTACTCTTAAACACTGGTAGGTAGCTGCTCGTCTGTTGCTTCCATCCACATAGCCAGAACGTGCTTCAGCCCATACAATGTATCAGTCGGCTTCCTTCCATACAGCATTACCAATAGCTTCTGCCCAGCCTTGCTAACCTTCCCTTGTGTAGTGGCATATGTACCGAACTCATCACTCAGTTTCTGGATCGCTTCTGAATATGTAACCTTTAGAATAGCAGTTTTGCCTTGACCGAACAAAGCTGAAGATGTGTCACAGCCACCCCATGTACGAATGAATAGCAGCCGATGAGCGATCTCAGCGACCAGATGTGCACATACATCCCGGATAGGGCAGAGCTTCTGACATTTCCTCTGACGTTTCTTTTCCTCTGGTCTCAGAAATATGTCTGATAGGTCAGGTCTAAAATGTTACAAGAGGAGCACAAGAATGTCAGTGTCATCAGCTACTACTGCCATGGACTGGTTATTTACAGATGTAAGTTCTATGGCTAATGATACTATCAGTGTGTCCGCCTCATCTCTGCTTGGCGCACATTATGATTTTCAGCAGCAAGGTAACGTGCAAGTAAGGATATGAATTGATTCTTATTTTCTTCAATTGCTAGAAAGACGTTCTAGCTTGCATGTACCACAGTAGACTCATTGATCATCACGTATGCAGCTGACTTTCCTGATCTCCGTTGATGCTCATGGTCTTTAGTTGATGGTCCATCACAATATCGACCAAAGACTGAAATACATTGCTTGTCTCAAGATGAACTACACGTTGACCTACTGTGATGCTTTTTTGCAGACTAACTAGTGTATTTACTTGATCAGCTTACTTTAGCAAAACGTCAGAAACTTATATATCATCAAACCTCTTTTAGCTTTAACCTCCTTAGCTTGATCCCAGTTGAATCCATCATGATCACCGGCAGTTAGGCCAGAGGTCAGGCATCGTGGTCGTTCATTATCTATGTCAAATGGTGCACAGGTATCAAACTAGTCAACAACACTGAGAAGGTTTTGGAATTCATGGTTGACTCTTGATTTTCCCAGCTCAACATGTTGCGTGCGTGTTATGTGTTGATGTTTAGACAGAGAAGACATAACATCATGAACACTGGCACACGCGTGCATGCTGTTGACCCAGGTGATGCGAACAGGCCCTGTAATTCCTCGTCCTCGTGCCAAACATCCTCGACTTGTTGTGCGCTGCATCATTACTTGCTCAATAACAAGATCTGTCTGACTCCAGAGTCCAGCCCAATATCTGTCAGATTTGCGTACTGTGTGATATCCGCGAATCATGAACTTATCATATAACCATGGGCGGGTATTCGACAAGTCAAGCATAAGTTGAATATACAGACGAGTGGACTTTGCATAATTGTTATGGCCAGTCGCTGCAAACAAGTTGATCATCTTGCTCACTGAAATAAGATGTAAATGCCAATCATCTGTCCTTCCGGCTCTTATTTAAATAGTGTGAGCATGTCAATGTATGCCATGTACTGAAGCCACAACTTAGCCGTTCTTGAATTGGTTGAAAGCATGTATTTGTACTTATCCATTGACTCTAGTATGTATTCCTCTTCAACTAGACGTAATGCATCATTCAAAATGTTATCAAAATGGCACTTGCAACATCTACACTATCGAACAAATTAGCACGAGCTTCGCTTTTCACATTTTGAACAAACACATTACCAACAGTTTCACATGCAAGATCTATCTCCAATATCACACGAGCAACATTTTATTTTGAAAATCTGTCAAAACAAGAAATTTAACAACAGTTTAACGTTTAGGATACATCTCCAATGCCACATTCCCATCAGTTTCACTGCGACGATCTGTCTCAAATAGAATCTGACCAACATCTTAACTTTGAGGATGTCTATCAAATGACTCACTATTAAAACCTGACTCAACCAAATCAATGTGACAATCTGTCTAAAACTACATTTTATTAACGGGATCACTTTGAGGATCCATCAATATGTACAATTCCACAGCTGCTCCGGACTCCAGCTATTCACACAGTCCAGTAAATGCTTTCAACATCTCCTGGTTCTTAGGCCGAACAATTGATTTGTCTTGGCTATGGGTAGTAAATAAGATCTTTGCTGACATGAAAGTTAACTGGCAAGATCTGTGATAGACGGCTTCAATAGCAACGAAGTCGACACACTGTCGCAGTTTTGCCTCAACTTCACGACCCCATGCGGCAATCCTTTGTTTACACACGTACATAATCTGGTAACGAAATTGCAAGGTACACGTTGATGATATCTGAACACTATGACGCCCTCCCTCCCTCCCTCCCTCCCTCCCTCCCTCCCATCTCTCGCTCGCTCGCTCTCCCTCTCTCTCTCTCTCTCTCTCTCTCTCTCTCTCTCTCTCTCTCTCTCTTCCCCTCTCTTTTTCTCTCTCTTCCCCTCTCTTTTTCTCTCTGAGAGGGTCTATATTATGACAAGTTTCCTCACCACATCAGACTGGTAGGACACGCAGTCGCTAACACAACGCCAGGATTGATCTTGCTCTGTTAAAGAGGATGACAAAATCATATTTTACCCTCGGTGCTTCAGATACACTCACTACGCCACTGCATCCCACCAGTGCATGCCCACACCACTAAGCAGATGCTCTGCTAATAATATCAAAGTACCGGTAGTATAATTCATGAATTATTTATTAATCGCATGACGTGCCGCTGATTTGCAAGTAGCATCCCTGACCCCACCCCACCCCATCCGCCGTAGAATATTAACATGTTTTGTTGACGAGTTAGGTTAGATTTTCACAGAGTAAAGTATAGCATGTCGGCATACTAGGTTGCAGTGGTCATATCGCAAGGCATCATTGTTACAAGTTACGCGTGCTCCCGGAAACAGATTACACATGCATATAGTTGGTATATGCGCAGTTTTGGAGAATGACTTGTTACACCAATTAATTTGTCACGTACTCAAATCACTTGCTAGTATATAAATAATGGACAGGAAATAGCATACTCCATACATTGTCAGAAAACATATGGATCAAACTTCTTGCGCTGAGACGCACTCCGTGGGTATGGTACATCGCAAATATTACGAAAATCTGGTGTGCACTTATATGTATTTTGTAAGATTTCCCCAAAAAAGGATTTTTGCGGATTTTTGATATGATATAGAGCAACACATGTCGCTTCGAACGACATCAAAACTAGCTTGATAGCACATTCTTTCCGGGTCCGACCCTAATTCTACTGCACTATAGAGTATGTTCTGTAATATGATACCGCGCGCCTCAAACTTAATCTGCAGGTCTGCGTGTGCCGAATTCTGCGTGGATATTATATTGTAACACGATTGCGCACGCATAGATTTATTATTATGCTAATGAATACAGTGTCCTACCGGGTGATGGCATTGCATTCTGTTCTGGAAATAACATTTCCTTACGTGCCTGATCGCATTCCCCAAGAATTGTGAACATGCTTCTACGGGTTCCATTGCAAAATACGAAAATTAGTGTCCAATTCTGTCTCTGCTCACAGGGTGGATCAAGAAAGTGTTACGTTTTCAAGGAATCAAGAAGAGCCAACTTAGATGAGAATCTTTCTGTGGCATTAAGCCGACACTTATCATCTAGCAAAGCTGTGTCGTTAAGAGAAGCGCTTAGCTTGATGATTGGGGACATCATTTATCATGATTACCGGATATAACTTTCTCCTTTGTGATAATCGATCATCGCAATGCATCGGATTGCACATTTTCTCTGATGGAAATATATTAGTCTGCGCAACCACTGTCATGACCTAATCTGAGCAGACCGTAATTCCAACGAATAACAATTTAATTTGTATATAAGGTTGGCGTGCCGCTTGACGATTGCTGGTTAAATCACGATAGTTAAAACCTGCTAATAGAGTAAGAAAGACACGAATTAATAAGCTGAGTAAGTTCAAGTACAAGTTCAAATTCATTTATTTTGATATAAAATGCACAATTTGCAATTTCACAACAGGTGGGCCACCAAGGGCAGAGACTATATAGATGGTGGACCCCTCTATAGAGCAAATAAAAAAATTATACATGAAGAACTGATACTATAAAATATATGGCATAATCAGCTCAGGTTTATCTTAGTCTTAAAACATACACATGGGGCATGTGACATATAGACAGCATATTTACAGGTACATAAGGAGGTGTGCTTATATTGTTAATTAAAATGCATCGTAACATTATAAGTTAATCTGAGTTTTAATTTAGTTTCTTATTTGTGTCATGTAGTGTCGATGGTGGTTGCAATCAATGACAACTCAGAACTATATTACCAAGAATCTAGGTTCCGCGAATTTCAGACAGACCATGCAAAGATGGCCCATTTTAGCCAGAGCCAGTGCATTGCACGTTAGACATATTTGCCTGTGCTGGCATTGCTATACAGAACTTTAACTTGCTAATACTGGAGCAATCGTATGCAATTGCATGGCTAAGTGTGGTAATGGTCTTTTTCAATTCGAAGGGCTATACACTTACCAATGCTATGCGAGCCTGGTATGTTCGAGCGGTTTTCAAATACAATAACTATTGATTTGTTTCTGGACATAATAATACTATTTAAGAGAATTATAAGAAAAAGATCGATTTCACATACAAGTTCATCATAGTGGGTCTTGTTGTAGAGGAGAATAGCATTGAATGCCGAATAAGCATACGCATGTGAGTCATTAAATGACGCTGAGAAACATATTAGTTAATCAGAACTGAAAAGGTCGCATCTAATCTTAGAGAGTGGTACACTTGGGCGATACTGTACAATCTCGCATTCCAGGATTCTTCTTTTAATTCTGTACGCCGTTAGTGTGGTCATGAATTAACATGCTCTACGTCATCACCTTATTCACGTAGCTAGTGGCATGGTCTGTTAAAATGATCTTCTAAAAGGCACAGAGGAATACATAGTAGAGTGGGGCTCATGTTGTGATCGTGCGATCTCTAAACTCCCTGGGTATCAATTTTCCGAAACTATACAGGTAAGCAATTTAATATTTTGTAACTAATTTGACTGGGCGCTGTTGCTGCCTATGACAGCAACAGCGTCCTGTCAAATTAGTTTCAAAGTATTCAACAGCATGTTTATTAAATAGTAGACATACAATTCGTTCACCTTGTCAGACAGACTATTAATAGTTAAAAACGGGCCACCTATAATCATGTATGACGTAATGATTATGACGTCATTCTACACGCCGCTTAGCTAATCTGATTATGACGTCATATGACGTCAGATGACAGATGGATAATGATGGATACTCTGTAGTTTAAATTATTTGCCAAACCATGTTCTCTTGAGTATATGCTGAGTAGATCATTGCAATACAATATATTAGTTAACACGTTTTCTCTTTGACGGGATGACTACATGTGCCAAGTCGGTGACATGTCTGCGTATTTGACGTGAAATGACGTAGATTTAGATTGCTGAACACGATGACGTCCACAATCATATGCTATTGCTCAGTGCCTGGTTACACTCTTGATGAAAAATGTGTTATCGTTTTGCTTGCATTTGTATACATTTGTTATCCTCAGCAACAGTCGAGCATGACACTATGGCGCGTGTGGTGCAGGTAGATAGATGCAAATGTAGAGAGTTAAATCACATGGCATGGCCCAACCATCGGATTCATATTTCAAACAATTGCAATTTAATTTGCATCTAATAATATAGAATAAGCGGTGCCTGTTGGCGATTATCTTTCGAAACATGCTAACGTGTGCCGGTTATAATTACAATTTCGTAGACAAGCTAATAAGAACGTGATAAAGACAATCAAAGACCACTGTTCTACAAACCACAACTCACAAATCACAAATACCTGGATGGTCTATTTGTACATAGGTCCATTATATTTATCAGTATTTATCAGTAATGCTATGTGAGCCAGCATCGTACAGAGCTCTAGATTGCTTATGACCTGATTGACTCCATTGAGGGACCATTTTCATGATTTGTCGACGTGCAGTGAGTGTGCCATACGAAGCCGGACCATGCTAATGACATGATGATGGTATCCAATACCAGGGATACGTTCAGAAATTGACCATCGAGACAAACAGGTAATTATTGATTCAGTACGATTGTGTATATTTGTTTGACCATTTGTCAAATGTATTCATTATTGAATTGAGGACGATTTAAAGATGAAATAAAATGTCGCTACCAGGGAAAGACCAGTTTTAAAATGTACAATTTAATCATACTTGTTTTGTGCTAGAGATGAATAATCTTGATTACTATAGCATCTCCGAACTTGTGTCACATCCTGTGAGACGGCTCTGTTAGATCGAAAGCACGTGTGTATATCTACACAGCACCATAGGTAGCGCTAACCTTGAGAGGGGTGATGCGATGCTATAACTATCTAAGCTCCGTGTTATCATTTTCTACGTCCCTGTTATGAACGCATCAACAGCGATGCTAACGATGCGCTTAACAGTGTCTGGATCTATCTTTATTGACTTATATCTTTGCAGGTTGCAGACATAAATTCGCTTTCCTGCGCTAGTTGTTGTTGTTGTTGTTGTTGTTGTTGTTGTTCGTATATCGCTCCTCTTGATAGGAGCACAAACAGAATATATTGTCCGAATGCAGGTCAATAATAGCACTACTACTACTACTACTACTACTACTACTACTACTACTACTACTACTACTACTGCTACTACTACTACTACTACTACTAATAATAATAATAATAATAATAGCATACACATTGTTCATCACCAGAGTGCATGAATAATTATAAATACAGTTCTGATTCAGGATATCAGTTAAAAGCAGTTACTGCAGTTTCTGTTGAGTAATGTTGTCGTGGAAGCTGGTTAAATAGGAAACTTCTACAATGCAGGTGGTAACATAGTTTTCTAGTTATACGCTCGAATTCAAATAATAATGAGAAGTTGTTAGGTAGTAATCCAGCCATGACTTGACATGTACAGTTAATAATAAATGTTACGAGGTGATCTTCTATGCTGGAGAGATATTTCCAGGAATTCTCGCCAAGGTAGGGGATGCTGATTTTCTTGAGTAGTGATGGAGTGCACCACAGTGTAGCAAGAAGTGTTGATAATCTTCAGAACTCAACTGACAGAGTAAGGTTCGCACAGTGTTTTGGTTGAATTTACTTAGTGTTGCTTGTAATAGGTAGGCCCCTGTGATGAGCCAGGTTTTAATGGCACTGCGTTTTACATCCGTGTTGTCATTGTTCACAGTGTACACGGATATATGGCATTTCCCAGTACAAAAGGCTTTAATGTTGCAGTTATGGAGTGCATTTTTGGTTTCACACTCAATCTGTAAGTCTTTCATTGCTTGTCCACGGTAGATTTTACTACTGATTTCCATTTTAACTGTGATGGTAGATTCGTAATAAGCTCTAGCACATTCTTAATATAAATAAACCAACTGCCCGATTTTGGAGTCTCGAATGTCATCTGTCTTACTAGTATGTGGTTAAGTGGCTTGTTTTCGCATGTCAGGATGTTCCTCAAAAGTGTTAGCCGGCGTATGTGCAGCGCTGTAGTGATTGGTCTAGCGCCAGCTAGAAGGAGTACAGCATATGTTGCTGTCCTCGTTGGACGGGCTTGTAACTTCCTAAGTATGTCAAGAAAGAAGCTTTCTAGTTGATCAAGTTCTTCCTTTTCCTAGTACAAGGATCTATAGCCCAAAGAGAAGTCGAGGGATGATATAAAGCTCGACGATACGCCTGCAATTTAGTTGATATACCATTATAGCCATGTAGACTTGTTCCAGTGAGACTATAGAGTGTACGTCTAGCTGGTATTGTGACGAAATAATGTAGTGGATGGAGGCAGCATTTACTATGTGATCAAAGAAATGCACCTGTTTCACCTTCGTAATTAATAAATGTTAAATATTCTAATAAATATGGTAAACACTGCATTTTACTGTGAGGAATTACAAAGTTCGATTAACAATTGCTAAGAAGCCATTGGTCTTATGTGAATCCCTATGCGCATGCCAGTGTAGACCGTACCTGGAATGCATTTACTTGTTGAATTGGCGCATTGTGGATGATTATATACGCCTACACTTGCTCTTCCCGGAGCATGCCATGCTATGTTTCCTGGAATCTCTCAAACCATGATTGCTGTTGCAATGTTCATATGTTAATCGCATAGACCTTATTCTTCCTCAGTATATGCCGTTCGAACAGAGAACTTAGATTTGAGATGCCGTGAATGCTCATCATTATGGGGATTTATACCCGCATCCGCATTGCCACAGACCAACACAACATAATACGTATTGTGTGCTTAAAATATGTTTTCCTAATCATGCATCTGTTTCAGATGGTTGATTTGGCTAATTCGACGATACTGTAATGTTTCCTTTACTCTGGATGGTCTTTTCAATCTTAGTGGGCGACCCAAAAAGATGGCAGAACGGGTTTTTAAAAAAATAACTGATTCCAAAGAATTGTTTAATTACTTCATTGCCACTAAATTAATGATGCCAGCTTTAAATTTCATATAGCAAATGGTCAACTATCTTAACAGCTAACCTTTATGATTGCTTTGGCATTGAGATGAGATTGGTCAAAGTGTCTGCCACATGATATATGTAAATTATTACATCTATCATAAGGTACTTCGAGCAAATATATAAATATCATATATAAAATGTATTTATATACTGCTGGTATAAAGATACTCTCAATTCATTGCATCAATAGGGGTCTAAATTGATGGATCGGTATTGTTGAGCTAACCTCACTTGATCAGGCAACTGCATACGTCCGACAGATAGCAGCATGCATTTTTTATGTGCTATTTGATATACACGGACATAAATCTCATCAAGGATAATTTGTTTTGATCAGATACAAAAAGCCAGCCCGTTTATGCGACAATTAAATAGATAGAGTCGATATAGCATGGGGTTATCAAAGTAAGTCGACGTGCCCCGACCAGAGACACTGGCGATGCGGCTTTCTTTGCGTGGGTATGCTACAATTATATTCGGGCTGTGTCTAGAATTGCGTATAGGCGCGGCCATTTTGCACAAGAGATTGTGGTATACAACAGCTAACTAGAGAGATAGATAGAGTGCGCCTCCATTTTTATATTGGAAGCATAAATGTATAATATATATATATATATATATATAAATATATATATATATATATATATATATATATATATATATATATATATATATATATATATATATATATATATATATATGTATATATATATATATATTTATATAGTGCCTAGATCGCTCATACGCATACGCTCACTATGGCGGAATGGGATAGATGTCTCGACCGCTAGATCTTCACTGACTGACTGACATCTGACGCAAACGATCAGCTATGTATATAGCCTCCAAAAGTCAGTAAATTCTTTTTTATTAATTAGAATAGTTCTGCTTAAATAGCATGCAAAATACGGAACTACACAACTACGGTAAAAATAAATAGGGGAAATACGGTAATACGGAGTGGCGGTACGAATGACAGCGATGCATTAACACCTAACACTTACAACGCTATAATGCCAACCATTTATGTGCATATGATAACTATATGATACTTCTATTCATATTGGAAACTGCTGTCGAAAACCGTTGCTGCACACGTGTAGACAACTTTCAGCATTATTGTTTGAATAATCTACACACATCTTTCTTGTACTGACCGTGAAACAACTAGGCCTAGCCCTGAAATCAGCAAGATAATGGTTAAAGCGAGTTTTGTTTTTTTATCTCCTCGAAGCCTGACACCGTTTGGTATAGAAGACCTCAACACTAATTTAACACGTTTTCAAAACAAGGTAGAATTTCTGCTTTTCCTTGCAAATATATCAACTTATTTACATGTATGAGCTGTATTGTAAAACCGGCGACTCGATGTTATAGAACATCCAAAGCATAAATTAACATGTTTGCAAACCAAGTCAGAATTTCTGTATATCTTGTGCAAGTGTATTAACTTATTTATGAGATGTATGACGTAGCCTAAACGGTCGAATCACTTGTAATAAGTGAGCACATATTTAGCAAGAGCGCTCAGATGTTGTAGAGCCTTGCCGCTTTCATCAATTAGCCGCCTCTCTCAACTGGAGTCCCATTTTGACAAATGAGCCCCACCACCCTCTCAATCCCTGGGGCATAGGTTGCGGGGACCACCACGGATGGCCGAACGGCTGCCATGGAGGTAGGATCATCCCGACACTACTACTACCAGGGGCTGAACGCCCAGTTAGAGACAGGCATCCACAGCGATATACACCACCCACAGGCACTGATCGCCAGCACCACATATAATAGGCCTGAACGCCCAGACAGGGGATATACACCACACACAGGTAGTGATCGCCACACATAATAGGGTGTGAACGCCCATTTAGAGACAGGCATCCACATGGATATACACCACCCACAGGTATTGATTGCCAGCACAACACATAATAGGTCTGAACGCTGGTCGCCACACATACTATGTCTGAGTCTTGGCTACAAGAGAGTGGTGATGAATCCAAGATGGCGTGTATCACCCCGGATGGCTATGGACTGACACATAATCCTAGACAATCTTCGCGTGGTGGAGGCATATCTATAATCTATAGACAATATCTACAAATTAAGATTCGTGATAGCACTCTTCCTAACTTTCAGTCAGTCGAAACTCTTGATTATTCTTTAACTCATGGTCATTATCTCTGCGGTTCATATGTCTATATCAACCACCCCCGTCTAAACGGTATAAACAGACAAGCACAATGTTTCATGATGATATTTCGAGCTTAATGAACCACATCGGTATCAGTAATAATAAACTAATCATTCTTGGCGATATAAACGTACACAATGATGAGCAGGACCATTACGAGACAAAAAAGATGATGAATCTTCTGGACATGCACAGTTGTCACCAGCACGTCAGCACACCGACGCATAAGAACGGCCATATTATTGATTGGGTGATCAGCGTGAATCGCATAATACCGTTACGAATGCCTTTGTCAAAGATCTACAAATGGCTGATCATTACCTGATAACACTAAGTGGTAACTTAACCAAACCAGCTCCACCCCGGGTGTCAGTAACATGTAGGAACATTAAGAAAATTGACCCGAGTACTTTTCGCCACGATATCCAACAATCCAATCTAATGCAGTGCCCACCACAAGACTGTGAGGAATTAGCTGATCTCTATAACACCGAGCTATCTGAACTTTTGGATAAGCATGCCCCGGTCAAACAGAAGATAATCTCACAGAGGCCAGAGTCTCAGTGGCTCTTCACACCAGAGATCTGTCGAGCTAAAGCCGAGAGGCGACAATCTGAACGAAGGTGGCGAAAATCATGTCTGGAAGTGCACCGTCAAATTTTCGTTACCACGAGGAACGCCGTCACTAAAGCCATATCCAAGGCAAAGCAGACGTTTTACAATAATAAGATAACAGAAAGTGCATCAAATCCAAAAGTCTTACACAACATAATGTCTACACTGATGGGTAAGAGAAATGCTTCCACACTCCCAAATATTGACGATCCATTACAAATCGCAGTCTTTCTCGGAATTTGTTCATAACAAGATTGAAGTGATTCGTAACCAGTTAAATACCTCATTAGACTCATCCAACTTGTCTCGTGATACTGCAGCATGTTCTCACTGCCTCGAGCAATTCCAACCATTCTCAGAAAATGATGTCAGGTTGCTTCTAAAGGAACTAAAACCAACATACTGTGCACTCGATCCCCTTCCCACAAAGATGATTTATGAGCATATAGACATCTTCTCACCGATTATCACGATGATCGTGAACTCGAGCTTAGAATCAGACATTATGCCAACAGCCTTTAAGTGCGCGCTAGTCAATCCGCTACTCAAAAAGCCTAGTCTTGATGGGGATGATTTGATAAATTATAGGCCGGTGTCTAATTTGTCATTCATTTCTAAAGTAGTTGAAACAGCTGTCAATAAGCGACTGGCATATCACATTGCAACGAATAATCTGTATGAACCACTTCAGTCAGCTTACCGGCAGGGGCATAGCACCGAAACAGCATTACTTCGAGTTATAAACGATCTCCGCTATGGTGTCGACGATGGTAATGTGTCTTTTTTGCTTCTGCTGGATCTAACCGCCGCATTCGACACAATCGATCATGTTAAACTTCTATCGAGATTGCGAGATGACTTGATGTGAATGGTGTCGCATGGACATGGTTCCAGTCTTATTTGTCACAGAGATACCAATCTGTATATATAGATGGTATACGTTGTAGCCAAATGGACCTCACATGCGGAGTCCCACAAGGTTCTATCTTGGGGCCTGTGCTTTTCACTCTCTATACTAAGCAACTAGGATCGATTATTGATAATCACAGTTTACAGCATCATTTTTACGCTGATGACACGCAGCTCATGACAAGCTTCCCACCAACAGCCCACGACACAGCAACAGCTACAAAACAAATCACTGACTGCTGTGCTGATGTAAAGTCATGGATGTCGACAAACATGCTTAAATTAAATGATGAGAAAACTGAAGCCATATTAATAGGACCATCACTTAGACGAGCCAAAGCTGAGCTAACCAGTCTTGCTGTAGGAGATAGCTCAAATCCAATCTCTAATAAAGTACACAATCTTGGTGTAATTTTGGACACCGACTTAAGCATGAAAGATCACGTTAACTACCTGTGTAAAGTATGTTTTATGCAATTACGCAACATCGCCTACATTAGAAAATATCTGACAAGAGAAGCTACCGCTACACTTGTTCTAATGACAGTTATGTCACGTGTCGACTATTGCAATAGCCTACTCGTCGGTGCGCCAACAAATCTCATCAATCGTTTGCAAGCAATACAAAACACAGCTGCAAGAATCGTGTCACTATGTAGTAAATACGATCACATTACTCCAATACTCCGTAATCTACACTGGCTACCCGTCGATAAACGTATCGAGTTCAAAATTCTCTGCTTAACTTACAAATGCCTAGAAGGTACTGCACCGGCCTACCTCGCCGAACTCTTAGTACTTTACAGTCCCCGCCGTTCACTCAGATCAGAAATAAAAAAACAACTTAACATTCCTAAATTCCGAATGAATACATATGGCCAAAAACAATCTCTTACTCAGCTCCCATCCTATGGAATAAATTGCCTTTGGACATCAAAACATCCCAAACCTGAGCACATTTAAATTTAGACTCAAGACATGTTACTTTCAAAAATGTTATCCAACACCTTGATCTGTATTTTTTCTAGAATACTCTAGATAAGCTTTCTAAGCGCTTAGAGCATGCTGCGCATGGATTTTGGCGCGTTACAAATGGATTATTATAATAGGGTCTGAACGCCCATTTAGTGACAGGCATCCACAGGGATATACACCACCCACAGGTACTGATCGCCAGCACCACACATAATAGATCTGAATGCCCAGACAGGGGATATACACTACCCACAGGTACTGATCGCCACAAATAATAGGGTCTGAACGCCCATTTAGAGACCAGCATCCACAGGGATATACACCACCCACAGGTACTGATCACCAGCCCCACGCATAATAGGTCTGACGCTGATCACCACACATAATGGGGTCTGAACGCCCATTTAGAGACCAGCATCCACAGGGATATACACCACCCACAGGTACTGATCACCAGCACCACACATAATAGGTCTGAACGCCCAGACAGGTATCCGCAGGTTCTCATCACCACACATAATAGCGTCTGGACACCCATTCAGAGACATGCATCCACATGGATATAGACCATGCGTAGTGCTACACAGATTCGCGCTATTGCAAAGCAATTCGGCCTTAGCGGCTACTCTAAGGCCAAGAAAGCCGACCTGCTCCAGATGATCGACCAGGTCCGTGCTGAGGAGTGGCAGAAGTGACTCTCCCGAGCAATGAATACGGGAAGGTTTCGAGCACTTACCGATGATACTTGGAATCCCCACAGGAAAGCACAGTGGATATGTGAGTCCAGTCAGTTGGAAGAGGAGGTGACTTCTAGCTTGTGAGCCAAGGCTGTAGCGAGGCGGATGGAGGTCCATTCACTGGAGCCCCTAACTCTCCAATGCACGGGCCTCCGCACCCAATGCAGGCATCCACCGGGATATACGCCATGAATACTGTTGCACAGCTTCGCGCTATTGCAAAGCAATTCGGCCTTCGAGTCGACTCTAAGGTCAAGAAAGCCGACCTGCTCCAGATGATCAGACAGGTCCATGCCAAGGAGTGGCAGAAGCGACTCTCACGAGCATTGAATATGGGAAGGCTTCCGGCGCTTACCAAAGAGGATCCTTGGAATCCCCACAAGAAAGTGCAGCAGATATGTGAGCGTCGACAGTTGGCCAAGGAGGTGGCTGCTAGCTTGCTAGCCAAGACTGTAGCGAGGCGGATGGAGGCCCATCCACTGAAGCGCCTAACTCTCAAACGCAGGATTGTTAAGCAGTGGTGAGGTCTGAGCCCAGCCCAGAGCATAAGGGGGCCGAGGTCTGAACCCTTAGCCAGGAGCATGAGACGAGAAGGTGAACACATTCTCGACCAGCGTCACGGCGAAAGGGAGACAGAGGATAGAGGATGCCAGTCAGTACGCTGGACATTCTTCAGAGGTCTAGAAGGAGACCTCACAGGCCAGATTATGCAAAAGATAGAACAGACTGTCCAGAACCCCTTCTACCTCCACTACACCCATACCTAACGCATCCGTCACATCGAAGACAGTAGGGTGATGCGCTTCCACAAGAATGCTCCAGGGAGCACGTATCTGAACATGATAGGAGCAGGTCAGGGCTGGGTGGCAGCAAGAGAGCAAGCCCGCCTTGACACAGACAATATCGATCGACCGAACACCATGTTGGATTTCGTTCACTCAATCAACGTTGAGGTCAGGGCTGTCATCGACCGCCATCCTCTGCTTGGGACAGGCCCCCTCCCAGACTGGCTACGACAGAAGAAGAGTATGCCTGCCCTCGACACCTACAGGGACAACATGTGTCTCTGGAGATGTCTAGCAGTCCACCGAGGAGCGAGAGCTGAGAAAAGTACAGCTCATGCACGAGAGCTTGCTACACAGTTCGACGGCAAGACAGTACCTGATATCTGCAAGACCTCGCTGGATCAGCTGGATAAGGTAGAGTTCTTCGCCAAGATCGGGATTCGCGTGTATGAACCAACCGAAGAGGGCGCCTGGCACATGATCAGGCAAGCGGCTCACTACTGTGACACCATGGCCATCAGAGTGTGGGACCACCACGCCTTCTACATCAAGGTTTAAAAATCTTCAATGCCACGCTGATCACTGCACAGGTGGCAAAACAAAAATCGTGTGTCCTGGCGAGAAGGTTGAGGCGCCACAGTCAGTGTATGAGAACGCCTTATATCCGCATCAACCATCCAGTTCAGCAGCTACTTGTTGGATCGAGTATGAGTCGAGAAACAGAGGCGTCCACATACACAATGTAGAGTGTGGGCACGGTGGCGAGCTTTGGATCGAGGGGGCTTCCGTAGATGGTTATGATCCGATCACCAATGCCGTTTACCAGATCCATGGCTGTCACTGGCATGGGTGCCCACAACACAAGCGCGCGGTGAGGATGCTGAACACAAATACCGCAAGACAGTCCTGAGAAAGGAGAAGTTTAGAGCCACTGGATGCACGTTTGTGGTACAGTGGGAATGCTGTATAAAACGCTGCCCAAGCGTCCCTATACGAGTTCGGACTATCCCATACCCACACTTCATAGTTTAGGACTTCGAACCACTTCTAGATGTTATCAAGACTCATCCTACGGAGACTCTCATGATCAAGAGTACTCACATACATGTCTCTGTGTCAGTTGGATGCTCCATTGAGGGCGCCATGAGTGAGCACTCCTGCCCCCACATAACTGATCAGAGAGTTCATGCAGGAGATCCAATGGCGGGCATCTCTAATCAGACAAGGCTTAGGGAACAGTCCATACCGACAGACCTGGACAAGCTCCCAAATCAACTGCAGCGCCTGATCAACAAGTGGTGTGACCATGTGCCTGTACTGGGATTCAACTCTGAGTGGTATGACCTGAACCTCATCAAGAAATACTTTGTCGATGAGCTGATTGACAGTACAGGTACAGTGAAAGTCGCCAAGAAGGCTAGTCAGACCATGTTCCTCATAACACCGGAGCTACGGTTTCTGGATGTGCTGAACTACCTCGGCCCAGGAGTCTTGTATGAGGTATGGGTCAAAGCTTACACAGCAGAACAGCTGGCTCCCGTATGAATGGTTTGACACACACGAGAAGCCCAACTATCCAGGGCTTCCTGACTACTCAGCATGGACATCTAAGCTCAAGGGTGGCTACCTCTTGATGCGAACAGAGTGGGAACAGGGTAAGCAGAAATCAAGCGAGCATGGAATGCGGACATTCGCCGACTGGCTGCTATACTACAAAAAACTGGACGTCAGTCCATTCATCGACGCCCTAGAGCGGATGCGGTAGTTCTACACAGAATGAGAAATAGACATCCTCAAAGACGCGGTGACTCTCCTAGTTGTGTCACTGCAGTACCTCCTACATGGAACCGCTCATCACATGTCAGATGTTAGCCTCTATTCACTGGACAAGGACGCCTACGAGATTCTGAATGGTGCTTTGTGGCGGTCCCGGCATCGTGTTCACCAGATACCACGAGGCCGGTGTGACTCGAATCCACCAGAGTGAGTGTGTCTGCCAACGTCTACTCGGCTACCACGCAAATGCTCTCTACCTAAGAGATTCCATGTGGTAAGGAGAAAGTGCACCATTGGTCCGGTGCCAGTGGGGTAGCTAGCTTTAAGGAGGATCCCCTAGCAGACAGCGGGTTTGGGTTTGCTGAGGTGGATATAGAGGTCCCCAAGGCTCTGTGGGCAAAGTTCGAGGAAATGCCTCCTCTCTTCTATAACCGTGAGATCCCGGTAGAGGCAATCTCGTCTGCGATACTGGCATATCTAGGGCGAACAGGCTGAAAGTGGCCCACCACCCAGAAGCTGGTTGGTGCCCTCTCTGGCAAGAAGCAGCTGCTGTACACCCCGACCCTCAAGTGCCATATAACCCATGGCCTGGAGATCACTGCTGTATACCACACCATAGATTATGAGGCCAAGCGGCCATTCGAGTGGTTCGTGGAGAATGTTACGGAGGCATGCCGCTCGGGAGATGTAGATAAGAGCAAAGTGCTGTTGGCAGAGCTCTTCAAACTCTTCGGCACCAGTGCCTACGGGAAGCGCATCAAGGCCCTAGAACATCATAGCAACACCAGCTTCACGAAGGATGAACGCATGGTAGACAAGGCCCTGCGTAGAGCATGGTTCGAGATCTGGAGGAGATCGGTGAGTCATACGAGCTCCAGAGTCACAAGCCGGGAATCAAAATTCGAAGGCCCTTCCAGATGGGGATAGCCGTTTATGAGCTTACGAAGCTGCGAATGCTGGAGTTCTACTATGACTTCCTCGATTGCTACATAGTTCGTGACAGCTTTGAGTACGTGTAGATGGACACTGACTCCACGTATATCGCTATAGCAGTCTCCAACCTCGACGACGTCATTCGCCCTGAGATGCGAACAGAGTACCAAGCTCATAAGCGGGACGGGCCAGCTTGTGACAAATAGTCTGGATTGACTCCGGGACTGTTCAAGCTGGAATTCGAAGGTTCTCGTGGCATCGGTCTCTGCTCCAAATGCTACTACGTGGAGAGCACAGCTGCAAGTAAGTGCTCGGCCAAGGCAATGTCAACGCGGCAGAATGAGGTATCTTGGCAGAGGTTCTACAGCGCCCTGCATGGCGGGGTGGACAGAGCTAAAGACCGAGGCCTACTCATGCGGAACCAGGTATGGTGACGTACGCGCAGGAAAAACATGGACTCTCTGCTTACTATGATAAGTGCCATGTGCTGCCAGATGGGGTTCATACTGAGCCCATCGAGTGTCATGTTAGCACCCTAGGGGGTGGTAGCTGTGTGTCTTCAGGGACTAGCTGAAGCTCTTCTATGACAAATGGTCGCCTAGGCACTCCGTGCTGGCGTGCCAGGTAGTACAGTGTAGGCCGCCCCTCCGCCTCCACATACCAGTTAATATATGTTGCACGCCATCGACCACCTTCCAGCTCAACAGGATCATACAGGTGCCGAAGCAGAGCATCAGGTGGTAGGCACTCCTCTCCCTTGTTCGCTCCTCTAGAGCTGTGACTAGCAGAGTGACTAGCAGAGTGTCTGATATCCTCTACCAGCTTCTTCCCAATTAGCCTAGTAACCTCGGCATTGAATCTCTCCACCGCAGCAGGCAGCTGTCTCACCCATACTCTAGAACGTTCACTCAGTGTGGCCATTTCCTGGGCGTATTGGTGTCGGAACAGCCTCTCTGCCAGTCTCCGATTCCACTGTTCAACAACAGCCTGTGCATGATGATGCCCTACTTCGCCTCGCCCAACTGCCACCCATTGTTTCCGCATGAGGGCTGCGGTCGCCCTCTGAACTCCTTACCCGCATCCACCTGCAACAATTCCGGCCACTGGATTTGTCTGTGAGCGGTACTGCCGCCTTGTACCTGCTGGTGACATCGACGATGGTGAGGGCATACTTGCAGACCATCTCGCCAGCTTTCATTGTGAACAGAGCGATCAGAGCCCCAACTACTGCCAGTGGACTGATAGGACCTTTTACATAAGTGTGATAGATTCCTTTTGCTCTATGTACTAGCTTGCGGGGCACGGTCTCCGCTACATCATCTTACTCACCCATGGTCTGCGCTACATCGTAGTCGTCTGCATCATCCTCCCAATCATAGTCCTCCTCATAGTCCTCATCATCCATATCCTCGATTGGATCAGCCTCTGGTTCATACACCGCATCGCTGGGGCAGTTATATAGTAGCTTTAAACTGTAGTCTATAGCATGGCCTTCACAATCTTGAATGCGTGCGTGTTTGCCTTAGTGAACTGGGGACTCAGCTTCGCTGACAAAAAGGCGGCAGAGGTCGAGCGTGACCATCATAACCAGGGGATGGAGAAACTGTCTAAGGAGAAGTTTGAGTACAGCAAAGCACTCGAGCATATGCGCCAGAGGGAGGTACGCTGGACCTAGGACTCGGTACTCATCGTTCACATAGGTGGTGTCCACGGTGCTGTTGCTCTGCACGATCTCCCACCTGTTCAGAATCTGCGGGAGCTCTACCATATGTTCTATTGTGCTCTGAAGCCTGAACTCGAGTGTCATGCTCTTGATTTCGTGGATCTGTGCCGAGATTGCAAAGTCAATGTACTTCCGAGCAGCGGACAATGGGTTCTCATCGTGTATACTGGCTCGAATGACCGTCAGCAAAATCCCTCTGATGATCAGTGCGGTCGATGTCACGGGTTCAATGGCCCCATCTGGATGTTGATGTTGCACATACTGCAGCATGTTTAAGGTCTGGGTATACAGAGGGGTTAAACGGCTGCTATGTTTGCTAATGTTCTCCAGCAGATTGTCTATAGACAGCAGGACAAGTCGGCACAACAGCCCACACGACAGCCAAGGCGTGCACTGTCCCACTGTGGCAGGGTCCGAGGACTGCTTCGTGACATCACCATTATCCACGTTCGAGCCGTGGTCACACCTCCGTCTGATGTGGAGACACTGGTCGCCATAGAGGAAGGAGCGCCAGCTCGTAGTCAAAAGAGCTCCTGACTCGGATACTCTACAGGAAGTTTGACAGCACCCAGGGCAGGACACTCGACCTACATCCTGTGGCCCAAACCAACAGTCCTGTTATTCTAGCTCTCCAAAAGGCGAGGGTCGACCCCAAGATCTACTAACGGTCGGGAAGTGGGCTGCCATATTTAGCCTCCATAGCCAGGAAGAGCGAGATATGCTGGATAGCCTACAGTCGGGAGCAAATAAGTACTTCAGGAGGAGGTCAGTGCCGCTGTAATGGAGACACCGGTCATGCAGAAGGTACTCAGGAGTGGTTCACTGTTGGCCACAAGGAGGCTGTTGAGCACATCTTCAACGAAGAAGGGCGCAGGAGAGTGTCCAGTGACCTGGCAGCATTTCTGAAATTCCCAGATACTAACAGGACTACCTCATCAAATCCGCTCGCAAAATAGCTGCTCGTAGCGCATGGAGAAAGTGGATCTTCCATGAGAAGTTCCAGAAGAAGAGCGCCCTAGACTCTGACCCTCAGTGGGTAGAACTTAAGTGACAGGCTTCTGACGAAACTGACGAAGGTCCTCAATCTTCTGACGAAGTAGCAGAGACTGCGGACGAAGTAGCGGAGAGCGCACAGCCTTCTGATGAATGAATAAAGTTGCGGCAGCTGCGAGCGTCTGTCAGCAATGACACGTAGAGCAGGCTAGATTTCTGGCTAGATTACCTTATAGGTGAAGGGCTGTGCCTTTTCCAGAGATGGCTTGAAGTGTGATAGCTCACCTGTCGCCGTGTTGCTGAAGAGGAAGCGGTACAGCTCAGCTGCCCTCTGTACACCTGCGATACAGTTCCCTTTGGTCTCCTTGAGGGTTGGGCTGTCGCATATGGTCTCGAGCAGGGCACGTCCACACTTGGAGCTGAAGTATAGCAACCGGGCATTGTGGTGGATGTCTGGTGAGATCTCGTGGGTGTACTTCTGAAAGAGGATGAAGACAGTTATCTTTGTGTGCCGGATGCGCCTGATGATGTTGCTGAAGTAGGTGACTGTCTTCTGGACCATTGCAGGGTCATCGATAACTAGAACAAGTGGTTCTCTCCGTCGGGCTGCCAGCAGCTTCTCCATCAGTGCTTGCAGGTTCCGCGTCTTGGTGATTGGGCCATTGTACCATTGATCATTACTGTCAACCACCTCAGCGATGGAGTCAGACACCAGAAGGATGTTTTGAGAGAGTAGATGTTCGGCCAGGAGAGCCCGCAGCAAGATGTGTTTCACGTGTCCTGACGGGCCAATGATCAGGACCACCTGGCCAGCATCGGCCGGCCTACTGTCGAATGGTACAGACATGCGTGCAGACGATGGTTAGCACTTGATCGGCGGTAGCCTCGTCTATATCTGGGAGACTAAACGGCAGTACTTCCTGCACCAGCTCTTTTTCCTGCAGAGCATGGACTCTTGCACCTCCGGCAGATACGAAGGATGCGATGGAGGCATCAAGCATGAAATCCCAGCAGCAGCTGAGAAGATAGCATAGAGGGCCTGTGTCAGCACTCACAGTGTTAGTACATCCAGTATCTGTATGATACATGCACGGGAAGCTATGACTATCCTGTGGTCTTATATGGCAAATTACAGAGCCCTCTGGTAGCCGGAGGCTGTCAATAGCACCTGCATCTGTTTGACCGTCGACAGTGATACTGTTGAGGCTGAGTGTGCCTATCTTGAGATTCCGTCCATCCTGGATGAATGTGCTCCGTGCTCTCAGGAGATGCTTGACGAGTCCTGTGCATAGGACTCAGCCATAGCATTGATGACTTCAGCCTCATCGACTCCGAGCATACCTCGCATCGTCGCCCTCTCTTTGATGCCCATACCCTTGTATACAGTATTGACCTTGTTAATGGCCAATTGTCCTACCGTATCAGTGCTCTCGGGCTGGGATGGTACCTCGAATCTCCCACGGATCTCCCTTCCCTTCGAAGTCTAGGAAGGGGATAGGGGCAACAGTGTCCTCTGAACCGAGGCTTGCCTCGCCCAAGTGAGCAAGATCGCCTAGCTCTTTGCTTTTTAGGTCTGTGAGTGACAGAGTCATAGTCATATACAGACGGCTTAAATCTACTAGTCATAACCCCAGTGAATTAGTTGGGCATAGGCGGACCACGCAGTCGTCCAAGGGAATAGGTAGCAGTGCGCAGGGTACTGGTCAACTCTGCAGGCCCACGCCTTGTGGGCGGTCCACCATTCTCGGGCATTGGGCAGCTCTCCGCTGCTGAGCTGACAGAGGAGCTCACAGCTGTGAAGCTCTATCTAGGATTTGGCAATGGACAGATCTGCTTCCTCGAATACCTTATCATGTGCGGAAGTATCGTCGAGCAGCTCATGGGAGCCAAAGGTTTCTACACGGATCGGGAGCATCTGTCAGATGTGCTCCAGCAGTTGCAGACCGCCATGGCCTCACCGGACTCAGAGCTGAACAAGGCTCTGCGATACTACAAGCTGGAAAAAGGATGCGCTGCCGAACCCTCCAGCCGTTGGATGTGCATGTTGACAGTGGGTAGAGGGGCTGTAGGGCATGCCAAGCTGATTCAGTGGCTCACCGTGCTCCCCACTGCTACTGTAGAGAGTCATGATAATCTTATAGCTGATTTACTAGCGGCGGGGTGGGGTAGGCTGATCCAGAGCGCCACGATAGCTAGGCCTGACACCACATGTAGAACTCCCATATGAAGCGGTGTCATGTCGACTGGCTGCAGTGTCGGGGCAACTGGAGCTGCCATGTGGACTGGCTGCAGTGTCAGGGTCGGAACGTCTGTGTGACTCCTACTACGCATAGGTGCGTTGATGTCAGTGTTGAGGCCGAAGTGGACACTGGGGAACTCCCCTTGACTATCATGTTGTTATAGCCCCTGACTTGGAGGTCCTCGATGTTCATGATCATGTTGCTCGGAATCAACCGTAGGTGTGGTGAAATAGCAACGTCAAATTTGCGACGGGCATTCTGCAACCCCTGCTGGAACTTAGTAATAAGACTACTTGGATCTGCCATGATGGTCATATCCTCAACGAGACTGATGAACATGGCCTGGACCTCTGCGCTGTTGAAACTATCTATGGAATGACGCAGCTTGGTCTGTACTGTAAGGAGGCAGTAGCACAGTGCTTCCAGGGACTGGTTGCTCCGAACGAGCCCTGCTGGTGAGACCTGGGGCTATGTGTGGGGCAAAGTACTTCCACACATCTGGATAGGCCTGCCGCAAGCCAGTGATGTACATATTTTGCACCAACGCTCCAGGGTCGGAGTCTGGATCGAACGAGAATGTCGCTGTCTTCCGATGGCCTACTCGTCAGGGCGTTCGATAGGGGAATCCTGAGTAGTCACGTCTTGGGTCACTGTACATAACCCCTAGACCGCTGTTGTCACCACCATGCCACTGATAGGCTGTGTGAGCGCTGAACTCTCTCTCTGTAGTCTGCTGGCCGCTGTGACGCTATGACTGTTGAGCTGTGGGTCAAAGTCGTTTGTATCAGGTAGGCTTGCACCCAGCTCATGGAGGATTCGTCGCACCGTGAGGTACACGTGGAATCTGAGACAGCTGGCGATGAGCACAGCTTCAGGAGTACCAGAATAGGAGTGAAGCCGGATGGAACTTACTCCACATCCTGCCATGGCACACCACACGGCAAAGTTCAGCTGCACATTCTAGTATGAGAGGCTTGGAGCAGCCATCCAAGTATGACCTTGCTTCGCATCCTTGATGGTGAGGGGGCGGTTGGTTACTGGTCGTGGGTTGATGGAGAAGCTGGTTCGGGACCGTCTATCCACTGTGATGGAGAACGGTGTTAGCTCTGATATATCATCCAGTAGGCCTCTCAGGCCAGTCAAGGGTGTGCCCAGGAGGGGCGGTTGGCTCCGGATGGCTGTCGTGAGGTTCAGTTGGAAGGCCATCTATACTGGTGCTCTTATAGGTACCGCAGCATACTATTTGTAGTCGTCTTGACTCCAGAGATCAGCGAGGTGACCTCGCCGTAACATCTTGTTTTCTAACTCCTCCATATCAACCCGCCCGCTGGAGCCTTTGAGGTAGTGCCGTACAGGGCTTGGACCTTCAATTTATGGCGGTACTCTTCATTGGTGACCTGGCCATTCTCGAGAGCTTTGCTGACAGACTCGTCGATAGTCCGTAGCATACTCTGTGCCAGTGCCACGTACTTACCATGCTTCTCCAGCCTCCTTGTGATCTGCCGTTGCCCAACCCCCAAGCCCGTGGCCAAGACAGTGGCGGCTAGTGCCACGCTGCCCAGCGGGATGGCGACGGTGCCCCCACCCCTGTAGTGAGAATGGACACAGCTGCCACCCAAGCACTGGCTCCAATCACACCCACAACAGTGGTTGCATGCGCAAGGACGTTGTAGGCTGCGCGTTCTGCTGTACTTTTCTGCCTCATGGACGAGATTCTGTCTGATGGTATCTATCTGCTGGAGTCGCCAGCCGTGTACTGTACCCCCTTGTCAGCAGTCACAGAAGGATATATTTCTGGTTGCTTCCACCACTCTGACTTTGCCATAATATACCTGGAGATTAAACCTGCATCACCTGCAGAATCTCCTCATGAGTTCTAGAAGGTTACATTTTGGAGAGCCTGGCGAACCATGCCAGACGCTTGCTGGTTTCGAGACAGACGTCTCTTAGACAGAGGTCATCCAGCACTATGTCGGGTGCCAGTAGCTTTCTGAGACATGACATCTGGAACTTCACCTTATCCCCAAGATAGTATGTCCGCCGCTGGATAGCTTTCTTGGTCGTACACTTCTGCGCCATCTCCTCTTTCCACTGTATGGCATCTGGCTCATCCTCGTCTGAGAAGACACCTGGCTCATTCTCGTCTGTGAAGACATCTGGCTCTTCCTCGTCTGTCAAAACTCCTGCATCCCGCTTACTCTCCTCCAGGATGGCCTGCCAGTATCGGAAATTTTCACTGTTCCTTCGCCTCCTTGCAAGGCTCGCGTTCTATTGATACCAGTTCTCCCGCTGTAGTCGCTCTCCTTCTTGTTGCAGTGCGAGCCTCTGTTCGTGTAAGGCTTATATCTGTGCAGGGGTCATGAATGGGCGAACCTCTTTCTTCATCATCTCGGCCAAGGTCAGATAATGCTGGTATGATATCATGTTGTCGTCAGGTCAATGAGTAATAAGAGTGTAAAATCTAAATGGGCGTCCGATATCCCATCCGTACTGGTATATATGTTAATGGAGGGGCTGTCAAAGAGGTGATTTACAGGTAGGAACAGGCTAGGACTGATAGCTTTCCATAGGTTGCTGTTGCCACCTGGTAGATACTCTATCACGTCCTGCCCGTCTTCTACTAGTGAGATGCTGTGTGCACTGCCCGGAGGTTGATGTAGCACATCGGCATGTATGTATGTTGTGCCCCGCTGGGACACCTCAAAGAGGACCCATTCTACACGGTACTGTACCACCCATCTCCCCTCTAGAGAGGTTGAGATTACGTTCTCACCACCGGAGTCGGACAATTGGCATGGTTATATTTCCTGTTTAAACCCCTTCAATAGCGTGCTATGGAACCCATATTTTCTCACAGGACCGGTCTTGCTGACCTGGCAGATGTGTAGTCAGTTGATGCTACCAAGGTAGAAGAGAGCGATGGCAAATCATTCGCACTACAGTACGAAGCAAGCTCAAAGGTATTCTCCCTCCACCCCATTGGTGGTGATGGGGTGGAGCTGCTCACAGACCTCAAGAATGTGACGAAGGAGCGCCTGGATTGCAAAACAGATGGCCACAAGATCATGTTTCGGTATGATTTCCTGACGAGGAAGTACATCCTCGAGCCATTGATTGAGCTCTCGGATACATAGGTGGCAGACATCAACACCCTAAATAATGACCTCAGCATTCATCTGGTCAAACCCTATTCGAGCGGCGCCCCGCCGATGGCCCATGATCACCTTCTATTGGCCCTGGCAAAACAACCTGTATGTCTTATTTGAGAAGAATGAAGTGTGGTACCGAGCTAGACCTGTGGGAGACTGGCAAACATGGTTGCCCCTATATAGGCCTCCGCAGTCATTGACATAGAGGTTACTTGCCTCTTCACTGTTTTGAAAAAGGATGGGAACGTTCGAAAGCTCTACACTCGCGGATCATCCTTCCTCGCCTACATAGGTGAACGTGTCTCCCTGACGAGGGTGGGTCACTGGATCGGGGTTACGGGTGGAAAGCTCCTGCTGCGTCGTCCATTCGATTAACCAGAAGAAGCTGTTAACCTCCAGGAGGGCACCCTACGGGTAGATGGTGTGTCACATGTCCCCAACCTCAAGGGTGCTGTTAAACTGCTTCAGCGAGTCGGACTCACTATCCCGCAAACGACTCATATAGTCCTAGAGCTACGTTTCTTAGCCAAAGGCAGAGTGAAGCAGCTAGCCCCTGCCCCTGAGGGGATGAAGATCACTATCGATCCGGATGGAACAGGGCTCGATCTGGCACAGATATTTCTCGAGGGGTTCACTCTGTTCAGTTTAACTCTTCATATATAGCCATGATTATTATCATACTGCACGTGCTGGCGTCTACAGCAGTGGCACAGGGCGCTGAGACTGCCATGATAGTGGATGCCAAGTGGGACCACTTCTGGGATGCCCCCACCCCCCTTACAATCCTTGGGTCGACCCCTTGTGGAGAAAAATTTACGACCGCTTTCACCCACATAAAGAGATCGAGTCTGTCTGTCACTTCTATGGGGTGGAGAGGGTACCCCGTGGTTGTCTGCTGGAGACCCCTGCTCAGCACCAGATTCTCTGTGTAACATGTGAACATGCCAGAGTCTGACGTGGTTCACATGCTAATCACTTTAGCCTCCTCCCAGGTGAGCGTTGTCAAGGTAGATGGAAGCCCCTATGGGTGGTCCCATCATGCCGATGCCACTCTGACAGAGACTACATGTTTGTCTGAGCCTACACAGAATAGAGCGAGAGAGAGAGGGAGAGAGAGAGAGAGAGAGGCCGGCCCTGTGGTTGATAGCGATCAGTGGTGTATATTACTGTGGAGGTTTGTCTCTAAATGTGCGTTCAGCCCCTGGTAGTAGTAGTGTCGGGATGATCCTACCACCCTGGCAGCCATTCGGCGATCCGTGGTGGCCCCGCAACCTATGCCCCAGGGATTGAGAGTGCAGGGGGGGGCTCATTTGTCTAAATGGAAATCCATTTGAGGGAAGTGGTCTCATTTTGACCCAGACACTACTAATACATTCACTTGGTTGTGTCTCGAATGGACCTTTCCATATTATCCATCCATCACATGACGTCGTAATCAAATACGTGACGTGTAGAATGACATCATAATCAATGAGGTCAGTATGACGCCATGACTGTCTTAGACAAGCACGTCACGAACGCATAATGGACCTTTCCAGTTTCAAGTAGGCCCCGCTCATCTCTAGCTAAGCTCCAACCACACCTTGTTCGTGTTCGGATCGATCGATCCCTGACATACCTGACTATCAATTTCCAGAAAACTATACAGGTAAGCGGTTACATAGTTTGAAACTAATTTGACTGGGCGCTGTTGCTGCTTGCGACAGCAACAGCGCCCAGTCAAGTGAGTTTCAAAATATTAAACAGCCTGTTTATTAAATAGCAAACATACAATTCTTACAACATGTTGGACGACTAAGAGTTAAAGACGGGCCAAATATACTCATTTATGACGCAATGAATATAATGTCAGCGTGTACGTCACTTAGTTGGCCATGCCGCCATATGATGTCATATAATCGAAGGATACACTGGAAAGTTCCATTGAAGACGGACTAAGAGTTGTTGTAAGAAGTGCATGGTTACACGTTAATGCATACTTTGAAACTAATTTGTCTTGGCGGTGTTAGGCAGCAACAGCACCCAGTCAAATTAGTTACAAAATATGCAACGGCTCACCTGGATAGATTTCAGGGAATTGATAGTCAGGGCATTCGCGGGGATCGATCTATCCCAACACTGCGAAATGTGGGTGGAGCTTAGCTAGAGGTGAGCGGGGCATATCTAAACCTAGAAAGGCCCATTGCATATAGGGGCTGCCATTTTGCGCAAGATTGGAATCGCTGATTTAGGATAAATTGTCTAGATCCAGCGTGCGCATTAAACGCATACCCTAAATATCGGTGCTAGTTGCACCTACCTCTGGTGGTCTGGGCTAATTACTGACTGTACATTTGCATCAGAACTAAAATAGTAGTGTAATCTGTCTCACTGTACCCACGTACATCTCTTAATCTCCATCCCGATCAAACTGGCCAAAATAGCTTCTGTAGTAATCTTGAGTAACTACCATTTACATATAACAGGTACATTTCTTTTTTTAATTTACCACTAGAATGACTGGCTCGATCACTGAGCCTATCATTCCAATGTAAAGTGCCAAAAACAACGGTCTCATGGTGTGAAAATGGGCATAGGATATGTTTATGTTAATGGCTGGATCTGATCTGTCATCCAAGCATATGACCTCATAATTATTTACATCATATGTAGGATGACATCACAATCATAAAACGTGATACATGATGTAAATATCTTCGTCAGGAACATTGAATAGCCCATCAAGTGTACGAATTTTATGTCTTTACGATTTAATCGCTGGAATTTAATCAATCAATCAATCAATCAATCAATCAATCAATCAATCAATCAATCAATCAAGCGAGCGAGCGAGTAAGCAAGCGATCACCTACTGCCAGTGAAGCAATGGAGACCGGGTGAGAGCATAGCATACACCATACGGTGTGCATCCAAGAGTATCATATGAATTCGTCAGTGAATCAGTTTATTCGACTAGTGAAAGCTGGTTCCTTAAACCAAGGTTATTGTCTTGGTGCGGTGGCCCAGCAGAAAGTTGTCTGGCTTGCTGATGCTAGGCAGCATTGCAGGATGGCGGTTCGGCCCCTGACCGGGGAAATGATGATCAACAAAATGAAATAATGGGTGCACTCCGTAGGCGGGGTTATCACAGAAATGTAAGTCATCGAGCTGCCAGTGCGTTAAAAAAACTTACAATACCTACCTACCTATACTTACCTACGAACCAATCAAGCAAGCAATCAAGCAAGCACACAATCTGTATTGACAAATCTAACATGTGGACATACAGACAATATTCAAAATTCTGTTGAATATTTTGATACTAATTTGACTGCGCATTGTCCGAAATCTATGCCCTTACTATTTAATCAACATTGTGTTGAAAATTTGAAACTAATTTTCGGGGGCGTTGTGAGTCTTTACCATTATCAATTGCGTCCTATAACAGCTTCACAGGCGATAAAGCCAAAATGCGTAGTGAACGACTTCTCTGGCTCCATCGTGAATATTGAATAGTCCGTCAACTGTACAGATTTTATGTTTTTACTTTTTAATCAAATTTCTGTTGAATATTTTGAAATTAATTTGACCGGGCACTGCTACGGCCATCTTGCGATTCTGTGAAGTCGTGAATCAAAGTATATACATTGATTCCAACACGCCGACAGAACTGACTGAGCTTAGCTAGAAATGTATCCCACATTTGAAATTGTAATGGACACATTTGATCATTAAACGGCAAGTATCACGTAGTAATTTTTGGTCCACCCAACATGGACCACTTGTAATAAGTGACCACATATTTTAGCAAGATCAGTCATATAGTTAGCTTTGGCCTGCCGGACGCATTCTCTTATGGAAGGAGGGTATAAGTTATCCGACATGTCACTCATGTGTTGACGACATAATCAGTTATGTCACATGTAGACTGAGGTCACAGTCAAAATACGTAATGAATGGCGTAGCTATGGCTATCAGGAACGTTGAACAGTCCATAAGCTGTGCGAATTGTATGTCTTTACTATTTAATAAACATTCCGTTAAATATTTTGAAACTAATTTAACTGTGCTGCTGCTATAACCACCGACAGCATCTAGAAAAATTAGTTTTAAAATATTCAACAGCTCACTTCTATAGTTAGCTTGCAAATGGGAATCTGGAAAGTCACGGTTGAAAGTATATAAATCACAATGACGACAGCTATGAATACAGGACTATCATCATCTCTTATTGTATTTTAACCGCCTCATTGCATAGCTGTCTAAACCGGCCCCGACAGTGATATTGAGCAATGCCAAATCGCATGTCATTACGGGGGCAATATTTGATAAGTTATCACTGGACTCACTCTGGAGACAGTCACTCCAGATGCTAGTAGTAAATCTGCAAAAAGAGGCCTGCATATGGACATTCAATATCTAAATATTTTAACATTCTTCACCAAATTTAGACAGTAAAGGTGTAATATATTATGACGACAACACCAGGTATACACGTTTCTGTTTCATTTGTCCCGTATATGTATTATAGCATAAAACACTAGGCTGAACATTCCAGATAGTGTATACATTTCCATTGGTATGCCTCATTGTAGGGCATCGGGGCAGCGATTTTAATGTCCTGGACCCATTTTACTAGTCACTATATGTGTGGTAACTTTTAAGAGTAAAACATGTCTACTAATAGTGTAGCGCGTGAAAAATTAGACAAAATTGGCTAAAATAATGTACGTGTGATTTTAATTAGTAATTTATTGTCCGTAATCCTTCACTGTGAAAAGATCCGTGCATGCAATTTTTAGCACTATGTATAGACAACTGATGATCCGAATGTCCAGACAAAACGGCTGTCAATAACATTGTAGCGGGTGGTTAGATACATAAATCAACATGAAGGGTATGTATGTGCCAAGTTAGTAATGGTTGCAATGTGTTCGGCCCAAGAATTCCACCCATATGGCTAGATAGGTATCTGAATATGCTAATGAAGAATTGAGTTACAAATATTTACCATGCAGTAATTTAATTCGTTGTACACGATTTCATATCGAAAACTGGCTGAACCTTTAGCCAAGTCACAGTCTTCACTACCATATTGTCTGTAGGTTATGCTCGGCCCCAGATTTTCACCTACATACACGTGATTTTAAAAAGCATAATTTGTCCTAAATTACTTTCAGCTGTAAGCAATATGATATCATCTCATTGCTAGATATATTCATAATTAAAACAAATTCTACAATGAAATAATTTCGTAGTCTGCATTTCCATACCGAACATTGGCTTAGATTTTGGCAGATCGGTGATTTCCAGTACCATACTGTCTGCAATGCGTTCAGTTCATATTCGGTTCGAAAGTCATACATATGGTCAGATCGGTATACGAATACGCTAATGAAGTATCAAGCTTAACCATGTCTACCATGAAGTAATTTCGTGGTACACAATTCCATGGCAAAAATTTGCACAAGTGTTGGCAGATCCATGGGTTTCGGTAACCTACTCTCTGTAAAAAGTGTGGCCCCAAAATGTCAGATAGATATATAAGTACGCTAATAACATATCGCTTTAAACAAATTCCAACGTAAAGTAATTTTATAATACACAACTTAGTAGCGACCACACATTATCAGATGCTAATACTTTATGTACCGATATCTATGTACTATGTGTTTGTAACCAGTTTTCGAACATCTAGCTATGCGGAACTCATGTATTATGTACTCGTGCTGTACGACATATTGCACGATTCTATCATCAAATAATATCATAATTACCAAGAAAGTCCATGTAGTTACTTATTCGCAATATGTCGCCATTGAAAGATAGTTGGTTCACATTGGTCACAATCGGATAGATGTCAATATCTCCTGGCATATCGCTTGTAATAGGTTCGGCTCAAGAATTGTACCCATACGTTTACATAGATATATTTGAATGCGCTAATAAAGTATAGAGATTAAACAAATCTACTATGGAGTAATTTCAATATACACAATTTAGTCGCAACTTACAGTTTTCAAATGCTAATAAGTTACTATATATTCAGTATCAGAATCTCTGTACTCGGTTTGTAACCAATCTTTCGAACATAATACCATATATAACTCACTAGATATTGCACCATTCTATCATCAAATAGTGCTTGAAATAATGTGTAAATCTGCCTATATATCCTATAATTTAGCTCCAGATAGAATCTGAATTATCAAACAAAACCCCTAGAATTTACGCATATGGTCAACAAGATGGATGGAAAGACGGGCGGACTGCCCCAAAATATAATCAGCTTCTTCCTATAGCCCATAGCTAGTCATAGCCAAAGCCGATGCCATTACAACTATCTTAAGGATCCACTATCATTATTGCAATCGCACCCACCATTAGCACTACATGGGAGAGGTAAGAAACTGTAAACGATATTAAGGCCGTATGTAGTATTGAATGTTAATATAACAAGATAAATACATTTTTATCTGTTCTGCAAATTATGTCTAATGGCTATATATTTATGGTACATCGACTTTAACTTGACGCCCATGTCTTCCTATATAATATAGTGCCTGTGCGAGTTCTACATTTATAATTCATTTTTTGTTCTGTGTAAGGGTCCAAGGTCCAAGGTCTACATGTAGGAATTGTCTTTGGTGGGCACCTGCTGCGCTACTGCAAATTGTATAGTATCTATACAAATTAATTTGAAACTCAACTTGAATTATAATCTTCTCCGGCCACGCTATTTGCCAGTGATGCCTTGCATCAATATGTGTACTTGTTGCATATTAATTAGTGATGGAATGCGTCTCTTTTATAATCAAACATAAGCCATTGCTCTACTTACATCGATTCTCAAAAGGATATTGACCAACAAGGACTGCGACCGTATAGATGGATGGTTATTTGGCGAACGTTGACAAACCGATATTATATTAAAGCACACAGCAACAGACCTTTTGATTTTATCAACCAATCACATGACCTCATAATCAACTACGTGACGTGTAGGATGACGGTATCATCAATAACGTCATGAATGACGTGAATACGCTCGCCAGGACGGCTTAATTGAGGACGGACTACGCGTTGGTGTCCGAAATGTATGCCTTTACTATGTAATAAATATGCTGTTGAATATTTTGAAACTCATTTGATAGGAAGCTGTTGCTGTCACAGGCATCAACAACACCCAGTCAAATTAGTTTCACAATATGCAGTAGTTTACCTATGTAGTTTTCCGGGAAAAAAAGAATATGCAGGCCGTTCAGGGACTAATCTGCCCCAACACGGCAAACTGTGCGGGGAGCTTTGCTAGAGATGTGCGGGTCATAGCTCAAAGTGGATTTCTCCACTCACTCTCCAACCAATGCAGTTACACCAGCAATCGCGTGATTGAAATATGTCGTTACATGACAGTTTAAAATGAGTCGCCATTCACGACAGATGCATACTTTCTACAGATGGAAGAGTTTGAAGTCACAATGAATGCATAAATAGCTAGACGTCATTTCTACAGAAATATATTTAAGGATTCCATTTTGCAAATCACTAATGTGGGATTATTGCGCATGTTGAAATGTTTGTTGATACCACAATTAATTATGCTAACGTATAAAGAAACACAAATGTATACATGCTTAAATCTCACAAACCACTCATTGTTGGGAGTGAGTAGACACATATCACGGGACTGTGTGTGATACACCAATGATTAGAATAGTTAGTATCCATGCTTAGGGGCATAGTGGCTCACTGTTCTGGTTGTGCCAGTAATCACACGATGCTAGCTACTATTAACACTTCGTAGAATCTTGAAAGTGGACACCCAATCTACACAATGCAAAGGACAATATGTACCGCAGCTATATTGGACATACTGCATATAATGCTCCGGCACACATCGCATGGCAAACTAGGTATAAAATAGCGCGCGTAATATCTTTCCGATTGGGAATGATCTGCTGGGTATACTAATTGGTGTTCTGTATGTATCAATGCAAACAGTTTAGCTGCCGGGAAATGCTACTTACTGTGCGCTAGGATTATCCCCCTTTCACATTTGGCTCTGCTATATGATAGTCTGGTAATGAACCTTTCCAGTGTATCCATCAATCATATGATGTCATACTCACCGTCGTACGTGTAGGATGACACCATAATCAATGATGTTATCAATGACGTAGATAAATTCGTCACGAACGCGCTTAATTGACGAAAGCCTAATCGATGTTGTTAATAAACATGTTGTTGACTATTTGAAACTAATTTGACTGGGCGGTGTTGCTGCCATATACACCAAGAGCACCCGTTCAAATTAGTGTCAACATATTCAACAACTTACCTGTATAGTGTTCGGGAAATAGAAAGTCGGGGAGAGTAGGGATAAATCGATCGAAACACGAGAAACGGGTGGGCGAAGCCTAGCTTAAAATGTCCATGGCATAGCTAAATCTGGACTTCTCCATTGGCTTTAAGTAATAACACGTGGTATTCCCTTTCATTGTCTCACGTCAGCTAACTAATAAAGTGAATTACTATTTTGAAAATAATTTTACTAGCAAAGTTGGATCTACCTTACACAGCAGACTTCCAGTCATAGGATATTTTCTAAATAATTAACATTAGGTAAGCACTGGCACGTAATAATACACATGGATATTGACTGCGATTTGAATAGACAGGGCACGCATTTAATAGCGTTTCTAATTCGTGAACAATGGGCGAGGAGGAAAGTCATTACAATGAACGCAGTCTCACGAGCTTACCCAATTTGCTTTGAAAATCATGTCAGACTCTCAAACATTGGCAATGGAGGAATCCACCTTTTGCTATGCCCCGCCAATCTTTAGCTAAACTTCACCCACACGTTTCCCTGTTGGAATCGATCGATTCCCGAACTCCCTGACCATACATTTTCATGTATGCTGTTGAACATGTTGAAACTAAGTTGACTGGGTCGTGGTGCTGCCTATGTCAGCAATACTGTCCAGTCAAATCAGTTTCAACATATTCATAATAGCATGTTGATTAAATAGTAACACATATACAATCCGTACAGCAACGCTAACCTGTCACCAATTAAGTGTTTGTGACTAACATATATATATATGTCATGCATGGCGTCATTGATTATGACGTCATCCTAAACGGCACCCAGTTAATTATGCCGTCATATACTGAGTGGATAGACTGGAAAGGTTCAGTGCGATATAATCAAATTATGGAGCACATGTATCCACTTCATCATGGTACACCATATGGATACAAGATAAAAACATGTATGTATACTTCAAAGGATCGTACTAATTTTATGCAGTAACACTCCAATTCAAACAAGATATGTCAAAGATAATCGGATTACATTTATAAATTTGTCTAAGTACACCCATCTTAACTAGGAGCAAACATTTACTAGCTAAGTAACATTTCTTGTTGAAAAAACATCGACACGATGTTTGCGCTCAAGAATGTGTACAAGTATTCCTTCAGTCAGACGCGCACGAATGCCGTTTTTGTTAATTGGAGAGAGAATATGTGCACGCGTAGAACGAAATGAATGGTAGGCAAATATGGTATGCTATTCCAATCCTAGTCATTCATCCTTAAAATCAGTTACATGGAAGAACGTTACTGTCGATTGTTGTCATGCCACATATTTCCAACGTAGGGTATTCCACCGAGCATTTGTATTAGCTCTCCATTGCAGCCAAACTTTCTATATTTAGAAACTAATGAGACGAGGACTGCGATTAATAGTGGCAATTGGGGTTTCTGAAAGAGGTTGCTATCTGTGAAAGCAACATCGTTCAGTAACGCCATCTACAATGGGGCACCCGCACTCGTGCCACCAGATGGCCTGAAATAATCCAAAAGCGAATTCTCATAGGAAGCAGTATGTCTGAACACCATTCTCAACACAAATGGGCACCGCGTTGACAAAGCATTTACCAATGGTGAAGATATGATCCCCTTGCAGCTCGCGAAACGCTATCCACTAATGATGTGGATGCAAATCTTGCTCATATACTATCTGCATTTCTGCATCTCAATGACAGTCAATATCCGGTCAGAGGATCGGACGATCGGTTGGTCGATCAGCTAGACGGTGTGTTGGTGGGTCAGTTGGTTGGTCGACCAGTTAGTCAGCCAACCAGTCAGACATCCAGACAGCCAGACAGCCAGCTGGTTGTTTGCTCAGTCATTCGGTTGTTCTGTCAGTCAGTTGGTCTGTGAATCGGCCCATCGGTCGGTTCTTGGTTTCATCATTCACACAGGTGTGTGTTCCTTTGTTTGACTATTCAGGCAGTCGTTGCGTCAGTTGGTCAGCCAATCAGTCGGTCTGTCAGTCGGCCACTCAATCACTCGGCTAATCAATCGGTCAGTCGGTCAGCCAGTTGGGCAGTCGCTCAGTCAGTCAGTCATTCAGTTGGTAGGTTGGTCAAGCAGTCAGTCATACGGTCAGTTAGTATATTTGTCAGGCAGTCAGCCGGCCTGATGGTCGGTCTGTAGGTTGGTCGGTTGGTTAGTCGTTCTATCGGTCCGTTGGTCCGTCGGCTTGTCGGTCTGTGGGTCAGTCGTTTGGAAGTTTGGTCGGCCAGTCAGTCGATCAGTCAGTCGGCTGCTCGGTTGGTCGGTTAGTCTGTCAAATGATTAGTCAGTCAGTTGGCCGCTTGGTTGCTATGTCGTTCAAATGGTCAGTCAGTCGGTTGTTGGTTTGGTCATGTGTTTACTTGCTCTGTATGTGGTCATTCAGGCAATCGTTGCATCAGTTTGGCAGTCGGTCACTCGTCCAGTCAGTCGGACAGTCGGTCGGTCGGTTGGTCGGCCAGTCGTGCAGTCATTCAGTCGGTCAGTCAGTCTGGCAGTCAGTCAGTTGGCCAGTCGGTTGATATGTCGGTTAAACTGCCAGTCAGTTGGTCAGGTGGTTGGTCGGTCAGTCAGGAAGTCATTCGGTAAGGCAGCCAGCCAATCGCTTGGTCAGTTGGTCATTCAGGCGGCAAGTCAGTCGTTCATCAGGCAGTCCAGCGGCCGTTCAGGCTGTTGCATTGTCGGTCGGTCAGTCGGTCAGGCAGTTGGTCGTTCAGTCAGGTGGTCGGTCAGTCAGTTGGTCTGTCGCTCGGTCGTTGGTGTGGTCATTCGTTCAGTTGCGTGTTCGTTTGTTTGGTCATTCAGGCAGTCGTTGCATCTGGTGGTCAGTCGTTCAGGCGGTATATCAGTCGGTCACTTGATTACACGGCCAGTCAGTCAGCCAGTCTGTCTGTTAGTTGGACAGTTGGTCAGTCAGTCAGTCATTTAGTCGGTCAGTGGGTTGGTCGATCTCTCATTTGGTATATTCGTCAAATGGGCAGTCAGTCAGACAGTCGACCAGTTGGATAGTCAGTCGATCGGGTGGATGGGTGGTTGGGCATTTGATCGGTTGGTCAGTCGGTAAGTCGGTCAGTCAGTCGGTCATGCAGTCAGGTAGGTTGGCCGGTTGGTTGGCCGGTTGGTCGGTCGGTCAGTCGGTCGGTCGGTCGATCGGTCGGTCGGCCAGTCAGTTGGACAGTTGGACAGTCAGTCAATCGGTCATTAGTTTGATCATTCGTTCACTTGTTCATTTGTTAGGTCATTTAGGCAGTCGTTGCATCAGTGTGGCAGACAGTCACTGGATCACTCGGCCAGAAAGCCAGTCAGTTAGTCAGTCAGTATATATGTCTGTCAGCCGGTCAGGCAGTTGGTTGGTCGGTCGGTCAGTCAGTTGGTCGGTATGTATGTCGGGCAGTCTGTCGGTCGGTCAGTCGGCCACTCAGTTGATCAGGCCATGGGTTGGGTGGCTGGTGGATTCGCCATTCGGTTGGTCAGGCGGCTGCTCAATCAATATAACACCTTCTAAGCGGTTAACTGTACACGTCTGATAGATACATCCATACATATTGTATGAACAACATGGAGTGCAAGAACATAAAACTCATGAGACCAGAGTCGAAGCGAAGATACAAACTCCACTGAGGATAATTTGTTTTGGCCAGATAATTGGAAGCACATGCACGCGACTATTAAAGAGACGGAATCGATCTAGAGCTGCATTAGCCAAGAAAGCAAAGGATCTCGTATCAGCTACTCAGAAACAATGTCGGTTATCTCTCATCACACGTTATTTGCTGAACGAACCTCTATCAATAGGAGCAGGCGCTAAGTAATGCTACCTTGAGATAAAACTGAATGATGGAATCCAGTTTTAGTTATGCCCCTCCAATGTGTAGCTAAGCTGCACCCACACTTGGCCCGTATTGGCATCGATCGATCCGTGAACTCTCTGACTATCAATTTCCAGAAAACTATACAGGTAAGCTGTTGAATATTTTGAAACTAATTTGACTGGGTGCGGTTTCTGCCTATTGCCAGAAATAGCACCCGGTCAATTAGTTTCAAAATAGTCAACAGCATGTTTATTAATTAGTAAATACATATAATTCGTACGCGAACGCTTAGTCTGACATCAATGCACGCATTTGTGACGAACCTATCTACGTCGCTCAGCACGTTATTGATTATGAAGTCACCATATACGCCACGTGGTTGATATTGACGTCGTATAATTGATGGATCAACTGGGAAGTTTAATTTCCAGTCAGGCATGTAGACGAATGGCTACTGGATAGAGCTGATGTATCGCGCACGCATATGACGTCATACTCAATTATGGCATATGTAGACTGTCGTCAAAATCAAAATGCGTAGTGAATGACGTATCTAGGCATGGCATGAACATTGAATAGTCTTCCAAGAGTACGAATTGTATGTCTTTGCCGTTTAATAAATATTGTGTTGAATATGTTGAAACTAATTTCAACAGCAACAGCACCCAGTCACATTAGCTTCAAGATACTCAGCAGGTTGCCGGTATACTTTCTTTAAAATTGGTATTCTGGGAGTTCAGGATTCAAAGTATATTTATCGATCCCAACACGCGCACATCATGGACATAGATTAGGTAGAAATGGGTGGGGCATAGCTAGAGATGGGTATATACGATAATGCCAATGAACGAAGCAAACATGAATGCAATTTTAGCTCCGCTCCAGCCACACTTCGGCCGTTTTTGGATCGATCGAACCCTGAAATGCCAGAATGTCAATGTATACAAAAACTATACAAGTAATCTGTTGAATAATTTGAAACTAAGTTGACTGAGTGCTGTTGCTGCCTATAGCCATCTTTATTAAATGTTAACAAACATACAATTCGTTAAACAACGCTCAATCCTTCCTCAATTACGCGCTCGTGACGAACCTAGCTACACTATTCAAAACGTATTAATCATGACGTCTGCATAAACGTCGCGTAGTTGATCATGACGTCATATGATTGCTGGATAATTTTCCTTAATGTTCGCTTTCACTGTGTTATCTACACCAGCTCGCATGTGACTCAGATATGTCAGGAAAATACAATTTATAATGTTTCATCACTCAGGCCCACTATATTGTTTATGCAGCTAGCGGATAATGTTCCATTCTCAATGCCCTTGTTGCATTGACTGTTTTCCATGAAATGCGAAACTGTGAAACAGGATTGACTCAAATAAACAGTCTTGTTGATACATGGTTGAACTGAATGCGGGTACACAGATATACTACATAGCGTAATCATTCTTAACACTACTCGCATTTAGTTAGATAATTATTTCTTTATCACAATATATCTGTTTTTCAAATTTCTGTTTGTGTCCGAACCTGTATAAAACAGTATCCGCTTTGTTCATCTTACATTGCCGCATTAGAGAAAACCCGATTTATTTTGCCAGTGATTTGTAATAAACGTTCGAGTAAATGCTACATATATATATAAATAAATAAATATGGAGCAGAGCTAAAATTGCATTCATATATATATATATATTAGTGCTGATAATCGATTTGAGATGATCGATCGTTGACCGCTTGAATCAGTGATCGATTATGAATATTCGTAATCGATTATCGTTTTTTTTATTATAATTTATTTATTTGCTTATTTATTTATTTATTTTAGTTTTTCATTTCCAGTTCTGTCCCGACACGCTAATCTGTTGTAGTGACAATAACACATGTAATGATTACAAGACACGTGCATTAACAACACATATCTTTATTATTAAGCATTAATCCGAGGATTAATTTATAGAATAAAGGCGGCAAGCGCCAACTGTTGATAATCGTAAATACCTAATTTAAATACGCCAAAATAAAATAAATAATTAATTAAATAATTAATTTAAAAATTAATATAAATACTTACTTTAAATAATGTATGTATTTCAAATAATTAATTTAAATAATTAATTCCACCTGTAATTTCGTCCAAATTTGTCAATTCCCTGTACGAATCACAAAACGGTAACTGAGTTTTCTATTTAATTGAATTCGCTATTGTCTCCTTCCACGGCAGTCCATTGAAGTGCACCGCCTTTCCCCTTTGTTCATCAACCAATCCAACATAGCGAGCGATACTGCACGATATGACGGGCGTACAGGCTGAACTGAACTGAACTGAACTGAATGATTTTTGATTTAAACATATTTTATTGTAACAATTGCACAATGGGATCGGGCACAACGTTCCTACACTTAGATTTGCCCTCTCCCTACATAATTATTATAAGCAGCCAATGATTAAGAATACTAAAACGAGGTGAGAGAAACAATAAATTAAGAGGTTGGAGAGAGAGAGAGAGGGGGGGGGGGGTGAGAGATGTGGGGGAGAAAAACGATGCGAACAGATTAAAAACGAATAGGAGAGAAAAGAACAGCTCCTTCAAACACTTTCATTGTCGGATAGCAGTTAGCCATTAATATGATAGATTAAGCAATACAAATAATGCAATTAACAGACCATATTCATAGTTATTCCATACCGTCGTCATTTACCCCATTTACCCACACCAACCCTTCCTCTTGTAGTTCGGACAGACCTGTCGGATACCGGCCTTACCAGCTAAGCTGGGTACGCGCCGCCCGTCCTGGATTCGTATCCTGAACACGCCCCTCTGGGTAGAGCTATAAGCGTATATAGGCCTATGGGAGAGATTGCGTGTCGAAAAACGACTAAGTTTGTTAAAGCGCATGATGCGCATGCGCACGCCAGGACGCTGTTTATATGGAGCACGTAGTTACGACTTAGATAGGATGGCGCGTTTAGTGTACCGAGGTGGTACCCTGTAATCCTTATTGAGTGCCTGTTTCCGTTAAGTGTGGCATTGATCAAGACTTCAACGGGCTTTCTAAATCTGTAAACCATTTCAAAATCGGTTGAGAAATAGCTGAATTATCCAGGAAAAACTCTTCATGATTATCGTCAAAATATTACCGTGATGTCATAACCATGTGGACGCACAACTTCTAGAATGTTCTAGAACGTTCGACTGCGCTATTATTAGCTGCGCACTGATTGGCTGTTTCTCGAATGATGATTGGATAGAGACTGCGCCTGTGACATTACGAGGAGTATAAAACGAGAAGCGATCCAGTGATTGAGAGCATCCGCGGCCAGGGGCCGAACAGGTTGGAGCTATACTAGCTACGATCGACAGATATTACGCGTATGACTTCAGTTTCCGTCGCGTTCCCGTAGCTACCAGTAGCCAACCCACCGCAGTAAAAGCAATGTTGTAGAATCCCTACTTACGGGAGCAATCTGGAACTTTCTATTTACTGTTCACGAATATCAACATCTCCTTCGGAACACAAATGTGTGGTGAGGCCCCTACAGCCTGAAAATGTGAGTCTACAGATGTAGAGGCAGGATGTTCTTTGATGGATGACTCGCCGGGTCTGCCGGCCACGCCTAAAAGTGGTATTTCAATCACCGCCACACACATTGGGTCGGTTTTTTGACTTTCGACCGCAGCAAGTAAACTCTGCCTGGTGCGTCTTCAGAGCTGGTTTCCGTACCCAGCACCGTGCAGCTTTGTTTTGTATCTTCATTTGCATCTGACAACTCCCTGCTTGTGATGGGTTGTTTACACCTTCCATCCATGCCATCGGTGCACAGGAACTTTCTTCACCACATAGTACTATCGTATCTTTTACTGACTGCTCGTTAGACATTCTATTAGACATACAGCCCTAAGCGATGCACTCCCACCATGGGAGCTCTTGCGGAAGTCTTGTTTGCGGAAAACAGCTTGCGGGTACCACCTTGCGGAAACTGTCCAGCTTCCAGAGAGCGCATCATCTCACGTCGACTACTGAGCTACGTCTCAATTTGAGTAACACGGTAGCCTAACTTAGAAATGACTACCAAGTATTCAAGTAACTATACTTCACAGTATTTCTCTATATAGGTTTTGTTAATTATATTGTATCCGCAAAAACGGTCCCGATGACTAAAAGGAACCGTACCGGTCTTAGGACCGATAGTTATAACTTCTGTATTTGTTGATAATTATTGTCATTTTCCTCAATGTGTTGCTAACCGCGCTATAGTAGGTTCGTTAACCTTTACTAAAATATATGTCTTAATCATTTGACACCGTATTGTTTGTTCTGGTTGGATTATGTATATATATGGTCAGTGGCCATCCGTTCATATGTTTTGCGTATTTATAGAAAATATAGGACGGCAGTGCACGTAGGAAACACTATAGAGCAACACTTATATATGCAGCACTTTCTCCCGCCACCAACACTTTTTCACTGAGGTCGCTGTCCATGCCATAACTCTGTTTAGCCTGGCATGCTACCAACTAAGCTTTTCTATTCAGCTCGATAGGATAGGTTCAAAATGATTAGAGACACTGTCTTCATTACATACTGTGTAATATATTCTTCTTCTCCTCCGGTAGTGCGATAATCTAGCCCCGCACATGTAGTTAACACTCTTCTTTACTAAACAACTACGCCCGCCTGCCTCATAGCTCCCCACACACCCACACATACGCACGCACGCACGCACATGAATACACTTCATTACTAGTATTCAATCACCGTAAGTGGATACATAAAACTGAGATGCTACCTTAGTCCCTGTCGGGTTTACACTATTCAGAATTATGAGAGTATCGATCAACGATCGATTGAACTGTCGATTAATCGAATACCTAGATCATAAAAAATTAGCAGCACTAATATATATATATATATATATATATATATATATATATATATATATATATATATATATATATATATATATATATATATATATATATATATATATATATATATATATATATATATATATATATTAACACGTCCATCGACAGAGGCGGATCAATAGTAGCAAATATCGTTGGTAATAAGCGTCATCTGCCAAAGCTCCTTTCTATTTACTTGTTACATAGATGTATACTCTCCACCGCAGCTAAATTTCACCTGTGCTCCCGCATGACGGTAATGCAATTCACCTTTCCAACTTTATCCATCCTTCATATGGCGCCATATGACGTCATAACCATCTAACGGGCGTGTATGATGCCGTCATACTCATTAGCTCATAAATTGTTCTATTTAGCTCGTCTTCAACTCTTAATAGTCCGGCACGTTGTACGAAGTGTATGTCTCTATTATTTAATAAACCTGCTGTTGAATGTTTTGAAACAAATTTAACTGGGCAATAGGCAGAAACAACATCTAGTCAAATTAGTTTAAAAATTAGCAATAGCTTACCTGTACAGTTTCCTGGAAATTGATAGTCAGGGCGTTCAGAGATCGATCGATCCCAACATGAGCGAGGTGTAGGTGGAGCTTAGCTAGAGATGGGCGGGGCATAGCTAAAAATGGAAAGGCCAATGTACCTTAGAAAATGTTTCTAAACATATCCGTGAACCATTTTAACATGCATGGAATTATCACGTTTACTGCTGAGCCATACATGCTCTCGGAATGCGCGAAAGGGGGACCGTTGGAATAAATCTCGTACTGCCATACATCTGATTTACGTGATCCGCAACTGAAGTCGATATATGGTGTAACTCTATGAAGGCAACTGTCATAATTTAGACCCACATCTTATTTACCATAGGGCATGTGTTGCACTAAGCCACAATGTATATTTTGCGCCCTCTTTTTGATGGCCAATTCAGTTTCCGTTACGCTTGCAGAGTCTACATGACGCTAGCCCAAATGTAGATTATGGTCTCGGCAAATGCCTACACGTTGCTACCTTTATATACAGAACACAATTGACATTCGTTAATTACATGACTTAGTTAGTAGCAGACATACGCGCATACTCAAAGACAGGCGCATATGTACATATGAACAACACCATGCTTCAAGATAGCTGAGGTAGCATGCATACACGGTGGAGATGTTGATGATTAGACGCCATGTAAATCGCACTCATCTGCATCATATTATCATGTATGTACATCACCAATACGAATATAGGCTTAACACCAATACTACCATTACCGCCATGTATATGCAATTAATGTGCCTAGATTGTAGCGTTAAACCCATTATTCACCGGACCCATAGAACCTCTATAAACAGGAGACAACGAAATAGGCTTTGACGTAGCAACCATGTAGTAAATGTATTCAATTACGGTTACTTAGTATGTGTTCCTGCGCGAACTGCTGTGCGCGGGTTGCGCTAATCGCTCGAGTCTTTGGAAGATGGAGCTAGATCCGGCGAGAAGTAGTGTTTCGTGTAAATGAACAAATCCGTCTTGCCAGCGCACCGCATCAGGGTGGTTGCAATCTAATATCCACATATGATAAGCTTAATCCCAAGCAAGGACACTATCGTAGTTGGCATAAAGGCAGAATGAATATCATATCCACTATCTGCTTTGGTGATATGTCTCCTTGTGGACATGGGACACATAATGTGAGGATCAAAGTGCGACTGAGTTGCGATGTCAAGTGAAAGCTGAAAAAACATTATAAATATGGCACAACAACGTACACATAGGGCAATGCAGACTAGATAGAGAATAACTACCATCCAATGTAGTTTAAGACGCACACGTGGAATCGAATTATCGATATCAATCTCTGCTGGTAGCGTTTTAAAACTGATCTTAAATCAGATATTATCAGATAGGGTTTGCAAATGAGGTCGTTGAACTGAGGTTGGGCTGGTTTCCGCGGATCGTATCCGATTGACAGAAGGCATAGCGTTATAATCTAACACAATGAACCTCTCCATTTTTTTCTGCTATGCCCGCCTATCTCTGGCTAAGCTCCACCCACACATCGCTAGTGTGGGGATCGAGCGACATGAGAACTCCCCGACTCTCAATTTCCAGAACACTAAACAGGTACGCTATTGACTATTTTGGAACTAATTTGACTGGGCGCTGTTGCTATGGTAGTCGTATTATTTTCAAAATATTCAACAGCATGTATATTAAATTGTGGAGACATACAATTCGTACAATGCGTAGGACTATTAAGAGTTGAAGACGGGCCAAATATAATCGTTTATGACGTAATGATTATGACATCATCCTACACGACACTTATAACGTCATATGACGTCAGGTGACAGATGGATACTCTGAAAAGGTGAATTTAAGAGCATCCATGGCTGGTTCCAGCTTGAATAGACAGGGCCACATGGTATACATGATGGGATGTTCTAAGTCACGATTCGTGTCGTGCACAGATGCATGAATTTAATCACTAACAAGTATATTGTATTGAATGCACGTTACAAGATAGATATATCTTCTAGTTGCTCGCGCTGCTTCCTTAATTTATGACATGGTCGTATCTGTAATTATTCCAGACAGAGAAATATCAGAATGATAAACACGACTACGTCTGTGGAACACAGGTGAACATGGCTTAATGGCTGTATTGGACTGGAGCTTTTCCGTAGAGTAAATCCACTCGCGATGTTGCCAAATGTGCTCTAAGCAAACGTGTCAGTCGAATACAAAATCCGGAGCAGTATGGACGGTTCAGAAACCTAATAAATCCCCTAAACTGTACTACCTTGAGAATGAAATCCACCCGTAAGCGCTCTTTTTAGACCCAGTGAATTGTGAATAATAGTAGACTTCAGCTTCCAAGTCACAGCTTTTCAAATTTTACATCACGTGACATACCTCACGAAACATGGCACGCGTTTTGGTCCTGGCTTGTTTCGTGCTCTATTTTAGTTCAGGGAACTGCCAGTCGAATAAAAATACTCTACAGAGCCAATTTATTCTAACTAAGAGAATATCAATCCCTGACCAGATACTATGCCATCTCCAACTAATCAAATGATGGGCAGAGAGAGGGATATGTACGAGAATTGTGATGTCCTGATTTGGCAATATAATTATTAATAGCCAACATGTGCATTGCATCTTTGAATTTAACATCAGATGCGGGTTTCCACCCCTGCAATGGACCTTTCCAGTTATAGCTATGCCCCACCTACCTCTAGCTAAGCTCCAGCCACGATTCCCCGTGTTTGGATTGGTCGATCCCCGAATGTCCTAACTATCAATTTCCTGAAAACTGTACATTAATGTCAACAATGGAACTTTCCACTTTATCCATCCACCACATGACGCCATAATCAACTGTTTGACCTGTAGAATGATGCCATAATGGATAACGCCATTATGACTTCATGAATGACGTAGATAAGCACGTCACGAACGTATATTTGAAGACGGACTACGCGCGCGCTGTTGTATGAATTGTATGTCTTTATTATTTAATAAATATTATGTTGAATATGTTGTAGCTAATTTGACTGGATGCTGTTGCTGCCTACTGTCGAATTATAGACCAGTAGAAACTGACGAGAAAATAGGTGCACCCGGACATTTTAGTTAACATCCAAATTTTGGTGTCCGATTCTTCATATGACTGTCCTAAGTGCACACAGAAAATTCTCACTTGGGGACACATGTTTTTAACCCTTATAACATGACGTGCGAAATACGAAAAAACATGTATAATTTAGTAAGTATTCTGTTAACTACTCCTGAAATTAGTCTAACCGATAACTATTGGTGCTTAAAGTAACCCATGCTGTATTGCCGTATTTGACACACCCTCTTCTTAAAATAATGTCATGTATAATAAAACAAAATGGATTTTTAGCGTTAAACATCTATAAAGTAGCAACCACTTTTTTCTGGCAAAACGAATGCCTAAGAATAGCGCTATATGCAGCGATTTAAAATGTGTCTTCAAATATGTGACTGTCAGGCAATCAGACGTATTTAAACTAGTTACTGCCCGAAGCTAAAAGATAATTAACATACATATTCCTGATATTAGTACGTTTATTTTTACAATAATATATAAACCGGGGTATATTTAGAAAGTGGTAATCACAGTAAAATGAAAAGCACTTTTGATTATAATTCGATCTATCGAATCTACATACTTATTCAACCAATTTTCAAAAGAAATTACCTATAGCTGGCACGCGACATGAAGATATGTGTGTGGTTTGTAATGATTATAATGATCGCAGGTGTAGAAAGGTTAGTCCTAGGGGACCTTCAACATTGACTGACGCGTCAGGAAGATAAATGTTATAAGGACTATACATTATCCAGAAATATCGCAAATGCCCAAAAGACTGTAGACAGAGACAATGACAAATTACGAGCATCCACGCCTACCCTGCGATCAGAATGTAACCCATATGATTATCATACACATTGCTTAATTTGCACTAATGACCTTGATGTTGATGCTGCTCAGCGTCACCCTGAACGACATTCTCTCATCAGTAGCATAGAATTTATCGGAAAAGATAAGCACATCATAATCCAAGAAAGCTTGCTGAAAACTTGCGAGAAAAGGCATGACCAAATAGCAGACGATTTAAAGGCCAGGACACTTTTTGCTGGTGATCTCTGTGCGGTAGAGACAAAATACCATCGACAGTGCATGCACGAATTAATAGCTTGTAAAAGCATCAGCTCATGTGGTCTTTTATTGTCTAATAAACGGAATATTGATGACATAAATGATGCAGCATTCACACATCCGTGTGCTTGGCCAACAACGCCAGCACAGCAACAGCAACAGTTTACATTGCAAGATCTTCGTTTACAGTTAATCAGTTACTTACCGACTGGTATCCCCGGACACAGCCTAAAGCACATCCAACGCCGTCATGTTGATCATTTTGGGAGAGACGTGACAGTAGCTCAGGTTGAAGGCCGTAAAATGTAGTCACACTAACGTATGCAGCCTCAACTATCATACATGATTCATATGATGCAGCATCAACAAGTAATGATCAGATGAGAATATACGACTACTCAGACTGGCGGGGTCCTTGGTTAATCAAAGAATCAAGGATATAGATCAAAATACAGATGCGTATCCAGAGCCGTCGAGCTTAGACTTGGACACGCTTGAGCGTGAGGTACATTTCTTGTATATATTCTGAACCTCGCAGCGAATCCGCTAAGCTAAAAAAAGAAACTGATGCAGATGTGTGTATGTCATGTTATTATGCAAGCAGCTGGGAAGCAGTCGTTTATATCACCACTACTGTTATCCATTGGCTTGTTTATCCATCAATCTACCAGGTCCCGTGTGATCATTGATGTACTTTCGTTGCTCGGACTAAGCGCATTCTATGACCAAGTCATTGCTTTCCAGAGAGATGCAGTCGGAAGAGCATCTGTTGAAGAACTCTGTCCTGGGCTCATAGAGAAGAGGAAAGGGGGTGGGTTCTGCCAATGGGTTGCTGACACCTTTGATTACACCGAGGATACCATTTCTGGTCATGATACAACTCATGTGATTGTTTGCATGTCAAACAGTGACTGAATGCAGAGCAGATCCTGTAAAAGCAATATGTCGTAGAAATGTAACTGCTGATGAAATCAAACAAGCCGGGGATGTTGGTGCTTTTATTCTACCGTACCAATGTCCAACTAACTCACTAATGTCGGATGTGAAAACCAAAGAGGTTAAGCCTATCAGCTTATCTATTGGCAAGTATAGCAGATTAGACACACTGTGGCTGTACTCTAGCATTCTCACAGCTCATCCACCAAACTGGCAGGGCTTTATGTCTGAAGCAAATACAGTTGACAATGTCCACTGTACTGCAATAGTTTACAGCCCCATGGTTCCTCTGAATCTAGGAACAAATGAAGCTATTTATAGTACTATGATGTTTGTGCAATCACAAGTCAGAAAAGCAGGGATGTGTTGTGCAACCATAACATTTGATCAACCGTTGCACTTGAAAAGCTACAAAATTAAGCAAGACAACTCCATCCAGTTTGCGAATATGTGCATACGTCTGGGTGCTTTCCACCAACTAATGCCTTTTCTTGGCGCTGGCTGTGATAGATCATGGAGGGGAGTGGGCTAGATGATTTGGGGGCAACTGGCTACGCTAGGAACTCTCTCCCAAAATGATGGAGGGAAAAGCCTACGCAAAGACACTGAGGGCATGTCTCATGACAGATGCTGCATTGCATCTTCTGTTAATTGGACCACAAGATGATGGATTTTTAACGACGGTACAGCTGACACCATCTCATGTAACACATATGATGAATCTGTACTCTCCAAGTTGCAAGATGAAGACAGCGACGTTGATGATGATAGTTATAGCTCATCAAATGAACAGCCAACAGAAGACAAAATTGCTACAATGAAACTCAAATCCATATGGCAACAGATGACATGTGGTCACAGCTACACAATATATGTAACTAGCTCATGTCACATGATATCTCACTAGATGATGTTTGTAGCAATGGACATGTGCAAAATCTATATAAGCAAGTTTGTCATTTGAGGAAGAATATAGAAAAGTAAAGAACAGGCAAATTATGGTCTTTATTCGTGGACTTTGTAGCAAGTGTAAGGCTGTTCATCAGAGCTGAACGCACTGGTGACTGGCGACTCCATCTGAAAGCGACACCGCTAATGTTGCCATTCTTTGCTGCCACTGGGCACAACAATTATACGAAATGTTATCGCCTTTATCTTCAAGGTTCTCTTGAACTATGCCTTGAAGGGCCCATGCACGAAGGATAATTTACTGTCCGTAGAAATGAAAAAGGGTATTGGGGTGGTACATTGTCGGATATGACCATTGAGCAGTGCCTTATGAGAGCTGAAAAAACTCAAAGGGGATTGATCAACATAACACACAAGGATTCTGCTAGAACAAACTGGCTCCTCGCAGCACATATCATAGCACAGTACGCGATCGTTGACTGAGACATTCACGGGAAAATGGTCAGAACAGCATAGGGAAATTCACACAGCACACATGAAACGCATTCTAGAAGACGCGAGGAAGCTTAAATTGTTTCTTATGGAACACAATCCTTTCACGGTTAATGAGCATCAGTTGAGAAACATAGCTACAGGATTAATTGCAGATCATCGTGTTATTTTTGATGATGGAATTAGCATTGGTCAGAACATTCACGAGAAGTTAAATGAAAGAAAGTTTGGTGATATTATCCTAAGGAGAACAGACCAAGCTGTGACTTTAGCTGTCATGCGAAAAGTGGTCAAAGTCGGAAGCGAAGACGCTTCTCAAGAACTCTACCATCGCTTAATGTCTAGCGCCTATGTGTCCGGCCCTCTGGATAAAGTATATTTGAATATGAACTTGCCACAGTATGTCCAGCCCCTTTCCACGATGATGGTACTATGAGGAAATTCCAAAAGTCACAACTGGAAAGGTACATAGTTGACATGGACACTGCGATTGTACAGCAACTGATCCCAGAGCCAGCAGCAAGAGATTTAGATAGTTGCGCACTTTTACATCGGATAGGTTGGCCAAAAGATCGGGACAATGGAAACTGTATCTAGCTCATTTGTGTCTGCGGTTATACATTGCAGAGTGGTTGGAGTGCCGATATGCGTAATCTTTGATAGCTATAATGCACCAACAACAAAGGACAAAGAACAGAAGAGGCGGCGAGTTAATCAACCAGATTTCCCTGATGTGGCGGTTCAAAACAACACACCTGTTCCAGGAAACAAGGCTGACTTTTTGTCAAACACACACAATAAGCAGAGCACCATACACTTGTTGGCAGAACATTTAACAAATGCGGGTGTTGAGGTAGAGCATGCTGGAGATGAAGGTGATGCTGCTGTTGTGATCATTAGAACTGTCACAACCAGCGCGACCCACGATAGTTGTTGCCGATGATACGGATATTTTGATTCTGCTACTCTATCATGCAAGCATGTCTTCACATATCTTCCTATAAACTAGGCAACACAAGATATGCATTACAGTGGCTAAAAATATGTTAGGTAGAGAGCTGTGCATGTGTCTGCCATTTGCCCACAGTATATCTGGTTGTGATACTAGATCAGCTGTGTATGGCACGGGCAAGGTAAAGCAACTTAAAAAGCCTCAGTCTTCACCGAAGTTGCGAGAGGATGTAGTTATATTTGGTGACATCTCCACATCAAAGGAAGATGTTCATGTAACTGGAGAAAAATGCATTACAGCTTTGTACAGTGGATGATCGAAAAGTCAGGGGTTAGACAATCTCAGATACCTGAATCCCATTTCTTCTAAGCATGTACCGGTTTAGCGCATGCCACCCACCTGTAGAGCAGCATATTTCCATAGCCTTCGTGTACACCACCAAGTCAGTACATGGCGCCACCTAAAAACTGTGTTGAAGAAGGAAGAATATTGATATAAGGTAGAAGATGGAGCAGTGTCCTCAATCATCACCGACAAGGCGCCAGCACCACCGGCGCTACTTATAGATATACGATATCAGTGTATTAGCAGTACACGTTCATGTGTATCATATAGCTGCTCCAAGAAATGCATTGCCTGTAGCATTCACTGTAAATGCGAGGGTCACTGCCAAAACAGCTCAAACCACGATGAAGTATGAATCATCCGTTATGTATGGTTTCATTGTATTTCCTAAGTTTATTGAGAGGTTTTGAGAGATTTACACATACAAGTTGCTTAGTTTCTATTTATCACACAGTTTATCATTGGTGTAAAGTAATTTTCTTTGGTAAGCCTGCCGAGAATTGTCAGGTCTATCTAAATGACATATTCCCTGAATGTTAATCAGCATTTAGGCGGCCATTTTAAATTTAATTAATGCGAATATTTCTGGCACCTATTTTAGGTCATGCTGATGTAATTAAATTGAACTGTTAACTAAAATGTCCAGGTCCATGTCAATTTCTAATGGACTATTAGTTTCAAAATATTCAACAGAATATGTATTAAATAGTAAAGACATACACTTCATACAACAGCGCGCGCGTAGTCCGTCTTCAAATATACGTTCGTGACGTTCTTATCCACGTCATTCATGAAGTCATAAAGCGTTGTCCATTATGGTGTCATTCTACACGTCAAACAGTTGATTATGGCGTCATGTGATGGTTGGATAAAGTGGAAAGGCCCATTGTTGATATTAATGCATATAAACACTTAGAGCTTGAAATAGTCGTACGTTTTAGACACAGACATCTAGCAGTAACGCCATTTACCATTACGTGACGAAGCTGGCTAAACCCGGCCTCTGCAGTGGTAGTGGCGAATGCCCGTGTGCGGGACACGAGAAGCCTATTGTTTGAAAATGTCCTATTTGAATGACTGCCTCGATTACCGAGCCAGTCACTCCAGTTGTACATTTGCACAAATACAATTTTCTCTTGTCCTTCAAATGGGCATTTAAGCAAATATTTTGAATTGTTGACGAAATCTAACCAATACTTTAATTTTAAAATGGGTAAAATAAACGTTTTATGGTGTATTCGACTACATAATCTAAATCGAAACACGAATTTAGAATGCCAATACTTACCCGAAATCATAAAATTAGTATTTGCAGAAACTAGGAAGCATATGCTACTTCTGTGACTTTTTCTCAGAGATATTCTAAATTCTCAACCACTGACGCAACCGCTGCATATGTTTGGTAAATACCGGCTTAATGGTTGAACAGAAATATGCTTAGGTTTTGCAATTTCCTCCAAAAATCGATCTGTAAATAATTTCCTGGAAACACACAAGGCGATATCCTCTAATGATGCGGGCGTAAATATTGCCCATTTACCTTCCACATTTAATCATCTCAAAACTTAAAATCAATATCCCAATTATTCTGCAACGATAACCCTTTGCGATTGAACACATCGTGCGTAATTTGCCGGTACGTTGTAGTTTACCGTTATTAAATCTTTAGTGAACATGTGTACTTGTTTTTTTTTGCCGAAATTAATGTGCCGAATAATGGATTGCCGCTGTACCTTGAATAATTCAATTTCATCACATACAATAACAGTGTATTCATGACGATATTACCGGACACCAACGCTCTGCTACTTTGAGCACAGCAGTATATAGGTGCACAATTGCTATTCCAGTCCATCAACCATCCTTCTCCGCTGATAAGCGAAGATTGTCTTGAGTACACGGATTCGTGTCTGTGGTGAGGGAGTGGTGACGTGGAACACACAATGCAAATTGCATCTCCTTGCAAGTATCGTCCTGGGCATACTCCAATCAATATATAAATGAAATTAGACTGTGAAAGATGATTAAAAGCGATGGCGTTCGATAATAATAGTCTTCGCCGCCAATGTTCCTTTGCGGTAGGAGCTGGAAAGTGGTAATTTGTTTGTGAGCAACGTGATAGGAGTCTCTGCATCTGTCCGATATAATGTGAACTATGGGCATTCAGTACTTTATTTTTACCAAGAAGTACATACTGGATAGTTGCAACTAGGTGGCATTAGGAGGAACCATAGATGCATCTATTTCGAACTATGTCACGCCCATTTCTATCTAGGCGCCCACCCTTTGAAGATGTGTTTAAATTGCTTTAAATACATTGAATCCTGAATTACCAAAATCGTAAATTTCAACGCTTCATCCACATTTTGCCGTGTTGGCATCAACCAATCACTGCACCCTCTGCATCTCAACTTAAACTGTTGAATGTTTTGAAAAGTATTTGACTGAATGCTGTTGCTGCCTGTGACGGCAACATCGCCAAGCCAAGTTAGTTTCAAATCATACATCAGCATGCTTATTAAATAGTAAAGCCAGACAATTCGTACAACTTGACGGACTATTAACCGTTTATGATGGGCATAATTGCGTAATTCATGACGTACTTGATTGTGACGTCAGCCTGCACGTGGCGTAGTTGATTATGGCGTCATATGATTGACTGAGACACTGGATTCCTCCATTATTTTTAGAAGTTGTGAGATATTACAATCGATTTTTAAATTCCACGATCCCACGATCGATCGACCACCACGGGTTCAAAACTGATGTAACAACATCTCCATCAAAGCGCACCCATACATAACTTAATGCTGCTAACATAGTTTGAAAGTAATTATCATGTATAGTGTTGCTGTTTAAATCTCCTGAACCATCTGAGGCTTACTAGCTTTACATAGATTAGAACAAATATCACACCTTGAATGTATGCCTAAAGGAGTAATTAGTTACAAAATGGTATATTCGCGCTATTGAAATTCCACACAAGGTCGAGCAGTGGGTATTATATGAGAGATATTCTGTCGACGATTATGAACAATGTGTTGCTGTAATTTGGAGCTGTCTAACGAATGTAGCGAAACATTGATACATCACATCCTTACGCATATGACCGATTTTCTAAGATAATTACACGGCATTGATCGGCTCACTGTATATGATAATCATAATGCGTCTTGTTTGGGAGACTATTAACTAATAGCGCATTGATGCCAGCCCATAAGCGAACCCGCTAACATGCCCTGCGCAAGATATTCATCCTGGCATGGGCTACAGTATTGCGCGTGACATGCTGATTCCATGTCGGCTTAGTTGACAAAAAGGCAGATGGGGTATATCTAGATTACAGTAATATGATCACCTTTACTGCTGTGCATGTCTGATTACATTGTTATTGCACACATGCATTATCGCTATGCCTGCATTTGCATACATGCGTTACCCTGTGCATCAATAGACCATGCCAATGCATCTGATATTACGGTACGTGTTCAACTAGATAGAACATTATATATGGCATGATTCAGTTGTCTCAATTAATTTTCGCTCTAAGGCACGGGTCCTAGCCAATAACTTGAGGTCTCTATTGGTTATTATATTTAGATCATGTTAGCAGACGCATGTTATAACAGGAAATACGTAAGCACGTTGACCAGAACTCAATTGCCACGATAATATATTGCATGTTCTGCAACCCACAAATCAAGAACACATTAATAGTCCGTTTATATACAGTAGTGGTGTTTTGACTTTCACTGTAAATCACACACAGGAAATTGCCATCAACCAGCGATGTGTTTTGTGCCAGCGTAATGCAACGCTTTAGCTTGCTAATGACGTGGGGATCTGGTCCAATGTTGGCGCTATTATCGTGGATGTTTTATCACGAGGGGCGATGCAATAACCGAATTCTACCCAGTGTGTAGATGGTTCCAGCATCTATCAAGTACAATTTCTTGCTGTCTGAACTCCCCTTTCTCATTCATGCCCGTTTCCGAGTTGGACACGTCACTAACCACGTGGATGCCGTGCTAGCACATGCTTTGGCGTGGCAATGGGTTGCATAATTGGATCAGTGGATTGCTCCAGTATCACATTTGGACTAAAACGCCGATGTTAAATGTTGCATAACTCTATGAATAACCATTAAGCTGTCTTGCCAATAGCTAAGAAGCCGTTGGGCTTATTTTGTCCAATACGCTCGTGTTGGAGTACACCATATGTGAAAATGTATTATGCTTCATGAATTTGTATACGAGCAGGGTGCACACTTATGACTGCATATATCTGCTCTTCATGAAGCTAACCATATCATGCGTGATTGCGTAGCTGCCAATATATCGGCAATATCGTATTCATATTCTAACGCTGTAATGACTATAGTTGGTCAAGAATACACAAATATCTGCTTAATGAATGTGCAGGCCAACAGAAAACTACGTTTTGAAATTTTTTTTGAAAATGTACCACGGGAATAACTGGCTCGATACTCGAGCTAGTTATTCCAGTCATGAGTTTTCATAAAATCGCTTCTCATGGACATTTCTCAACACAACTACACTTCTCGTTTCTTCCGTTTTCATCATGAAAGGGTTACTCGCATAGGACACGCGCTGGTTTGATATATGTTGCTCGAACAGAGCTTGAATTGCATGCGTCGTAAATGGGAGTCATGGAAACAACATACCTGAAATCTCAGTAACCGATACCCATATACCATAGCAATTAGTATGTGTTTAAACCATTTTTGATAGGCAAACAGGTGTTCACGAACAGTCTTTCAATAATCTATGAAACGATGTTTTTTCTCTCGATTTGAATGCTGTTTTCATATAGCTCCTATTTTATTGACTTTAGCTTAGTATAAGGTATACGAATTTGTTAGGAAATATCCAATCACTAAGTAAGTGTTTGTTGGATATATTAACCACGAATGTAATAACTACAAGTCAATATAATAGGAGGGCACTTAACATCTAGCCTGCGTGATTCCTGTGTAATTGAGGTGATTCAAGGGTTCAACATGATATGGTATGAGACCTAAAAGCAAATTTTACATTGTGTTCACAAGATATATATGCGAAGTATTTAGTGTAGCGGTAATTCCCACATATATCTAGATACCACTTTCATTTTTTCAAGCTAAATAGAAGTTTTGCCCCTTGAATGCTAATTTCCTATAATCGGAATATCAAGTGAACTATGCAGATAAGTTGCTGAATATGTTGAGGCTAATTTCACATAAATATATTACTGTCATCGGGAATGTTCCAATCAAATTAATTTCAAAATATTAAACATAATAGTTCTTGCACTGTCGATGACCTTTCCTATTTGACATTTCTGTTTCTAAGCTTTACTATTGCTAAAGATTTATTGCAGGGCAAATGGGATCTAATGGATCACGTGGATGACATCATAAACAATGGACCTTCACACTGTATCCATCGGTCATATGACGTCATAATCAACTACGTGACGTATAGATTGCCATCACAGTCAATGGTGTCATTATGACGCCATGATTGCCGTAGAAAAGTACACCACGAACGCATAGTTGAGGACGGACTATGTGCTGTTGTACGAATTGTATGTCTTTACAATCTACTAAATATCTTGTTGGATATTTTGAAAATAATTTGACCGGGTGACAGCAACAGCAACCAGTCAAATTAGTTACAAAATAGTCAACAGCTTAGCTGTATACCTTTCAGTAAATTGATAGTCAGGGAATTCGGGGATCGAGCAATCCCAACACGGTGAAGTGTGGGTGGAGCTTAGCCAGTGAGGGGCGTGCATAGCTAACACTGGAAAGGTCCCGCCATACGTAGGCTGACATTAGAATCACAACTGACACAGTATACAAACCGATTCTAATAGACGCAAGACCATGGGCGGGGCACCGCTAGAAATGGGTTCATAAATTAAGCTTTGCTGAATAATACACGCGAGAATATTTTCGCTCACACACGAGCAAGACGAAGTGCACATATTGCATACCGGTCTACATGGGTGTTAATAGAAGCCCGTAATAAACAATCTATCAGGTAATGTCTTTACATTTAGCATTTAGCCGTGCGAATAGCTAGAAAAGGACTCCTCTAGGTGGCGGTGTGTTAAATAAAGTTAGTTAAAGTGGTGCTTATCCCATCTCAAATGATGTATTCCCTTATCTGCGTCACATTTATCTGCACTGTAACATATATTGAAATTAAGTTGACTGGAAGTTGGTGCTGCGTAGTTTCAAAATACTCAACGGATTACCCATGTTGCTGCTTTTATACTGCATTGCCAAATATAGGGTGTATTTGATTTGGGGAAAAGCAAATCATGGCCGCCATTATAGGCTGTAGAAATGCATCAGCATTTAGCAAACTATCACTTGAATGGGTAGTATATGATATGGTGCGAGAAAACAAACTCCACCGAGAATAATTTGTTTTGACCAGATAATAGGAAGCACGTTTACGCGTCAATTAAATAGACGGAAACAATATAGCATTGCGATAGCGAGGAACACCAGTCAGAAACAATTGTAATGTGTTTATGATCACACACACATTGATGATGGAAAGCCTATCTGGAACAACACGCATTAGATGGATGCTTATTTAGTTAACACTGTGGCACACTTACTGCCAGAGATAATATCTCTGAACGAAGCAACCCCTTCCAACCAATACATCTAGATTAACTCTCATTCGATTTAGATATGTTGGAAGACGGTAATTCACCACTTCACCACTGAGAACTACGATATTTAACACGGATGGAAGAGTTTCTCTTATGAAGACATAACTAGCTAAAAGCCATTTTTAAAGAAATGCATTTAAAGATTCCATGTGTACAATCATGAATGTGAGAAACTACACATGGCGAATATGTGTGTTGATCCCATAATAGCGGTATGCATTTCCCTTCAATTCTAGCTATGCCCTGCCCATTTCTCGCCACGTCACGCCCATGTATAGCCATGCCCCACACATTCATAGCCATGCCCCACACATGCTTGCGGCGTCTTGGTATCGATTTATATACTTTGAGCCCGGAATTCGGAATCCCAATTTCAATGTGATTATGCAGGTACGCTGTTGAATATGCTAAAACTTATTTGACTTATGGCAGCAACAATACTCAGTAAAATGTGTTTTAAAATATTCACCATAATGTGTATTAATTATTAAATCCAACAAAGATATACAATGTGCACACTTGGCGAGACCTTTACGCGTTCGTGACGGAGGTAGAGACGCCGTTCATTAGACATTTGATGTTTTGAGTATGACCCCAGCATACGGGTGACTGTACGTGTGTGACAGATCGATATTTGTTTAAATGAACCTAAATCTGATACACAGTTATACGTCACAATCTATTCACATTCGGATGAATCCGGTAGCGGCTAGGTGATACATAATTAATATTTCTTCGCTTGGCAATAGGACAGCGTCGGCCGCAGTCATTTACTGAGGCACAGTAATTAATTGAAAAGTCGTAAAATTAGGGATATATTTATAGCAAGCCAAGTATATAGTATACATGCTGTTAATATGGTACCGCACGAGGGTAGCTATTAGTTGCACACCACCGAACATACACAGCTGCATTCTAAAGATATCAAAATAAAATACGGCAGCAACAGCGCATCGTCAAATTAGTTTCAAAATATTCAATATAATGTTTATTAAATAGTACAGACATACACTTTGGACACCAATGCGTAGTCCGTCTTCAAATATGCATTTTTGACGCACGTCTCTACGCCATTCACTATGCCATTTATTTTGAAGTCATCCCACACGCCACGTAGTTGATTATGGCGTCATACGGTAGATAGATATACTTGAAATATCCATTGGCGGAGCATAACATTAAGCAGCGAGTCTGAAAATGATCAATATGGAATCGCACTGTTATATTATAACAGTGCGATACGACATTTGTGAGGCATTGGTTATCTATTTACAATCACCCCGTGTATAGCTGCATTAAAATAGAAAGATACTGTGAGATCAAGGTCGGGTAAATGATAAATGGTGCGTGCTGCACTCAGCATCACTCGTCTACGAATATTTAATGTGCTTGCCGTTACTCGGATTGACTCTAACATAAACAAGCCATTTACACTAAGTTGAAAACTACAAGGTCTGCATTATCGGCAAGGATGCGTTCATCCAAGGGTGACATGATACAATGCAAAGACTCGGAGTTTTTTCAGAAACGCTCTCAAATATGATCCAGTAAGTGTACCATATGCCATACGTTACTGACGAATCTCCACTCCCCGTAGATGCATAGTTGACAGATGCATACTGTGTTCCATAATTTCAGTGACCAAATATTCAAATGCATTTGTGAATGCATTTGTATTTGCAGTCGCACTTGTATTTGACTAAGTTGCAATCATTTGCATTTGCATTTAAATTCGATATAGCTAGCGTCCATTTGCTCCTGCATTTGCAGTTAAATCATGTACATACATTTGCATTTAAATGCAATACCCTGCACTTGGACGCAGGCCTGCTGACGATGGTTGATGGCAAGAAGTATTGGTGACCACAATAACACTGAGCAATGCGCCGTAGACCAGTCTTAGTAACAGAGCAACATCGAGTGTGTTACCTATTTCCAAACTATCACCTTGTCCTGAGCACGTCATAGGCGCACTGTTGAAGCTGAGATTAATACTTTAAGTACTAAAGAAACAAGACTCGGACTCATGTTGAGAATGGCGTTTCTGAATGGTTTTTGCTATCTGTGAACGTAACATCAAACAGCAACACCATCACGGGTGGTCGTGAGATGGGGCGTGATAATCCAAAGGCTATGGAGGAATTATGGAGGAATTAAGTTTTAGCTCTGCCCCGCCGATCTCTAGCTAAGCTTCTACCGCACTTCGTCATACAGCGCCCAGTCAAATTAGTTTCAAGATATTCAACAGCACGTTTATTAAATAGTATAGGCAAACAATTCGTACAACAATGCCTAGTCCGACATCAATTAAGATCGTGGCGAACCTATCTACGCCATTTATGACGCCATTGATTATGACGTCATCATACACGTTACGTAGTTTATTATAACATCATATGGTGGATGGGTAAACTGGAAATATCCATTGCTCATAGGAAAGTCTGGTAGTATGCGACACGCTATAGATAGTGTCCACACTGTGTTGAAAAATGTGTTCATGCAGAATAGATGGCAGCTATCCGACTTTCTAAGCGCCATTATCATAAAACACAGCAATCTATAATAACGGCATTATATTGGCAAATCTTCTTGCATCCATAACACCATAGATGATTTGGAATCGATACATGGTGATGAACTGCATTAGAAGATGGACATAACATGGATGCTTTATTACTCATCAGACTGAAATATATATATTGTACCGTATCCATGTTTTCTAGTAATTATTCAGTTGCACGGAATTAGGAACTGAGCAAGTCGGAAGTGATTATATATTGATCCCTACAAACCTCGCCCTGCGCCATCCTACAATCAATTACAGGGAGAATTGACGTATTAGGTATTCAGTCAAGGAAATATGAAAACAAGGACATACTAGATTCATGCATTAATGTTAGGATCTGCACATCAGTAGTGGTAGTAGTAGGTGTGACGGCGGCGGCGGCGGAGGCGGCGGCAGTTGAGGGAGCGGGAGGAAGAGTAAATAAAGGGGAGAAGAAGGGGGAGGATGAGGAGGGGGAGGGGAGAGGGATTGCAGAGGGGAGGGACGGCGGGAGAAAGAAGATAGTGTATGGAGGAATGGACGGGGAGCGGAGGAGGGGGATGAAGAAGGAAGGGGGGGGGGAGTTAGGTAAGAGGAGTGGGAGGGGTGGGTGAGTGGGGGTGAGAGGAGGACGGTAAGGAGGAGGGAAGAGCATGAGGAGGAGGCCGATAGAGAATGAGGAAGATGGAGGTTAGAGGTGGAGGTGGGGAGATGGAGGACGAGGGGAGAAGGAGAAGGAGTGGGCGAGGAGGACGAGGAGTGGATGGAGCACGAGGAAGATGGGAATGCAAAAGGTGGGTGTGGAGTGGGTGGGTTTTGGTGGGGGTGGTGGGGTGTAGGAGGGGGAGGCGGAATAAGAGGAGGAGCAGGAATACGAGCAAGAGCAGGATAGTGTGATAATGATGATATATTTGCTTCTGCAGCTACTAAGTACAACAACGCCAACGACGACGACGACAACGACAACGACAACGATGGCGACAGGGCGGCGTGGTGCGGCGGAGTTGTTGCCAAATAATGGTTGTCATTAATACATGCGGTTGTAACGCCAGATGTCCATCTTGAAGAACCTCAATCGTCGGGCTTCCAAAGCAAGTGTACGGAATGTAATGCACGTTCAGACATAGCCATGCTATATATTCATATTTTCTCGCGACGCTTCATTAATTTATAAGATGATCGCATCTGTAATTATTCCAGACAGATGGGAATAGAAAAGATAAGCACCGCCGCGTCGCTGACCCTAACAGGATATTGATTAAGCAAATCGCATTCTCATATTACATGCACGCACGCACACACTCGAGTGACAACAGTCGTGTTAAATCTGAGGACCGAGTCTTTTACCAAACTTTTCAACCGTGAATCATTATTTTCTCATAGAAATAGTTATTTCGTGTGTGTGTATGCCAATTAAATATTAGGAGGGTAATGTAACTGAACATCTTATACAGCATCAGCTTCCAGTTCAAACCGATTACAATACTAAACATAATATTGAGTAAATTGATGAATCCGGTTATTTGCTCTGCCCTGCCCATCTCTAGCTATGCTCCACCCACGATCGATCGATCGATCGATCCCTGCACTTCTTAAATCTCAATCTCCAGAAAACTAAATATGCGCTGAATATTTGGAACCTAATTTGCCTAAGTATGACAGCGACAACGCCCAATCAAATTGAGTTTCAAAATGGTCAACATAATGTTTACTAAATAGCAAAGGCATGCACTTCGTGCAACTTGACGGACTATTTATTATGCGTTTGTGAAGAGCTTGATTATTCCATTCATGAAGTAATTGAGTATCATCCTACAGGTGACATAGGTGAATATCACGTGGATTCGTCCATTGCAAGAGGTGGTTATCCGTGATGTAGTGACAGTTAGCTCAGTGTACTGTGCCGACGTGCACCGATACGGTGCCAATTCGTCTGCTTTAGGCGCAATACCGGCCCAGTAACCTGGCTTGGCAGGCTTTAATCAGTATTCACTGTGCTGCCTCCCGAAACGAAATCCGAACATGAACACGCACCGCGACAGTCCCAGTGGTGAATGGCATACCAGTCCATGACCAAGCCAGAAGCTATTACATTTCCAATTAATCAAATGACTGACGTGGACGGAGATAAGTGTAAGCGAATTGTCACGTCCCTACGGGCTTGGTTCACCATTTGAGAAGAAATTAATTTGAGTGCATCGAGACTTCCAAACAAGAAACTATATGGTTTATTGCTGGATCGTGGTTTGATTTCAGTAATCCTCCTCCTCTTCCTCCGCCTCCATCTCCTCCTCATCCGTCCATCCTCGTCCCCCTCCTCTTCATTCTCTGCCCCGCCCACCCCCCCCCCCCCCCACTCCTCTACTCCCTCCACCCCTCCCTTCCTCCTCTTCCTCCTCCCCTCCACCTCCACCTCCTCCTCATCACCATCATCCGCCTTCCCCCCTCCTCATGCTCCCCATGTTCCTCTTCCTCCTCACCATCATGATCACCATTGGCATCGTCATCGTCATCATCGATGACGTCGTCGTCGTCAACACCGCCATCGTCGTCGTTGTCCTCAGCATCATCATCATCATCATCATCATCATCATCATCATCATCATCATCAGACGCTACAGCCGCAAGAGGAGCTGGAACAGATCTTGTATATCAGATGTCATAAATCAGGAAGCTCAAATACTTTGAATTACATTAACCAAGATCCATATAACATAACAATGGAGGCATCCAGTGTTAGCTATGCCCCGTACATCTTTAGCTAAGCTCCACCCGCACTTCGTCTCTATTGGGATCGATTGATCCCCGAAAGCCCTGACTATCAATTTCCAGAAAATTATACAGGTAAGCTATTAAATAATTTGACCTTTGGCAGCAACCGTACCCAGTCAAATTAGTTTCAAAATGGTCAATAAAATGTGTATTAAATATGAAAGACATACAATGCGTACAACACTGCATAGTCTGTCGTCAATTAAGCCTTTGTGGCTAAATTACCTACGTTGTTCATGACGTCATTGGTTATAACTTCAGTCTGCAGTCACGTAGTTGATTATAACCTAATATGGTTGAAGGATAAACAGGAAATCCCCTATTAGTGTGTGCTTAAACCATTTTTAATAGTCACGATGGTGTTCCAGAGAAATATATTGGTAATTCAATGAACATGTGATTTTTTCTTTTGATTTGAATATTGTTTTCACAGATATCTATTCTATTGACACACGTCTAATATGAGTCCTACGCATTGGTTAGGAAATGCCCAATCCCTAAGACGGTCGATATATTGAAATTAATTTGACCTCAAATGAAATAACTTCCCGTCAATATAATTGCAAAACACGTAGCAGCTAACTTGCATGATTGCTTTGTAATTGATGTGATTCCTGAGTTCAATGTCATAAGGTATGAGCTTTAAATGGACAGTTCTTGTTGTTTTCACAGGAAAATGCGAATTATTGTATATAGAGATATTTCCCATATATACATGTATACGTAGATATTAGTTTAATTGCATTAAGGTGGCTAGCAAATTTAACCATTTCAGTCCTAAATTACCATAATAACAATGTTAAGTGAATGATACAAGTAAGCTGTTGAATATGGCGAAGCTATTTTGAGAGCATCCTGGTACTGACATAGGCAAAATAAGTTCCCAGTCAAATTAATTTAATGAACAATATTTGGCCTTTCAGTTTCTAAGGGTTAATACTGCTGGTTTTAACTGCCTCCCCGCTGAACTCGTGCAGACTACATTTCACGCGGGTTTAACGCATGGTATACTGAACATGTGGAACACAATTTGAGCAGACCACCAGCACCTTTTAGTCAAATTGTTTTCAAACTATTCAGCCAGTACACAGTTATTGTCCAGTGACAGTATCGTCTGGTGGCTTGCAGCAGGCAGACAGTTAAAATAACCACCATCTATTGCAATAATCGGGGCTGTAACTTGATGGTCTGCTAAAGTTAGCTAACCTTTGCGTAGTCGCGAACTGCACACACACCTGACAGATTCCGGTATACATATACCCGTGTTTAAGATATTTGGCATACATTTGCATACACCTCACGAGGACAGAGCCGGAGCGAAAGCACAAACCGATGATAGTTTGTGTAGACTAGATAATAGGAAGCAAGTGTAAGCGACTGTTAAATATACGGAATCGACATAGCGCTGACGTAGCAACGTAAACATAGAATCGCCATTCAGAAACAATGATGATGTGTATATGATCACACATTAGTTCATAGAGGAACGAGTTAGAGCCTGGTTAAATCCTTTTAAGCTGTGTCAGCCTTTATCGGGAGTATCCAGGAGGAAGTGGCTACTACTACTACTACTACGACTACTACTACTACTACTACTACTACTACTACTACTACTACTACTACTACTACCACTACTACTACTACTACTACTACTACTACTACTACTACTACTACTACTACAACTACTACTACTACTACTACTACTACTACTACTACTACTACTACTACTACTACTACTACTACTGATGGTACTGCTGCTGCTGCTACGACCACGTCTATTACTATGCTACTACTTTAATTGTACTACTACAAGGTTCGCACTATCGTCCAGTGCTGGTTCCATCCAAGGACACAACTATAAAACGCACATACTTACAGTAGTTTGTATACGCTGCCATGTTACCGTATTAGATAGGCTACTGGCGATGGTTGATGACAAGAAGTATCGATTAGAAAAATAACGCCGCACACTGTGACATAGAACAGTCTTAAAAGCAGTGTGGGTTTCCTATTCCCAAACTAGACCATTATATTGAGCACAGGCATATGCTCATTGGTGAAGCTAAGATTAATATTTTAGGAAAATAAAGACTAAGATTCAAGTTTCTAAAAGATGTTGTTTTCAATGAAAGTAACAACAAGTAGCAATACCACTGAAAACCTAGCCAGTAGTGAACACCAGAAAGCTGTTAGAATTGACTATTCATCAGAAAGCAATATAATATTCAATGAGTTTGACACAATGTCCGTGCCGTATTACAAATGACTTATACATGGCGCGGATATTAAACTGTATATTGAGGAATAACCAGAAGAGAAGTGGGCGCATGGAGAATAGATGGCAGTTATCTGACTTTCTAAACACCATTGTCATAAAACATAACAATCTAAGATAATGACGTCATATTAGCAACTCTTCTTGTAACCATAAAACAACAGATAACCATCTATTGAGTGGGGATCCAGAATGGTGAATCGCAATAGAAGATAAATGTAACATGGATGCTTTATTATACAGCAGGCTGAAATATACGTGCCTCATTTGTAGGCAGGCGGTACAAATATAATCATTCGTAATTGTATCATATTCATGTTTTCTATTAATTATTCAGTTGCACCGAAATGGGAACTGCGAGAGTCAGATTGATTAATCTGTGCAGACCTAGACCTGAGGCATGCTACACTAATTCATTTGAAGATTTCAAGCATTACGAACTAAGTCAAGGAAATATGTAAATACGGACACACTTTATTCACTGCATTACTTTAAGGATATACACAGCAGTAGTAGTAGTAGTAGTAGTAGTAGTAGTAGGAGGAGGAGGAGGAGGAGGAGGAGGAGGAGGAGGAGTAGGAGTAGTTTCCAGCTGTTTCACACTTTAGACCTTTATATACAGTTATATCCATGAAATCTGCAGACATCTCGTCTACAAATATTTCTTGTGCTTGCCATTACTTGGATTGACTAAGATAAACACGCCATTTACAGTAAGGTGCACATTTCTGCGTTATCGTCCAATGCTGAGTTCATCCACTAGAAACACTATAAAATGCGGAGACATCAAGTTGTTCATAGACACTCTCAAATATGATCAAGTAGGTGGACCGTATTTCATAAGTTACTGACGAATCGCCACTCCCAGCAGATGCATAGTTGACAGACACATACTGTTCTCCATAAGTTCACTACCAGCGGTATGACCAACTATTTAAATGCATTTGTAAATGGCCGCATTTGAATAAGTTGCAAACATGTACATGTACATTTAAATTCTGGGGATCTAGGCCACATTTGCACTTGCATTTGCATTTGCATCATTTAGAAACATTTGCATTTGCATTTAAATGCAATACCCTGCATTCGGATGCAGGCCTGCTGGCGTCGGTTGATGACGAGAAGTATTGATTACCACAACAGCGCTGCGCAATGTACCGTAGACCCATCTTAACAGTACAACACCGAGTGTATTACCTATTTCCAAACTATCACGTTGTCGTGAGCACCACACTAGGCACGCTGTTGAAGCTAAGATTAATACTTTAAGTACTAAAGAAACAGGACCGGGAGTCATGTTGAGAATGTTGGTCCTGAATTATATTGCTATCTGTGAAAGAAACGTCAAACAGCAACACCATTTAAAACTTGTACATCGGTGGTCGTGAGATGGCCTGGGACAATCTAAAGGCGATGGGGGATTCAAGTTTTAAATAATACACGGCTATGGCAACAGCAGAACTCAGTCAAATTAGTTTAAAATATTCAGCAGGAGGTGTATTAAATAGTAAAGACAAACAATTCATACAACAACGCGTATTTCGTCATCAATTAAGCGTTTGTGACGACTTTATCTACTCCATTCATGACGTCAGTGTTATGCCGTCATCATACACGTCACGTAGTTGATTATAACATCATATGACGGATGGGTAAACTGGAAATGTCCATTGCCCATAGGAAAGTCTGGGAGTATTCAAAACGCCTGGATAATGTCCGCACGGTGTTGACAGAGGGCCTATTCATTATGAAGATAATAATCAGTAGTTTGAGGAATAAACATGAAGAAAAATGTGTGCATGAAGAATAGATGGCAGCTATCCGACTTTCTAAGCGCCATTATCATAAAACAGAGCAATCTATAATAACGGCATCATATTGGCAATTCTTCTTGCAACCATAACATCATAGATGACTCGGAATCGAGACAGGGTGATGAACGGCATCAGAAGATGGACATAATATGGATGGTGTATTGCGCATCAGGCTGACATATGCTTGGCTCATTTGTGAGCACTTACAGAGGCCCATAAAATAGAATTATTCACAATGGTATCATATTCGTGTTTTCTAGTGATTATTCAGCTATACGTAAGTAGGAACTTAGCAATTCGGAAGTCATTAAATATTGATCCACGCATACCTCGTCCTGCAGCATCCTACAATAAATTACAGGGAGAGTTGAAGTATTAGGTATTCAGTCAAGGAAATATGAAAACAAGGACATACAGTATCCATGCATTAATGTGGGGTCGGCGGCGGAAGCGGCTGCAATTGAGGGAGCGAGAGGAAGAAGAAATGGAAGGGATGAGGAGGAGAGAGGGCGTGTGGAGGGGTTGGGGGAGGGGGCAGTAGGTGAAAGAGAATGGTGAGCGGGTGACTCGGCGGGGAGTGGCGGAGGATGATGAACAAGGAAGGAGGGGGAGATGAGGTAGGTTGAGGAGTAGGAGGGGTTAAGGAGAGGAAGCTGAGAGGAGGACGGGAACGAGGAGGAGCATGAGGAGGAAGACGGAATAAGAGGAGGAGTAGCAGCATGGACACGAGCAGGAGCAGGATAGTGTGATAAGGATGATATGTTTGCTTCTGCATATGCTATCTACAACAATGACAACGACGACGACGACGACGACGACGACGACGACGACGGCGACGATAGGGCGATGGGTTGCGGCTGGGTGGGGGGGGGGTGCCAAATACTAGTTGGTCATTAATACCTGCCGTTATAAGGCAAGGTATCCATCTCGAAGCACCTCAATCGCCTGGCTTCCAAAGCAGCAAAACCAGTCCGGAGACAGACGTGCGGTGTGGCTATAAAAATGGCCTGGTGTCCCTTGAAGATGATCTACGGTTATATGAAAGCTCCTTGCGGCACCGTTCCTTGGCAGAAGGAATTTTCTAGAAACGCCGACCTGCAATTCATTTCAAAGGGACCATTTGCGTCAAATAGCCTTCTGCCACCAGTGTAATTACCTTTACACCCCAGCACGCTTCAGCATCTAAGCATCACGTGGCCATAGTTGTATTAGAACCTGGTGAAAAGCACGAGGAGTGGGCCATTCTTTCTCCGAAATTACGAATACGAACACCGTTGCGAACACTTTCTACGGAAAAGCAATACATGGCGCGAGTGAAACATGCCACACGTAAAGTTATCAGCACATTAAAATCTTCTGCACCGTCTAAAAAGGTGTTAGAAAATCAAAATCTGTCAGCTTTGTACCGTTCAACAGCAGCTATTACCACCGTTCCTAAAAAAACGTTGATACCGTATCCGCTACAGTGCAGCTAGAAAGAGTGGTAAAAATCACAACACCGTGCGCCAAGACTACCGCCACCGCTATGGCTGACACTCAAATGCTGCGCAAATCCACCAAGCCAAGCAGTCCGTATACGGGCAAGAAGTGCAGCATAGATCATGCTGTGGACATATTTAAAGTACCACAGGTGCCAGCTGGACAGTTAGTAACCGCAGCAAAACGTAGGGAAAATGCACCGGTCACCGCATCCAATCCAGATTACACATCAGGAACCAGCAGCACCGTTGCACCTACCTTTACCGTTTCGGCAGTCACCACATCATCCGCACCGGAACACCAGCTCGCCAAGCATCAGTGACTGATGAAGATGTTCTACTAAGCCGTGACATTTCGGTAGCCTATGTTCACCAAAGCCAAACAGTTCGGATCGACCGCGCGTCCCCACCGTACTGGGATAATGTTGGACTTTTACTATAATCACATGTCCCTACAGCTGAAATGTAGTAAGTAGAAATTGTACCGTTAAGAATCGTGACGACAGAGAAGCCTTATTATGTTATTACCGTTTTGTAAATATATTTTATTCTTATTAGTATTTTTATAAAATCCAAACCCTGTCCCTAGGACGACCAGAGTCATCCTGCATAACTGTATACAATACAGCTATGCCTCAAACATATCACTTCGCGGTGCATATGCCATCAAACACACAGTATGCTGTGTACTGATCTGGCCCACCGTAAAGTGACAGTAAATTGGTCATACCGTTCCAGCAGAAAGCTGGAACTGCCTGACCCACTTTATATGACTATTATTATTATATAATATTTCTCATATTACTTTTCTTCCTGTACTACAGGACGGATTCAAGGAATGGCGAGAGCCACTCGTGCGGACCCTCGATAAAGGGCCGCACTCCACTCATGTATATACTAAAATATACCGTGCATGTTTTATCAAAATATATTTTTCATATTATGATGTTATATTGTTAAAAAATACATACAGCGTGCTAGAGCCTGGGCGTTCTCTGACGGGGAAATGTACCCGCCCTCTTTGATTGTCAGTTTAACGTCTTTAAGAACTAAAGTTGTAAACACACCGCATCAGAAAACAAAAACAAAAAACAAAAAAAGAAAAATGTCTGCACAAATAGAAAACCAGGCCGAAAATCAAATAAAAAGTATGCCTCTCTTTCGCACGTCTATGTGCCTACTTCTCATGAATACGCGCCTCACGACGTGTTACACCTTCTCCTCTTGGCTATACGTCTGCCCGAGAAGTCTATAATTATCGCCCAGTATACGCCCTGTGATGGGCGATCGGAGATGCGGCGTCGTTCGGCACAGGCGCCAAACAGGGAGGGGGTGGTTTTGAGCAGACCGCTCTGTCGGGTACGTACCGGCCCAGTTCGGCTTGGTATGAAACGGCCCTGTAGGGGATACTCCACACTCACCTCTCCACTGGTTACACGAGGCCTACACATATATAAGCCGATGAAAAGGAGAACAGAATGAGTCCGTGAGATCTCCCTACGCGCATGCGCGGCCATGAGAGCGAGGTAAACAAACATTGACGCATTAGCCTATGGATACTGGCAGATTATGTATATAGTTACTCATATTATGGTAATTCCATCATATGGGACCGTTCTCCATGATTTCGGTATGTATTAATACCAGAATTGAATGGGAAATTTAAAACTCTAATCAGAAATAAAATCGGTTCAGATCTGGCGAAGATATGGTAAAATTAAAACGGACAATTTGGAGGTCTGACTAAAGCGTAGATATCGCGGGAGCTTGTGCATGATCAGGTGAAAGCCTGGTACTATTGCTCTAACTACCTTGGCTTGTGTACAACACGCGCTCTGATTGGCTGAGCCCGCTGACGAAGCCTCTCAGCGAGTATAAAAGGAGGTCTGAAAGTCGAAACATGCGTAGAAGTGAGGCAGACTCGGTCCGATTGGGAGCATTCTCATTAACTGCCCACCGCGCAGAGATCGCATTCTGCTATCTACACCAACGCAGCGTATAATAGTCAGGTTCCCTCTCAAAACAGCCGCGCTCCGCACTGCACCATGTTTGTATACGCTCCTGGTATATCAACAGGGGCAACAATCTAAATTAAAAGAAGGTTGCTTATTTCACCACCGTCACCAGTGGTACCATTGCGGTGTAAGACTTTTTTACTATTACCAGCCAAATTAGTATGTAAGAACGGTGTGTTTTTAATGTCTCGCCAGACTTGCCATACCACGACAGAAACGATGTTGCAAACAATGGACGCATCCAGCGTCACTGAATTTATGTTTTGACTGTAGTCCAGACAAGGACATTGCTCTACGTGCCGCAAGAGCTAAGCAGCATGGATCGTCTTGTGCCGAGAAAACATTCAAATATAATATGTACTTACCATCTCCACACAATGGAGACATCAGTCACGCTTAAAGCACAAACAGCATAACGGTAAACTATTCATTATGTGCCATGTATCAGAATCTAGTGGCCATCGGTAATGGCTTTATTCTTCACTGTTCTTGAGTATGAAACAACTGGCCAGCATCATGCAGTAATTCTCCAGGCGGCATATACACCATGCATCAACTCACACCACAAGGAAGCGGTGCAAAGACTTCATGTGACGTGTAGATTGCACTGATGACTAAGAGGTGCACCACATAGGGACACATCTTAGCAAAGTTATACCGTTATTAATAAATAAAGTAATGCATTACATGGTACTGTAAAGCCAGATGCGACCTCCGTTTTAAGATGATATTGTACATCTTATGATACATTGTAAACGGTGCCCGCAATTAAACGGCACCATAGACCAAATAGGCCTTATAGTCCAATGAAGGTATACATGTAATTAGGCAGTCTGCCCATATTGTTAGTTAGCAGTAAAAACTACACAAATTTTGGACCGCAGTACGCCTAGGTTACACTATAAATCAACAACACATGTATCACCATGTTTTCTCCACATGGCAACAATTTTACAGTACGGCCACTGCTCATGCTCTCATCAGAGAACATGGCACGTGGCCGCTAAACCTAGAACTATAATAGCTCGGTAGGATAGGTTTTTAAGCTAGCCAAGGGCGATTACTCTATAAGCTGAGAATTGTTATTAAAGAACTCTTCTTTGCGGAGAATAAAACCGTTTTATAAACGGTACTACTGATTTTTATAGTTGACCATTCATGTTAAGGCCTCCCAAATTAAAGCAATAAGTAACTACCCTTCTCTAGCCATCTGGTCAAAATAATTGTTTGAATTCGGACCGAATCAAGAATCTACAGCAGTAGTAGTGTCGATATTAAAATTATACCACCTCCCTCAACTGGCCTAGGTTGTTGAGACGGGGGCCACACCGGATCGCCGAACGGCTGCTAGGGAGGTAGGATCATTCTGACACTACTACCACCAGGGGCTGAACGCCCATTTAGAGACACGCCTCCACTGTGATATACACCACTGATCGCCATCAACCACACCAGAAGGGCCGACCTCTCTCTCTATTCTGTGTAGGCTCAGACAAACACGTAGTCTCTGTTAGAGTCGCATCGGCATGATGGGACCACCCATAGGGGCTTCCATCTACCTTGATAACGCTCACCTGGGAGGAGGCTAAAGTGATTAGCATTTGAACCATGGCAGATTCTGGCATGTTCACGTGTTACACAGAGAATCTATTGCTGAGCAGGGGTCTCCAGCAGACAACCACGGCCTACCCTCTCCACCCCATAGCACCATAGCAGTGGCAGACAGACTTGATCTCTTTACATGGTGGAAAGCGGGCATAAATGTTTCTACGCATGGGGTCGATCCAAGGATTGTAATGGGGGGGCATCCCGGAAGTGGGCCCAATTGGCATCCAATATCATGGCAGTCTCAGCGCCCTGTGCCACTGCTGTAGACTCGAGCACTAGCAGTATGATGAGAATCATGGCTATATATGAAGAGTTAAACTGAACAGAGTGAAACCCCTCGAGAAATATATGTGCCAGATCAAGAACTGTTCCATCCAGATCGATAGTGATCTTCATCCCCTCAGGGGCAAAGGCTAGCTGCTTCACTCTGCCATCAGCAAAGAAACGTAGCTCTAGGACTATATGAGTCGTTTGCGGGCTAGTGAGGCTGACTCGCTGAAGCAGTTTAACAGCACCCTTGACTTTGGAAACATGTGACACACCATCTATCCATAGGATTCCCTCCTGGATGTTAAAAGCATCTTCTGGTCCATCGAATGGACGACGCAGCAGGAGCTTTCCATCTCTAACCACGATCCAGTGACCCGCTCTCGTCAGGGAGACACCTTCACCTATGTAGGTGAGGAAGGATGATCCCCGATTGTAGAGCTTTCGAACTGTCCCATTCTTTTTCACAACAGTGGAAAGGGGAGTAACCTCTATGTCAATGACTGCAGGACGCCTATATAGGGGCAACCATGTTTGCCAGTCACCCTCAGGTCCAGCGAGGTACCACACTTCATTCGTCTCAAATATGAACTGTAGGTTTTTTGCCAGGGTCAATAGCAGTCCATCATGGGTCATCGACGGGGCACCGCTCGAATAGGGTTTGACCAGATGAAAGCTGAGGTCGCTATTTAGGGTCTTGATGTCTGCCACATCTATATCCGAGAACTCAATCAATGGCTCGAGGATGTACTTCCTCTTCGGGAAATCGTACTGAAAGACGATCTTGTGGCCAGCAATGTTGCGACCCAGGCGCTCCATCGACATATCCTTGAGGTCTATGAGCAGCTCCACCCCATCACCACCAATGAGGTGGAGGGAGAATGCCTTTGAGCTTCCTTCATACTGTAGGCCGAATGACTTGACATCGCTCTCTTCTACTTTCGCAGCATCAACTGCATACACATCTGCCAGGTCAGCAAGACCAGTCGAGTGAGCAAATATGGGTTCCATGGCACGCTATAGGAGGGGTTTAAACAGTTTATATATAAACATATAACCATGCCAATTGGCTGGCTGCTGCTCTACAGTGTGAGAACGTAATCTCACCCTCTGTAAAGGGGACACGGGTGGTACAGTACCGTGCAGAATGGGTCCTTTTCGAGGAGCCCCAGCGGGGAACAACATACATACACGGCGATGTGCTACATCAAGCTCCAGGCAGTGCACACAGTAGCTCACTGGTAGAAGTTGGCCGGGACATGATCGAGTATCTCCCATCGGCCAACAGCAACCTAAGGAAAGCTATCAGTCCTAGCCTGTTCACACCTGTAAATCACACGTTTGACAGCCCCTCCATAATGCCAGCACGGATGGGATATTGGATGCCCATTTAGAGTTTACACTCTTATTACTCATTGACCTGACATGATATCACACAAGGAATATCTTACCTTTGCCGAGATGATGAAGAGCCAGCTACAGGGCTGCCCCTTCATGACCCCTGCCCAGATAAAGGCCCAGATACTCGCACTGCAACAAGAAGGAGAGCGACTACAGTGGGAGAGCTCGTATCAACAGAATGCGAGCATTGCAAGGAGGCGAAGAAACAGTGAAGGTTCCCAATACTGGCAAGCCCTCCTGGAGGAGAGTAAGTGGGATGCAGGAGACTTGGCAGACGATGATGAGCCAGATGTCTACGATGATGTCACAGACGAGGATGAGCCAGAAGCCATACAGTGGGAGGAGGAGATGGCGCAGAAGTGTAAGCCCAAGAAAGCCATCCAGCAGTGGACCTACTATCTTGGGCATACGGTGAAGTTCCAGATGTTATGTCTCAGAAAGCTACTGGCACCCGACATATGGATGACCCCTGTCTAAGAGACGTCTGTCTTGACACCATCAAGCTGGCATGGTTCGCCAGGCTCTCCAAAAAGAACCCTTCTATGACTCATGAGCAGATTATGCAGGTGATGCAGGTTTAATCTCCAGGTATACTATGCAAAATCAGGGTGACGGAAGCAACCAAAGCTATACCCCTCCCTGACGGCTGACGAGGGCGGTACCATCCACGGCTGGCGACTCCAGCAGGTAGATACCATCAGGCAGAATCTCGTCCATGAGACAGAAAAGTGCAGCAGAACGCGCAGGTGATATAAGACAGCCTACAATGTCCTCGCGCATACGACCACTGCTGCGGGTGTGATTGGAGCCAGTGCTGGGGTGGCAGCTGTGGCCACTCTCGCTACAGGGAATGGGGTCATCGTCGCCATCCCGCCATGGGCTTGTGGTTGGTCAGCGGCAGATCACGCATAGGCTGGAGAAGCATGCTAAGTACGTGGCACTGGCACAGAGTATGCTACGGACTTTCGACGAGGCTGTCAACAAAGCTCGCGAGGATGGCCAGGTCACTGATGAAGAGTACTGCCATATATTGAAGGCCCACGCCCTGTACCACATGGAGAAACCTAGAGTGCGACAGCAATACCTCAAAGGCTCCAGCTGGCGGGTTGATATGGAGGAGTTAAAAAACGAGATGTTACGGTGAGGTCGCCTCGCTGGTCTCTGGAGTCGAGACGACTACAAATAGTATGCTGCATGTACGGTAGCTTTAGGAACACCAGTATAGATGGCCTTCCCACTGAACCTCACAACAGTCATCCTAAGCCAACCGCCCCTCCTTGGTACACCCTTGACTGGCCTGAGAGGTCTACTGGATGATATACCAGAGCTAACACCGTTCTCCATCACAGTGGATGGATGGTCCCGAACCAGCTTCTCCATCAACCCTGCTTCACTCCTATTCTGGTACTCCTGAAGCTGTGCTCATCCTCAGCTGTCTCAGATTCTACGTTCACTTCACGGTGCGACGAATCCTCCATGAGCTTGGTGGAAGACTCCCTGATACAAACACCTTCGACCCACAGCTCAACAGGCATAGCGTCTCGGCAGCCAGCAGACTACAATAAAGAGAGTTCAGTGCTCACCCAGACTATTGGTGGCATGGTGGTGACAACAGTGGTCTAGGGGTTATATACGGTGACCCGAGACGTTACTACTCAGGATTCCCCTATCGAACACCCCGCCAAGTTGGCCGTCGGAAGACAGCAACATTCTCATTCGATCCAGACTCCGACCCTGGAGCGCTGGTGCAAAATATGCACATCACTGGCTTGCGGCAGGAATATCCAGATGTGTGGAAGTACTTTGTCCCACACACGACCTCAGGCCTCACACCAGCATGGGTTGTTCAGTTCAACCAGACCCTGGAAGCACTGTGCTACTGCCTCCTTACGGCACAGACCCAGATGCGGCAGTCCATAGATTGTGTCAGCGGAGCAGAGGTCCAGGCCATGTTCATCAGTCTCGTTGCGGATATGATCATCGTGGCAGACTCCAGTAGTCTTATTGCTAAGTTCCAGCAGGTGTTGCAGAAGGCCCATCGCAAACTTGACTTTGCTATTTCACCACCCCTACGGTTGATTCAGAGCAACATGATTGTGAACATCGAGGACCCCCAAGTCAGGGGCTATAACAACATGATAGTCGAGCGGAGTTCCCCCAGTGTCCACTTCGGCTTCAATACTGACATCAACGCACCTACGCATAGTATGGGCCATATAGCCGTTCTGACCCTGACACTGTAGCCAGTCGACACGGCAGCTCCAGGCGCCCTGACACTGCAGCCAGTCGACACGACACTGCTTCCCATGGTAGCTCTACGATTTTTGTCAGGCCCAGCTATCGTGCCGCTCGTGATAAGCCTACTCTGCCACCAGCAAATCAGCTATAAGACTATCCTGACTCTCTATAGTAGCAGTGGAGACCATGGTGAGACACTGAACGAGCTTGGCATGCCCTACAGCCAATATACCCGCTGCCAACATTCACATCCAAGGGCTGGAGGGTTCTGCAGTGCATCCTTTTTCCAGCTTGTAGTATCACAGCGCCTTGTTCAGCTCTGAGTCTGGTGAGGCCATGGCTGTCTGCATCTGCTGGAACACATCTGATAGATACTCCCGATCCTTGGAGAAACCTTTAGCTCACAGGAGCTGCTCGACGATACTCCCGCCCATGATAAGGTAATCGAGGAAGCAGATCTGTCCCTTGCCAACTCCTAGATAGAGCTTCGCAACTGTCAGCTCCTCTGTCAGCTCAGCAGCGGAGAGCTGAGCGAGCTCATCTGGTGTCTTTTTCTTGTAGTCCTTCAACTCTCTCCGGAATACATCATAGTACTTCTCGCATAGCATGAGCCCGGACATGTTTAAGATGTCTCAATAGAGAGATGAATATGTCTGAGTACTAACCCAGCCGCCTGGCAGACACAGACTGGGAAGATCTTATTCGCTCTCTCAACAGGGGACGCAGACGTTTACTCACATTGTATATCAGTGCTTAAACAATAATGTCAACGGTACAGATCGTGGCAGCAAATGTGGCCATGGTGAAGATGACAGGGGGAAATGAGGTTCTTCCTGCCGCCACAGCAGCAGTGGTGAGTTGGCTGGCTGGGCACTGTCTCGGAAAAACTCACCCAATCCCAAAAATTGTCCTCAGTGGTGCCTCCTACACTGTTGTTGCCAAGATCACGGGGGAACGTGTTACACTAATGGAGGCTGCAGTTCTAGGGCTAGCAACGAGTGCTATGGCTGAGATCATCGTCGCCTACGTTTAAAACCTCTGAATAGTAAGAGATGGATCACGAGACCCCTGCGGCATATGAGGAATGGCATGCTGGAGGGCGGTGTGTAGCCAATAGTCGAGCATGCGGACTGAGGATTGCCAATGCCCGCGAATGGTGGACCGCCCACAAGGCTTGCCCCAGCAGAGAGGGCCAGTACCCTGAGCATTGCTACCTATTCCCTTGGCCAACTGCGTGGTCCTCCTATGCCAAACTATTTCACTGGGTGTATGGCTAGTAGGTTTAAGCCATCTGTATATAACACTATGACTCTGTCACTCACAGACCTAGAAAGCAAAGAGCTAGGCGATCTTGCGCACTTGCGCGAGGCATGCCTCGGTTCAGAGGACACTGTTGCCCCTATCTCCTTCCTATTCTTCGATGGGAACGGAGACCCGCGGGAGACCCGAGTAACCATCCCAGTCCGAGATCTCATCAGGAACACTGATACGGTAGAACATTCGGCCATTAAACAGGCCAAGACTGTATACAAGAAGATGGGCATCAAGGAGAGGGCGACGATGCGAGGTATGCTTGGAGTAGATGGGGACCTGGTTAAGGATCTCCTGAAACCACGGAGCTCATCCATCCAGGAGGGAGATAATCACAAGATAGGCACCCTCGGCCTGAGCAATATCACTGCCGACGGCCAAACAGGTGCTACCGCCAGCCTCCAGCTACCAGAGGTGAAGAAGTCAGGGGTCTTTGGTGTGCTGTCTAAGTCGTACACGGTAACATATAAAGACTAATACTGTCATGAAACAAACAATTAAAAAAAATTAAAAACCTATACAGGTACAGTGAAAGTCGCCAAGAAAGCTAGTCAGCCCATGTTCGTCATAATATCTGAGCTATGGTTCCTTGATGTGCTGAACTACCTTGGCCCAGGAGTCTCGTACGAGGTATGGGTCAAAGCTTAAGGGTGTACACAGGTTGAAGCCCACAGGATAGTCATGGCTTCCCGTGCATATATCATACAGATACTGGATGTACTAGACACTGTGGGTGCTGACACAGTCCCTCTACGCTATCTTCTCAGCTGCTGCTGGGGTTTCATGCAGGACGCCTCCATCACATCCTTCGTATCCGCCGGAGGTGCAAGATTCCCTGCTCTGCAGCCAAAAGAGCTGGTGCAGGAAGTACTGCCGTTTAGTCTCCCAGATATAGACGAGGCTACCGCCGACCAAGTGCTAACCGTTCTCCGCATGAATATCTGTACCATTGGACAGTAGGCCGGCCGATGCTGGCCAGGTGGAGCTGATCATTGCCCTGTCAGGACACGGGAAAAACATCTCCTGGCCAAACATCTACACTCTCAATACATCCTTCTGGTGTCTGACTCCGCCACTGAGGCTTTTGACAGTAATGATCAATGGTACAATGGCCCAATCCACAGGACGCAGAACCTGCAAGCACTGATGGAGAAGCTGCTGGCAGCCCGACTGACAGAACCACTTGTACAAATTATCGATGACCCTGCAATGGACCAGAAGACAGTCACCTACCTCAGTAACATCACCAGGCGCATCTGGCCCACACAGATAACTGTCTTCATCCTCTTTCAGAAGTACACCCGTGAGATCTCACCGGACATCCGCCACAATGCCTGGTTGCTATACTTCAGCTCCAAGTGTGGATGTGCCCTGCTCGAGACCATATACGACAGCCTAACCCTCAAGGAGACCAAAGGGTACTTTATCGCAGATGTACAGAGGGCAGCTGAGCTGTACCGCTTCATCTTCAGCAACAAGGAGACAGGTGAGCTGTTACACTTCAAGCCATCTCTGGAAAAGGCACAGACCTTCACCTACAAGCTGAATCGAGCTAGGAAACTAGCCTGCTCTACACGTCATCGCTGCCAGACTGTCGGCCGCAATGGCTGAGGAAGTTCGTCCGCGGTCTCCGCTACTTTGTCAGAGGCGTGAGGACATTTGTCAGATACTACTTTGGCTGTTTTGGCAGAAGCTACTTCGTCAGAAGCTACTTAAGCAGTTTTGCCAGAAGCCTGTGGCTTCTTCTTCTTCTCCTTCTTCTCTTTCTCAAGATGATACTTTTGCTCAAACTCTAGCCACTGAGGGTCATTGTCTCGAATTTTGTTAATCTAGTGTATCTCACGGAAGACCCACCTTCCCCTTTGCAATCCCCTTCTTGCTTGGGGTTGATGAGGTAGTCTGCGTAGTCATTGTCCTTTTCTGGGAATTTCACAAATTCATCCAGATCACTGATCACTCTCCAGCGCCATTTTGCACTGAAGATGTGCTCAACAACCTCCTTGCAGCCAACAGCCTCCCCCTCCTGAACACCTTCTGCTACAGCGTCCATGATCGCATCCCTGAGGTAGTTATTTGCTCCAGACCGGATTCTATCCAGCCACTCTCGCTCTTTCTGGCTATGGAGTCTAAATACGTCAGCCCACTTCCCGACCATTAGTCGATCTTTGGGGTCGACCCTCGCCCTTTGGGGAGCTAGCATAAAAGGACTGTTGGTTGGGGCCTCAGGTAGGAGTGTCCTGCCCTGGGTGCAGTCAAACTTCCTGTAGAGTATCCGAGTCAGGTGCTCCTTCCTCCAGCAGCCAGATGAAGGTGTGAGCTTGGCGCTCTCATGGATAATGTTGGTGCCATGAAGCAGTCCTCGGACTCTGTCACAGTGGGACAGTGCACGCCGTGGCTGTGACTGTCGTGCCAACTTGTCCTGCTGCCTATAGACAATCTGCAGGAGAACTTTACCAAACATGGCAGTCGTTTAAAACCTCTATATACCCAGCCCTTAAACATGCTGCAGTATGGGGCCATTGAACCCACGACATTGCACCGCACTGATCCTCGGAAGGACTGACTGATGGCCATTCGACCCAGTCTACATGATGAGAACCTGTTGTCCGCTGCTGGGAAGTACATTGACTTTGCAATCTCAGCACAGATCCACGAGATCAAGAGCATGACACTCGAGTTCAAGCTTCAGAGCACAATAGAAGCAGAGGGTAGAGCCCCCGCAGGTTCTGAACAGGAGGGAGATCTTACAGTGCAAGAGCTCCGTGGACACCACCTAAGTTAACGATGAGTACCCAGTCCTAGGTCCGTTGGCTCGTGACCCAACCTTCTATGCGAAGGCAAAAGGGTGCTACGCTGTGGGGTGCAATTATGGGTTCATGGAATTTGAACTATGGGCAGGTGTCGAGAAGCCTGTGGCAGTTCCACCTTTAACCCTCCTCGAGAACACACACGTGAATCCGGCTGCAATACATGATAGGCTGTTCCTCCGGGTGTAGCCTGAGCAGCTCGCAGATACGACGATGACAGCTCCAAGACTTCATGTCTGGCATGACGAGAATGACCAGTAGCTGAAGCAACGGGTTTCAAACAGCGGATAGTGCATGTGGAGTGAGAACACCAGCAGGTCCAAGCCACAGCCAACCGATGGGTAGAGCTGGCATTGCATCGTGGTGGATCAGACTGTGTCGCTGTTGCGGTCCTGTTTCAGAAGGGAGGAGCCATCCAGCAGGTGGATAAGCTAGACGACTTCAAGCTTGTGGTTGCTGGGACCGATGTTCTTGGTGAGGTATGCGAGCTGGCTGATTGCCAACCCTACAGACAGAAAACTAAGTCATATGCACTTCTGCGACTAACCAGTGGAAACGACGACCTCGAGTCGGCACTCGAGGGCCGTCACCACCTCGGGGGCAGGGACATCCCACCTAATCAGGACAACCGGCTCTGCTTCAACATCGGAAACCTCATAGTTCGGACTCGCTCATTATGTTTGATGGTACTTTACTTTGACTATGCTAAGGTATGCATGTCTAACACATCAGGTATTCAGGTTGAGCGTGCGTAGAGCACGACTGCTGTCGTCACAGCTGCAGCTGCCACCACTACTATAAGCTCTGCTGTCTTCTGACCTGTCGATGCTTCATAGTCTAGCGTTGGCTCAGATATGTGTGCCTCTTTGAGTCTCTGGTTGGCCTGAGCTCGAAGTTGTCGTCAGCGTGCATCCGTCTGGCACATATGCTCGAGGGATTTGCTGTACACAAACTTTTCCTTAGCCAGCTTCTCCATCGCCTGGTTATGACGCTCATGCTCGACCTCTGCCGCCTTCTTGTCGGCGAAGCTGAGTCCCCAGTTCGCTAATGCAAACGCACCCGCATTCAAGATTGCCGATGCCATGCAATAGCCTACAGTGTAAAGCTACTATATAGCTGCCCAAGCGACGGATCCCCAGCACGATGTATGAACCAGAGGCTGATCGAGTCGAGGATATAGACGACTAGGACTATGAGGAGGACTATGGTGAGGAGGATTATGATGCAGACGACTATGATGTCATGATGATGTAGAACCTGAATACTGCAAGCTAGTACACAGAGCGAAAGGAATCTATCGCACGTACGTAAACGGTTCAATAGGTCTGCTAGCAGCAGTTGGGGCTCTGATCGCTCTGATCGCTCTGTTCACAACGAAGGCTGGCGAGACGGACCGCAATATCGCCAACAATGCTCTCCATGAGGTGGAGAAGATGTCTGAAGCCATACCAGCCATCGCCTCAGGAGTAGGTACGTTCTTCAGAGTCGCAGGGCCTTGGCTACTGTACGTTGCCATAGCGCTCGCAGCCATCTGGTCCACCGAACATTTAAGATGTACTATATAAGTATGGCGTATCTGTACACCCTGGCCAAATCCCTTAACTTCCGAGGGTTAATCGATAAATTATAATTCAGTAAGGATCCAGCAGAGACTAGATGCCGGAACTTCTGAGGGATAATCGATAAACTACCGCTCAGTGAGGATCCAGCAGAGACTAGACGCCGATGTACAGAGGCGTTTGAAGAGATCTTCAGTGATAGTCAAATGAATGACGGCCGTCTGTTCATCTGTTTAGAGTTCGCCCAGGCCATGCGTGAAAGGACGGGAGTGGACATCAGTGATAAAATCACCCAGGCCGTGCGTGACAGGATGGGAGTGGACGCCAGTAATGAAATCCGGGAGTACCGTCTTTCTTGAGGAACTCTACTATCAGCCTGGTGGATATTACCGTGAGCCCCTTCAACTATTCGAGGCTGCACGTCGCAAGGGCTACAACTTCACATTGGAGACAGTTAGTCAGTGGCTCAGCCACCAGGCGATGTGACAGATATACAGACCTCGTCCACGGCACATCAGGCATGCCCATTTCGAGGAAACTGTCCCGAACAGAGTTCACCAGGCAGATGTTCTATTCCTTCCCCCACGACTAGGTTGGTCGTAAGACCTACAAGTATGCCCCCCACCATCGTCGATGTCGCCAGCAGGTACAAGGCAGCAGTACCGCTCACAGACAAGTCAGCTGGCCAGGTGGCCCAGGCATTCCAGGGTGTCTACGAGGCTTCGGAAAATCCCCTCCAGTGGCCAGAATTCTTGCAGGTGGATGAGGGTAAGGAGTTCAGAGGGGAGACTGCAGCCCTCACGCGGAAACACGGTGTGGCAGTTAGGCGAGGCGAGGTAGGGCATCACCGTGCCCACGCTATTGTTGAGAGGTGGAATCGGGCACTGGCAGTGAGACTGTTCCCACACCAATACGCCCAGGAAATGGCCGCACCGAGTGAACGTTCTATAGTATGGGTGAGAGGGCTGCCTGCGGTGGTGGAGAGATCCAATGCCGAGGTTACTAGGCTAATCGGGAAGAAGCCGGTAGAGGCTATCAGACACTCTGCTGGTCACAGCTCTAGAGGAGCAAACAAGGGAGAGGAGTGCCTACCACCTGATGCTCTGGTTCGGTACCTGTATGAACCTGGTGAGCCGGAAGGTGGCCGACGGTTTGCAACAGATCCTAACTGGTATATAGATATTCACAGGCTTGACATGTATCTGGAGGCGGAGGGGTGGCCTACACTGTACTACCTGGCACGCCAACACGGGGTGCCTAGGCGCCAATTTGTCATAGAAGACCTTCACCTGGTCCCTGCAGACACACAGCTACCACCCCCTAGGGTGCTAATATGATACTCGATGGGCTCGGTATGGATTCCATCTGGCAGCACATGGTGCTCTTCCAAGAGCGCTTTGCTCTTATCTACATCTACTGATACCCTTATCATAGCAAGCGGATAGGCCGAGTTTTTCCTGCTCATATGTCACTATACCCTGGTTGTGCATGCGTAGGGCTCGGTTTTTAGCTTTGTCCACGCCACCATGTATGGCACTGTAGAACCTCTGCCGAGAGACCTCATTCTGCCAACTTAACATTCCCTTAACAGAGCACTTACTTGCAGCTGCGTTCTCCACGTAGTAGTATTTGGAGCAGAGAGCGATGTCACGAGAGCCTTCGAACTCGAGCTTGAACAGTCCTGAAGTCCGTCCAGACCATTTGTCCCAAGCTAGCCAGTCCTGCTTATGAGTCTGGTACTCTGCTCGCATATCAGGGCGAATGACGTCATCGAGGTTGGAGCCTGCTATGGCGATATATGCGGAGTCAGTGTCCATCTGCAGGTACTCAAAGCTGTCACGAGCTATGTAGCGATCGAGGAAGTCGAGTAGAACTCGGCTATCCCCACCTGGAAGGACCCTTGAATAGCGATTCTCGGCTTGCGACTCTGGAGCTCGTATGACTCACCGATCTCCTCGAGATCTTCGAACCATGCACTACGCAGGGCCTTGTCTACCACGCATTCATCCTTCTTGAAGCTGGTGTTGCTATGGCATTCTAGGGCCTCGATGAGCTTCCCGTAGGCACTGTTGCCGAGGAGTTTGAAGAAATCTTCCAAGAGCGCTTTGCTCTTATTTACATCTACTGAGTGGCGGGCCTCCGTACCATTCTGCACAAACCACTCGAATTTGCGATTGACCTCATAGTCTATGGTATGGTATACAGAAGTGATCTCCAGGCCATGGGCTATATACCACTTGAGTGTTGGGGTGTACAGCAGCCGCTTCTTGCCAGAAAGGGCACCGACCAACTTCTGCGTTATGGGACGCTTCCTCCCTGTTCGCTCTAGATATGCCAGCATCTCCGAAGAGATTGCCTCTTCCGGGATCTCGCGGTTATAGAAGAGACGAGGCATTTCCTCGAACTTTGCTCACAGAGCCTTGGGGACTTCTATTCCCACCTCAGCAAAAACAAACCAGCTGTCTGCTAGGAGAGCCTCCTTAAAGCTAGCTACCCCACTGGCACCGGACCAATGGTGCACTGTCTCCTTACCACATGCCATCTCTGTGGCCATCGTTGACAGGTACAGAGCATTTGCGTCGTAGCCGAGTAGGCGTTGGCAGACATGCTCACTCTGGCGGATTCGAGCCTCACCGGCCTCGTGGTATCTGGTGAACACGATGATGGGACCTCCAACAAGAGCACCCTTCAGCATCTCGTAGGCTTCCTTGCCCGGTGAATAGAGGCTAACAGCTGGCATGTGGTGAGCGGTTCCACATAGGAGGTACTGCAGTGACACACCTGGGAGAGATATCGCCTCCTTAAGGATGTCTATTTCTCATTCTGTGTAGAACTCCCACATCCACTCTAGGGGTTCGATGAATGGGCTGACGTCCAGGTTGTTGTAGTATCACAGCCAGTTGGCGAATGTCCGCATTCCATGCTCGCTGAATGTCTAGTTACACTGTTCCCACTCTGTTCACGTCAAGAGGTCGCGCCCCCCCCCCCACCCCCCGCCCCCGTTGAGCTTAGGTGTCCATGCTGAGTAGTCAGGAAGCCCTGGATAGTTGAGCTTCTCATGTGTGTCAAACCATTCAAATGGGAACCAGCTCTTCTGCTGTGTATACCTGTACACTTTGACCCATGAGTCTCATGGGCCGATGTTGTTCAGCACATCGAGAAACTATAGCTCAGGTGTTATGAGGAGCATGGTCTGACTAGCCTTCTTGGCGACTTTCACTGTACCTGTCCTGTCAGTCAGCTCATCGACAAAGTACTTCTAAATGAGGTTCAGGTCATACCACCCAGAGTGGAACCCAAGCACAGGCACTTGGTCACACCACTCATTGATCAGTCGCTGCTGTTGCTTTGGGATCTTGTCCAGGTCTGTCCATGTGTACTTTGCCCTAACCAGTTTCCGGATAAGATATTCTCGCCATTGGATCACCAGCATGAACTGTCTGATCAGGTCTTTGGTGTCAGGATTGCAGAGGTGAGTGGGCTCACTCATGGCACCGTCTAATGAGCAGCCAACTGACACAGAGATAGGTGGGTGAGTACTCTCGATCGTGAGAGTCTCCGTAGGATGAGTCTTGATACCATCTAGGAGTGCTTCGAAGTCGTAAATTATGAAGTGTGGGTATGGGACAGCCCGAACTCGTTTAGGGAGGCTTGGGCAGCATTTTATACAGCGCTGCCACTGTACCACAAGCAGGCACCCAGAAGGTCTCAGCTTCTCCTCTCTCAGGACTGTCTTGCCGTATCTTTGTTCAGCATCCTCACCTCGCTGATGTTGTGCCAGTGACAGCCATGGAACTGGTAAACGGAGTTGATGATCGGATCATAACCATCTACGGGAGCGTCCTCGATCCAACGCTCGCCACCGTGCCCACACTCTACATGGTGTATGTGTATGCCTCTGTTTCTCGACGCATACTCGATCCAGCGAGTGGCCGCTGAACTGGATGGTTGGGGCGGATATAAGGCTTTCTCATATGCAGACTGTGGCGCCTCAACCTTCTCGCCATGACACACGATTGTTGTTTTTCCGCCTCTACCGTGATCAGCGTGACTGCAGACCAGTGTATGTGGCAGCTTGGAGATGTTCTTGATGTAGAGGCGTGGTGGTCCCACACTCCGATGGTCCTGGTGTCAGGCTAGTGAGGCACTTGCCTGGTCAAGTGCCAGGTGCCCTCTTCGGTTGGTTCATACACGCAAATCCCGATCTTGGCGAAGAACTCTACCTTGTCCAGCTGATCCAGCGAGGTGTTGCGGCACCAGGTACTGTCACTTTCTTGCCGTAGAACTGTGTGGCAAGCTCTCGTACTTCTATCAGCTCTCGCTCCTCGGTGGACTGCTAGACATCTCCAGAGACACATGTTGTGCCTGTAGGTGTCGAGGGCAGTCATACGCTTCTTCTGCCGTAGCCAGTCTGGGAGGGGGCCTGACCCAAGCAGAGGTTGGCGGTCGATGACAGCCCTGACATCAACGTTGATTGATCGAACGAAAGCCCACTTGGTGTTGGGTCGATCGATATTGTCTGTGTCGAGGCTGGCCTGCTCTCTTGCTGCCACCCAGTCCTGAGCTGCTTCTATCGTGTTCAGCCACGGGCTCCCTTGAGTATTCTTGTGAAAGAGCATCACCCTACAATCTTCGATGTGACTGATGCGATAGATATGGGTGTAGCGGCTGTAGAAGGCGTTCTGGACAGTCTGCTGGATCTTTTACATGATCTGGCCAGTGACGTCTCCTTCTAGACCTCTGAAGAATGGCCAGTGTACTGACCGGCGTCCTCTATCCTCTGTCTCCCTTTCGCCGAGACGCTGTATGAGAATGTGTTCCCCTTCTCTCCTCATGCTCCGGGCTAAGGATTCAGACCTCGGTCCCCTCATCACTCGGTTAGTGATCCTGCGCAGGGAAGGTAAGCGCTCCAGTGGATGGTCCGCCATCCGCCTCGCTTCAGTCTTGGCTCGCAAGCTAGCAGTCACCTCCTCGTCCAACTGACGAAGCTCACGGATCCGCTGCGCTTTCTTGTGGGGTTGTGTATATCCCTGTTGATGCCTCTCTCTAAATGGGCCTTCAGACCTTATTATGTGTGGTGCTGGCGATCAGTACCTCTGGGTGGTGTATATCCCTGTGGATGCCTGTCGCTAAAGGGGCGTTCAGACCCTATGATGTGTGGCGATCTGTACCTGTGGGTGGTGTATATCCCTGTGGATGCCTGTCTCTAAATGGGCGTTCAGACCCTATTATGTGTGAACCTGTGAGGGTCCGTCGTGTCGATGTGATAGTTGACGCTTGCGTCTCAATGGGCATTCAGATGTGTGTGGGTTTGATCACAAGGCGGTGGCCGATGCGACTCTAGCAGAGACTACGTGTTTGTCTAAGCCTACACAGATTAGAGAGAGAGGGAGAGTCCGGCCCTTCTGGTGTGGTTGATGGCGTTCAGTGGTGTATATCATTGTTGAGGCTTGTCTCTAAATGGGCGTTCAGCCCCTGGTACTAGTAGGGTCGGGATGATACTACCTCCCTAGCAGCCGTTCGGCGATCCGTGATGGCCCCCGTCAAAACAACCTATGCCCCAGGGATTGAGCGGGCGGTGGGGGTCGCGGATCGCCGAACGGCGGCCAGTTGAGGGAGGTGGTATCATTGTAATACCGACACTACTACTACAGCAGGTTTCTTGAAGGCCATAATCAATTTGTCGATAGCATACATCTCCCGTGTATCTTTGGATACCTATTAAGCAAGGGTTTTTTTATGCCAAAATAGGAAACATTGCATAAATATAAATAATGCAATTTATTGCAGTCCCAGCAGTGTTCTTTCGGCAATTTTCTCCAAACCTAAAGCAGCTAAACGGTAACACCAGGTTACGGATCTCATACGGTCCATACTCGAAACATCAGGTGACGGATTAAGACACGGATCGCCATCTAACTCATAATGGTGATTGGGTGAAGCGTTAGAGCTAGCCAAGCCCTATGGGAAAGCCACCATAGATGGAAATACGTTTCTTTCTCCCCACCGTATGTAAGCTAAAGACCGCTTTCTAAACATGTTCTCATTAGTGTGACTTGTCCATGTGCTGTTATTTGTGGTTGTGATGCGGTATGTGGAGGGATTGCTCGGCGCATCCTAAGCTACAACCAGACAACATGTTGCATGCTGTAGGTCTGAGGAGAGATGCTCCGTGCGGTACCGGCAACGGTACCACGCATCCTCGCCTGGAGACGTATTCGTTAAAAGACAATTGGTGTGCGCCATTTGCGGCCTAAAAATATGTGTTTGGACTTAAAACTCAAATGTTAGTCTAGGCCCTTGTAAGATCCACAAAGATTAAAATGGTACCAACTAAAATATATCTTTAACTCACACCAGATGGTGGTGCTGAATTCCATAAGAATCAGCCACCCCATCTTTATGTACAAACCGCACGCACCAACATTAACATAACTGCATTAGGATAAAAACACATGATCATCTTTTTCAACTTTGTAAGATATGAGGGCGGCCATTTTTACCGCTCTCCTCCTCCGCTTCGGCGTTGATAAGTGTATCCATTCTTTCCCTACATCGTAATGGTGGGATCTCAATTTTTGCTCTGCATGTTCATCGTAGGGCACTTCTCTCTCTCTCTCTCTCTCTCCTATGTTCATCTCTTCCTCCGCTATTGCGTTGTAGGCATTTTCCTGTGACGGAAGCCCGCGCGAAGCACTTTCCTCTCGCAAACCAATGCTTTTTGGTATTTTTGGTATTTGATATAGTTTATCTTAAACCAACTGACGTGCCCTGCCTGGACCTTTCCCCCACAGGGGCACCTTTCACGATACCCTCAATATATGACTAGATCGGTTAGATACGTCAGGCGAGATATAAAACCAACACACGACATTTTGTTTTATGTACACCGTTCACAAGTGACAAACACGCAATACTGTGTGTCACTTTTATGAAGTAAAGTAAATTGTGCTGGCACCGTTCACTCCACCTTGGAAATGGCGGCTGGATACACTGGGGACATGAACAGCTGGGACGATGCGGTAGTGTTCAATTTTCGCAGCAATGGCTGCACGAGCTCACTGGAACGTAATCGTTCCACCTGCCCTGGAAGTAGTTTTTTGTGGACACCGGAGATGCGCGGTAACCGCCGCCCAACCCAGATGCCGGCTGCCCAGCAGCAGGTGCACCATCAGCAACGCCCGGCAGCAGCAGCGGCAGAGCCACGAGCGCCCCCAGATGGCTGGTAAATTTATTGTTCATAAATAGGCCAGGTACTATTCAACGAGTTTGACACAATGTCAGCGACACGTTGACAAATGGATGATAAATGGCGCTGATATTAAACTGTATATTGAGGAATAATCAGAAGAAAAATGGGCGCATGAAGAATAGATGGCAGTTATCTGACTTTCTAAAC